>OX578134.1:115512021-116149521 GCA_951213105.1 Amaurobius ferox
ACACACACCCCTCTCTCTCTCTCTCTCTCTCTTAATGTATACAAATTAGTTTAGAATATAAAGCGTACTTAAAGCTCTCATTTCTCCGTTGGTGAAAACATCTTCTCTTTAGTTTAAGAAGTAGAAGGTCTGACTTTTACCTTTTCCAAGCTTCACAATGGAACTTGATAATTATCATTGACAATCGTACGCGAAAAGATAATTCTATCGGAAAATGTTGAGGAGAGGTTCTCCCATATACTATATTGTACCATCACTATTCATAGAATTATCATTGTTTTTCATAGGAAATATTACTATGAAAATTTTAACATTCAAATAATTTGAATTCTAATCTTAAGAATTACTCAAAATGTTATTAAATTCTAGTTTATCCCATAATGCATCCACAGATGAAATTTGAAAAAATAGGCAAGTGCAACTAGTAAACATGTACACACACACGTGCGTGCTCAGATGGACATATTTTCAAAAGTATTCAATATAGGTTCAGGATATCTTAAAACGGGCTTACGAATCAAAATCTCGAATTTGAAACCTTTCTGAAGAACAATACTATATCAGTAGTAAAACCACATTGACAAAATTAATTAAAACCATGGAGAAGATTATAGCTATTCCTTGATTTACTGCAATGTCCTGTCATAGGGCAAATGTCATTTTGCTGTAATCCTGGGCGTTGAGAATTTTGATAACGGTGAGCGGAGTTTATTGATCTGCATCGTTAATGGGTTCGAAGAAAATTCTTCTACCAGAAAAATTCTAAAATTCTTGCAAAAAGGAGTTTGCTCACTGACCGTCTCATTGTTTTGGGATGTGCTGACCAGCGACAATGACTGCTGTACCATGGCCTACAAGTGGTGAGAAATGATCATCACCTGTAGACCATGAGAAATAGAGCACTCTGTCACATTTAATTGAGCAGGCCAACGGCCGTACCGTGCTGAAAACACCGGTTCTCGTTAGATCACCGAAGTCAAGCAGCATCGGGCGCGGATAGTACTTGGTGGGTGACCACCTCGGAACACCGCGTGCTGTTGGCCATCTGGGGTGCGGTATCCCCGTGGTTTGCGCGCTAGATTTGCACGCTACCACAAATGCCGCCGTGTTCATGCGGAGTACGATCACGTTAAACATGTGGGTCCGTAAGTCCTTCCGAGAGGTTGGTGGTAGGGGAAGGAGGGTACGGTCCCTGTGGATGCCTCCCCCACTGGGTTCCGGTCTAAATTGGGTGGCACTTCCCGGCCGTCCATACAGTTACCTTACACCTTTCTGGTAGGTCGGACGGTCTGGGTCTCAACAACAACATTTAATTGAGCATTTTCTTGCTACTATGAAGAAGTTCCAACATCAAATTAAGAGGAGTACAATCCGGACAGCCGAGTAATAAATCGTTTATTTCAACATCAAGATCCTGAAGAAAACTCTTCTAGCAAGAAATTCGCAAACATATGCCGGGACTAAAAAACGTGTCCCAGCAGAAAATTTATTTCTTTCCCTATATACATAGTATAATGTATGAGGAAAGTATGGTGACGGGATCGAAAATTTGAATTCGAGTTTTCGACGGAAGAGCACGTTTCTAGGATCCCAAACTCGAATCGAAAGTTGAGGTGATGTCTACGTGTATGTGCATGGATATTACCGTGTGTATCCGTGAATTTCTGGATACGATATCTCACAAACAAATGGAACGCTTCGTTCGAAATCTGGTACATATATTAGAATTGGATGGTGTATACTGGAACTCTGTTAATTTCAAACGCAATTGCAATGTTCGGCAGGCTTGCCTAAATTTTCGAATGAAATTTTGAAAAAAATCAAAATTTTCAATAATATTGCACAAACAATCATTTCTTATGTCACTTTTCATTAGAAAACGTAAAAAACGTTAGAAAATATAAACTTTAGAATGCTAGCACGAACCGTTCTTGAGATATTGCACGTTTTTTAAATAAATTTATGAAAAATTTTATTACATTAAATTAAAAAAGTATTAACTATCATAAAATATGTTCACTTTTTATATACAATATTAAGCAACAAATTTATTAACATCATTTTCGAGGATCTATAGTTTGTTCCATTCACGAGAGAAGGTACTTTCTGTAATATTTTTGTAATTTGATGCCCAACGATTCACCCCTAGTCATTTATTTATATATAAAAGAAATCCTTCTCCCCATCTGTCGGTGACGCGAATTGACTACTAACTTGGCGCCTTTTTTTATAATGGTGCTAAATTGACGAAAATATCTTCCAAATTGTAAAAATGACGCTAAATTAATGAAAATGATGTCAAATTGATGAATTAATTGTTAAAATATTTTAATATATGAACTATATTGCTTAATGCGGATGCTGTCAATTTTGATAATTATCAAGTTAGAACTGCTTGAAATATAAGTTCATATAAGGATTCTTGGAAACAGCTTTACGGGTTGTCATTCAGAAAAGCACCGAATGTACAATTAAACATTAAAAACCTTGTGCCGTCTTATACATCAATTCTTTAATGGGAAAGAAGTAAATTCATTGCATTATGCAGGTGCTGCCCACATCATATTTTTTTAACGCCCTTGTTTTGGACGTTTTGGGTATTTTACTGTAATTTCATTTCTTATACTATTGTATCGGAAACGTAATGTTTTCTAGAAAAATTTTGCACTCCAGAGATTAAAGAAAAGTACGTTTTAAGATCTCCTGATGACATTTCGAAAATATTTTCGTCTGTGTATAGATGTGGTAACTAACGACTGTGGAGTGTGGACATGATAACTTAAAAACGAATACGCGTAACGTTATAAAATGTTGTGGAAACGCATTATGTAAAAAACAGAAACTAGTAAAACTTTTTTGTGATTCGGATAATTACAACTCGCATTATTCGAAGATTTTCATAACATTTTTTTCTATTGAAAGACAAGATAACTTCCGAAACCATGGTCGTGATGTAGTCTTAGTTAGAAAATGATAGTGAAAAGTGCGATATGGAAGTAGATAGTATGAAAATAGCATATATTAACAGTAATCAGCTAAATGCATCAGCATCGCTAAACCGTTAACAATTTGGGAAAAAATAATTTATTTTTAAATTTTTCAATTATACTTATGAAAGAATAATTTATGAACATAATGACATGAAAAGATGCAGGTATTTTCATTCTGTGACGATTGTATGGTACAATAAAAATGGACCTAACAATATTTAGAATACGAAAATATGAGAAAGTCGAGTAGAACCCAGTTATTTTGTGATGAAATCGCTATATGTATCTAAAGTTTAATTTCATACTAATTTTTTTTGCTTATTTCTGATCGCCGTGCAATCGAATATGAACAAGTGGAAATTGCTCACACAAATTCAAATAATGCCTTACTTAACAGAATATATCTTCTCGGCGAAATGGCCCAACCATTAAGATGACCTGGTTGTACTCTCGTTCCGTGACAAATGTATTTTCTATCATTCTAAAAACATCTTCCTTCCGGCACTCAACACAGATATTATGCCAAATTAACATAATTCTAAAACCCTTCGAACACGATTTCTTCTCATTCAGAATACATTTCTCTTCGAGAGTTCCGTTTCGAGTCGGAAGCGTCCCTGCCCCGGCAATGTGTTTTCGCCGCCCACCTGCTTTCGTTCCACGGAAAGCAAAAGCTCAATACCGCCACACGAAAAGATAAGTCTGGGGACAGAATAAATATCAAATAGGATAGTTATGCAAAACACATGCGCAAAAAAGCGCAGGGATATCTTTTTTTCTCTTTCTCGCTTGTCAGTTTTGAGAAACTTCCAGATCGTCCAATTGAGAGAAAATAAAAATCGGATGTGTCCAACGCATGACTTCCTTATAGATTAGCGATTCTTAACCGGCCGTACGCGTACCCCAAAATATACATATAAAAGTATTAAGGGCTACTCTGGCCATAGTACTCTGGCCATATATCTAAAATGGCAGATTTTCATTTTTGTTTTTATTTATTTACATTTTATTATCAGTTTTTATTTTCCAATTAAAATTCTTTGGGCCAGTTTCACCAACCTCAGACTAATCTTGAATCAACTAAACTCAACTGATCAAAGTTAGCCAGCCGAGTTGGACTCCGATTATAGACTTTGAGTTTCATCAACCTGAAAACGTGTTAATTTGTCTGAAATTGGATGACCCAGATTAAATCGGATAAGATGTATTCTGATGAGTTGGCTGCCCAGGCAAAGTCAATATAAACAATTACTGGCTTTTGATAGTTCTATATAAAACTTTTATTGAATTTAATTTTAATAACAATATATACTTTAAAGCAGCGGTTCCCAAGCATTTTTCACATTCGTTTGCTTTTTAAATTTATGAACTCCTATGAAACGTTGTTATTTATTAAGCTCATTTGGATTCCAAAATGTTTATGGTATAACCATCCAAATACACTTTACTTTTCAAAATTAATTATTACTTTAAATGAAAAAGGCAGCACTCAAATGAAAAAGTTAATACAAAAGTTTATATACATATTGGTATTACGTAAATTAGGTTTTCATACATAAAAACTTGCATTTTTGAACTTAAGCAATTTTTTTTACCAGTTTTATTTAAATATAATTTACATTTATTAAATTACAGGTTTACTTTTATTTGAAACAGTGCTTAATGCTCATGTCAAGTACAGCCAAAAAATTTTCCATGTTTCTTCATGACACTATAATATAAAATTTTGATCTCTATAAATATGCAATAGCAAAAGTACGAGAGAATACTCAAAAGAAACATTTTGTCCTATTTCAGTATCTACATTAGACTTGTATTGAAAATTATTCAATGCAAGGTTTTTAGAATATAAATAAAATTCAGATTACTGAATTGAAATCATTTATCTACACAACATTTATCTACAGAAATACTTTTCAGTTTTGCTCAACTCGGCTTTGTGGGTCTTCATATTAGCCTCGGAGATTATGTATATACGAGTAGATACTTTTTCATTTTATATTGCTCTATTAGTATATTTACAATTAATATAAAAACAAACTATCTCGAAGTTGCAAACTACTGTTATATTTTTCAATAATTTGCTCAGTACTATTTTGATAACTCAAATCAAACGTCATTATTTTTCAATGTTTTCGAATAAAGTTAAATAATTAAATCTAATAACAGTTATATTTTTACAATTCAATAAGTTTCGTTATTGGTTTAGACAATAAGAATTTGCGATGCTTTATACTAAAAAAGCTGAAGTGCATACTCTAGGAGTAAATAGCATTTAACAGATAGTTATTTTATTATAATTCTTAATTCAAAGGAATTTTAAATTGGGAACAAAAGATCCATCAGAAACTGAAAATAAAAATATTTTTACAAAACAAAAACACGTAGCCCATCTAAATTTTCCTAATTAATTCGTGTTTATAAAACAAACTTTTGACTCAAACGGAAACTCTTTATTATTAACACTTTACAACAAAGTTGAAAAGTGTTTATGACTTTGTTCATTCTGTCTGTCTGTCTGTCCGTTAGCACGTTAACTGCCGCAAAAATGACTTAATCAAAATGAAATTTTAGTATGTTGTTCAGACGGTCTGTAGGACCTATGGGAATATAAATGAATAATATAACTCAATTAGTTTTGGATTGAACCCGGGTTGAAAAAATGAAATACATTGAGCCCTATGGGACCTAATGTTTCAAACATTTTTAAGTGGATTTAAAATTCATAAATTGCTTCGAAATTTTTAGATAATATTCAAATTGTTATATAAAATATATAAAAAAAATCAGCGAAATATATTCAGTAGTTTTTTAAATAAAAATTAAAATAATAATAACACTTGTTATATGAAGCGATCACGTGACCATGATATGAAACGATCACGTGACCCACTTCAAAATGATATATGGCATCCATCTTGTCTCAAAATCGTGATTTTTAAAGTTCTTTTTAATTCATATTGAGTGTTGTATCCGTTCTAAAACCACTTTATTTTTGCTTAAATTTTGTGCATCTACATACTGAAACAGAGCAATTACAATATATTTTAGTTTAAATGCTCATCCAAATTTGATTATTTCTACAACGAAGTCTATTTTTCACCTATGAAAAATGTAAACAGCAAAATATGTAGAATGAGTTGTATTAGAATTGCTGTATTTCTTTAACACAAAATCATTTAGTTCATGGAGTCTGCATAGCTGATCTGAATGAAATATTCATTGATTTTACAAAGAGAAGGACGATTTTTTTCGATGAAATTTTACGCATAGAGTTTAATTACTTGTAGCTCCGTGGTTTTAATTTTTAAATAAAATAAATAATTATAGTATTGTGATGAATGACATGAATGGGAAATTATTTATGAATGAAATGCGGCTTTTAAAGAGAGAGCCAGGCGTGTTATTTTTTCTATGACGTTATTTGAATGAATTTCAGTTGTTTTCGATTAAGTTTTCAAATATAATAAATTATCGTAGTATTATAATAATTCTAAAATTATTACCGAGAAATGTATCACATTTTAGAGATATTTAAACCAGGCAATTTATATTTCAATGCCGTCATTTGAATGAAGTTCATATTTTTCGATGAAGGTTTAAGTTTTCAAATATAATAAATTAATGTAGTATTGTGATAAGTTTTAAAATATTACCGAGGAATGTATTGCATTTTAGACATGTTTAAATAAAATTGCATTGAAGTTGGAAAATGTTTCATAATCAATGCTTTAAGCATGATTGATCTTTCTTGTTTTATTTTATAGTTTTGTCTGGTAATTAGATCAGATTTTATTCGCCAATAAATACAATATAATATTTCACCAATAAATTTATGAAATTATGCTCAGTACAAGATTAATTTAAATGAAGATAAAATGTAGAATTTAAAACTTCACAAGTTGTAAAATAAAATAACAATTAAGTATTTTAAAAAACTAACGACTACTTTTTAACAGTTTACAACATAGTTGAAAAGTGTTTATGACTTTGTTCATTCTGTCTGTCTGTCCGTTAGCACGATAACTTCCTTAAAAATGGCTTTATAAAAATGAAATTTTACTATGTTTTTCAGACGGTCTGCGAGACCTATGGGAATATAAATGAATAATATCACGCAATTCGATTGAAACTGTTTTGGATTGAAACCGGGTTGAAAAAATTAAATACATTGAACCCTATGGGACTTAATTCTTCAAACATTTTTAAAGCGAACTTAAAATTCACAAATTGCTTTGAAAATTTTAGGAAATATCCAAATTATCCCATAAAATATGTAAAAAAAATTTCAGTAAAATATGTTAAGTAGTTTTTTAAATAAAAATTATTTAATATAGGGAGAAAAACAAATTCAATTAAATTCTGACTCTTGCTATATCCTCCAGAAAGAAAAAAAAGATGTATTTTATAATAAATATCTTTCTCTCTCTCTAAGAGCTTAATTATTTCATATATAAGAGAGAGGTTTCACATTTAAAAATAAATATGGTAGATAACAATTTTTCAAATTTTTTTAAGTTTTATATAACTCTTCATGATTGATGGTCGTCTGTCTGTCCGTCATTTAATACTTATTTGATGGCATTTTTAATACACTTTTCTGCGTCTTAAAGAGTTGAAATTTGGTATACAGCTTAAATTTGTAGAACATTTTATTCTACAAAAATTTGGTGGATCCTCAAATATAGATCCTACATTTTTTTACGAAATGGCCTGCAAATAATCCCCGTTCGCTTCCATGAATCATTGTTGTAAGAGTGTTAAAAATTCTAATGTATGCAGTACATGACTTTCCCTGCAGACTCATATTCACGTTCTCTTTATTTCTTCAAAAATAATTTGAGTTTATCTGCACAAAATAACACCCATAAGTATTTTAAATGACACTGGATTTGCACGTTAAACTTAAATTTGGTTCTCATTTGATACCTGGACTTATTGTCAAAGGTGGCGTAGCGAAAAACTAAAATATCTCAAGAACGGCTAATCGTATAGTAATGGGGTTAGTCTTATTCTTTTTGTTGTCAAAAAGCACGTATAAAATAAGCATTTAATTGGTATAATTGAGCACACGTAGCCTTTTATTTTTAAATTTAACGATTTTTGCGGACCATTTCGCAAAAACAGCCCGTTCCTTTTTCCCGAATCGTACCAGAATTACCTACAAGTGATTTATATACCAAATTTTGTTAAATTTGGTATATAAATCACTTGTAATTTTGTTAAATTTGGTCCATTCGTTTTCAGCTAGAGTGAATAAATGCAATTTTTGCCTGCCATTTCGCAACGAAGGCAGATTCTTTTATTACGAATCGTACTAAAATCTAATAAACATCAGGGTTTCCCACAAAAAACTTACCTACCAAATTTTATAAAATTCGGTCCATTAGTGTTTCATTTACAGTGAATGCAATATCCTCACAGACACACAGAAACACACACAAATACACCTTTACATACACAGGCGTCTCCCTAAAAATAGTTTTTTCGTGTTCTAGAAGTCCCAAAACGTGTAAATCCTTCGAAAATTCGAGTTCCGAGCTTCGGCACGATTCCAATACTTTGAATACACACACACACATATATATGTTATCTGTGTATTATCTGTGTATCTAAATTCCGTGATTACGCAATTACAATAGTTGTGATTTTAAATGATTCCTAAACTTCTATTATTTCTACAACGAAGCCTAATTTTAACTTATGCAGAATGCAAATATCTCAAGTGATTGTAAAATGAGTTATATAAGAATTACTGAATTTTTTTCACGCAAAATTATTTAGCTCTGGAGTCTGGAATACAAGTTATATGAACGAAATATTCATTGATTTTGCATAGAGAATCAGACGATTTATATTTCGATGAAGTTTTAAATATTTAAGTATAATAAATTACTGCTATACTGTGATAATGTAAAAGATATCACCACTAAATGTATCACATTTTAGAGATTTTTAAATGAAATTGCATTTCAGTTGGAAAGTGTTTCATAATCAATGCTTATACATGATTAATCTTTCTTGTTAATTTCTTAGCACTGTTGCAATTACTGTATTTTTATAAAGCAGCTTTATTTATTTATTTATTTTGTAATTTTTTAAACAAGTTTGCAACATCTTAATGCCACTGATGAATTTTATTGTATTTGTGTTTATCTGGGCAGAGTGAAGCGTGGTAGGATGGGGATTAAAGAGTCATTCCCCCCATTGACTAAACAATTGCACCAATTCTTCATATTGTTCACATTGAAAAACTAAATCTAGTAGTGTAACCTCCCTGCGATTATTCATCCCCCTACTTCCGAAATTATGACTCCGCCTATGAATAAAATGAAATTTTTGGCTTAGAACTTTTCACTTCAAAACTTCTAGAAACCACAGTAGACAGCTGACATAAAATCTGCATCATAGGTGGGGGTGGAATTAAGAGGTTATATCCTATTGACTGAACAATTGCATGAATTCTCCAAAGACTTCACATTGAAAAACTAAATCTAGTACTGTAACCCCCATTCGTTCATCACCCCCTACTCCCAAAATTCTAGTTACTCCTATAAATAAAAATAATTTTCTGGCGAAAAATTTTCTGCTTTAAAATTCCTAAAAACTACATAATTAATGTATTTGCAATATACTACGTAGGGTTTGAGATTCAGACATATGAAATCTATATCATTCGTAGGGGGACAGGGAGTTAAGAGGTCATGCCCTCATTGACCGAATAATTGCAATGATTTTCTATGAAATCCACATTAGAAAACTTAATCCAATACTATAACCACCATTTGATCATTGACTCCCCCACACTTTTGATATTATGTCTAAGCCTATTAAAAAATGAGTGGATCTCTATAGATTTTATCAAATATTGGTTAAAACAATCTGATGTGAACGGCACATGACTTTCTTTATAGACAGTGAGGAATCATTTTCATATATTCCGAAAATATTTATTTTTATTCTTATGCCCACGATAAAGAAACTTGTATCGCAAAATGAAAAATTTATTAACATTATTAGGGAGCTATATCGAAACAGCAGCTGCTGTGATTAAGTAAATGGAAAACTGATATTTTAAGAGAGCCCTTCCGAATTAAATCAGGTGTAAAACAGGGATGTGTGATAGTTGTTGAATGGATCATGAAAAACACCATCAAAGACAAGAGAGGAGGCATTAGGTGGAAATTTACATCAGTTTTAGAAGGTTTAGATTTTGCAGATGACATTGTTCTTTTGGCCTCTAGATTTTGTGATCTACAAAAGATAACTAATGGCCTTAACAAGTTTGCTAAAACTACTGGTTTACGAATCAATAAAAGTAAACAAAAGTCTTAAGAATTAATAAAACAAACTTCTGAAAATGTAAGACTAGATGACGAACCCATTGGAGATGTAAATAGCTTTACTTACCTTGGAGTACTGGTGAACAGGGAGGGTGGAACAAATGAAGAAATCAAATTGCAAAAGCTCAGAATTGTTTTAGAAAACTAAATAAAGTATGGAGAGCTACTAACCTTAATTTAAAAACCAAAATCAACATTTTTAATTCCTCAGTGAAGGGCGTTTCATTGGAGTCGAAACATGGAAATTAACAAAGAGCTAATGCAACAAGTTGAATGCCTCCGGCCACACATCTTGCTACCGTAAACCCTTGGGTTGGTCGTGTGGTCTGGGTCTTCAACAAGTTGAATGCCTGGCAAACTAAATATCTGAGGAAAATTTTGTGAGTATTTTGGCCTTATGTTATCACTAACACTGAACACTACAAAAGTACTGGACAAAAAGCAATAGAGATGGAAGTAAAAAACAGTAGATGGAAATGAATGCCATAGTATAACATCCCTGCTGTGGCACTTACTTGGGCGCCCGAAGGAAAAAGATCTCGCGGTCCCAAGCTAACTTGGAGGAGATTAATAGAACAATAAAGAAACTAATGACTGACTGACTGACTAACTGACACACACACACATACAAAGGGGGAGAGAGAGAGAAAGGTCTCAAAACGTATAGAACCGTTGAAAACCCGATTTACGATATTCGACATGATTCCAATATTTTCCCTATACTGCATTATCAATACATTTTAGGAAAAGTAAAAGTATATAAATCGGGGTGAACAGTTTTTGAATTATGAGCAGAATTATAGGCAGGTAAAAAAAGGTATTTTTATTCTTTTTAACCCTTTACAACATAGTTGAAAAGTGTTTATGACTTTGTTTATTCTGTCTGTCTGCCGTTAACACGATAAGTGCCGTAAAAATGACTTTATCAAAATGAAATTTTAGTATATTTTTCAGACGGTCTGTGGGACCTATGGGAATATAAATGAATAATATCACCCAATTAGTTTTGGATTGAACCCGGGTTGAAAAAATGAAATACATTGAACCCTATGGGACCTAATTTTTCAAACATTTTTTAAGCTAATTTAAAATTCACAAATTGCTTCGAAAGTTTTAGAAAATATTCAAATTATCCCATAAAATATATAAAAAATATTTCAGAAAAATATATATTCAGTAGTTTTTTAAATAAAAATCAAAATAATAATTACACCTTTTACATAAAAAAAATTTCAGTAAAATATGTTAGGTAGTTTTTTAAATAAAAATTATTTAATATAGGGAGAAAAACAAATTCAATTAAATTCTGACTCTTGCTATATCCTCCAGAAAGTTAAAAGAGATATAAGGTAAATGTACCAGTAGTGGGCCATGTACCAATAGTGAACCACCAGTTTTCAAAGTGGAAAAACAGGTTTTAAGGTCATACTTGTAAGGTAACAAAACAACTGCTGATTGGTTGAAACCCTTATCAGTTATCTGACAAAGGCACAATCTCAGTAACCTGCTAGTCTTTAAGGTGGAAGGATGCTTTTCTGAAGTGATCACACAAAGGGATTTTTCTAGCTCATTGTTATTACTTTCCTCAAGAAGCAAGTATTCATTTATTTTTTTTTTCTCTAAAAGCATATTTAATTTGGTTTTAAAATGTCATATTTCTATTTCATTGTATGCTTAATATTTTGTAAATTATGCTTAAAAGATATAAAATGAACAGATTATTAATTTTGAGGGGAGACCCACTTTTGGGTCATTACTTTTTAAATTGTTCCAGTAGTGGGCCTAGGTGGCCCAGAACTGGAACAAATGTTCATTCTGAGTTAGAAAGCAGGGTGTTTAATTTGTGTTCTATTAAGTCTTTCTATACAAATAATTCTGCTTTCTGATAATCAGAATCAGAAGTGGGCCATTTGGCCCACTACTGATACACTAGTGGCCCACTAATGGGCCATTATTAGGATAACCACGATTTGGCTTTACTTATATATGTTTATTATATGATATTATAGGACAATGGCGGAAAGAAAGGAGAAACATCATACGGAAGAGGAATTAAAAAAGGCAATAGCAGAGGTTGAAAAAGGTAATAAGAGTCCGCTCGATTGCTAAGCAATATAATATTCCGAAAACAACTTTGCAAAGAACATTGAAAGGCAATGTCAAATTAGCCACACGAAAAGGTCCTAGCACATTATTTTCAATAAAAGAAGAAAGTAGCATTGTTCTGTGGATTAAAATTATGGAAAATGCTGGGTTTCCTGTCTCAAAGGAACCCTTTATAGATAGCATAGAGAAATTGGCAAAAGAATGTCAGGTTACTTTCCCAGGAGGAAATAATCTTCCTAGTAAAAAATGGTACGAAGCTTTTTTAAAACGCCATCCTGACATCAGAATGCGCACAAATTAAAATCTAATAATAAATAGACAAGACGTGTCTCAAGAAAATATCACCCAAGTTTGATTCCCAGCTCTGCCCAAACTGTGTATGTGTTTATTCGGAGTACAGGAATGTTAAATATGTGGGCCTGTAAGTTCTTCTGAAAGATGCAATCCCTGTGGATGCTGCCCCCCACTGGTTTCAAGTCTAAATTGGATGGCACTTCCCGGTCATTTAAGCAAATACCTTACACCTTCGGGTAGGTCAGATGGTGTGGGTAAAAAAATGAAGCCTCCCGAGCCCTTATGCAAAGTATTTTTTTGCCGTACCTATCAGAGCCTCTGTACTAGGCTGCGGTTTGAGAGGTATGCAATATTGTTTTAAGTAATTTTTCGGTAATAACTGAATTACAATTGAAATAAATTAATGACATTAACAAATTTATTAAAGTGAAACCCCGGTTTTCTAATACAAACATTATGTGCAGGAAAACAAAATACAAGGAAAACTCCATTTTAATTAGAATATAAAAATCAAGGAAAATATATAAGAAAATAAATAAACCACTTAACAAGCTTTTCTTTTTCATTTGATAAAAATTTAATCAAGAACAATTCCAAATATATATTCGTATATTTCATTCAAGATTGATTTGGTTTCCATAAGAATTTTTTACCTTGACCTTAATACATAGACTTGTAAATTTCTTTATTATAAACAACTATGCTACTTCTAATTTATACAAAAAAATTGAAGCAAATAATAAATAAATATCGAAGAAAGTAAGGTGAAATTGAATAAATTAAAACATCAGGATATTTGAAGTCAAATTTCCTATTAACTGTTAAGAAAACAGCCACTTCCTTATAGCTTAGACATGTCTATCAAAGACTTGCTGTAGCTCGAATATAAATTGTGTGCATATTTTCTTTAAGTTCCATTTCCAGTGGAATATCGTCGAATGTGGATAGACAGAGAGAGATTCATTTGTCACTCCTGAAAATCCCGCTTGACGCTTAGCTTTACTAGACAAAGTAAACATACTTTGTTTATTTAAAAATTATTTGGATAGACACTATCTCTCTTGCCAGCCATAAAACCAAAATAAATAAAATATTTCTACAAAATTAACTCTTTATAAAAACTTAAAACAAAATTGTAATTACATATATCATAGGCGCCGAGTTTTCAAAATCTCAGGGGGGGGGGGCACAATCCGATAAAGTTATAAAAAATATTCACAAAGTCGATAAAGATATAATAACCTACAAGACCTCCTAAAGAAAGTAAGCATATGTCAGCTAGGTGACTATAATTGTTCCGAGATCATTATAATTCCCTACTTCAGGCCAAAAGAACAGTATGCGCCCTTAGCAACCGCCAAGAACAAACTGTCCAATGGAAGGCAGTAGTGATTATTAAAAGCGCATAATGTTATTTTGACCTGAAAAGGGGGTCTTATAATGCCATCGAAGCAATTGTAGTGACCTAACTGACATATATATGCTTTCCTCAAGGCAGTTTTGTAAGTTATTATCTTACAAGCAGTAGTTTTAGAGTGGGATAACCGAGAGGTTAAGTCAGGGGGTTTGTACTCAGAGGACCCGAGTTCGATTTTCGATTTTGCCCAACTCGCCGTCCTCTCTTATTAATCTTTCCTTTCCAAATCTATGTCCAGCGTCCGGGTTCCTGCGTAAGTGCTCTCACCCTGCGCGCTCTTTAGTTAGTAGCTTAGGTTAGACTAGTTAAGTATGTTATGCTTAGTTTGTTATGTTAACTAGTTGTTTACTCACCTCGGCTTATGGGGCGCGGTAGCCCATTGGTTAGCGCGCTGGAGTTGCACTCGGTAGGCCCGGGTTCGATTCCAGCCACTGCCGAAACTGCCGCCGTGTTCATGCGGAGTACGATCACGTTAAACATGTGGGTCCGAAAGTCCTTCCGAGAGGTTGGTGGTAGGGGAAGGAGGGTACGGTCCCTGTGGATGCTTCCCCCACTGGGTTCCGGTCTAAATTGGGTGGCACTTCCCGACCGTCCAAACGGTTACCTTACACCTTTCTGATAGGTCGGACGGTCTGGGTTTCAACAACAACAACTCACCTCGGCTTTGCCTTCCTTCCCTATGTCAGAACTTTGCTTCCCTGGGATTAGCCCTTATTTGGTTTCTTCTCTCTGTCTTTGCCCCTTAGACGGGACTCTCTTAGTCCTAGTTCGTAGTTTTAGCTAATATTTAAATAGTTATTGTTCTTCTGTTTTAGTTCTTTTGGGGTGCCCTGACCGCATCCGTGGTTCGGGTCAGCGAGGGGGCCCCTGTCCTTGGGTTTTCTTTTTTTTCCCTGTGATTTAAAGTCAAAAATAATAGTTATTACAGTCCTCCCTGGTTTTTGCCCTCTGGCTGCCTTGCTCTTCAGCAGACTCTCTCGACCTTGGATGGCAGATTTTCCAGTGCGGACATCAGCGTCCTTTTCCCGGCCGGCCCTTCTTAGCATTAGTCTCTTTATTTCTGTAATTTCTTCCTTTAGGTTAAGTTAACCTGACAGCACAGGTTTAAGCCCGGGTTACGACAGCGCCTCTTTAAGTTGTATACTGCCTCTGCATAACTACCGAGGGGTAGAAAGTCGGAATCCTCAGCGGAATCACAAAATCTTCTTGTTGGTGCCAAAAGGTTGGCTCATTCTGGCTTTTCAGGTTGGTCACTGCAATCGACATCTATCGTTCCCGTTCTTCTCGCGTGCCCCCGAACTCCCCGTGGAGTTGGAGCGTTTTGTTGCTCAAGCTTCCTTAATTAAGGGAAGTTCCTTTGAGGATCCCTGAGTGTCCTCTGTTTTCATTTGCTGTTCCCTGGGGGAGTGGTGTGTGTTATTAATAGGTCCTTCAGCACTGCAGTCTTCTTCTGGCGTTGAGTGCATTCTTGGTCCACCGACTGGCTCATAATCACCTTGCCCTCTTCTGAGCCTCAGCCTTGTCATCTGTGGACGACCTCCAGTGGTGTGAACAATCAACATCCATGCCTTAAGGTGGGACTCGAACTCACAACCCGGTGGCCGAACGATCGCTAGAGAAACGCTTACCTTGACCTTTCAGCCACCGCGTCATATTACTTTGTATGTACTCACATCTGGCACGCGCGATCGTTGGCAGAACTCTACCTGTCACTGGTACCCACGGTGTACCTGCGTTCCTCAGCATGAGAGGCGATCTTGCTTCTGTGCTGAGAAACATATTCAACAGCATACACTCGATTTTGTTGTTTTCTGATATAAAGCAATACGCTTCCACAGCTGATTCGCATGATATTCTCTTCAAACCTTTAAGGCATGGCACACATTGAGGATTCACAACGCACTGAATCTTCTTATAAATACATGAACGTTTCTTTTACTTATATAACATTATTTCAGTATTTAAAAATATTTTTGGTAGTGAATGGTGATAAATAATTTCAAAATTAAATTATCCGCGCTTTTAAAGAACTTGTTTTAGATATAATTACTCGAAAATCGAAGGTGATAGCGGCAACAGAGAACAATACATTTTGGCTATAATCTTGAATGTCTACTTATGGCGCTAAAAGTTCAAATATGATAACCTCTGTTTAGGATAGAAATACCCTGCTTAGGAAAGAATTACGCCTGTGACTTATTGTGTAAAACTAGAAATCTTTAATAAGGTGAGAGGCGTCATACAGCTTGAAAGAAATAACTGCGCATGTGCCGCCGACAAGTTTCATCCAAAATTGGACGAAAGAAACCCTAAAGCATTGTAGCCACATCAGTGAAAATTTGACTGTTTAGCAATATTAAAGTTCATTGATATTTTTTTTAATATGTCACGAACAAGGAATGCAATACAATACAACGCCACTTGATACTTGAGTAAGGTGCATTAGGGACCGATTTCACGATGTCTTCTATAGAATAAAAAATCTGATGTGGGCAGCACATGACTTTCCCTGCAGACTCAAATTCATTTTTTCTTTATTTGTTTAATAATTCATTAAATTGAATTTAATTGCACAAAATAACACTAAATTTGCATTTTTAATTGAATTTCTATTTTTATTTTGTAATTGGATATTTTTCCAAAAATGGCATTACTAAATGAGAAAAATCTCAAATATCTCGAGAACGGTTAGTTCTAAAATAATAGAGTTGTTCTTATTCTTTTTCTCATCGAAAATTACGTATGAAACAAGCATTTAATTGATATATTTGAACATATATAGCTTTTTTTAAGATTTTTGCGATTTTTGAGGGCCATTTCGTAAAAAAGGCGGGTTGTTCTCCGAATAATACCTAAATCTAATCAGCACCAGAGTATCCCACAAGTAACTTATCTACCAAATTTTATGAAATTTGGTCAGTTAGTACTTTAGCTAGAGACATGACATTTTTGCGGGCCATTTCGTAAAAAAAGGCAGGTTGTTCTTTTCCGATTAATACCAAAATCTGATCAGAACCCGAGTATCGTACCTACCAAACTTTGTGAAATTTGGTCAATTAGTATTTTAGCTAGAGTGGATACATAAAATTTTTACGGGCCACTTCGCTAAAAAAAAGGTAGGTTATATTTTTACGAATCGTACCAAAAACTAATCAGCACTAGGGTCATACCCAAGTGACTTACCTACCAAATTTTATGAAATTCGGTCCATAAGTTTCTGAGTTAGAGTGGATACATACATTGCACAGACACACACACACACAGACGTCACGCTAAAAATAGTCTTTTCGTATTCTAGAGGTCTCGAAACGTGTAGATCCGTCGAATTGCGATTTTCGACATGATTCCAATACTTTCCCTATACATTACCATGTATTGCAGGGAAAGTAAAAAGCAATACAATAAATGGAATGAAACAATATAAAATATAGAAAGGGGATTTCTTAATTCTTTGTTTTTCAGTGATTTATATTAGTAGTAGTAGGAATATATTTTCATTTCAAAATAAATGCTGGATTGGACGTCCTGACTTTTCTTATATACACAGTATAATGTATAAGGAAAGTACTGCGACGGGGTCGAAAATTCGATTTCGAGTTCTCGGCGGGAGAGCACGTTTCAAGCATCCCTGAACACTAATTAGACGTTTCTGAGTTGATGTCTGTGTGTGTGTGTGTATCAGTAAGCCCTTGGAGACGATATCTCACGAACGAATGAAACGATTTTTGGTACAGAACGATGGATTCTTCGAATGCTCGCAGAAATAATACTTTTAAATTGAATTCCAGTTAAACACAGATTATGATTTAAAGATTTAAATGGCTCAGAAATACATGAATTACATAAATGAATGACTAGAGGGAGTTCAAACGGAATTAAAATAGTTAGATAATTTTAAATAGATTAAATAACCAGAAATGCATTAGATGAGTTCATACACTTTACACAGAAGTAATGCGGGTTCGAATCCAGACATTACACACCTTGGGACCTCCGAGTAAAAATTTCAGAGCACAGCGAAAAATTTTTTCAAAATACAAGTAGGTGCATCAGGTCCTTGAAGTCCTAGGAGTCTTCAAATAGAAAATTTCAGCAAACATTTAGTGATGCAGCGCTTACACCAAAGAATTCTTGACACGAACACCGTTAAATTCGAATTCGAGTTTTCGACGGGAGAACACGTTTCAAGCATCCCTGAGCACGAATCAGACGTTTCTGAGTTTATGTCTGTGTCAATGAGTTCTTGGAGACGATATCTCACGAACAAATGAAGCAATTCGAACGAAATTTGATAGAAAAATATCACAACCAGTGAACACTGGAAGCCTATTGTTTTTACACGCAATCGAATGTTCAGAAGCCACCTAAATTTTGAAATGAAATTTTGAAAAATTCATCAAAAACTAAAACATTTAATAAAGTTACGTAAATAATAATTTCTTATATAAATGTTCCTTAGAAAACGATTGACATAAATTTTAGAATGCGATCATAAACCGTTCTTGGGATATAGCACATTTCTCAAGTAAATGTATAAAAAAAATCCCATAAAATAAAAAACAGTATTAACTTTTGTGAAATCTGTTCACTTTTCACATGTAATATTCTGCGATAAATTTATTAACATCATTTTCGTAGATCTAGCTCGTTCCATTCACGAGAGATGACACTTTGAGTACAGTGCCTACAAGTAATAGTGTTCCGACCGCCTATACCTACCAATTCTGGAAGCTGTTTCCGAAAAGTCGTCTCCGTCAAACGGCTCTGGTCTCGAATAAGAGATCGAAATCTGAGTAGTTAACATTGAATCTAATGGGAATTTAACGCAAATGAAATGTCCGATATCTTTGGAAATAACTGACGAATTTGTGTGGGATTTGGTGTGATTATTGCAAGTGATATACGTAAAAGGTCATTTGATTTTCAGAGAGATTGAGCTAAGGATATACTGGTATTTTTTAAATTTTATTTAACTTGATCTGGTGTTCGTTTAAGCATTTGAGGTCTAAATGAATCAGATTCATTTATAACAATAACGTGAAATTCGGTATGACGTTTTCTCTTGCGATACACGTCAGTTTTTTTCGATTTTGAAGCTTATTGGGATAGCTCGTCCTGGGCCCGGCATAGGACTTTACCCACGTTTAGATAATAACTCGAAAGTCGGAGAAATTATAGGAAATCTAAATTTAATATGTCGTTTTCTTTTGGGCTATATATTCTTTAAATTTTGCACCGTATCAGGTTATACCGTCTTGGGCCCGCCTTAGAAATGCACCCGTTTTGTGGAATAACTCGAGATTAAGTGTATCTAAAAATTCGAAGTATAGCATATCCTTGTCATTTGCGGTATATTTTAACTCTTTGGATTTAAAACCTTATCGGGCTAGCCCGTCCTGAGCCCCAAAAAAGGAATGTACTCGTATTTTGTGAATAACTCAAAATTCTGAACATCTAGAATGTCTAAATTTAATATATCATTGTCCTTTGGGATATATAGCATTTCATCGCATTTCGAACCTCATCGGGCTAGCCCGTCTTAGACCCGCCTCAAAAATTTACTCACTTTTCAAGAATAACTCGAAAATCGGAGTAGCTAAAAAATGTAAATTTAATATATCATTTTCTTTTGGATAGATTTTAATTTAGATTTTGAACCTCATCGGACCGAACTCAACCGAAGTAGCTAAAAATTCCAAGTTTAACATGTCTTTGGCTTTTGTGGTATATTTAAGGTTCTTCGGATTTGAACTTTATAGGTCTAGCCCGTCCTGGGTCCGACATAGGAATGGATCCGTTTTTTTAGAATAACTGGAAAATCGGAGCAACTAAAAAATATAATTTTAGTACATCCTTATCATTTGAGAAATATTTTAATTCATTCGATTTTGAACAGTATCGGCTAAACCAGTTTTGGGACCGCCTTAGGAATAGATGTTGGTCGCTGAAGAAATTACTCGGTCATTCAAACTCACATCCACTTGGGAGAACAGAGAATGTAGAAATAAGTTCACGGGGGCCACAGGTTCTTTGTCGGCTATAGCCGATCCATCCGATTTCACAATCTTTGCTTTCACGTATAGAAAGGAAAAACCCAGATCCATAAATTCATCTCCGCTTCCAGATATGTTAAATTCTACGGGGCCTCCGTCTCGTATGTTAGAGAAGGGGTGGTATTCGATAAAGAGTCCTTTTTCTATAGCTGTCTGAGTAGGTGGGGTCACGAATAAATCCAATTGCCTCTTGGTACAGGGTGAAGAATCTTTATGGATAGACATCTTTAGGAGAAAATATCTCGTGTTCTCGCTTTCTTTGCCGAAGTGGGAATGAAGTCATTCTCGGATCGCTTCCTCTTTTTATGCTTTTTCCAGAACCAATCATAGTCTTCATCTTGGTTGCAGACTTATCTGTCAGATTATGACCTACTTCCTTTAAATGGCGCTTGGCTGCCACTTTTAAATCTTCTCCTCTGGATACATCCCCCATCACATTCAGTCCACACTGCCATATTTGCTTTCCCACGGCTTTGGCACCTGATTTGAGAATGGGTACAGCCGCTCTAAAAACGAGCGAAACAAACTTTCAAATCCATATCCTTTCTGAAATGCAGGTCCTTGATATTAATCCAATCCATTACCGGTTTGCTGAAGATAGTAGTCTTCAAAAGATTTCCGACAACATTCATAAGGCACATACATCATGAGAGATACTTTTGGCGAAAGTGTAGCTTCACGTACGAGCGTCCGCGTTCAAATTGTATGAGTTCTCCTGTGTGCGTCCTTATAACAATTTCCAAAGTATCAATCATCTTTCTACTCACAGGTAAATAGTAGGGGAGGTCGAATGTTAGGGAATCCAATTCACCGTCGTTTCCGGCCACTTTCACTAAGCGTAAAAGGGGTGCTAGTACATCTCCCACAATTTGGGGTTCCACAATGTCGGAATACACAAACAGCACATGATAATGAGCATTTACATCTGCAACGTAGGGTCCTTCCATGCTGGTTTCCAAATGAGAGTCCGATTGAATCACCATGGGATCAAAACCCAATACTTGGGCCATGCCTTTGTCTAAAATCACTCTTGCCTTGTTCTTTACTTTAATGCGTACTCGTTTCGTAACAGGATTATAATGAAAGGAGATCTTGTTTTGATGGTCTTTGATGAAAATAGCTTCCAAAATGTCTGGTATGGTTTCGTAATATCCCGCTGGTATTCTACGCACAAGCATTTTATCATCTCCTTGGTCAAATCCAATAAAATTGTTCTCGGCAGTAATATTCATCCATGTATGGGGATATAAAAACTCTGTAATTCCAATCTCCCAGCTTCCCTTTAGCTCTATAGGGGTGGGTAATCTCGTAATAAAATGTGAAATTTTATTCTCAGGAAAGTAGCTCATCGAGCTATCACTAGGAAGTGTCACGTTGAAACTCATCTTATCAACTGATTTCAGAAACAGACGTCCCTTTCTTTTATAGGGTGGATACATCAGAGGCAGGTATCCACTGATTAAACGTGTGGGGGTAACCTCGATATTTTACAAAGTATTCCATATTATTCTTCTTGAAACGCTTCTTTAGCACTTTTTCAATGCGGAATTCCTCTTTCATTTTCACGTTTTGTAGTTCTTACAGGTAGAAGGTACCTAGTATAGGTTCTCCCAGTAAATCTTGAATTCTGTATACAGCAGGTTCTCGCTTCACACATTCTGTCACTTTAAATAATTCTTCCGACCAATTTGTTTCATACCCCTTCTCAAAGGTCATTTTAATCCTGGATACTCGCACAGTGTCCCCCGCATTTAAAATACATTTGGATACGCCCTTAGGCAGGTTACTATAGAGCGTAAACCACACTTCTTGTTCATTGTCCGAATTCACATTTGCAGGGGCTTTCTTAATGCTGGAGTGATAGGTGTGATTATAGCTATCCATCAACGAGTCAAATACATCTAAATAGCGATAAGTATTCTGATTGGTAAAGTATTTCCACATTTTTGTCTTAGGGTTCTGTTAAACCTCTCAACAACAGATGCTTTCGTGGTGTTAAACGTTGTAAAAAACTTGATATGATGCTCTTTAAGTAATTTTGAAATTTCTGATTCTTACATTCTGTACCTTGGTCCGTCTGTAGAGATTTCGGAATGCGTTCTTTAAATATATTCCGAAAGGCATTCACGATATCTACCCCTCTCTTATGCTTCAGGGGTATAGCCCATGCATACTTGGATAAAATGTCAATGCATGTTAAGATGTAGCGAAATCCATCATTCCGTCGACTGAGTGTTGACATATCAGCTAAATCGGCTTGCCATTGCTGATCCATAGAATACACTATAACACGGTTGTTTTTAAATTTCCGCTGAACTGACTTGTGTAATGTATAAGCATCCACACCTTGTAACCAATTCTGAATTTACTTCTTGGATACTTTTCCTTGAAGAGCACGGTATATGCTATCCACTCCACCGAAACTTGCGGGGTGCTTGGGGTCTTGGTAGGTTCCATTCATCATTTCTGATAATCAGAACCGGAAGTGGGCCATGTGGCCCACTACTGGTACACTAGTGGTCCACTAATAGGCCATTATTAAGATAACCACGATTTGGCTTTACTTATATATGTTTATTATATGATATTATAGTACAATGGCGGAAAGAAAGGAGACACATCACACGGAAGAGGAATTAACAAAGGCAATAGCAGAGGTTGAAAAAGGTAATAAGAGTCCGCTCGATTGCTAAGCAATATAATATTCCGAAAACAACTTTGCAAAGAACATTGAAAGGCAATGTCAAATTAGCCACACGAAAAGGTCCTAGCACACTATTTTCAATAGAAGAAGAAAGTACCATTGTTCTGTGGATTAAAACTATGGGAAATGCTGGGTTTCCTGTTTCAAAGGAAACCTTTATAGGTAGCATAGAGAAATTGGCAAAAGAATGTCAGGTTACTTTCCCAGGAGGAAATAATCTTCCTGGTAGAAAATGGTACGAAGCTTTTTTAAAACGCCATCCTGACATCAGAATGCGCACAAGTCAAAACCTAACAATATATAGACAAGACGTGTCACAAGAAAATATAAACCGTTGGTTTACAGAGGTAGAGAATTATTTAAAAAATAATAAACTTGAAAATGTCTTGTGCAACCCACGGAGGGTTTTCAATTGCGACAAGACAGCCTTCTTTTTAAACCCCAAACCAGGGAAAGTTCTTGCTGAAAAAGGCTCAAAAAAGGTGTATACCACTGCAGGAGCTGATGAAAAGTTTAATTTGGCTGTTCTTTTAACAGGTAATGCAGCTGGTGAACTTGCACCTCCAATGGTGGTTTTTAGATATGAGAGAATTCCTCAACAAGTGGCAGTGGCCATACCTGCTGATTGGGCTATTGGAAAGTCAGAAAATGGCTGGATGACTCATGAGACATTTTACGAATATGTGACAAGTATATTTCAGCTATATTTTTGTAACCAGGGCATAGAGAAACCTATAGTTTTATTTATGAATGGACATTCTTCTCACATATCTCTGCACCTAACCACCTTTTGCATGGCTCATGGAATTGAAATGGTGGCTTTGCTCCCAAATGCCACACACCTAATCCAACCAATGGATGTTGCTGTCTTCCAAACCCTTAGAAGTGCTTGGCGACAGGAAGTAGTGAATTTCAGAATGAGCCACGAAGGCCACCAGATACAGAAGTATAACTTTCCAATGATCCTAAAATCAGCAATAGATCGCTTAACTCCTGAAACTATTGCCAATGGATTCAAGGCATATGGACTGTTTCCATGGGATCCAAAGAAAGTGATTGTTGCAACTGAACTAAAATCCAAGAAAGTGGCAGAATTACCGATGAAGAAGAAAGAAATGTTTTGTTTTTTTTTAATTTTGGAAGGAAAAATTGGAGAAATGAAGTTAGAAACATTCTTAGAAAACAAAGGAGAATGGAAAGGCCCTGTGGAGCAAAAAGATATTTACTATTTATGGTTGGAGACAAAGGAAACTTCGAACATGGAACTATTTTTTCAGGGTGCACCAGTCAACTCTGTTGTGGCGACATGCAATGAAGAGCCTGTTGAGCTGGAACATGATAAAAGTACCATTGAATCTGCTGAGGTGGATCTTAATATTCAAGAAGGCTCAATTGAGCTTATTGGGGATACAATGCATCCAATGTCATTAAATACTGTCCATCCTATTGCAGGTCCATCAGAAATGTACCATCTCCCTTCAAGAGAGTTCTTTTCTCGCCAGAGGGGGAGGGTGACAAGATAAAGAAAAAGAGAAGACGAGAAACGCTTCTTACAGTTGTGACATTTCCTCAAATGCTTCAATATTATAAGAAGAAAGAAGATATTAAAATTGCTACAGCAGCAGAAAATGAGAGAAAAAAACTGAAAGAGAAAGAAAAAAAATTGAAATGGAAGGAAAGAAAAAAATGATTGCAGATCAGAAGAAAAAGAGAACCATAAAACGTTCATCTGAGTCTTCCACTTCTTCTTCTTCACTTTTGTAAAAAATTGGTAATAAAAGAAAAATTGTAAAGTAACATTTAAACTACATTCGCTTTTAATTAGGTACCTGTTTTATACATATATTACTTTTCTTATATACATAATGTATAAGGGAAGTATTGTGACGGGGTCGAAAATTCGAATTCTAGTTTTTGACGGGAGAGCACGTTTCAAGCAACCTTGATCACAAATCGAACATTTTTGAGGTGATGCCTGTGTGTGTGTGTGAAAGTATGTGTGTGTGTGTGTGAAAGTATGTGTGTGTGTGAAAGTATGTGTGTGTGTGAAAGTATATGTGTGTGTGAAAGTATGTGTGTGTGTGTGTGTCAGTAAGTTTGTGGAGACGATATCTCACGAACAAATAGAGCGCTTCGAATGAAATTTGGTACAAAAATCACAATCCATGAATACTGGAAGCCTATTGTTTTTAAACGTAATCGAATGTTCAGAACCCCCCTAAATTTTCGAGTGAAATATTGAAAAAATCATCAGAAAATCAAAACCTTAAATAAAGTTACGCGAATAGACATTTTTTATGTAATTTTTCTTTATAAAGCGATTAACATAAATCTTAGAACGCTACCATAAACCGTTCTCGAGATATTGCACATTTTTTAAATAAATTTATCAAAAAATCCCATAAATTAAAAAAATATATTAACTGTTGAGAAACATGTTTACTTTCCATATGTAATATCATGCGATAAATTAAGTGACATCACTCTCATCATTCTCGTGGATCTAGCTCGTTCCATTCATGAGAAAAGATACTTTGAGTAATACTTTTGTATTTGAACGCCAATAGTTATTTATCTGCTATAAGAATAATTTATTTCTCCGTCCATAACGCTTAGCGAGATTTTGGCGCCGAATTTGGCGGAATGTCGCCAACTTGGCGACTTTTTTAAATGTTGCCAAATTAACGAAAATCTCGCCAAATGGATAAAAATGACACTAAATCAATGAAAATGACGACTAATTGACGAAAATTCAATATCTTGGAAAGAATATAAATATCTACTATAAGAAAAACCTATTTTGTCATTGTAAAAGTAGTAAATTCATTGCATTATATAAGGAAAGTCATGTGTTGCCCACATCAGATCTTTTTAGAAATTATGTTAATGATAATATATAGTGAAATATAACTTTCAACAAATATTATACATTATTTGAGTGGCCCACTTTTGGTGGGTCCGCTATAGGTACATCAGAAATTTAATAGGCCCACTACTGGTACATAAAGGAAATTAAAGTTTTTAATTTAAAAAAAAATAATATTTTGTTTGCAATTTGATGTGATAATAATTATAGATAAGAGTTTAACCAATGATAAAAAAATATATTTATGTTATAATTCCCTAAAGTTTCAATGATAATTGATTGAATGCCCTTAAATGGCCCAATACTGGTACACTTACCTTATTATATAATAAATATCTTTCCAAGAGTTTAATTATTTCAAACATAAGAGAGGTTTCACATTTTAAAATAAATATGGTAGATAACAATTTTTCAAATTTTTAAATAAATAAATTATTATAGTATTGTGATGAATGAAACGATTGGGAAAATGTTTATGAATGAAATGCTGCTTTTATATAGAGGCGATTTATATTTCGATGACGTCATTTGATAAAGTTCATTTGTTTTCGATGAAGTTTTCAAATATAATAAATTATTGTAGTATTATGATAATTTTTAAAATATTACCGAGCAATGTATCGAATTTTAGAGATGTTTAAACCAGGCAATTTATATTTCAATGCCGTCATTTGAATGAAGTTCTTTTTCTTCGATGAAGTTTTCAAATATAATAAATTAATGTAATATTGTGATAATTTTAAAAATATTACCGAGGAATGTATCGCATTTTAGAGATGCTAATATAAAATTGCATTGAAGTTGCAAAGTGTTTCATAATCAATGCTTTATGCATGATTGATCTTTCTTTTTTAACACTTTACAACATATAGTTGAAAAGTCTTTATGACTGTGTTCATTCTGTCTGTCCGTTAGCACGATAACTGTCATAAAATAGACTTTATCACAATGAAATTGTAGTATGTTGTTGAGACGGTCTGTGGAACATATGGGAATGTAAATGAATAATATCACCCAATTAGTTTTGGATTGAACCCGGTTTGAAAAAATGAAATACATTGAAACCTATAGGACCTAATTTTCCAAACATTTTTTAAGCGAATTTAAAATTCACAAATTGCTTCGAAAATTTTAGGAAATATTCACATTATCCCTTAAAATATATAAAAAAAATTTCAGTAAAATATATTAAGTAGTTTTTTAATTAAAAGTTATTTAATATAGGGAAAACAACAAATTCAATTAAATTCTGACTTTGGGGATATCCTCCAGAAAGAAAAAAGAGATATATTATATAATAAATATCTTTATAAATTATCCCGTACAATATATAAAAAAATTTCAACAAAATATGTTCGGTAGTTTTTTACATAAAAAATTTAAATAATAGCTGCACCCATATTATATGAAAAGATCACGTGACCCACTTCAAAATAAAATATGGCATCCATCTTGTGTCAAAATCGTAATTTTTAAAGTTATTTTTAATTTATATTTAGTGTTGCATCCGTCCTTAAACCGCTTTATTTTTTACTTTTTTCTGTGCATCTACATACTGCGCCAACGCAATTACAATATTTTGGAGTTTAAATGATCATCAAACTTTGATCATTTCTACAACGAAGCCTAACTTTCAGGTATGGAGAATGTAAACACATCAAGCTGTAAGATGAGTTGTATAAAAATTTCTGAATTTCTTCAAAGCAAAATTATTTAGCTCTGGAGTCTGCAATTTAGCTGATATGAATGAAACATTCATTGATTTTACATAGAGTAGCAGACGATTCCATCTTATTGCTTTTTTGATGTTTTAAGCATGGAGTTTGAAAGTAATTTTACCTCCATGGTTTCACGTTTTTAAGTAAAATAAATTATTGTACTATTGTGATAATTTTAAAAATATGGCCGCTGAATGAAAGGGGTGGAAAAGAGTTTATGAATGAAATATTCACTGCATATAGAGAGCCAGGCGATTTATATTTCGATGATGTTATTTGAATAGCGTTCATTTGTTTCCGATGAAGTTTTCGAATATAATAAATCATTCTTGTATTGTGATAATTTTAAAAATATCACCGCTAAATGTGTCGCATTTTATAGATGTTTAAATAAAATTGCATTTCAGTTGGAAAGTGTTTCATAATCAATGCTTTATGCATGATTGATCTTTCTTATTTTTCTTTAGATTGGTGTAGGAGAATACAATGTATATTAAAACATGCCTTGGATTCCGTTGCATTGAATTAACATCTTATCTATATTGAATGAAAATCGATATAGATTGCATATTTTAAACGATATCTAGCTTGCAAACGTATTTTAAAATTTTCACGTTTATATATTAAAGCAGAACAAAATCGTAAATATTTTAGCTATAAACCTATTCCTTATTAAAATTAATAAATGAGTGAGATAAACATGTGTAAATCTTTTGATCCATTCTCGCGTTATAAGCGGTCGTTGATCACAAACAAGTTTTTAATTAATCCTTGTTATTCCTTAATTCATTGTAAGGGGATAAGATTTACATGAGGATATTCCGTGGGCTCTGTCTTATTGCACACGTTATCCAGACCGGCCGTCCAAATAGGTGCTCTTAGTCCCCTGGACGAGTCGGACGGTCTGGGTCTTCTACACGTTATCCAGAGAAATCCATGGCTTGGTTCAGGGGATATTACGTTATAAACTTTTTTCTTTTATGTGTTTTATTATAAACATAAGAAAAAAATGTATGCGAAATTTCTAACAGTTCCGAATTTTTTTAAGGCCAGAAAGATTTCACTCTTAATAGAATTTAATGTGTATCTGCTCCCTTATACTAACAGCACGGCCTGATTCTGCTGTACCTTGCATGTTGCTGTCGTATAAGGTCATCCAAATGAATGATAAAAGCTCTAACTTATGTATACTTGGACGCTAATGTGACGTGCAAGATAAGGATACGTGATCCGATCCATCAGCGTCTCCAATTGTTCCGAACGATCGATAGGTTACAGATGAGCGTTAAACACTTTTGCGTGTCGCTCGCTCTCTCTGCCCTAGTTAAAGAAGCCGCACTTCAGATATAGCAATCTACAGGTATTCTTAGAGGTAGGTATCTGTGGATCCACAATCCACCTGTATTCTTAGAGCAGGTACCTGTGGGTCCACAATCTATACCCAATCCACCATAATCCTGTGGAACCACAATCCACGTGTATTCTTAGGGATAAGTACCTGTGGATCCACAAACCACACACAATTCTGTGGATGTGCACAATTTATGCACAATCCACAGGTATTCTTAAATGTATGTACCTGCGGATCCACAATCCACAAACAACACACCACAATCCACAGGTATTCTTATGGATATGTACTAGAAATGAGACGGGCCTGAATCGGGCTCGGGCTCTACGATACTAAGTACAATGCGGGCTCGAGCTCGTTTCCAAACTATTAGAAAATGTTGATAGAAACTTTAGAATCAAAAAGATAATCCCATTTTATTTTATTGCTAAAAAGTTACTACTAACAAGTGTCTGAAATCTCATTTAAAATCTTAGTAAATGGGTTCTATCGTTGTATGCAAGGAAGTGTATAGTAAAATGCCAACCCAAGACGCATCCTTTCGGGGTACCTGTGCAGAAGCACTAACTCCCACATCGAATAATATAGCAAATTCGTATTTCTACGAGATAGCATATTTATAGGATTTACGTAGGCACTCTGCTCCATAGAGGGTGCTGGTTGGATGGTTGCTTGAGTTGATTTCCTATTGGTCGATGAGTATCTTGGACGGCTTCAGCCTACAAGTCGTGGAAAGGGAAGGGTCAGAAATACCGTAAAAGAAAGTTTACAATTAAAAAAGAAAGAGCGCAAGACATTGTTGTTTATTATTGACCACCCCACCCCATCCGTTAAATCTATCAGACTGGACGTCGGAAATTAATGAAATCAACTTCAATCAGTTGGCGACTCACGGGGGTAAACAATTAAACTATAAAAAATAACTCAATAACTCCAGTGTGTCTCTGACGTTGTCCACTGCTAACCAGTAGACGAAAGGAATTTGTTTTTCTTTTAAGAATTAGGACTAGGTGAGTGAAGGCTCTATATATATTGTATTCCTACTTGGCTGTTTTATTGCTTTGTTTAAATAACTTTCGCATTGCTTATACTCGGGTCATAAACTGTCTCTGGGATGCTCTAAGGCTGCTAGACTGCTGTTTGTTGAATGTGTGTGGAAATCTAGCGTAGGGTGTAATAAATCTTTTTGTAAATCTCTTTAATTGTAAAACACAGTAAAACTAGGAATGAAATATTTCAGCAAATGTTTATATCGAAATATAGACTAACTACATACAAAATATTGAGTGGACAGAAGAAAAGGCCTATATTAATTTTGCTACTACACACTACAAATAACCATTGATACTATTTTAATGTGATTATATGATTTTCATTATACTAATTTTTCTATTTTCAATTTATGTTATTCCAAAGCTTCAGCGCTCACAGTAATTATTTATGTTATTCCAAATATGTATATAATTGTATATTTTAATTCTCCAGATTTTGAACCTTATCGGGCTAGCAGCTAGAATGTTCAAATTTGGTATGTCGTTGAATTTCATATATTTAAACTACATGCATTTTAATTAATAAATACATTTTTCAAGCATTTACAAATAATACAAGGGGTACTTTAAAAAACTACTTTTTTATTTTTTTTACTTGTTAGAGGATTTACTCTGCTGAATAAGTAACTAGTGTCAAGTACATATATTTTACGGTTTTCTATTGTTCAAATGTTTTGAAGCATATCACTAGCTAATTTTTAGGTTGTAGTTGGCACTTGTACATATCAAATGTTTTTGTTATGATATGTCATTTTTTTCCAACAGATAAGCGTCTAGTTTATGAAACTAATATCTATTTCCCTTCAATCAATAGTTCTTTCATAACAAAAAAAAGCAACCCACCTTTAAGGATTTTCACACAGTCCCCCCCCCCCTTGTCAGGGGATGACCAAAAGGTTTGAGATCGGAAGTAGGGGGAGATGCTCGAAATTTAATCTTTTTAGAGGCCTTTTAAAATCAGTTCCGTAGCTGGTCTTGACCTAGGGAGAGGGAATTCATAAATGAAGGGGCAGGGGATATATGGCAATGAATAACCGTAATTGGGCAAATCGAGTGGCTGGTGTTTCTCCTTTGACTGTTGGCAACAGGGAAATGGGGTTTTGCTTCCATTTTGATGAGTGACGAAAAGAGAGAACAAAAGGGGGGAGTTGGGAGCTTTCCCCTTCTGCAAATTGCCAAACTGAGTGAAAGAATGAAAAGCAAGTAAATTGAAGCGCCCTGGCTGTTTGCAAGAGGGGAAGGAAATTATGTTGTACTTAGTCGGTATTGGATGACGATATCCAATGCTGCTTAATGGAGAAGATAAAAACGTTCGTTGTGTGTATTCTCAGGTATCGGGCGCACTTTATTGGGATATTTCTTGTAGAGCTTTTTAATAATTATTATTTTCTTTCACAAAATATTAAAAATATTGCTCTAGATATTCATTAATAAAGTAATTCAAATGTCATCGCATGATCACTTTATGTTGAGAAACAAAACTTTATTTTCTATTAGACTTCAATAGATGGTGTTACCTGATTTAAAATATTTTCAGCTTTGTATTGATGCTTCAATGATTTTGATGTGGCAAAGACTTGATTTATTTAAACAATGCAAAGTACTTGCTCCCTCGTTTTTTTTCAATTATGTAAAAGTTAGTTTTAGCATATGAAAAGACTGAAATAATTCGTTTTTTCTTTGTCAATTATTCTTGGTCAAATATTGCTATTCACATACAAAATGCTGTAAATATTCACAAAATATTTTATAAGAAAAGCAATTCAATTTAATTATTGTTGCAAGCAAATGTACATTTTACGTTCCTCAATTTGATATGTGAGTTCAAAACCTGTCACAATCTTAACAACCTGTAATTAACAATCTTAATAACCTGTTGCCTGTTCATCGCAATTCTCGAAAGTTCAAAACCGTTGCTATAAATATTATGGTCCGGGGGGAGTCATATTTGTTAATTTTCAGACCTCAGTAATCCACTGCCCCTCTCGAAGCCCCTAACCTGCAGAGTAAAGTTGTTAGTGCGCCATTAAAAGAACTTCTGTCAACAACAAAATCGCTTTTCTCCCGGGATCACATTCGCTACTCTATCGATAAAAGCCGGTACTCTGGTAAACATTAGTTACCTTGTACCACACTGTTTAGTTACCTTGAAGGAGACTATATTTTATTCCTAAACCTGTTGACACCCTTATTGTATTACGTGCTATTTCATTCAAAGTTTTACCATCTAAGCACTAAACTGTTTTTTCTTCTTTTGAGCAGCTGTTTCGGTATATTTCGAAAGGATATTTTAATTGTGATTAACTTGCACGTAAAAATAATATATGTAGGCTCAATTTCGCCAGTCTAACATTTGTAATTTTTAATAATTTTTCTAAATAATGAATTTTCAAATGTATCATAAGTATCGTCAGTATCTGCAACATGGAATAAATTAATGCCTTAAAATTTGATTTTTGACTTGTCTGGAACAATAAATAACTATTGTTACAACTGGAAAAATGGCCATACACAATGTACACAACCTCGTCATGGTGTGGTGAAATTACATACACGGTTCACTGCAAACGTAAAACTAAATTATGCTCCACATGAAAGTTGAAATTGTTTTCTTGTCTTCGCAATTGGAGGGAGCAGATGGAAACAGATCTTTCTTAACACAGTTCTGCTGTTAATCGCTTTTCGACTTTTTCCAGCTGATTGAGCCTTACGGGTTGTACTGCCGTATATAATTCAGTCAATCCGCCTTCCCCAAGAAAGCGCCCCCTCCCCCATTTCTTTTGTCTCAATTTAAAATTCTGAAAATATTCGTGAAACCGCCCCCCCCTCCCTCATCCAACTAAACATCGAAAATTTTAAAAAATTTAAAAATTCGTCGTTGGATAAAATAAATTTATTGATAAAATTGTACTTTTATTGTTGTTGTTGTTTAAACATACCAAGTAAGCCTTATCCTCCCCTACCTATTCTGCGTTTCTCCACCGCATTTGAGGGGTATATCGACGGGAATTTACACTTATTTCTTATTTTGCAGAAAATTTCCAATAAGCGCCCCCCCCCCCCCCCCCCACACACACACACACCAGCACTTTTCGCGATTTATAGTCGCATTTGACCAGAGGGGGAGAGCGGATCAACAGAAATCTACGGTAAGCAAGTCCTCGATATGAAGTTTCACTTTGATGGTAACAATATAGAAGGATTACCTATGTTTTACAAAGTAGTCACTTTCTGTTATTGGAATACTTTTGACGTTATTAGGACTCCAACGCCAGCCAAATGAATAATTCCCTCCAGTGGTGAAATTGTGCTTAAAGCAGCAGAACTCGTTTATGGCAAATCTAGACACACAACCAATAAAATAAAAAACTAACTATAGTTTCAAATACAGCAGATAACAGAGTTCTTAAACATATTAACAATAATGTAAAAAACCATTCATTATAAATTATAAGACATAAATACTGAGTAAAAAGTAAGATCGACCCTATTGTTTACAACAAAGATGATTAATGCTCACTAGCATACTTTTTGGCTGACACGTTGTCAATTAAAACTCCTCCCCTCTACGGATTCTACACTTAAACCATCTAGTGCTTCTTATCCCTTCTTCATGAATTCATCATTATGAATTTCGAATTTGAAACAATAGCAAAAAACCTGATGTGGGCAACACATAACTTTCCTTATATAATGCAATGAATTTACTACTTTTACAGTAAAAAAAATAGGTTTTTCTTATAGTAAATACTTATATTCTTTCCAAGATATTGAATTTTCGACGATTAGTCGTCAATTTCATTGATTTAGCGTCATTTTTATCCATTTGGCGAGATTTTGGTTAATTTGGCAACATTTAAAAAAGTCGTCAAGTTGGCGACCTTCGGCCAAATTCGTCGCCAAAATCTCTCCAAGCGTTATGGCCGAAGAAATAGGTTATTCTTATAGCAGATAAATGACTACTGGCGTTCAAATGCAAAAGTATTACTCAAAGTATCTTTTCTCATGAATGGAACGAGCTAGATCCACGAGAATGCTGTCACCCAATTTATCGCATGATATTACATATGAAAAGTGAACATGTTTCTCAACAGTTAATTTTTTTTTAATTTATAGGATTTTTTGATAAATTTGTTTGAAAAATGTGCAATATCTCGAGAACGGTTCATGCTAGCATTCTAAAGTTTATGTCAATCGTTTTTTAAGGAAAAATTACATAAGAAATGTCTATATGCGTAACTTTATTAGAGGTTTTGATTTTTTGATGATTTTTTCAAAATTTCACTCGAAAATTTAGGAGGGTTCTGTACATTCGATTACGTTTAAAAACAATAGGCTTCCAATATTCACGGATTGTGATTTTTGTACCAAATTTCATTCGAAGCGCTCCATTTGTTCATGAGATATCGTCTCCACAGACTCACACACACACACACACAGACATCACCTTAAAAATGTTTGATTCTTGATCAGGGATGCTTGAAACGAGCTCTCCCGTCGAAAACTCGAATTCGAATTTTCGACCCCGTCACAATACTCCGTCACAATACCTTATACATTATGTATATAAGGAAAGTAATATGTGAACAGCTTCCTAAATTAAGTTCCACTTATCCCAAAAAAATAACCACATAGTCCCAAAATCACAAGTTAGTCAAAGTGTCACAAGTTGGACTATATGGACAGTCTATGCATAAGATCATTCCCCCCATACTCAAAAAAACAAAATCTGATGTGGGCGGCACATGACTTTCCCTACAGAATCAAATTTATTTTCTTTTCTTTTCATAATCCATTAAATTGAGTTCATTTGATTTCCACAAAATAATGAGGATAATTATTCGAAATTACACTGAATTTGATTTTCCAATTTTCGTTATCACATGGCGACTGGGCGTGTTTTCAAAGGCGAAGTGGAAAAAATACGAAAAAACTAAAATACCTCGAGAACGGTTAGTCATAGAATTAGTTTGGCCTTATTCTTTTCGTCGCTAAAAATTACGTATAAAACAAGCATTTATAATTGATACATTTGAACATACATAGTTTTTTATTAATTTATTATGATACATTATTATCACACGCTCAGTCGCCATGTAATAACGAAAATTGGAAAAGCAAATTCAGTGTAATTTCAAATAAGTATCCTTATCATTTTGTGCAAATCTAATGAACTCAATTTAATGGATTATGAAAAGAAAAGAAAATAAATTTGATTCTGTAGGGAAAACCATGTGTCGCCCACATCAGATTTTGTTTTTACTTTCCTTATATACATAATGTATAAGGAAAGTTTTGTGACAGGGTCGAAAATTCGAATTCCAGTTTTCGACGGGAGAGCACGTTTCAAGCATCCCTGATCACGAATCAAACATTTTTGAAGTGATGTGTGTGTGTGTGTGTGTGCGTGCGTGCGTGCGGGCGTGCGTGCGTGCGGGCGTGCGGGCGTGCGAGCGGGCGGGCGTGTGTGTGTGTGTCTGTGGAAACGATAACTGACGAACGAATGGACCGATTCGAACGAAATATAGTACAAAAATCACAATCCGTAAATACTGGAAGCCTCTTGTTTTTATACGCAATCGAATGTTCAGAAACCCCCTAAATTTTCGAGTGAAATTTTGAAAAAAATCGTCAAAAAATCAAAACCGCTAATAAAGTTACGCAAATAGACATTTCTTATGTAATTTTTCAATAGAAAACGATTGACATAAATTTTCGCTAACACGAACCGTTCTCGAGATATTGCACATTTTTCAAAAGAAATTATCAAAAAATCATATAAAATAAAAAATATATATTTCCTATTGAGAAACATGTTTACTTTTCATATGTAATACCTTGCGACAAATTTGGTGACATCATTCTCGTGGATCTAGCTCGTTTCATTCATCAAAAAAGATACTTTGAGTAATACTTTTGTATTTGAACGCCAATAGTCATTTATCTGTGGTAAGAATAACTTATTTCTTCGTCCATAACGCTTGGTGAGATTTTGGCGACGAATTTGGTGGAATGTCACCAACTTGGCGACTTTTTGAAATGTTGCCAAATTAACGAAAAACTCGCGAAATGGATAAAAATGACGCTAAATCAATGACGACTCATTGATGATGACGACATGGAAAATGACGACTCATTGACGAAAATTCAATATCTTGGAAAGAATATAAATAACTACTATAAAAATAATCTATATTTTTTTAGTGTAAAAGTAGTAAATTCATTGCATTATATAAGGAAAGTCATGTGCTGCCCACATCAGATTTTTTTTAGTATGGGGGGAATGATCTTATGCATAGACTGTCCATATAGTCCTACTTGTGACACTTTGACTAACTTGTGATATTGGGACTATGTGGTTTTTTTTTTTTTTTTTTTGATTAAATATTAGGAAGCTTAAATTAGGAAGCTGTTCACATATTACTTTCCTAAGATACATAATGTATAAGGAAAGTATTGTGACGAGGTCGAAAATTCGAATTCGAGTTTTTGACGGGAGAGCACGTTTCAAGCAACCTTGATCACGAATCGAACATTTTTGAGGTGATGTCTGTGTGTGTGTGTGTGTGTGTGTGTGTGTGTGTGTGTGTGTGTGTGTGTGTGTGTGTGTGTGTGTGTGTGTGTATGAAAGTGTGTATGCGTGTGAAAGTATGTGTGTGTGTGTGAAAGTATGTGTGTGTGTGTGAAAGTATGTGTGTGTTTTTGTGTGTGTGTCAGTGAGCCTGTGGAGACGATATCTCACGAACGAATGAAGCGATTCGAATGAAATTTGGAAAAAAAATCACAGTCCATGAACAATGGAAGCCTATTGTTTTAAAACACAATCGAATGTTCAGAACCCTCCTAAATTTGCAAGTGAAATTTTGAAAAAATCATCAAAAAATCAAAACCTTTAATAAAGTTAAGCAAATAGACATTTCTTATGTAATTTTTTCTTAGAAAACGATTGACATAAACTTTAGAACGCTAGTATGAACCGTTCTAGAGATATTGCACATTTTTCAAATAAATTTATCAAAAAAATCCCAGAAATTAAAAAAAATATTAACTGTTGAGAAATATGTTTACTTTCAATATGTAATATCATGCGATAAATTTGGTGACATCATTTTCATGGATCTAACTCGTTCCATTCATGAAAAAAGATACTTTGAGTAATACTTTTGTATTTGAACGCCAATAGATATTTATCTGCTATAAGAATAACTTATTTCTCCGACCATACCGCTTGGGGAGATTTTGACGACGAATTTGACGGAATGTCTCGCCAATTTGGCGACGTTTTTAAAGGTTGACAAATTAACGAAAATCTCGCCAAATGGATAAAAATGTCGCTAAATCAATGAAAATGACGACTAATTGAAGAAACTTTAATTTCTTGGAAAGAATATAAGTATCTACTATAAGAATAACATTTTTTTAACTGTAAAAGTAGTACATTCATTGCATTATATAAGGAAACTCATGTGCTGCCCACATCAGATTTTTTACTTTCCTTATATACATAATGTATAAGGAAAGTATTGTGACGGGGTCGAAAACTCGAATTCGAGTTTTCGACGGAAGAACACGTTTCAAGCATCCCTGATCACGAATCGAACATTTGTGAGGTGATGTCTGTCTCTCTCTCTCTCTGTGTGCGTGTGTATGGAGACAATATCTCACGAACGAATGGAGCGATTCGAATGAAATTTGGTACAAAAATCATAATCCTTGAATACTGGAAGCCTATTGTTTTTAAACACAATTGAATGCTCAGAACCCCCCTAAATTTTCGAGTGAAATTTTGAAAAAATCATCAAAAAATCAAAACTTTTAATACAGTTGCCAAGTAAACATTTCTTATGCAATTTTTCCTTAGAAAACGATTGCCATAAACTTTAGAACGCTAACATGAACCGTTCTCGAGATATTGAACATTTTTCAAATAAATTTATCAAAAAATCCCATAAATTAAAAAAAATTACCTGTTAAGAAAAATTTTCACTTTTCATATGTAATATTATGCGATAAATTTGGTGACATCATTCTCGTGAATCTAACTCGCTCCATTCACAAGAAAAGATACTTTGAGTAATACTTTTGTATTTGAACGCCAATAGTTATTTATCTACTGTAAGAATAACTTATTTCTCCGTCCGAACTTATTTCTCTCCGGCGAGATTTTGGCGACGAATTTAGAGAAATGACGACAATTTGGCGACATTTTTAAATGGTGCCAAATTAAAGGAAATCTCGCCAAATAGATAAAAATGACGCTAAATCAATGAAAATGAGGATTAATTGAAGAAAATTCAATGTCTTGGAAAATATATAAGTATCTACTATAAGAATAACATTTTTTAACTGTAAAAGTAGTAAATTCATCGCATTATATAAGGAAAGTCATGTGCTGCCCACATCAGATTTTTTATATTGTGACAATTTTTAAGGGCCATTTTGCAAAATATGGAAAGAATTTTTCTTTTCGAATTGTATAAAAAATCTAATCAGCACCAGGGTAACACATAAGTGATTTATCTACTACATTTTGGGAAATTTGGTCAATTAGCTTTCCAGCTATAGGGTGGATACATACGATTTTTGTTAGCCATTTCGCAAAAATAGGCAGTTTCTTTTTACTTTCCTTATATACATAATGTATAAGGAAAGTATTGTGACGGGGTCGAAAATTCGAATTCGAGTTTTCGACGGGGGTGCACGTTTCAAGCATCCCTGATCACGAATCAAACATTTTTGAGGTGATGTCTGTGTGTGTGTGTGTATGTGTGTGTGTGTGTGTGTGTGTCAATGAGTCTGTGGAAACGATATCTCACGAACGAATGGAGCGATTCCAATGAAATTTGGTACAAAAATCACAATCCGTGAATACTGGAAGCCTATTGTTTTTAAACGCAATCGAATGTTCAGAACCCCTCTAAATTTTCGAGTGAAATTTTGAAAAAATCGTCAAAAAATCAAAACCATTAATAATGTACGCAAATAGGCATTTCTTATGTAATTTTTTCTTAGAAAACGATTGACATAAACTTTAAAACGCTAGCACGAACCATTCTCGAGATACTGCACATTTTTCAAATAAATTTATCAAAAAATCCCATAAATTAAAAAAATATATTAACACTTGAGAAACATATTCAATTTTCATATGTAATATCATGCGATAAATTGGGTGACATCATTCGCGTGGATCTAGCTCGTTCCATTCATGAGAAAAGATACTTCGAGTAATACTTTTGATTTGAACGCCACTAGTCATGTATCTGCTATAAGAATAACTTATTTCTCCGTCCATAACGCTTGGCGAGATTTTAGCAACAAATTTGGCGGAATGTCGCCAACTTGGCGACTTTTTTAAATGTTGCCGAATTAACGAAAATCTCACCAAATGGATAAAAATGACGCTAAATCAATGAAAAGGACGACTAATTGACGAAAATTCAATATCTTGGAAAGAATATAAGCATCTACTATAAGAATAACCTATCTCTTTTGCTGTAAAAGTAGTAAATTCATTGCATTATATAAGGTAAGTCATGTGCTGCCCATATCAGATTTTTTGTTCCCGAATTGTGCCAAAATCTAATCAGCACCAAAGCAACCCACAAGTAACTTATCTACCACCAAATTTTGTGAAATTTAGTTAAATAGTTTTTCAGTTAGAGTGGATACACGCATTGCTCAAACAGAAAGAAAGACAGACACACACACACACACACAGATGCCACTCTAAAAATAGTTCGTTCGGGTTCTCAAAACGTAGAGATCCGCCAAAACTTTTATCACGCTAATCTGCTAATTTTTTTTATTATTATTATTTGCATTCGCCGTGGATACGGCAAATGCCTTTTTTTCCTACTTTCCCTTGCATGGCAATGTATAGAGAAAGTATTGGAATCGTGTCGAAAATTGCAACTTGCGTTTTCGGTGGATCTTCAAGGATTCAACCGCCGAAAGCGCGAATTGCGATTTTCGACATGATTCCAATACTTTCTCTATATATTATCATGTATTGCAGAGAAAGTAAAAAAATAGTCTGATGTAGGCAGCACATGACTTTCCAATGCAATTAATTTACTACTTTCACAGTAAAAAAAAATAGATTATTTTTATAGTAGTTATTTATATTCTTTCGAAGATATTGAATTATCGTCAATGAGTCGTCATTTTCCATGTCGTCATCATCAATGAGTCGTCATTGATTTAGCGTTATTTTTATCTATTTGGCGAGTTTTTCGTTAATTTAGCAACATTTTAAAAAGTCGCCAAGTTGGCGACATTCCACCGAATTCGTCGCCAAAATCTCGCCAAGCGTTATGGACGAAGAAATTAGTTATTGTTACAGCAGATAAATGAATATTGGCGTTCAAATACAAAAGTATTGCTCAAAGTATATTTTTATGAATGGAACGAGATAGATCCACGAGAATGATATCCCCCAATTTATCGCATGGTATTACATATGAAAAGTGAACATGTTTCTCAATAGGAAATATTTTTTTATATTTTATATGACTTTTTGATAATTTTTTTGAAAAATGTACAATATCTCGAACGGTTCATGTTAGCGTTCTAAAATTTATGTTAATCATTAATTACATAAGAAATGTCTATTTGCGTAACTTTATTGGAGGTTTTGATTTTTTGACAATTATTCAAAATTTCACTCTAAAATTTAGGGGGGTTCTGAACATTCGATTGCGTATAAAAACAATAGGTTTCCAGTGTTTACGGATTGTGATTTTTGTACCAAATTTCGTTCGAATTGGTCCTTTCGTTCGTCAGTTATCGTCTCCATAGGCTCACTGACACACACACACACTTTCACACACACACACACACTTTCACACACACACATACTTTCACACAGACATATACACATACTTTCACACACACACATACATGCACACACACACAGACATCACTTCAAAAAATGTTTGATTCGTGATCAGGGATGCTTGAAACGTGCTCTCCCGTCGAAAATTCGAATTCGAATTTTCGACCCCATCACAATAGTTTCCTTATACATTATTGTATATAAGGAAAGTAAAAAGGCATCCACCGTATCCACGAAGAATGTAAATAATAATAAAAAAAAAAAAAAAAAAATTAGCAGATTCGCGTGATGAAAGTATTCTATATGGGTGGGAAAAAATGATGGTAGTAGTACACAAGAGTTAGGTGAAAAAAAAAGGGGAACTGAGGAATTGCGTGTAGCTGTGACCACAAAGCTATCGAAAGTACTCTAGATCGTGTGCGTGTGAGAAGGAATCGGTGATGATTACAAATGTACATCGACATGATTAAGAGGGGTAGATCTTTCAATATCGGGTTGGGGTGCTACAAATTGCCTTAGAAAATGGACGGTATTTGCGGAGTGGTACTTTTATACACGACATTAATTGGATATTACTTTTCATATATTCAATTAACGTGTAATTTTGCGATTCTTCTTTGACAACTGGGAAGATACATATGGGAATCATGCGATTGCTTAATTCCGTGTAATCCCGTATAAAATGAAATTAAATATAATATGAAATTAAAATAATATGAAATAATGTAATATGGAATTTTAAAAAAAAAATCTGTTCTGAGCATCACATGATTTTCCCTCCAGACACAAATTATTTTATTTTGTAAATCATCAAATTGAATTTAATAACAGAATAACACGGATATGTATTTAAAACTTAAACTGAGTTTGCAGTTTTACTTCCATTTTCTTTTTCATTTTGCGATTGGACGTTTTTTCAAAGGCGGCGTGGTAAAAATACAAAAAACTAAAATATCTCGATAACGGTTAGTCCTAGAGTTAAGAGATTATCTTGCTCTTTTTGTCGTCAAAAATTATGTATAAAACAAGCATGTAATGGATACATTTGAGCATACGTAGTCTTTTATTTTAGATTTTGCCAATTTTGGCTTCCATTTCGCAAAAAAAAAGCAAATTATTTCTCTCCGAATCAAACAAAAATCTTATCAGCGCCAGAATATTCCACAGTTGATTTATCTACAAAATTTTGTAAAACTGAGTCCATCAGTATTTCAGTTAAAGTGGATACATACTTTTTTTGTGAGCCATTTTTTTTAATCGCACCAAAATCGAATCAGCACTAGAGTAGCCCACAAGCAATGATCAAAGAACTTTTCAGCTAAAGTGGATACATACATTGCACAGACAGATATTTACACACACACACACACAGACGTCACGCAATAAATAGTTTTTCGGGTTCAAGAATGCTCGAAACGTGTAAATCCGTCGAAAACTCGTATTGCGATTTTCGGCACGAATCCAATACTTTCCCTTACCATGTATTGTAAGGAAAGTAAAAAAGTGATATATTGATTTACTTTCCCTATAATACATAGTAACGCATAGGGAAAGTGTTGGAATCGTGTCGAAAATCGCAACTCGAGTTTTCGACGGATCTACACGTTTCAAGAACACGAAAAAACTATTTGTAGCATGTGTGTGTGTTTGCCTGTACAATGTATGTATCCACTGTAATTTAAAAACTAATTTACAGAATAAATAATTTGGCTTCACGTCTGATGTTATAATAGCAAAAATTAAGCACACATCCACAACAGAAGGTCTTTATTTTACTTTCTATAAGACGTACAAAAGTTTAAAAAAAGGCCAGAGCGCTTTCGGGCATAAGTACGCTCTTCATCAGTGGCTACACGGAAATAAAATTGAATCGTTCATATATGGACCAGATATAGCGACAAAATTTGCATAAATACAATTTACAAAAGAATCTACGTTTAGACAAGGATAAACCGTAGACTATTTTTTTAGAGTTTCAAAAATTTCAACAACAAAAGAACAGCATATTCTTTATTTTACTTCCTATAAGACGTATAAAAGTTTAAAAAAAAAGCCAGCGCGCTTTCGAGCATAAGTATGCTCTTTATCAGTGGCTACTTGTTCCCCTGTTGTCCACCGGTGGTAATTTTAATTTTATATTGGAAGTACTAAACGCACCGTTGACATCCGTTTAGCAGAACATGCTCGGGATGTCAGGGGTAGTAAACTTTCTACAGCTCTTGCTCAATTTGTTGTTAAAGATAATTTTCAGCCTCTTTTTGAAAAGACTTTCCTTTTGATGCGTTATATAACCCTCGTGATATTCTCCTTTTTGAATCCCTTTTTATTTATATTTACCGTGAGTCCGTTTGTAATTTTGACCCTGTTATGCATTTGAGTTACGCTTGGCGATTCCTTCTCGACTCCATGCAATTCAAGTCTCTGCAAAGTAATCTTTGACGCCTTCATCTTTGGGATTATGCTTGATTGCCATCCCACCCCCCCCACCCCTTTTTTCGATTTCTGTAATTAAATTGTAATTTATTATGATGTTCTTTTGTTGTTGAAATTTTTGAAACTCTAAAAAAATAGTTTACGGTTTATCCTTGTCTAAACGTAGATTCTTTTGTAAATTGTATTTATGCAAATTTTGTCGCTATATCTGGTCTATATATGAACGATTCAATTTTATTTCCGTGTGGCCACTGATGAAGAGCGTGCTTATGCCCGAAAGCGCTCTGGCCTTTTTTTAAACTTTTGTACGTCTTATAGGAAGTAAAATAAAGACCTTCTGTTGTGGATGTGTGCTTAATTTTTGCTAATTTACAGAATTTTATAGAATTTTACAGGTCTCACTTGTGGTTGACCCTGGTGCTGATTCGATTTTGGTACGATTCGGGAAAACAAAACCCGCCTTTTTTTTGCGAAATGGCCCACAAAAATCGTCAAAATCCAAAATAAAAGACTGCGTATGTTCAAATGTATCAATTAAATGATTGATTTATACGTAATTTTTGACTTTGAAAAAATTAAGGCCAGCCCCATTACAATAGGACTAGCCGTTCTCAAGATACTTCAGTTGTTTTGTATTTTTGCTAAGCCGTCTTTAAAAATGGTCTTGTAACCAAATGAAAGCAAAAATTGAATTAAAAGGGCAAATTCAGTATAATTTCAAATAATTATGCATGTTATTTTACGCAATTAAACTTAAAATAATTATTAAAGAAATAAAGAGAAAATAAATTTGAATTTGTAGAAGAAGTCATGTGCAGCCCACATCAGATTTTTTTTTTATTGTTATTTTGACTGCTAACTTTTAAGCTGTTTTTATACAGTTATAACTTGAATGTGTTGAAATTGCTGTGCAATAAAACATCTATTCATAGTCACAGAACTTGCCTACAGGGAAAAGAGGGAGGAGTTCTCACCAATTTAGACCGATACCCAATAGTGGTAGTGGGCAACCACATGGGCCATGCCATCCTTCCTCTAACCCATAGCCTCTTATGGACTTTCGTACTACAGATTTATCCTTCCCATATCAGCTTAACCGAAAGAAGTCTTGCTTTTATTCTGTCTATTTTACGCATTTATTTATTTTATGCTTCATTATTTTACCTTCACTTATTTTTTTTAATACTTGTTAGAAGTGCATTGATGATAACTGGTTGACGTGTGATGCATATTTTTTTTAATATGTGATACTTTAATCACATATATGAGGGTATGTAATAAAGAAATAGACAGAGGATAATTACTTTGACTATTGTGTATGCACAATCACTTTATTCCCTTACAAATTATATGTAATGATTTTCTTCTTACATTTCTCATTATTTTGGAGATTTTCGTACGAATGCTTTGATTCTTAATTATTTCACTCGCTGTTCCTCAAATATTTCTGAATTTTCGTTAAGTTATTTGAATTCCCCAGAAGTGTTGGATGTGCCGGTTCGCGGTATATGTTTTCTTTAAATTGTTATTTTTGTATTTTTCGCGGTCGTCTGTTGTAACTTCTCTACACACCCTTTGGGTGAGCTGGACGGTTTGGGTAATACATAAAAAATTAGTTTCCAACACACTCATCAGTTCTCCAAAAATCCTATTGCCCGAGTGGCTCGAGTCAACTAAAAGTCTTATTAAGCAACTGTTACCTGTACCAAAATGACAGAATTTTTCTTTTCTAAATTTAATGTATATATTTTTTTTATTTAATCACTGGTAGTCAAAGTTCAATTTTGTAATTAATTCAAATCCGAATACAATTAACTTTCATATCATTCTGTATTTCGTTGACAGTTTAATATTTTAAACTAAAAATATATGTATTTGGGACTCAAACAACCCCATATTTTATTGTTTGCCTGTGCGGGTAATATATTATTTAAAACAGGACAACAATCTGAATCTGGGAAACAATTTAGGAGTCCCTTTCAATTATTTGAAAGAAAGCATATACTTCCCGTGTTTTTCCGATAATCAGGTCTTGCCAGTGGTTACATTTAATATACGCTACAGTCTACCAGCACAGCAGCATATATATTAAACTATAGAAAACATATATATTAGTATCCTGGGGAAATAAAGTTCCTTTTTCTGCAAAAGCCCATAAATTTCAATAAAAATAATTCCAAAATACTAAGTACTACATTGGACTACACGACTCGCGATTATCTTCCACTGCATCTCATTAAAGGTAAATGGTTCTTCATTGGCACGTTAAATAACTCATTCCACCGCTCCAAATGACCAAATTCCATAATTTAATAACATTACTCGCGTAGTTTCAATATTTTATCTTAGCATAAATTAGATAACAATACCCCCCCCTGTTCTCCGGTATAATAATTCACCGTGATCTTCGTGATCACTGAGCAGCTACCAGTTTTATCAGTCCGAATTTATGCACTGCAGGGGGGGGGGGGGGGGTCAGACCTGTGGTATGACTAAACCTTTTTGATATATGGTGCTTTTTTGACAAAAACAGATACCCACCCCCTTTATCGAGCCATCTAGCATCATTTATAAAAGGGAACTCTCGGCTCATAATTCTGCAACACGTGGTCAGAGCACCGTTGATAGCAATGTTGAGCATAGCAACTTTTGAGGTAGTTCCTTCGGTGATTCTCTCGCTGGGGGGATGCGTAAAATATGTCAGATTAGTAGAGATGCCAAGAGTAGGAGAATGGTAAAAGAACTTCAAGCAGCGCACAATGGAATTCTTCACGGTAGTGTGCAACATATTTAAATTATTAATAATTGCTATTAACAATTTATGGTGTTAAGTTATAAATAAGTTGATTAATGAGTATGTCATGAGAAAATTATTCACAATAATAATTAATGGTATAAATCATAGCAATGATCACAAGTCGGATTTTTAAGGAAGCATAGACCGTCAAATGACGGAGTAAAATAAACATTAAGATCATAAAATAAACATAGATAAAAACTCGTTTTCTCATTCTCAAAATTTCATCATTTAATACTGTTTAGTTGCTACGATAGCTACTAAAATCAAAATGAAGCCTTAATGCGCGGAAAATTTTGTCTTCAAAAACTGACCAGAGCTGCATCTTTCCCAACATTCCTCTACGGGAACATAGGATTTTTCTTAAGTTATTTTAATAACTAATTTAAGTTATTGCAATAATTAGTTCAAGCTATTAAGTTATTGAAATAATTAGTCTAATAAATGTAAGTTGCAAGAAACAGAATACATGATTGAAAGTGAGATTGAAAGCGTGGGCTTTAAACAATCACTTTGAATAGGTCTGAGTATTAGCTATTATAAGATATAATTTTAAAAACATTGCTTGAATAAAAATATTATTTAAGGATTTTAAAATTTACCTTAAAAATTGATTTTTATAATTTTGCTCTTAATTTTTGTGATTTCTAATGCTTAGGGTGTCTACTGTGAAATCCATTCCTGAATATTTAGATGATGAGTTATTTTTAACTTTATATTTCCTGTTTTTAAAGGTTTATCAAAGTCAGCCTTATGTTTACTTTTTACAACGTTCACCCTGTTACATAAAAAAAAAATGTCCATTGGTTTTAATCATCGCAATATACCGCTATATTTATTCTAGATATACTCAGTTTCTGTCATATTTCAAGCACACAAAAAGAGAGCAGCGTTCACAGGCAAACTATCATTTCAACACCATAAAGTAAACATTTACATATTCAAACAGTCTCATTCCTCTCTCTGCTATTTAAACAATCCCGAAAAACCTCAGATCTTTACTCCAACCCAAATAAATCCCAGTTCGAGAGAAAAAGGTTGGAGAACGGTCACCCCTTACTCCCCAACACTAGATCTCAATCCTATACAAAACAGCCACCGTGACTCACTGAATTTTTTGTGGGCATACTTTTCCCGAAAATGTTAGCGTCCCCAAAAACCGAAACGAACAATGGAACTTTTCGGCAAAAGTCCCGAGAGCAAACATTGCTATGGGACTCTGAAAAAGGAGGCCACCCTCCCCTTAGTGGGTAAAAAAATGCCCCATGTTTTGGACATCTGCTTTCGGGCGCGTGCCCCTTCGCGTGGCAACACTACGCGTGCATAAATGACGTCATCAGCAGTCATGTGACCTTCTCGATAGGTCCCTCTTTTGTAATGTATGGTTTAGCGTTTTTAGATACATAATGCACTCGATTCGCGTGCCGCAGTGTGTGCAAAATGGGCCGGAGTGGAAGATAGATACTGCCAGTGAAGGTGACCTTGTTCTAGCCCTGAACTCAAGGGGGCTTTTAATCAAACAGATGCTCTGCATTATTGAGGACACTGTAAGAGAGCATTGAAAACACCTCCTTATCCAAATCCATTGTTGCTGCGAATATCACATTCACTTTGGTATGTGCGAAAGATGCAGACTAAATATTAAACTTAAAAATTCAATCAAACAACTGTGTAAATAAATCTGCAGAAAAAGCCACTCATTATTAGTATTAATTACATAAAAATAAGGATTAATTATATAAAAATAAGGAATGATAAAATAAGCATACAAATTGAAAAAAATAGAAACTACGGTTCATAAATATTTAATATTTCAAAAATTACTTTCGCTAAAAATATGTAACCTTAGCCAGTTTACAGCAACGATTTGAGCTTCTTTTTAATGGTGTTGTGGCATATTCGTTTATTCATTTTTCCTGTACCTCCCTTTTATAAGATTTTTCATCTATGATTCTTGTTCATCCTGTTTACAATATCTGAACTGTGGCTGTTCTGTCTCCAAATCTAACTCCCTGGAAGGGTTTCAGTGGAAGTTCCTTCAACTATTTGTACTCCCTCTGATTCCATGATCTATTTTTCTTCTCCTTCCCCTGGATACATCTCAACTTTCTTTCATTCATTCGCAACTGTTCACCTGCACAGTACGACGTGTATTTAAGATTCCTGCCTCATGGTTTATGATAATACTTGATTTTTTAATAATTTTTCATTTTTTCCCTCTATTAATGCTCGTAGTCTGCTCTATGGTATTTATAATAACTTACTATTACCATATTTGAAACAAGTATCTTTTTAGGTTAATTTGAATTGGATGATCAGACTTAATGAAGAGACTAATCTAAATTAACCTCCAAATTAAGCCTAGTGCTGTTCATTTCTATTTTCGGCATGGTAGCCGTGGTGATTTTTGGTATCCTGTTTTGGTGATTTTATTGTTTTAATCTTTTGGTATTGGTTATTATTCCATCTTTCTAAAGGGATAAAATAAATAGAACACCAGCACCAACAAAGAAAACGAACGCATCTGTCTTTATATCCTAACAAAGGTGGCTATTCTTCCTTTCCGAAGCCGGTTGATACTTTTAATCAACGTTGTAGGCTAAAAGACAATTAAGAATTTATTTTTTTAGATAAATATTGAACAATTGCTATCCAATCACGATCGCGTCTTTATTGATCACTCTTCATACTTGATGGTCTGAAAGAAATTTCAAGCTTTATGTTTACAACATTCATATTTTATTTTGAAATGATATTTTTTCAATTGCCCCCCAATGCACATTTTGGAACCACCTTGTTTTTGAAAAGAGAATCAGTCAAACCACCAATTTAGTTTAGGCCGGCAGTTAGCCAGCAGTTGACCAAACATTAAAATACAGTGTGTGGAAATGGGCACAGAGTAGAAGATACATGCTGTAAATGAAGATGACCCTGTTAATCAAACAGATACTCTGTATTACTGAGAACATTCATAAGCATTGAAAATTTTTTTTCTTCACACACTGTGTGAATTTTACATTTACTTTGGAAAGCGCGAATGGTGCATGCTATTGAACAAATTCTATCCAATCATAATAGTGTCTTGGTGGTCACTCTTCATGCCTTATGAACTAGAATAAATTTCGAACATTGTGTTTATAATATTCATATTTTAGTTTGAAAGAGAACAAATTGAAATTGACCTCAAATTCGGATATTTTAATCAAGTTGTTTTTGTAAAAACAATTGGAGAATTAATTCTCCTCCTTCTCATATATTAGGCAAAGAAAGTTAAAAAAAATTTAATTATTGAATTCCTGAGAAAACACCACTGATTTAATGAAAACACCAACTGCTCCAAATTAAACTACTGTTCTATAACAATGCTGTTGCAAGTAAATGAGGAACACCTTTATGGATGTTCCAGAAACTTTTAAAGAAAACTTGAAGCAAAAATATAGAAGATTTAAAAGTTCTTAATTAGAGTTACAGCAAACAATTATTCAAACTAAAAACATTTTTTTTGCCAGAAGTTTCTACCAGAATTATGAAGAAAGATCGCAAAATAATACCCTAAACAAACAAATAACAGAACAAAGATCAAATAAAAATATTTATACTGAGGAAACAAAAGTGCTAGAAATTTAAGATTTTTATTGACATGATTTCTACGAAATTCAATAGTTTTTACACATTTCTAGAAAAAAGTTAATCTTGGTGATTCCAAAAACCGAAACATTCGACTAATTAATGTCATTTAATTTGTTTCCTGGTGTTTCTGAAAATTTCAACAAGCGTTTCAGTAAAAATGACTTGGCTTATAATAAAAAAATACCTGATTAGAACTTCTACAAAACGTCTTTAAAATTTCAACAAAGTTTGTTTTTCTTGTTGACAACAACATTTGGATTTTTCTGCATTTCAAACTCTAAAAAAAATATCATAATAACTAAGAAGAAACTGAGAACTTTCTTCTTCCTTACACTTAATTAGAGCTTAAAATCCGTTCAAATAACAAAGGATTATATAGGATTTTTGTTTCAACAAATTTGATTTGTTTGGCGTTTAGATGCTGACAGTTTTATCACATAAAGTATTACAATCCGAGCTTATCTATTTTCTTCTTTTCAATCGAATAGTCTTTCCAAAAGACATTAAAAGCTTTACATCTTATATCGTGTTTGGTATTTCATTATTCTTAAACAGGAACCACTAAATAATAAATAATAATTTTAAATAGTTTAACTCGTTAGTGAATTTGTAACTGGTTGTGTTGAGGCAATTTTTCTAAATCGGATATTAAAATTGGGATATGTAGAATATGCGTTCTTGATTACGGGTGGGACAGCGTCAATCTCAAATGAAAAACTTCTCAAAAAGACAGGTACTTGACATACCCTATCCCAAACAGTTCGATCCCCATTTGCAGGCATTGGCGTCCATGAAACCCAATGCCTGCAAAGGGGGATTATGCTAATGTAAATGCGGTTAAACAGCATTTACATTAGCATAATACACATCTTTCCATAAAACTCATTTTGGGATTGGACCACCCACTTCCAATGTCCTACCTTTCTTTTGTACCTCTGAAACAGAACCATCCAATGGCAATATTGAAAAATTTCGTGTCTGCAAAAATTCGTGGTCTCGCTATTGTTAATCTGTCCATCAGAACGCGAATCTTTGTCTGTTAATCTTTGTTTGTTTCATTCTGTCTTTTATTTTGACACCAAATATTTCTTAAACTAAAATTTAAATCGAAAAACGGTTTATTTCAATGTATTCCCGAAATATTTTTGTATGCTATACTTTTTACAAGACAAGAAACCTCGAGGAACGTAAAATTTGTCAAACAGCAGCGGCGGCATTAACTAATTTTTTTTAATATAGAGAAAAAGTGTCCCAACACCGTTATAAACTATTTTTCCTACTTATTTCTCAATTTCATTTTGCTAAAATTTTAAAGAGGTCATAGGACTCTTAAAATATTAAACAATGAAAAGAAATTGTCATATTCAACATCAAGATGTATTTTATATCCTATAAAATATATTTTTTTAAAAAACACACTTTCTTTCGAGTGATTTTCTTTTAATGTACAATTTTTAAACATAATATATAGATTTTTATACAGACTTTTGAACTGTAAGCCATTTGTTAAACACAAAAATTTTTGAAGACTTGCTCTCAACATGACTCAGAAAATTTTGCATCCAAAACAAAATTTTTAGTATCTAATTATACTCCAGGAACAATTGTTTATTTTGAACCTAAATTAATATGAATTTAAAATTCATTTCTATTTTATGCAAAGTTGTACTTAGCTTTACAAAATTTTCGAAATATCAACAACATAATCTTTTAAAATAAAAATTTGCAACAAGAAAATGTGAAAAAAAAAAATTACGTTCATTTTAGAGATCAGCAGCCTCCAAAATTTTCGACAGGAGGGACACAATAAAAGTCTTTACACATTTAGTGGGCCAAAACAACTTTTGACTGAAATTTACTTATAAAATAAAGAGCAAAAAGTAGCAAGTTGAACTATAAAATAAATATATTTTTTCAGAATAAAAACTGTGATAAACATATTCCAAATAAATTACCTTCGAACAAGACTAATGGGGGACATGGAACATGTTATTCCTTCGCTCGAACATTTAGTCGAGTCTCCAAATTTGCGATCTCAATCGTTAAAATAGTTTACAAGTGTTCATAAGTTAGTTCTGATCTACACTGATTTTAAAAATATAATTTTTGAAATGAAATTCATATAAATAGGTCGCATCCAAACCATATGCAAGTCCTTGTGCAAACTTTTGAAAAAATCCGTTTTCAGAAGAAATGAATGAAAATGTGTTAGCAATTTGCTTCTATAGAATCCACAGAGGCGAGTAAAAGTCTTCACCCCGAGTGAGGATGGACGAGAATGTAAAAATGAGAAGATGAAAAAATATATGCACTGTAGTTGTGGCACAGTCATAATATTGTATTCTGATTTTAGATTCTCTATAAAAGCAGCCTATTTCATATGGAAAGAGTGAACGAACGCAGCGTAGTCTATGTGAAACGGAGATGGTCTTAAATTATGATAAATGTTGCATTCATTTCATTTCCGTTTCTTACCTCAATCATGCATTGGACCGGATTGGAGCAGCTCGTGGGCCACATTTAGCCAGCGGGCCATAGATTGGAGACTTCTATTACAGACTAACACATTTCATATATCCTGAAAATTCCATGGAAAACCTTGAGACGTTTGAGTTATCGTACGAACAATGTCGAAAAATCACATTCTGAGGAAAACTTTATTGAGACGAAGTTATTAGGCACACTTGATAAATTTTCCATATTTAACGTCAAGTGTTTGGGGCATTATAATTCCACTAATTATATGATTTTTACTTTCCTTATATACATAATGTATAAGGAAAGTATTGTGACAGGGTCGAAAATTCGATTTCGAGTTTTCGACATTAGAGCACATTTCAAGCATCCCTGATCACAAATCGAACATTTTTGATGTGATGTGTGTGTGTGTGTGTGTGTGTGTGTGTGTGCGCGCGTGTGAAAGTATGTGTGTGTGTGTGAAAGTATGTGTGTGTGTGTGAAAGTATGTGTGTGTGTGTGTGTTAGTGAGTCTGTGGAGACGATAACTGACGAACGAATGGACCTATTCAAACAAAATTTGGTACAAAAATCACAATCCGTAAACACTGGAAGCCTATTGTTTTTAAACGTAATCGAATGTTCAGAACCCACCCTAAATTTTCGAGTGAAATTTTGAAAAAATCGTCAAAAAATCAAAACCGCTAATAAAGTTACGCAAATAGACATTTCTTATGTAATTTTTCATTAGAAAACGATTGACATAAATTTTAGAACGCTAACATGAACCGTTCTCGAGATACTGCACATTTTTCAAAAAAGTTATCAAAAAGTCATATAAAATAAAAAATATATATCTCCTATTGAGAAACATGTTCACTTTTCATATGTAATACCATGTGATAAATTGGATGACATCATTCTCATGGATCTCGCTCGTTCCATTCATGAGAAAAGATACTTCGAGTAATACTTTTGTATTTGAACGCCAATAGTCATTTATCTGCTATAAGAATAACTTATTTCTCCGTCAGTAAAGCTTAGAGAGATTTTGGCAACGAATTTGACGGAATGTCGCCAACTTGACGACTTTTTGAAATGTTGTCAAATTAACGAAAATCTCGCCAAATGGATTAAAATGAAGCTAAATCAATGAAAATGAGGACTAATTGTCGAAAATTCAATATCTTGGAAAGAATATAAGTATCTACTATAAGAAAAACCTATTTTTTTTACTGTAAAAGTAGTAAATTCATTGCATTATATAAGGAAAATCATGTGTTGCCCTCATCAGATTTTTTAATGTGGATTAATTACAAAATGTTAATATTTTAAAAATATCTATATATGACATGATGGCAGGTTTAACATGACATGTATATTGTACTTTTTGCATATTTATAAAGATATGTTTATTTGTGTGTGTTTTATTTTTGATGTGTGTTTTATTTTTTTATTACATTATAGATGATTATCTTCTAGTATCATTTTTCTGTGGATCTAGTTGTCATTCGTTATTGGGCACAGATTGCATAAATTTTTAACCGTGCGGTATATGCAATCGTAGCAACAACAGAATTTAGTATATCTGTTGAATGTGCCTTTGACGAAGTTTCTAGCAGATATACTTTCCATTGTTTTACATTGATCCATTATTTATAAAATTTTCCAAAGGTTTAACTTTCCAACTCTCCCTAGTCACTCTTTGAATATAATCTTCCATGAACTAGTGAAAGCTAATTTCAATGTTTGTTATCCTTCAGCTACCAGTTTCATATTGTATATCAAAATATTATTTTAGGATTTATGCACTATATAAGCTAATAATTATGCACAAACAACAATATACTGACCTTTGTGTAATACCGGCAGAAAAAAAAAAAACCAATATGTAACGAGTGAGAGATAAATATTACAAACATTTAGGAAATTTTTAAATTTAAAATATAAATATAAAAATATATGATGGGGGCAACACATGACTTTCCTTATATAATGCAATGAATTTACTACTTTTACAGTAAAAAAATAGCTTTTTCTTCCAGTAAATACTTATATTCTTTCCATGATATTGAATTTTCGTCAATTAGTCGTCATTTTCATTGATTTAGAGTCATTTTTTTCTATTTGGCGAGATTTTTGTTAAGTTGGCAACATTTTTTAAAACTCGCCAAGTTGGCGATATTCCGCCAAATTCTCGCCAAGCGTTATGGATGGAGAAATAAGTTATTCTTATAACATATAAATGATTATTGGCGTTCAAATACAAAAGTATTACTCAAAGAATTTTTCTCGTGAATGGAACGAGCTAGATCCACGAGAATGTCACCAAATTTATCGCATGATATTACATATGAAAAGTCAACAGTTACTATATTTTGTTTAATTTATGGGATTTTTTAATAAATTTACTTTAAAAATGTGCAATATCTCGAGAACGGTTCATGCTAGCGTTCTAATGTTTATGTCAATGGTTTTCAAAGGAAAAATTACATACGAAATGTCTATTTGTGTAACTTTATTAAAAGTTTTGATTTTTTGATGATTTTTTCAAAATTTCACTCGAAAATTTAGGGGGGGGGGGTCTGAACATTCGAATATGTTTTTAAACAATAGGCTTCCTGTATTTATGGATTGTGATTTTTGTACTAAATTCCATTCGAATCGGATTTGATTTCCAGATTCCATTCTCCACAGACTCACTGACACACACACACACACACACAGAGAGAGAGAGAGAGAGAGAGAGAGAGAGAGACATCACCTCAAAAATGTTTGATTCGTGATCAGGGACGCTTGAAACGTGCTCTTCCGTCGAAAACTCGAATTCGAATTTTCGACCCCGTCACAATACTTTCCTTATTCATTATGTATATAAGGAAAGTAATAAATATAAATTACACAACAAAAGATTTACAAAATAACTTATTAATTCCACACTCACCTTATAAATTCATAATACCTTTCTTTGAAGTATAAACAACCATATCTGTGAAAAATGAAATTGAAGTGAAATTTAAGAATAACTGGTAAAGTGAAATACCACATTTTATAAAAGAAAAAATCTGATGTGGGCAATACATGACTTTCCTTATATAATGCAATGATTTTACTACTTTTACAGTTAAAAAAATCTGATGTGGGCAGCACATGACTTTCCTTATATAATGTAATGAATTTACTACTTTTACAGTAAAAAAATAGGTTTTTCTTATAGTAGATACTAATATTCTTTCCAAGATATTGAATTTTCGACAATTAGTCGTCATTTTCATTGATTTAGCATCATTTTTATCCATTTGGCGAGATTTTCGTAAATTTGGCAACATTTCAAAAAAGTCGCCAAGTTGGCGACATTCCGCCAAATTCGTCGCCAAAATCTCACAAAGCGTTATGCACTAATAAAAAAGTTATTCTTAGAGCATATAAATGACTATTGGCGTTCAAATACAAAAGTATTATTCAAAGTATATTTTTTCATGAATGGAATGAGCTAGATACACGAGAATGATGTCACTCAATTTATCGCATGGTATTACATATGAAAAGTGAACATGTTTCTCAATAGGAATTTTTTTTTTATGTGACTTTTTCATAATTTTTTTGAAAAATGTACAATATCTCGAGAACGGTTCATGTTAGCGTTCTAAAATTTATGCCAATCGTTTTCTAATGAAAAATTACATAAGAAATGTCTATTTGCGTAACTTTATTAGCGGTTTTGATTTTTTGACGATTTTTTCAAAATTTCATTTGAAAATTTAGGGGGGTTCTGAACATTCGATTACGTATAAAAACAATAGGCTTCCAGTGTTTACGGATTGTGATTTTTATACCAAATTTGGTTCGAATCGGTCCATTCGTTCGTCAGTTATCGTCTCCACAGACTCACTGACACACACACACACACACATACTTTCACAGACACACACATACTTTCACACACACACACACACATACACACACACAGACATCACTTCAAAAATGTTTGATTCGTGATCAGGGATGCTTGAAACGTGCTCTCCCGTCGAAAACTCGAATTCGAATTTTCGACCCCGTCACAATACTTTCCTTATACATTATGTATATAAGGAAAGTAAAAATCTGATGTGGGCAACACATGACTTTCCTTATATAATGAAATGAATTTAATACTTTTACAGTAAAATAAATAGATTTTTCTTCTAGTAGATACTAATATCCTTTCCAAGATATTGAATTTTCGACAATTAGTCGTCATTTTCATTGATTTAGCGTCATTTTTATGCATTTGGCGAGATTTTCGTTAATTTGGCAGCATTTCAAAAAGTTGCCAAGTTGGCGACATTCCGCCAATTTCGTCGCCAAAACCTCGCCAAGCGTTATGGACGAAGAAATAAATTATATATATATATATATATATATATATATATATATAACTTATTATATATTGAATTTTCGACATATATTATATAACTATTATTATATATTTATATATTATATAACTTATTAGATATTGAATTTTCCACAATTAGTCGTCATTTTCCTTGATTTAGCGTCATTTTTATCCATTTGGCGAGATTTTCGTTAATTTGGCAACATTTCAAAAAGTCGCCAAGTTGGCGACATTCCGCCAATTTCGTCGCCAAAATCTCGCCAAGCGTTATGGACGAGGAAATAAGTTATTCTTACAGCAGATAAATTGGAGTTCAAATGCAAAAGTATTACTCAAAGTATCTTTTTTCATGAATGGAACGAGCTAGATCCACGAGAATGATGTCACCCAATTTATCGCACGATATTATATATGAGAAGTGAACATGTTTCTCAATAGGAAATATTTTTTTTCTATTTTATATGACTTTTTGATAATTTTTTTGAAAATTGTGCAATATCTCGAGAACGGTTTATGTTAGCGTTCTAAAATTTATGTCAATCGTTTTCTAATGAAAAATTACATAAGAAATGTCTATTTACGTAACTTTAATATTGGTTTTGATTTTTTGACAATTTTTTCAAAATTTCATTCGAAAATTTAGGGGGGTTCTGAACATTCGATTGCGTATAAAAACAATAGGCTTCCAGTGTTTACAGATTGTGATTTTTGTACCAAATTTGGTTCGAATCTGTCCATTCGTTCGTCAGTTATCGTCTCCACAGACCCACTGACACGCACACACACACACACACACACACACACACACAGACATCACTTCAGAAATGTTTGATTCGTGATCAGGGATGCTTGAAACGTGCTCTCCCGTCGAAAACTCGAATTCGAATTTTCGACCCCGTCACAATACTTTCCTTATACATTATGTATATAAGGAAAGTAAAAATGTTATTCTTATAGTAGATACTTATATTCTTTCCAAGATATGAATTTTCTCTTCAATTAGTCGTCATTTTCATTGATTTAGCGTCATTTTTATCAATTTGGCGAGATTTTTATTAATTTGGCAACAATTAAAAATGTCGCCAAGTTGGTGACATTCCGACAAATTCGTCGCCAAAATCTCGCCAAGCGTTATGGACGGAGAAATAAGTTATTCTTACATCAGATAAATGACTATTGGCGTTCAAATACAAAGTATTACTCAAAGTATCTTTTTTCATGAATGAAACGAGCTAGATCCACGAGAATGGTGTCTCCAAATTTATCGCATGGTATTTTTATGAAAAGTGAACATGTTTCTGAATAGGAAATATTTTATTTTTACTTTATATAACTTTTTGATAATTTTTTTGAAAAATGTGCAATATCTCGAGAACGGTTCGTGTTAGCGTTCTAAAATTTATGTCAATCGTTTTCTAATGAAAATTTACATAAGAAATGTCTATTTACGTAACTTTATTATTGGTTTTGATTTTTTGACGATTTTTTCAAAATTTCATTCGAAAATTTAGGGGGATTCTGAACATTCGATTGCGTATAAAAACAATAGGCTTCCAGTGTTTACAGATTGTGATTTTTGTACCAAATTTCGTTCGAATCGGTTCATTCGTTCGTCAGTTATCGTCTCCACAGACCCACTGACACACACACACACAAACAGACATCACTTCAGAAATGTTTGATTCGTGATCAGGGATGCTTGAAACGTGCTCTCCCGTCGAAAACTCGAATTCGAATTTTCGACCCCGTCTTAATACTTTCCTTATACATTATGTATATAAGGAAAGTAAAAATGTTATTCTTATAGTAGATACTTATATTCTTTCCAAGATATGAATTTTCTTCAATTAGTCGTCATTTTCATTGATTTAGCGTCATTTTTATCAATTTGGCGAGATTTTTATTAATTTGGCAACAATTAAAAATGTCGCCAAGTTGGTGACATTCCGACAAATTCGTCGCCAAAATCTCGCCAAGCGTTATGGACGGAGAAATAAGTTATTCTTACATCAGATAAATGACTATTGGCGTTCAAATACAAAGTATTACTCAAAGTATCTTTTTTCATGAATGAAACGAGCTAGATCCACGAGAATGGTGTCTCCAAATTTATCGCATGGTATTTTTATGAAAAGTGAACATGTTTCTGAATAGGAAATATTTTATTTTTATTTTATACAACTTTTTGATAATTTTTTTGAAAAATGTGCAATATCTCGAGAACGGTTCGTGTTAGCGTTCTAAAATTTATGTCAATCGTTTTCTAATGAAAAATTACATAAGAAATGTTTATTTGCATAACTTTATTAGCAGTTTTGATTTTTTGACGATTTTTTCAAAATTTCACTCAAAAATTTGGGAGGGTTCTGAACATTCGATTGCGTATCAAAACAATAGGCTTCCAGTGTTTACGGATTGTGATTTTTGTACCAAATTTCGTTCGAATCGGTCCATTCGTTCGTCAGTTATCGTCTCCTCAGCCTCACTGACACACACACACATACTTTCACACAAACACACACACACACATAGACATCACTTCAAAACTGTTTCATTCGTGATCAGGGATGCTTAAAACGTGCTCTCCCGTCGAAAACTCGAATTCGAATTTTCGACCCCGTCACAATAGTAAGTGTCGTTTCCTATGTTAAGTCTATATTGCAATGGAAAAGAAAAATTAACAGTTATATAGCTGTCGATTCTCAACTTGAACAAATGCTGTCTTAGCACAATTTACAAGCTCAGTACTGTAGCAAGGTCACTGTGTCCGGGGCTACTACTCTAGATACCACATGGAAAAGGATACTTTACGTAATGGATAATTAACATAGAGGGACATAAAATAAATGTAGGAAGGGCGTGCTTTTTTCATGCTGCATCTAGTGAGCCAAGTATTTTTTGCTACGACTATTACAGAAAATTGGTAGAAATAAAAAACTGCAAAATTTATTAACTTCAATTATTCCGACATAAAAAAATTATGTATGAAAGTTATCAAGACAGTCATTGAGTTTATTCTCAAATTATGAATGTATTCAAAGAAATTAATTTTTAACACTTTACAACATTGTTGAAAAGTGCTTATGACTTTGTTAACACTTTACAACATAGTTGAAAAGTGTTTATGACTTTGTTCATTTTGTCTGTCTGTCCGTTATCACGATAACTGCCTTAAAAACGACTTTATCAAAATGAAATTTTAGTATGTTTTTCAGACGGTCTGTGGGACCTATGGGAATGTAAATGAAGAATATCACCCAATTAGTTTCGGATTGAACCCGGGTTGAAAAAATGAAATACATTGAACCCTATGGGACCTAATTTTTCAAACATTTTTTAAGAAAATTTTAAATTCATAAATTACTTCGAAAGTTTCAGGAAATATTCAAATTATCCCATAAAATATATAAAAACAATTTCAGTAAAATATGTTAGGTAGTTCTTTAAATAAAAATTATTTAATATAAGAAGAAAAACAAATTCAATTAAATTCTGACTCATGCTATATCCTCCAGAAAGAAAAAGAGATATATTTTATAATAAATATCTTTGCAAGAGTTTAATTATTTTATATATAAGAGAGGTTTCACATTTTAAAATTGGGAGATCACACTCATTACACTTCATACAAAGCTAACTTGGCAACAGAAAGATATAAGGAAAATTGTAAAATAACACTAGGCAAAGTAGCTCATCTGTCAAATGCTATTAATAATTAAATTTTAAATATTTTACTGAATAAAACCTACAGTTTGTATTCAAACCAATCCATTCCCAAAATTAAAGTAAAAGCAAAATTCTACGCATATATTTTCATATTTCATAAATTTTCTTAATTAATATTCAAGGTCTAATCTGTTACTATTATAACAATCTAGTCAATGTACAAATAATGGCTGCGTGAAGACAAATGAGTAAACTGCCACTCATAGTTTTCAGTATACTCAAGTTAGGGAGAAGGAGGGAGAAATGCCCCCACTGAGATTTTGCTATAATCACTCTTTTGCCAATCTACCTTTTATCACGTTATTTACAAACCAGCCAAAGCCCGCGCACTACGCACATCCATGTACACCACGGCCATGCATGGGAAACAAGAACTGGCGGATATCAACTCCCGTCAGCTCCTAATACCCATAAACGGATGAGACATGCAGTTTCTAATCAGAGATCCTATTGAAATTTCTAATAGTCAGGTGATTTACAGTATTTTTTGCCAGTGTGGTCTTCTTATATTGGTCAAACTAAACGGGATTTGAAATTTCATATTAAGGAACTAGAAAACTATGTCAAAACACAAGAATTTAATAAATCTTCAATTGCTCAACATTGCTATGATTCTGACCACCGTTTTAATTTTCTTTCAGAAAGGATTATACAAAAATGTTCGTCGGTATATAATCTTGACTTTTTGAAGCCTTCCATATCCAGAAAATTTCTAGCACTCCTCAGTCTGGCGAAGTGCCTTGTAATTTTCTGTTTCTTTTTTTCTTTATATTTGCTCCTTTGGAACTCGTATGTGTCGTTTTGACTTATTTTTCATATTATTGGGTTACGTTTATTTTTTATTCGGACTTGTTAGAATTTGAAGCACGCTAATCGTGTGTGTTACTTGTCATTTCGGGTTGGGTGAACAGCTCTTCATTCTGCTTTCTGGTTGTCTCTCTCAGATGGACTCTTCGTTCCCATTTCATCTTTTTGACTTCGGGTTTGTTGGTTCTCTTGAAATCACTAAGGGGATCCAGCGTATCTTCATAATAGCTTTATGATGCATTATTACTTTATTTATGTTAAATACGTTGCTCAAGTTTTCCTTGACTACTTTAGGGACTACTCCACTTCCAACTACTGGGGAAAAGACAAAGACCGATCAAGTAATTTCTAATCTGAAACCTCTTAAGCAAATTTTCATTTTCTCGGTGCATGAATGCCAAAATTTTTTTAAACGTTATGGAAACCAAGCAGAACTTCGCTGCTTTCGCCAAATTTACTATTAATGTTCAATCCATTTAAAATAGGTAGTTACAGGCCTACACACTGATGCGTAGTCATAATAGTCTATGTTCTATACTAATGTACTGTACTACTATAGTAACGTTCTATATTGACTGGTGGCGTAATCATGGGTCCTTTCACATGGATACCAACAGAGGATTGTAAAAGGGAAATGCAGACGATTGAAGCCAATAAAAGATTGTGTAATGGAAATGCAGATAAATAAAACCAATAAAGAAGTATGTAAAAAAATGCAGATGATCGGAGCCAATAAAAAATTATGTAAAAGACATACAGATTACCAAAGCCAATAAAAGATTATGTAAAGGAAATGCAGATGAATAAAACCAATAAAGAAGTATGTAAAAGAAATGCAGATGATCGGAGTCAATAAAAATTATGTAAAGGACATACAGATGATCAAAGCCAATAAAAGATTATGTAAAGGAAATGCAGATCAATAAAACCAATAAAGAAGTATGTAAAAGAAATGCAGATGATCGGAACCAATAAAAAATTATGTAAAGAACATACAGATGATCAAAGTGAAGAACGAACGTAGGGAGAAAATTTTGACATTTTGCATAGGGAACGGTTGTAAAAAACAAATTCTACACAGTTGTTTCATGTGAATCATCGTTATCGTATGCTTGGCACACTCATACACTGTCAGGTACTATTGTATGTAGTAAAAGGAATATTTTTCCAAAAATTTTCAAATTCACAGTTTGTACGTTTAAGCCTGTTTCAAGATCTTCTGAACACATTTTGAACACTTTTGAAAATATGTGTCTCTGTGTGTATGCACGTATCTATGTTGGCATGTCTGGGATGTGTGGTCACGATAACTCAAGATCGAATGTTTCTAACTCTATGGCATTTTATGTGTATATATATTGTGTTAAATACTATAATTAGATAGTATTTTAATACTTCTAATGATTAAAACTCGAATTCTTTGAAATAAGATTTTTCTTGCGTTATTTCTCAGAGTTAATAATGCTAATTCTTAAACAATGGTGACAATATAGTCTATGCGAGAAATTGTCAATTTTAACTACGCTATAGATGCAAATATATAGCTTCCCGGCCATCCAAACAGTTACCTTACACCTTTCTGGTAGGTCGGACGGTTTGAGTCTCAACAACAACAAAACAGCAGCTACTATTCTCAAAACATTGACAAAGTCCAACGTAGCTTGTATCACATCAACTGTTCTCCCACTGAGGGATGACTTCTTTTTATAGGCTCTCTCTGTCGAAACTTTTGGAATTAACTAATATCTCGTTGGTTATTTCGCGGTCGTTCTCAATTATTTGGAAAGCCGCCAAATTGGCGATAAATAGTCAAATATGGCAACCTTTTTTCGTAATCGGAATTCTGGAAACCCTAGGTTCACGTCATGGGAAATGGTGTCCGTATAGGTGTCTTCTGGAGAAAATAGCCCAATGGACCAGTCTAGTCTACGAAAGTGACAGAAGACTTCAGAAGAAAGGTAATATTACACGTTCGTAACAATATAGATAAATACGGAACTGACTACTGAAAAAATACTGGAAATATGAATTCAAAATATCAGAATATGAAAATGACAACTTTATAAGAGCTTTCATTCTCAAGCAATATTTTAAATTTGCTTCCTTTTTTTTTTTTCAAGTTGGCAATGGACTTGTTAAACGATGAATTAGATGCTTTTTACCTGCACGACAAGGTCCAAACTATCATGCCTTAGTATAGAGTACTACCATAGCTATTCCATGAACATAGTGTCTCTCTCAACAGGAAATATTATTATAAAATTTTTAAATTTCGAAAAACTTATATTCTGATGATTCAAAACAGTTGCAGTTTTAAGAAATCTATCTAATTATAAAATTCTATGTCGACAAAGCCTCCGTTCTCGAATTATAGGGCCGCCTTTGCACACATGCACTCAAACAGAGATATTAATTTCTAAAGTGGTCAAAATTTATTTATCAAAACGCGCATTTTCATCAAAATATCAAACTTGAAACTTTGCATGGAAACAAAACTTTTCCATTCTATAGTATGAGAAATATGTTCAGGACTTTTAATTATTAAAGGGACAAAAATTGTTAACTATAATTCATTTTATAAAACAGAAAAAAAATCCTTATCTAACAGGGAAACATCTGAACATGCGTCATGGTGCATGTTACCTAGTTCCTCCACCCCCCTATATGAAGTATCCCCCCTTTATGGGCTGTGATTAATGATTCACCCCTTTTCCGAAAGGGTTATTCACGCGGCGCTATTTGTCCCGCAACACGTGTTGAGCGACAGAGGTAGAAGAGAAACTCTTGCTCTTCTGAACCAGAGGTATCCCGGGAATATTAGGAAGAGTGCAATTAATTGGGAGAAAGGTTGCCAGAAATTAAGCAGTTATCGCTTGAATGGCGACTTCGGGAAATTTCAGAACTTAAATACAGAAAAACACTTCGTCAGAAATGCATCCTACAATATGATGTACAAGTATCAAACCAGTTTCTCAATCATAGATCAGTCGCCTTCATCAAGCTAAATAAAACATTCTAAAGAAGAAAACAAATAATTTTACTTTTGGTTTTAAAGGCTATTTTTTATCTTTGCAAATTTGCAGCTATAAGGATGAAATAAGCTCAATTAGTTTCCGAAATTTGTTGTGTGCTCTGTTTTCCCCTTTCGTTTGTAATTTATCATTTAGTTTCCAAAATTGACTGTTATCTTCATTTTTTCTTATTAAGTGTTAATAAATCGTATAATCTTACATTTTACAGTTACTTTTTCACTTTTTTTCTCGCTTATCCCGAATATTTTACAATCTTCTTCTATTCATATTTTAATTCTACTTGTTTTCTTTTTCCTTTTCTAGTTTCCATTGCTTTCAGATTGACAACGCCTATCTTTTCGAGTCACGTGAACATCTTTTTGATAGCAGATATTTCCCTGCTTTTATTGGAGTGCTTTGTCTCTATTATCCTAATGAAGAAGGATTTTTTTTTTCGTCTTCAAAAACGGTTGACACTTGGTGTTTCTCTTTACAGCTTTTTTACAAGTTTGAGCGATTTTATATAAAATTTTAAAACTTAATTACGACACAAGTTTTATATAATTTTCACAATAAATAGAAAAATATTCTATTTTGAAATATTTTTAAGGCTGCTGACGGATTGCGCAAAAAAAAAAAAAAAAATAAGGAATGCATATTTTCAAATACTTTAAAACTTTTGGTATTCAATATATAATAATGCGTGAATTGAATTAAGAAATTAAGCGCTTAGCAATTGATTTGCAATAGTTATAGATAGGAAGAATTTCCTAAAATGCGAGATTTGGAGTATTGACATAACAATCCAGTAATTTTACAATTTTTACTTTCCTTACTTTTCCGTATTTTACAAACAATATTGTAAACCGAACATCAGAGCAACTTCAATATGAGGTGATTATTTATAACGAGTTGATACGCATTCACGAATCCATGATATCCCATTTTGAATATCATCTTGTGTGCATAAGAAAGTCGCTTGGAAATAATACAGAAAGTCCTTTATGCACTTAATTTTAAACTATAATTATTGAAATTCTGAATTCTGTTCCCTCACTATACGAAATTCAATTGTAATATTGACATAAGAATCCAGTAATTTTACAATTTTTACTTTCCTTACTTTTCCGTATTTTACAAACAATATTGCAAACCGAACATCAAAGCAACTTCAATATGAGGTGATTGTTTATAACGAGTTGAGTTCACGAATCCATGATATTCCATTTTGGATATCATCTTCCAGTTGTGTGCATGTTAAAAAAGTCACTTAGAAATAATACAGAAAGTCCTTTATGTACTTAATTTTAAACTGCAATTATTGAAATTTTTAATTCTGTTCCCTCACCATACGAAATTCAGTTGTACTCTCCTTGTTTTGAAATCGTGAGTTAACTTTTTTTGTACCTTACTTTCCCACCTATTAGAACGTTGTTGCAACAAAAATAGATTTACAGGTAAAGTCTGGACGGGTTCGAAAATTCGTTGCATTTTGACAATTCTCAACAGTTCATTGCATTTTGACAGAAATAATAAAAGGTGTTTAACACTTGACTTTGCGTACAAAATTAATAAATATAGATAATGAGAAGAAACAATGCAAGTTAAAGTTGTCTTATAAACTCGATCTCACAAAGAACCAAAGGACTGCGTTGTTGCGATGAAAATAAATCAATTTCATAAAAATGTCTTCCTTTTTTCGAAAGATATCGTGATTCCCGTAGAAAGTAAAAGTTCTACTGTTCTGAGAACGGTTCTTGATAACTCTTAAACAAGCATGCCCATTCATTTCTGATGAAAAGTACTTATGAAGATTTCATTCTTTTCACAATAGTTTGTCTATTTATTTATTTTTCTCATTTAAAATTTAAAATCTCGAAAAGAGAGCATGTTTGCATCCTATAAGTGATGCAACGCCCTTCTCTCTATTACATAAAAGTGCATGCAGTGTACCATTCTACGACATTGAGTACGACGTGACAAAAGTACAAATTGAATGACTTATCACAATAAATATAGCTGCTACTTGTTAGAATACGAACTTTTTGTGCTTCCTTGATAAAATGGAGACAATAATATTAGGTAACTATAATGATTTCATCAGGAAGTAGTGTATATATCAAACTAATGATCAAATACTACAACTAGATATGTTTAATCCTTCCGTTGATATATGTACAGCCGCGGGAAAAAAAACGCCCCACCCTCTGTTAATCGAGCATCGTTCATCGTAGAGAAAATTGAATGATACCATTCGATTAGGAATAACATCCTCTACAAATTAATGTGCGTAAAATTTGCATAAGGGGTCGTCTTCATATATAAACGCGCACAAACTTTGAAATTTTAAATGGCAACACCCAAGTTTGACAATATAGTTCGAAACTAGAGCAAAAATTCAACCTGTGATACCAAATTTCAAGTCATTTGGGTGAAGGTTTTCTGAGCAGTGAGTATGCAAAGTTTTGAGCTCCTAATGTTAAATTAGTTTCCAAGGCTTCCATTCATATCTTCTGTAATAATTATCTGCTCACGCTGATTATTTGTATGACGTTAATACTAAACAACCCAAACACATTTACGCGATTTTTATTTTTGTAGAATAAATTGTTTGTATGAAATATTAATTATGAAATCAATAATCGAAAAAATCTGAATACAAACCTGGACACGTTTTGATAAAAATCGATTCACAAAGAGCTTTTATATGTTTATATAAAATTCCAGGTGTTTCCTCCCACTAGTTCTTTCGAAATGTTTAAATATTCAGCATCACGATGATTTTAGGGGTCGTATATTAATTTTAAAAAATGGCTAATTTGAAAAAGTTATATTAATTGTAAGTTAATCTTTATTTAAGAAAACGGGGATTTATTTTTACCCAATTTTAATAAAAACTTTGTATAAACAGTGTTGTATAGATGCAAATTAATCCACGTAATTCTGCTACTGTATTGAAGGGTGAAAACTTGTGTTGTCATAAATGGTATCTACGTATGTTACTGTCGAGGAGTTACTGTCGAGGAGTTACTGTTCCGGAGCTACTGCGAGTTGAAATCGCCCACAAAATGTGATGATTTATAATAAAAACTATTTATATAAAACAATAACAAATTATAAAACTATGCGATACTAAACACCATAACACGTAGCTTTACATCAAAAGACGAATTTGCATAATTGCGGTTTAGTATGATAGTTATTACAACAACCTAAGAACCTCTTATTCAAAGGAAAATGATTTTATAATTTTATCAATTTATTTTCGCTTATTTAGCTGTATTACAAACCAGAGTTATCACACCTAATAACATTCTTATTTAAAGTTTTACTGCGGTATATATGTTTGAAAGTCGGTTTTGTTATAAATGCGTATGCTTCGACTATATATTGTGGTATGATTCGGTACTTGACGCGAGGATGCCTTGGCAACTTGAGGAGACGACCAAGGGCGCAATTATTGAAATGTGCCAATCTGGCAAAAACATGAGGGAGATTGCACGGATTTTACAAGTCAGCCATAAAACAGTGTCTAGATGGATTAACAGGTGAGCAATGTCAGTGGCTGTTGATTGATGATGTTCTTTACATGCTAAGCTAGACTTATATGACAATTTCAATTCAAATTGGAAAATAAATATTGCTGTGTGATTTTATATTGTTTGTAGGTATCAAAAAACAGGGAGTATAGATCGACGAAGTGGTAATGGCCGCCCTCCGATTTTAACTGGGGATGAGGTTCGGGAGGTTGTTGATGTAGCTGTAACGGACCCATTTATGAATTCTGTTCAAATTAGAATTAGCTGCAATTGGACGTAAGATAACTTTTAATGTTGATATATTGGTTATATTTACGGTTGCTCCTTGAGCTATATTATAACTTTCACTTTATTAGGTAACACCACGCACTATACGTAACACTCTCTATGAAGGAGGTCTCCAAAGCTGAGTGGCAGCCCGAAAACCAACACTAACTGGTGATCAGCGGCGCCACAGACTGCGTTTTGCAACATCCCATCTCAACTGGACCATTTCTGATTGGGGTTCAGTTCTGTTTACAGATGAGAGCTGCGTCCAGTCGTTCAACTATGCTGCGGTTACAGTGTACCGAGCGAAGAGTTATAGATTTGACCAACAGTATATACACAATATTAATCGCAGCAGAAGAATATCTGTTACGGTGTGGGGTTGTATGTCTGCTCAAAGCATTGGTACTCTGCACCGGATTCAAGGACGATTGAACGGACCTTCTCACTGCGACATACTAGAGCACGTTATGATTCCTGATGTCCTGGACAACTTCTTCCAAGATGGCTATTTTCTTTTTCAGCAGGTAATAAGTATGGATTTTATTGTTTAATATATCATGTCATTTACCTTGACAAAGAGTGGAGATTTCCTCTCGGTCTTCATCATCAATTATAATTCTCCACTCTTTCACAAAAATCTATACCGAACTCAAAAATAATCAATGAAAATGGTTAGTTTCAACGAAGGTTAAGAATATGGCGGGAGTGCATCATTTATGCATGCAACGCTACAATAGGTCGATCTGCAAGGGAGGTAATGTCTGCCGTGGAGGGCTTACAAAGAGGAAATGGGCCGCATTCGCGTAGTATTCTGGAAAATCCACGGACAATTTAATATACTCACCAGGGAACCTGTAATTTAAGATAGATTTCAAACTACTACAAACATATGCGCACTAAAATAAGTATACAGCATAACATTCCCCGGAAATCGAGTCTGCCACTTTTGGGTTCGAAATTCCTAATAATATTAAACATTATCGTCATAAACTATTCTTTTCCCACCTTTAAATTGTGTGCTTTTTTATTTGCAGAACAACAGCCCCATCCACACGAGCACTGTGGCTAAAACGTGGTGTCAAAAACACGAAATCAGGGAATTGGACTGGCCTAGCAATGCCGCAGATCTGAACTCTATTGAAAATATTTGGACGCTGTGGAAACACCAGATGAGTATGGATGGGATTAGAACCACTGATCAACTTACTGGAGATCTGCTACTAGATCATGGGATGCGATAACACAAGACCCGGATATTGTTTACAGCCTCATGCAATCCATGCCCTGCAGACTTCAAGCGGTGATTGATAATGACGGAGGTTGCACACAGTATGGAAACTTTAAAATTCGTCACCAAGTTCCAACTGAGTTGTTTTGTCGCGTGATCAGCAGATATTTGTTAGTCTCATAAATTATTTTTGAAACAGCATTATAAAATAACATTTGAAAATAAACATTTCATTCTTCTTCATATTTTCTTTCTTTTATTGGCCTCATTAGTTTTTATCAACGTACCCAGTACGACTTTTTACTCCTAATAATCGTGCCCTATTTGAGGCTCGCATAATCCTGCCCATTACAGGCCTACTGCCTTAGTAACACATACACACACAAGACAACACCACACCCAGCCATGAAAATGCTCACCCTCTCATGCAGGAATCGAACCTGCGACCCTTTGGCTGTGAGGTAAGCCATAATGCTGAATGTCAAGAGGATAGTTCAATAATTTACAACAGTGCTGTGGTCAATCAACGAAATATCGCCCTTCAAATTGCGCTTTTCAATATGGAGCTGATCCCCGAAAATTGCACATTCCGGAATATTGGATATCTTCGGATATAAAGATAGAAACGTCGTGAAAATTTGAATTTGGACTAATTTGGAGGTCTGGAATTTGTGGGTGACGTCAAAATTGGGTGTTGCCATTGAAAATTTCATAGTTTGTGCGCGTTCAGATATGAAGACGGCCCCTTATGCAAATTTTACGCACATTAATTTGTAGAGAATGTTATTCCTAATCGAATGGTATCATTCAATTTTCTCTACGATGAACGATGCTCGATTAACAGAGGGTGGGACGTTTTTTTTTCCGCGGCTGTACACTGCTTTCGACCTGTTGATTAGGGCCCATAACGCCCTTGAAACAATTATGGTCACCTAATTTTCTTGTGTCTGCTTTCTATCAAGGAAATACAAAGAATCTGATGACTTATACCCTGTATTGAGTTTTATAAGTAAAGGGTGATGTTAAATTATACAACCAATTTAGTATTTTATATCGCTTTTGGAAGCTGGACTCAAAAGAAACATTTCCTTTGAAAACAAGCTGCTACATGAGCAATAGAGTGAATTTTTTAAAACATGTCCAATATAGATTGCTTTCTAAAGTTGCTAAAAATATATGAATTCACTTTTACATATTTCGGCGCAATGCAGAAAAAGTGCTCTTCCTGACAGCTCAAGCGGAGCAAACAAAAGAAACTGGTTAACTAAGGGCGTATTATTTCACATAATTTTCAAATAACACATGCTGAGTACTCTCCTATATAGTAAAGAACGTAATATGTCACCAAAATCTAAGTACAGTGAAATCTCGATTATCCGTCAGTCTCGGGACCATCGTTGTGACGGATAATAGAATACAGGAAGAACTAACCGCCCCCCCCCCACACACACACACACCATCACCACCCCCTCATCACCAGATACTGGCGATCGATAACGAAAGTTCATTTTTAGCACACTACATCGTATAATACAAATAAAAATCAAGGTTAGAATTGGAAATTCTTCACTTGAACATGGCAATTCTTTATTATTTCAGGTACTGTATAATTTAAAAATCAGTAGTATACAATTAAAATTGCATACAGTAACTGAAATATCCCTAAACACATGAAAGTATAGGCCTACATTAACTGTCTATTCGAATTACAAATTACAAAATGGGGAAAACAAAATATTTATGCAGTACAGTACTGTGTTCACGATTTTAAAAAGTCTCACTTTCCTTCGTTTATTAAAAGTTAATAATTTATTAATTTCTGTGTTTAGTACTCTACGGTAATTTTTCCGCGGTGTTACGTAGAAGTATTATCTGCCTCCTTTTGCTGCTCGAACTATTCAATGCACTTAAAAAGTAGTTTTAATTTCACTATAATTAATTATTTTTGAAGATTCTTCTATGGAAGACTCCGTCTGATCTTCCCTTATGCAAACGTCTACTATCACCATCTTTGTACAAGTTCATCTTCATTTAATATCTCAAAGTCTCCAAAACTTTATCCATTCCCAGCCATTTATTGATTTCTTCCATTGAAATTTTTTCACTGTACTGTTTAAAACAGTTTTTAATCTATTTTATTGTGAAGAAGGTGACAAACCAATCATATTTTATTGTACAATGCAATATTGCGAGCTCTTTCTTTTTATCCCTTGTTTTTCATCGGATTCAGTCTGCCCATCGGAAATTTTTTGTCTCAATGGCTGACGGATGATAGAAACTGGCGGTTAAGAGAGTGACGTATGACCCAGTTTCCACTGTACCTCTGGAAAGTACAATTAATAAACTCACGCAGTGGTGCACCTAAGATTGGGTTCTGGGAGGAGGTGGGTTGACTCATCATGACCAACATCACCACATTTTGAGAAGGTTGTGATATATATATACTATATACACTCATGTCCAAAAGTTAAGCATAATTCGTAAAATGCGAAAAATTGAGTTAATATGGATACAATGGTTCACAATCAGTTGTGGAGAATCGTGGGACGAAGGTAAATCATTGTGCATATGCAAAACAGTTCTATTGACGTCGATATGCGCAAAGCACCTGTGCACGTCAGAATGAGTATAAAACGTCCTCGAGCGGTATGGTCAGTTGAGACAGAATTTCGAAATGGCTGTGGTACGGAGCATTGTTAGCAATAAAAAAGAACGAAAGATGTCACAAATATGCCAACTGGACATGGTTTTGAAGGGACGAATTATTGGAATGCAGAAATCCGGTCGATCCGAAACATAAGCGTCTCGAATTCTGAATGTGTCTCAGTGCGAGATCTCCACACTGTGGCAGAGATTCCAAACCACTGTAGATGTTACCCGGCGACCAGTACCAGGTCGGCCAAGGGTAATAACCACTCGGCAAGACCGATATTTAGTAATAACAGCACGATGTCAGAGGGACCGTTCTACCAGACAACTGGGTTCAGCCCTGACAGCCGCCACAGGAGTCACTGTTTCGAGACATACTGTTTATAGGAGACTCAGACACCTTGGTCTCTATGCCAGACGACCAGCAGTTTTCATCCACTAGACGTCTGCACATAAACGCACGCGTTTACAGTGGAGTTTGGAATATCGGCAGTGGAGTGGACAACAGTGGGGCAATGTCATGTTCAGTGACGAGTCCAGGTTTAGCCTGTAAACTGATTCTCGTCGTACCACGATCTGGAGAGAACGTGGAACGCGTTTTTACCCGAGAAACATCACGGAAAGACATCGTTTTCCGTTTGAGGGTGTCATGGTCTGGGCAAACATCATGATGGACGGCCGTACAAACTTCCACATCTTTGACACGGGGTCGGTTACCGCCAACGGCCCTACTGTGCTGATAACACCGGTTCTCGTTAGATCACTGAAGTCAAGCAGCATCGGTCGCGGTTAGTACTTGGGAGGGTGACCACCTGGGAATACCGCATGCTGTTGGCACATTTCGGGCGCGGTAGCTCGGTGGTTTGCGCTCTGGATTTGCACGCTGCTACAACTGCCGCATTGTTCATGCGGAGTACGATCACGTTAAACATGTGGGTCCGTAAATCCTTCCGAGAGGTTGGTGGTAGGGGAAGGAGGGTACGGTCCCTGTGGATGCCTCCCCCACTGGATTCCGGTCTAAATTGGGTGGCACTTCCCGGCCGTCCAAACAGTTACCTTACACATTTCTGGTAGGTCGGACGGTTTGGGTCTCAACAACAACGGGGTCGGTTACCGGTACAAGTAAGATACAGAGACGAAGTCCTTGAGCCTACCGTTCTATTGTTTCGAGGTGCTGTTGGTCCTGATTACATATTCATGGAATATAACGCACCTCCCCACCGTGCGGCCTTGATCGACGATTTCTTTTGAACTGAAGATATCCAGCACAGGCAGTGGCCTGCCAACTCTCCTGATCTGAATCCAATAGAGCATGTGTGGGATATGCTCGGGAGACCTCTTGCAGCCCTCCGTTACCCAACAAGCTCCGTTCCTTGATTGAAAGCTGCTCTCCGTGAGGCTTGGAACTCTTGGAGCACACAACTCATCCAAACCCTCATCTACAGTATAGGAAATCGTTGTGCAGCGTGCGTGGCTATCCGAGGTTCACACACACCGTATTAAACTGCAGCATCAAATTATTTTAATCATTCTGTTTCACTGAGGTTGACACTCATATTGTGACCCTTTTTCTTTCAACCCTTTTCTTTGGATAGTAAAAATCATTATTATCCTTGATTTGCACTGTTTTCTTCTTCTATAACCCTATTACACCCGCATACCGCGTTTCCTTCCATTCCGATGTAGATTTCCTGAATTTTTCACATAAACAGCAACTATGCTTAACTTTGGGGCATGTGTGTGTATATATATATTAAAAATAATAAGAAAGTAAGCGATTCAGTAGTAAATGAGCCAATGTCCAGATACAAGAAAACAGAATTTTTCTCTCCTGCAGCAGAAATTTGCAAACTTTCATATTTTTCGGAGTTATCATACCGAATCCCAATGGAGTTGTGACTCTGAGACTTGATGGAGTTATAATCCTGAGACACAATGGAGTTATCACAGTGAGATTTGGTGAAGTTATGACTTCCATTGTTAACCCTGTCTTCAGCCGTCAGTCCCATCATTCACTTTTTGTTTTTTACTAACGGATATAAATTTCAATAAATTGGTTTGCAAGCGCTTCTTGCCTGAAGCTGTCGTTGACATTTTACAAAATCTTAACATCTACAAATTCTTATTAACAAAAATCAGACTCTAACGTTCGGCAGAAAACAAATACATCCTTTACAATGGATCATACTGCACAAAACGATAGGCTCACCCCTCTTCAAAATATCAAAACAAAGCGGCATGGGGAGGGCGAGATGCTGGTGAACACTGACCAGACCAGGCTGGACACTACGAACGGCACCCGTTTGACAGTACCAAGGTACTTTAAACATACATATAACTTTGGACAGTACTACCATTTTCTCCAAGGCGCCGATGAAGGGCGAGGCTTTGTCGTCCAGGTATCTGGCTCAATTGGTTTGCAAAAGTAATAGCTGTGTGCAGGTGGTGTACAGACGCTGAAAGTTAAAGACGGTCATCACAAAAGACGCTAAAAAACTAAACATATTCCATACATTAAGTATTTTCTTGATACTTCCTCAGCCCAGGCGCCCAGATTAACAATGATGGCAAAAGAAAAGGACGACGGCACGCTGACCCCATGCTATTTATTTATACTTCCACAGTAGTTTTTCTCTAAATTACCTTTTTTTTCTCCTGGGGGGGGGGGGGGGATAACCCTAAAAAGAACCTCTGGGTGCGCCACTGAACTCCCGATTAATTTAACGAAGGATTGATTTCCTGAATTGTTTTTTCAAATCAAAACAATACACCGCCACCTCTAAATAAGTCATTCTTTCAAAATTGTTTGTACATTAAACGTACTTTTAATATAAGTCATTCTAGTACTATTCAATTCATGCACAATACGAACAGACTATTCTGTAAATGTTATTCATTAAAATTAATTTGAGACTAGTGTTTGTGTCGTGGTTACAGAGATTCTTCCTGCTCCAAATAATGTGTTCTATTTGAAGGGAATATCGAGAAATTTATCATTGTATGAAAAAACACTCATAAGTACACACAAATTTTGTACGTTTTAAACTCTTGGAGCGAAATCACACGAATATGGTTAGGATACCGATTGTTGAAAAACGGAACACTAGTGCTCCGTTTGAACCCTGGCATACTGCACATATACAGTTTTTAATTGCTGTAACTACACAGAATTTTTCCTCTTAAAATTAACTTTCGAGACACCGCTCCTTTTGCAATATAGCCAAATTCAACTTGATTACATACCCCCCCCCCCCCCCCCCCCCACACACACACACACCACCATCCCTATGTACAAAGTAAAGCCCACAAAAACCTAGTACATGTAGCTCGTCAATGCCTCTTAAACAGATGATTGAACTCGCACCTGCAGCTTGATTCCCTTTACTTCATAGGTTAGAATCTTAATCACTTGATCATGAGTAGTCAATAACAAATCATATTTTTTTTTCAAAACATATATACGTGAAAATAAAAATATTGCATTACAAATTTGATCTGCCATCCAATGCATAGCAGCTCATTTACATTTGTTAAATTAAAATATTTTTAATAAACACCCAGTGGCACCGATAGAATTTTCTGGTCCTTATGCAGCACAAGCCCCCTACTATCCGTTATTTCACAAATTGTTGATCTTTTTTCATAAACTGTTTATGCGGCTCGGACCGAAAAGCCTTCCGGGACCATATGCATATGCAATGCATCCTTCTGCCCGCCCCCAGCCCATCCCCCTGTCGGTGGTTCTGCAAACACCCAAAGGTTATAATCAATATGTTTCCCACCTGTCCGTTATAACTGCTCTACATCCTTTGGGTAAACTGGACGGTCTAGGTAATACATCTAATAGTAATAAAATACAAGTTTTCAACCTTCTCCAACCAATTAGAATGAAGCAAACCCTGGATCTGCACTGATGTACATGCAAGGAATAGCGAATCTACACATTGGACTCCTCTTTAACTATCCTACAACAACAGGATAACATATACAAGTATATAGAGAGAGGAACGAAGCTGCATACTGGACTTATTTTTAAAGATCTTGCAGCAATGGAAGAAAAATACATGTTGTATTTTCGATTACCCGCCAAAATGTAATAGATTAAATTGTTCCACCAGACTAAGCTGTTTACCAAATTTCTGATCTTTAGGACTTATGTTAAAAATGCCATCCAAGAAGTTGAAACAGACAGGCAACCATCGGTCATAACGAATTCAATAAAAAATTATACAAATGGATTGCAACAATATTCATTACATTAGTTTCTTTGGATCATGGCGTATTAGTTTTTATTAATTCCTCGTACTATTGCATGGAGAAAATATTGTTTTCCCTAATGATTCTGACATTTTAACGGATAAACACGTTTTAAGACTTCCTAAACTCATTTCAACTCTTTCACATCTACGTAGGCCATCAGATAAAGCAGCCTATTTTACTGAACATGCACTGTCATTGCTAGGGGATACATTTCCTTATCAAAATGTTCTGAAGTGGTGGCTGAATATGAAAATGGGGTGCAGTCCCATGCTACCGGGACAAGCGAGGGTTGGAGAGTGACTGCAAGTAGTAGCCCCTAGTAAAAATAGTTATCAATGTGCTGAAGCTCTTTCTAAAAGTGTTTCATTAAAAATCGTAAAGAACTGCAAATATTCAAAAAAGTTAAATAAATCTAGAAAAAATATATTTCTAGGTGATTTCCAAAACAGTCCACTGTAAAATCGTAGTTTAAAACACCCTAAAAAAATGTTGTATCTAATTTTCTGTTCCTAAATACATATTTTCTAAATCTTTTGTTAAATGTGTCATTAAACAAGCAATACAATTCAAAAGAACTATTAGAATAAATTGCAGAATAAATGAGCCATTAACAAATCTTTATCAATCATTGAGGTAGCAGTATAAATAGGGTTAATGAAACAATATACGTATCAATAAAATTTATACAATTATTTGTATGTAATAAAGTATTTGTATAATCTCACACATTTCTATCATAAGTTATGAAATTATGCATGTTCAATATTCAAAGAAACCGTAACACTACATCGAGTAAGCTTTTCAAAACACATGCTAAATAAAACATTGAAATTCCTCAGCTCGCGAATAAGCAATTGTTAAACATGGCGTTTAGGTATCCAGTGAGGTGCAGCACTAGATTTTTTTTTTTCGACAAATAGGGATATCAGTGTATTTAAAGTACAAAAAAGCGAAATAATAAATGCAATATAACTTCTAAACCTCCAAACAAACATAAGCATGCATATTACCTGAATATTTCTTAAAAACAATGAAACTATAAAATAACTTGCACAAATAAAGAATTCCGTTGATGAAGACGTAATCTAGTCTTCGCCAAATAAGGAGTTGCGAACTACAACTTGGCGACTTTAAAATCAAACGTAGGATAACGAAAGTTCCAAGGGAAAAGTATTTATTTTTATTTCCTAGAAATAAATTCATGTATAGATTCTATGTATTATCTGTCTTGTCAAGTATATAATAATCTTCTTACTTTTGACACACGGACGACTTCGTGCAACGTTTTGACTCGTTTAAATTTTACTTTTCTTGCCATGTGGAAAGTCTACTTTACCATTTAAAAAACAAGCAGCACACATCGTAAAGGTATATTATGTATTGTGTGTTTGGGAGGAATGTGTGTTGAAAACAAATGGGTTTTCTTCAGTTAAAACATCATCATTAAAATCAAATGGAAAGCATTGCAATCGCATTAGGAGGTCTCAAATTATATTCGTATTATAATAAAAATTATGCACGAAATATTCGAAATATTAATAACGCCATATTACTGTTAGATTCTATGTAAACTATGAAAGTCCTATGCTGTTTTGAAAAAATATCTTATTTTGCCATACAAAATTATCTCCACAGGCAAATCTGAAGGATAAATCATTCCGGCCCTGTTTGAAAACTAATTTACAAAAATATAAAGTTTGGTTATCAAACGCCAAACTGAAGATGCTGAAATAGTAGCAAAAGTTATTCCCATGCCAATTTTATTACGTTGCAACGATCATTTAAACGCTTTCGGAAATATATGAAATTAAAAAAACTTTTACTAAAATAAAACACAAGGCTTTAAAAACTGAAGATATCAATAATCCTGGTAGTCTGATATCCCAATTTATTTCACGGGATGTTAATTAAATGTCAATAGAATTTTGATGAAGATTTTACACGTGATTATGAATATATTCAGTTTGGACTAAATTTGAACCCAAATTCAAAAATTTACATGATATTAATTCAAAGTAATTGCATTATGTGGAGAAAGCTATGTGCTGCCCACATCAGATGTTTTTTAAACAAAAGATGACTTGAGATTGGGCTTAAGCTAATTTCTGTGTGAAATTTGGTACTCTGAAGTTGAAAAACTTCAGGATTGTTCAGATAGTAAATTATGTATAAATTCTATCATATAAATAGGCTATTTTATTATTGAAAATTTAAACTTGCAGTGTACCACTATGTATACCATATTCAGAATAGTTTCCAGATAGCTTTTAACCCTCAGTCGATGTTATAGGCCACAGGTTATCGACAGAGGCTAAGGTAAAAAGGTAAAATAGAAAAAAAAAAAAATAATAATAATAATATATATATATATATATATATATATATATATATATATTAATTACATGTATATTCCTATAACCATATTGCTTTTCAGAAAGCATCACATGATTAAATATTTATTATGTGTAAAATAATAATGTCTAGCTTAATTCTTTTTTGAAGAACAATTTTGGGGTACGAGAAGACCCCCTAATTCCTAACTATAAATATAATCTATGTAAATGTTGCATGAATAAGTACCCCCAAAAACTCCCAACCAAAAATGTAATACCTTTCATTTATACAATTCATTTTTATTTTTTATATATATATTTTTTTACTTTCCCTACATACATCGATGCAGGGAAAGTAAAAAATATATATGTATAGTATAGAAGAAATATATATGTAATGTAGGGAAAGTAAAAAATATATATGTATATATGTATAGATAGAGAATGTATAGTATAGGGAAAGAAAGTATTGTGCTGGGATCGAAAATTCAAAGTCGAGTTTTCGACGGAAGAGTACGCCTCAAACATCCTTGAACTGGAATCGAGCGTTTTTAAGGTGATGTCTGAGGATGTATCTTAGCATTCAGGAAGCCGGAAAATAATTTCGAAGAGGACCCACAATTTCTTGATGGAAACATAACAATTTTTTAAGAGTGCTAAAGGGGGCTTCGCTCCTTCTCGCCAACCCCCGTAACTCGCTCTCCCTAACCTAATCGTTTGCGCTCATAGAGCTCACTTCACGAGCTATTTCAAGCCTAATTAATATTTAAATCGAAAAACGGTTTATTTCGCTGTGGTTCCATTATTTCTCTACACATGTACCAAAATTTCATATTACTTTCCTTATATACATAATGTATAAGGAAAGTATTGTGACGGGGTCGAAAATTCGAATTCGAGTTTTCGACGGGAGACCACGTTTCAAGCAACCCTGATCACGAATCGAACATTTTTGAGGTAATGTCTGTGTGTGTGTGAAAGTATGTGTGTGTGTGTGAAAGTATGTATGTGTGTGTGTGTGTATCAGTGAGTCTGTGGAGACGATATCTCACGAACGAATGGAGCGATTCGAATGAAATTTGGTATAAAAATCACAATCCATGAATACTGGAAGCCTATTGTTTTAAAACACAATCGAATTTTCAGAACCCCCCTAAATTTTCGAGTGAAATTTTGAAAAAATCATCAAGAAATCAAAACCTTTAATAAAGTTACGCAAATAGACATGTCTTATGTAATTTTTCCTTAGAAAGCGATTGACATAAACTTTAGAACGCTAGTATGAACCGTTCTCGAAATATTGCACATTTTTCAAATAAATTTATCAAAAAAATCCCATAAATTAAAAAGAAATATTAACTGTTGAGAAACATGTTTCTTTTTCATGTGTAATATCATGCGATAAATTTGGTGACATCATTCTCATGGATCTAACTCGTTCCATTCACGAGAAAAGATACTTTGAGTATTACTTTTGAATTTGAACGTCAATAGTCATTTATCTGCTGTAGGAATAACTTATTTCTCGGTCCTTAACGCTTGGCGAGATTTTGGCGACGAATTTAGCGGAATATCACCAACTTGGCGACATTTTAAAATGTTGCCAAATTAACAAAAATCTCGCCAAATGGATAAAAATGACTCTAAATCAATGAAAATGACGACTAATTGAAGAAAATTCAATGTCTTGGAAAGGATATAAGTATATACTATATAAGAATAACATTTCTTTTAACTGTAAGAGTAGTACATTCATTGCATTATATAAGGAAAGTCATGTGTTGCCCACATCAGATTTTTTAAATGTAATATCAGATTTGTGTATAATAGCGAAGTATCGACATATAAACAAAACCTTTTTGAAATATAAGTTCTTGAAAAATAAAGAGACGTTTCAAAATTTAGATTCTAGAAAACTAAGCAATTTAGAAATTCAAATTATCAAAAAATAAGTAAAAGATTTTAAAAATTCAGATAACACATAAAAGTATACAAAAGTTTTTCAAATGTTACTTTCGAAAGTAAACAGTTTTTTTAATTTAAACCATTGTAAATTAACAATACATTTTTACTTTCCTTATATACATAGTATAATGTATAAGGAAAGTATTATGACGAGGTCGAAAATTCGATTTCGAGTTTTTAACATTAGAGCACATTTCAAGCATCCCTGATCACGAATCGAACATTTTTGTTGTGATGTGTGTGTGTGTGTGTGAAAGTGTGTGTGTGTGTGTGTATGTATGTGTGTGTGTGTGTGTCAGTAAGTCTGTGGAGACGATATCTAACGAACAAATGGAGCGATTCGAATGAAATTTGGTACAAAAATTACAATCCGTAAATACTGAAAGTCTATTGTTTATTATCTAAACGCAATCGAATGTTCAGAATCCCCCTAAATTTTCGAGTGAAATTTTGAAAAATTCATCAAAAAATCAAAACCTTTAATAAAGTTACGCAAATAGACATTTCTTATATAATGTTTCCTTAGAAAACGATTGACATAAACTTTAGAACGCTAGCATGAACCATTCTCGAGATATTGCACGTTTTTCAAATAAATTTATAAAAAAATCCCAGAAATTAAAAAAAAATATTAACTGATGAGAAACATGTTCACTTTTCATATGTAATATCATGCGATAAATTTGGTGACATCATTCTCGTGGATCTAGCTCGTTCCATTCACGAGAAAAGATACTTTAAGTAATACTTTTGTATTTGAATGGCAATCTGCTATAAGAATAACTTATTTCTCAGTCCATAACGCTTGACGAGATTCTGGCGACGAGTTTGGCGGAATGCCAACTTGGCGACTTTTTTTTAATGTTGCCAAATTAACGAAAATCTCGCCAAATGGGTCAAAATGACGCTAAATCAAAGAAAACGACGACTAATTGACGAAATGTCAATATTTTGGAAAGAATATAAGTATCCACTATAAAAATAACCTATTTTCTTTTACTGTCTCAGTAATGAATTCATTGCATTATATAAGGAAAGTCATGTGCTGCCCACATCAGATTTTTATTTGTATACTATCGTTTTTTGAATATAGTATGTACAGATGATTTTTTACAGCAAGAACAGAAATTATTATATTTATTTTAGGGGAATTAAATATTTTAATAGAATCTATTTAAAGAATAACATCATATTAGTTTTACCATTAATAAAAGAAAAATAATAATTAATGTCCTTAGCACGTTAATAAACTTTTTATTGGACGTTTTTATTATTGGTAAATTTTGCATTCGGACGTGTCGCCATCCTTTAGTTATTCTTTAATTATTATCATTTAGAATACTGAAATTTGCACGTATTTTAAATTCCGAGCAAAGCCGAGTATATGTGCTGGTATACAAATATTTTTAGAACGTTAACTGCGTCGCAATGAGATGTGCAGAGAATTTTTATTCGCCTTTTCCCAATCTCAATATGGACGAAATGTTAAAAAATTTGATAAATTCACGGTCTTGTTTATAGTATTTCATTTTATTTATCGAGTTTTATTTATTGCATTTTATTTATTGCAGCACTGAATAAAAATATTAGGTGTATTTTTACAACTGTTTAAATTTGGCATTGATTTTTCTCAAATGTGTGAACATTAAAACCCAAAATGTTTCCGTTCTTTAAATTTATAAACTTTAGCATGAACTAAGCACGCTTTACAAGAATTATTATTCTTGTATAACCCTTTCACATTACTTTATGGAAAGAACTCTTCAGACAATCTAAATATTGAGCATCACCAAGTATCCCTATTGGTGCATTATAAAATCTTTAAAAAATAAAAACATTAAAACCTATAATTAGCCGCAAATTTCAGCGCCGAGAACGTCAAATCCTTCCATTAATTGCTCGCCAATCTCGAGGTATTACCGGAAGGTCTTCCGAGTATTGGAATGGCTGCGCAAAACCAGCGATCCGCAAGTTTAAGAGCCTAAAGTTAATAAAGGGATGCGTAAAAAAATGTGGAACACCGTTTCATTATTCAGTGGTAATTAGACCGAAGTGGAAGATCATTTGGAAGTCCCCGACTGAACCCCTTTCGCTCCAGAAGAGAGTTAATCGAGCGCAGAGTCGGGGGGGAGGGTTGGGTTTCCTGCACAAATTGAGAGTTGGAGACTATAGGGCGGCACACGATCGTGAATAGCAGCTTTTTGTTGAATTTCAACCTTCGCGTGCTCTCTTGAAGATATTGAATTTTAAAACATTAATTGTATCAACGTATCCCTTTTCAGGTATTGACATATAAATGATGTACAAAACCTCGTTTTCGGATGAAGAAGGTATCTCAAAAAGATTTTGAAGTTTTGAATAACAGAATACTGAATCTTCATTTCGATGTAAAATCTTTAACTATATAAATAAAATTGAAAATATGTGTATGTGTGTGTGTGTTGTTTCATCATCGCGAGAGAATCGCTGCATCGAATTTCATGAAATTTTGAATTTAGTAGGTAGTCTTAAAATAGCCACACTTGTAATTTAGTCCATGATTAGCCAATTTATTCAACCACTCATCTCCATTCATAAAGCTTGAATCTTTTACTTTATATCGCGATCATCTTATTTCTTCAAACAGTGTCCAGAATTTGGCCATTGTTAAGCTAGCGAATATGGATTTTCATTATTTCTTAAAACTGTATTTTATTATACTTTTTAGTTTTGCATTTAAATCCTGAAATATTTATTTTCCCTATAATACATGGTAATGTATAGGGAAGGCATTTTAATCGTGTCGAAAATCGCAACTAGAGTTTTCGACAGATCTACACGTTTCGGGATCTCTTAAAAGAAAATTTAAACTACCAGTAAGTACTGAACAAAAATTCGCGCAGTGAAAAAAAAAAACATTTAATAGTATCGAATGGTTAACTCAGAGATAACTGAATAAACCACAAATCCTGGTGGAATTCAAATTCAGCTTCAAGTCAGGAAAAACTCAAGGAAAATTGTATTTATTTTACTTTATTTATTTATTTATTTTCATTAAAAATCTGGAAAACATGCAGTGAGAACCTGAAAAAATTGCTTTGTCGTCGATTAAACTGTTTTAAAGATTATTTTCTCTATTGTATTTGAAAGATTTTTTTAATTCGATTTTATAGTAGTTTTAATATCAAATTGGTTCATTTTTTCTGGTTATTTTTCAATCACTATTTAAAATGATAATGCAATTTAAAATATCGTGATTCAAACTCCAGAAATTTCTGAAAAATTTATGGAAAACCCATTAAATTTTTGTGTAATTCGTCTATCAACTGGTTTGTGAAGCAAAATGCAATACTTTACATAATACTTTATGCAATAGTGCAAGAAATTAAAAATGATCTGCAGATATTATATAACTAGAAAAACGATATTTTTGAAGCTTTCGACATATATACTGATAATTCTGCGACCAATTTTGTGAGGAAACAGCCCCCGGTCTCGAAGTACCTCCCGTTCCCAGGACGTAACCCCATTCTTCCACAGTTCAACCCCATCAGCCAAAATTGAGGCGAAGGGGTTCAAAAGGGTTGAACGCACCCAACTGAGGTGGGGGTGGAAGAACTCGCCTTCCCCTTTAAAATCTTTTTTTACTTCATCATCTCTCATATACAAAGAAATTTAAACTGTTTTTTGCCATCCCTAGGGGGACGGAATTTTTTTCCTAATTCGTGAATGGGATGAAAAAATTAATATTATTAGGGTGGAATGTCCGCATTACTATGCAGATTGTAAAAGAAATATTTTGTCATAATGATGTAACGAAATTGCTCTGAAAATTTTTCTTCGCTTGCTTTTAAATATTTGAATAAAGCCGGCATATCTTTTGAATCATTTAGAATTTCTAGGTTAGTCATCGTAGTGTGTGGGCTTTTTTGTTATTGTTGTTTTGAGTGTAGTATATAAATTGCAAAAATATAAAATATTAATGAAAAGAAAATGGCATTCCTCAAAAACGGCAAAATTATAGACCGATAAATTAAATGATAAATTAAACATTCTAGTACAAGCCTATTACAAATCAGTTCTGGTAAAACGTCAATTCATTATTATGCAATATTTCCCATTGTATTCAATTTAGTTTGTTTTATTCAATGAATTCACCATTTCAGGCTATGTCGGTCGGTTGGAATATTTGTTGCGAATACTTCATTTCAGACATGAAACATCCATGGCAATGGATTAATTGTAGAACTTCGTTTTACGTAAAAGTTCCATTCAATAAGGCATTAATACAGCAGCCGATTGAACGATTCCCAAATTAAAAGGCAAGGTTTATACTCATTTCCAGATTTTAAAATTAAGAAATTTTAAGCACCCCCAAATAAAGAACTTTTACGAAAATTAGAAAACGTGATATATTTATGAACATCAATATTAAACATTTATTTTTAGTATGGCAAAAGTAAATGCAAAATACTTTTTTTTTTCCAATAAGAAAATATGACATACTATATACAAAAATATATATAAAAAAAAAATAGAAGAATTGTACAAAAAGATCATGGTGTTTTAAAGCATGTTCTTACTTCATTGGTTTTGCCATTGATTTCAATGATAAAATTTCTGTCAGTATGTCACGGGCACTCTTTGTTAGTGCATTTGGATATATGCAAAAAGCTATATTCTTTGTTATTTCTGCTATAATCAAAAGATTTAAGACGCAATAACTTTTTTCAATGCTCATGTTGCTTTTTTTTTCTTTTTTCGCAACATTCGAAAACATTTTGGTTTGGGCAATTCATTGACAACTGCATAATTCTATTGAATTGCACAAAGTTTTCTTTCAATAGATGACTTGAGAGCAAAATTGGTATAAACAGCTGTTGAATTTTAAAATTCAGAGATGTGGGCTGGGTATGGCGAAATATCATCGTACACTTTTTAATGAGAATAACTATGTACCAGAAGCGGTACAAACAATTTTTTACGGTGTAGTACAAACGAATGGAATCGACAAAATTTTAAAATTCTAAGGCGGCTGCGTTCCTCCAGACCTCCTACTTTAAAATGAAAATAGCTCTGTACATGAAATTGTACAAACGAAAATTTTTGCGGTACAAATGAATGGCATCGCCAAAATTTTGGAATTCCGAAGTGGAAGCTGCTGCTGTTTCTCCAGTCCTTCCCCACTTTGAAATGAAAACAACGCTGTACCGGAAGCGGTACAAATGAAACTTTCGATACAATCATAGTATAAAAGAATGACATCGGCGAAATTTTGACATTCCAAGGTGGGTACTGCTGATTCTCCAGCTCCCTTTGTAATGGGAATAATGCTGTACTGAAAGTGGTAAAAGGGCAATTTTTATGGTACAGTTCGGTACAAACGAATGGCATCGGCGAAATTCTGATATTCCAAGATCATGGGGCTTCAGTTTCTCCAGGCCCCGCCCCCCATTTGAAATGGGAATAACGCTGTACCGGAAGCGGTAAAAATGAAAATTTTTATACAATCTGGTACAAACCTGTAACATCGTCAAATTTTGAAATTCCGAAGTGGGAGCTAACGTTTCCCTACCCCCCTCATTGAAGGTATCAGCAAAATTTTTAAATTCTCAGGTGAGTGCTGCTGCTCCCCTCCCCCCCCCCCCCTTCTAAAATGAGAATAAAACTGTACCGAAATTGGTACACATGAAAATATTTTTAAAGAGCAAGCGAATGACATCAGTGAAATTTCAGAATTCCGAAGTGGGGGGCTGTCGTTTCTCCCGCCCCCATTTTAAAATAAGAATAACTCTGTAACGAATGTGGCACAAACGAAAATTTTTACGGATCAATCCAGTACAATCAAATGACATCAGCAAGATTTTGACATTCCGAGGCTGCTGTTTCTCTACCCCCCCCCCCTTTTCAAAATGAGAATAAAGTTGTACAGGAAACGGTAAAAAGGAATTTTTTTTTTTTATGGTACAAACGTTGTACAAACGCATTTGCGCTACATCAATGTCTTTCATACATATTTTGCATCTGATTTTTCTTGTATCATTCGATGGCGACAGCCATTCTTTAAATTTATTTTTACAGTCAGACACATACACTTTTCCTTCAACTTGTCTTGATATTACATCAAGAAACAAAAAACTAAATCAAACATTTTCTCAAAACAGAATTAGATATTTATCAAAATATAATTAATTTAAATTCATTTATGCGAATTAGTACTTTGTACTGTATTTCAGAAAATAATAAAATTTAAAAAAATTTTAATGCCTTTATTTTACTCTTTTACTAAAATTTCTACTGAGGCCTCAAACATGAGTAGAAAGGTTTCAAACAGTGTAAAGGCTATTTGGGGGACCCCTCCCCTTTCGTATCACTTAATATTTTTCTTACTTGTAGCCTAAGTTCAACAGTGCATCAATTAGTTTACCAATTTATTTTAATCCCGACCTGGGATTAAAGTGCTATTCACCTTCGGGTAAGCCCCCTAGGTTTGGGCTTACAGTTTACTTAAAATATTTACTACAAGCATTTTCAATATGCATGTATGTATTATTGATGAAAAATAAAATATACCTGTTCATATATCCATTTGTGTGTCTGTTTATGTGTCTGTGTTACAAAATCTAAGTGCCGTATGGCTATGAAATTTGGTACATAGGTACTATATATATTTAATACTATATATAAATATTTAATGCAAACATTGGCGTGATGTTTTTCTACTTCAGTGGTTTCCCCTAATATTGTCTTAAAGTGTACTTCAACATTTTACTTTAGAAAACAGAGTATAGAAAAGATATCGGTTACAATATAGATATATATAATTCATAATTATTACTGAAAATTTAAATGTTACATTTAGAGTGTGTGTTAAATCAAAATTGTAGTAACCTATATATTTGAAATAACCGTATTGGGCTTCAATATGCCTGATAAATCAGCCTGCATATTTAGGAGCTCTAGTTTATATGCTTGTTATGATGTGCGAATTCGAGGAACTCAGAACAAACTGAATGAAAATGAGGTGCCCAGGGATTTTTTTGGATTGAAAGTATTTTGATTTAGAAAAAGTTCTGTTTATTTTAATCAAGTTTAGCATCCCCTATTTGCATGCACCCTGTGTGCTTATTTTGCGCACATCAAAGCTTATTTAGGGTGTATTATGCCTTCGCAAAGGACAAAGGGCATATTTAGGGCATAATACAGTCGTATTAAAGCATAACGGTCAACGTGCCCAACATCTGGCCCAATGTGCAATACAGTAAGCAAAGGAGTGTTTTAGTACTTATTTAGGTGTATTAAGCCCAATTATATGGTAGCTATGCATGTGCTCATACAGCAAGTAACTATGCCTTTTAAAAATTGAACACATTCTGTCTTTTGGTCCAAACTGTCTGAACTACCCGAAGGTGTGAGATATCTGTTTGGGAGGTCGATCGGGACACAATTTTGACCTGAATCCCAGTGGGAGGTACACCTAGTAGAGTGTCGAAAGCCCAAACCGTCAGACTCATTCGAAGATATAGAGCAGCAAATTAGACGGCCGGGAAAAACCTAGTAGAATGTATCTGTTTGGATGACAGGAACCCAGGAGGGTACATCCGTAGGAACCGTACCCTCCTTCCCCTGCTACCAACCTCTGGAAAAGATCCAGAAGGACCCACAGCTTTAACGTGCCCATACTCTGCATAAACACAGGTGGCAGTTTGGGCAGAACCGGGAATTGAACTTGGGTCCTCCGAGCACAACCCCTGTGCCTTAACCACTGGGCTATCCCGCCTCCAACAAAGTTGCACAGTATTTTTATACAGATAGTTTTTCAGAACTTGATAAATATACTAGAGCCAGCTTCCATAAGGGAAAATTCAAGCCCTTACAAATACCCTTAAAAATAAATATAAAAATCGAACAATTTTCAAGAACTGAAGGACTATGAAACATTGATTGAAATAGTAATAGTAGAAATCAGATCAATGATAAATGATTTAATCTGAATGTTGGAAAATTTATTACCTTCCATTATGTATCCCTGGATCATTAGTGCATTATACCTAATCCAATGTTTTCTTGGTATTTTATACAATTTTACATTGTATTATTATCAGGCATCAGTTTATAGTGTTCTTTATGTTTTGGCTACAAGCTGTTTATCGAATTGTAGTTGAGCATATTGAGATCATGATACTATAATTCCCAACCTGCACTTTGTTATATAAGCAGGATCAGATTATCCATTGGGACAAGGTAGTTTCGAACCCGGAAATATTTTATATCATACAAAGACCACCAAAATATTATTGACTTGGGGGATCTTTCTAATACAGAACCTAAAGAGAAAAAAAACTAACGCATTAGTCTTTTAATGAATCTTTATTTTATTATTATTATTTGAACTTGCAAAAGCAACATAATTAAATTGCCGGATATTCAATTTTTCGGATTACCAACATTCGAATATGTGACTTTCTCCTATATTTATTGTTCAGATGAAGTCTTTTTTATAAAAGTTCACTTGGAGCCCCAGAAAACCTCGAGACGCTACTGCTGATGATGCCACCTACCAAACCTGTGATGACACTGAAAAAAAAAAAAAAAAAATCCCCAAAAGAATGCAGGAGGTATATCCTGAAAATAGCTGCTCATTACTACTTAAAATAAAAGTGGGCAAGACAGGGCACAACTACCTCTTTCGAAAAATTGAATGAATGAATTCAGTGAATCTCTACTTTAAATCCCGGGCAACAGCAGGTACATTTTCTAATGCATCATAAAACAATAGAATTTAACTTGTTTTTAATGAACAATTTTTTGAAACATTATTATATTAAATCAAAATCATTACACATTATATACACAATGTCTGTTTGTAACTAATAAACCAGATGTAAAGCAAAATTGTTTATAATTAATTTAATAGCAGTGTATAATGAATAGGAATAGAATACAAATACTCTAGTAATATTTTATTCAAAAGTATGGATTAGTTATTATTTTGAACAACTTTAAACTTCTATTTTGTAAATGATCCCTGTCAAATCTAATGCATGTCTACTAAGTAGGGGCTCTGTGAGACTTCAGGAAATATTTTAAGGGTTCCTTCAAACAGAATAAATTGGGAATCACTGCTCTAGATAGTAAAAAGTTAAATTTATACATTCTTAATAGAATTTTAGCAAGAACATGAGAAATGACAAATTCTATAATGGACTCATTTATATCCTAAAGCTGAATAACTTTTTAGATGCTCTTCCTCTTTTTGTTTTTCAAAAAATAATTTCTATGGCATCAGAGGAACTGTATTTTTCTGAAAGAATAGCTGCTATTTACATACGAACCAAATGATCCAGATTTTTTTCTTCTACACAATTATGGGGATCATTTATGATCCTTTTCGTGTATGAGAAACATCGTTCTACATAAATAGTCGATACAAGTAATGCAGAGATGCTGTAAGTGAGGTGCTTTATGGTAACAAAGATCCAGTAAAAAATATGGAGAGGGCCGATTTTTCTTAAGTAGCACTTTTGCTGTATATTTTTCTAATTTGTTTGTAAAAAGGCAATATTGATATGTAAATCACGATGCGATACTGCTTAGTGTGAGCTTTGATTGGAAACCATTGATTCAAACAATGAATTATGCTGAGAGAGGTTATTTTTACTACCAAAGGACGGTGACTTTCATGGAGAAAGAAAACTGTCAAGGATTAAATGTAATCCATAAATATATAAAAATTCATTCAAACCGTTATCTAAAACAATCTGTAAGAATACTTTGTTAATAAAATAATAATTGATTCATTTCTAATCAACTTTTATGCTGTAACTAACTAAGTATTTTTATTGCAAAATCCTTTATACTCCTTTATCACACAGCAATCTCAACAAGAGTATTAAAAGATATCTTGTTAAATTGTATCTAAAGACTGGTTGTTATAATTAATTTAAATGTCAGTTAAATTCACATAGAATAGGCAGGTCAGCACTTTTTACTTGCATAGTAGCCAAATAATATAGAACAGTCAATATTTACTTAGTCTTACAATACAAAAAAATTGGCATTACTTTTAAAACCTTATATATATATATATATATAATATCCCATCCAATTCATTTCATGAAGTTTTCTTCCCCTATTATATTTGGAATTTCATTTGTTTAAGTAGTCTCAAATTTTAAATATCATTAATTTTAAATTGCTTCAGCCAGAAGGCAATTTTAATTTGTGCCATGCATGTATGACAGCACTCCTTCAGAATAATCCAATTAGCATAAATGTGATTAGCATAAAACTTTCCTTCTTGCTCTCCACAGAGAGTCTCTAATATTTACATATGGCGCATGAGCATCACCTCTGTCCAGGCTCATAAAAAGACAGCACAAAACATTTTCAGTATCCATTCATTGATCATTTGTATCTCAGATGACTGTGATGTATGCACATTGTAATATAGTTCTCTTTTAATTATGTTCTTGTAAATAAAGTTACATTTTCTGATTGCCTTGTAATGAATACCTTACAATATTGCACCTTCGCCGTATGAGTAGAAACCCGGAGATGTGAGATGCTTCAAATTACGCGAGTATTTGATTTAATTTCCTTATGCAATTATGTCTACAACTGAGATGACTGAAACTTGTTCAACAACCATCAATGATGCAAAAAATACTTCAGCTCCAAATAAAGATCTTAGTTCTGCTGAACTTTCAAAAGTGGCTTTTAAAGCACCTCTGTTCTGAAAAACAAACCCAGATTTATGGTTTTTGCACCTGGACTCACAGTTCCTGATTTCCAGAATCATGAATGAAAAAACAAAATTTCATTGCGTAACTGCAGCACTAGATTATGATACATTGACTCATGTCACAAATCTGATTCGCGTACCTCCAGAAAATGAACTGTACTCAGTGTTGAAAAACAGGATCATTTCGCACTTTTCAAATTCAAAAGTTAAAAAACTGTGCACACTTTTGCAGGATTTGCAATTAGGAGATAGGAAACCAAGTCATTTACTTCGTGAAATGCAAGATCTTGCAGGAACAAGAATACACGAAGACGTACTTTGCAAGTTGTTCTTTCAACAATTACTTATACATGTACAACAAATTTTACCAATAAGCTCAGACTCTTAATATTAGAAAATAAAAAAGAAACACCAAGAACACTCACACATAGTATTTGAGTGTTTTTCACAACACGGAGTGGTTATAAATACTTCCAAATGCATTTTAAGCCAATCTGAAGTAAAATTTTTAGGACACATGGTTACAGCAGAAGACATTTCTCCTTTACCAGACAGAGTTTCCACCATTCAAAATTTTCCACTACTGTACAAGATTTACAACAAGTTCTTACAACAATTTCTAGCAGTTTTAAACTTTTATTGTAGATTTTTACCACAAGCAGTTCTTTACGATTTAATACCTGGAAACAAAAAGCGCAACAGTACACAAGTACAGTGGTCAAAAGGTACAGAAATTGCTTTGCAAGAGTGTAAAAATTTACTTTCAAATGCATCATTATTGATTTATACCCACAACAGATGGTGAATTTTCATGATCTGTAGATGCATCACTAGTGGCGATTGGATCGGCATTACAACAAAAGCAAAATGGAAAATTATGCTCATTAGCATTTTTTTCATGAAAACTAAATGCCGCAGAACGTAAGTACAGTGCTTATGATTGTGAACTTCTTGCAGTATATATTAAGCTGTAAAGCATTTTCGGTATACACTAGAAAGAAGTAATTTTATATCATACACCGATCACAAACCTCTTACATTTGCGTTTCAACAAAAAACAGAAAAAATGACTCCACGTCAACTAAGACACCTGGAATTTATAAGTCAATTTACAACTAACATACAATACATTCCCGGTTCAACTAATGCAGTAACAGATGCACTTTTTCACATCGAAGAGATTAATACACCAAATATGCTTGATTATAAAGCAATTGCAAAAGCACAAACAGAAGACGAATTAAACGATCTCAAAAATTCTTATCCTTCATTATGTTTTAAAGGTATTGGCTATGGATGCGCCAAATGCAATACTGCAGTGTGACACCTCAACAGGTGAAATTCAACCGTACATACCACAGAGATTTTGGAAACAAGTGTTTCACAGCTCCAGAAGTCCGAGGAACTGTGAACATGGTACGAAAGCATTTGGCCATCTCTCTAAATGGAGTAGAATGGAGTGTATTGCCTGCCAAAAATGCAAAGATACATCAACACACAACATCACCTTTAGGAAATTTTAGTATACCTAATGGTAGATTTCAACATGTACATATCAACATAGTCAGATCTTTACCAGTATCGAAGGGATTTCAATACTTGCTCACTTGTGTCGATCATTTCACACGTTGGTCTGAAGCCATTTCTTTAGAAGATCAAACGACAGTCACAGTATCAGAAGCATTTTATTCTGGTTGGATTTCTTGATTCAGAGTACCTGAGGTCATCAATACTGACCAGGGGCGGCAATTCAAAAGTGATTTATTTCATCACCTAATGAGATTTTTAGGAAGTAAGAAAACCAGAAGGACAGCATATCATCCTGTCTCCAATTCCATGGTGGAATATTTCCACCACCAACTAAAATCGGCAATACGCTGTGAAGATACAGAGTGTTGGATAGAAGTACTACCAAGAGTACTTTTAGAAATATGATCCGCGATCAAAGATGATCTAAAAGCTTCTAATACAGAATTAACACATGGCACATCCTTATGATTGCCATGTGAATTCCTTCGTGACACATCTTTAAAGGGCATCCTAAACATGCACATAAATTTGTTTTACAATTAAGACGCCAAATGCAATATCCACGGCCAGTTCCTACTTCATATCATTCAGAAAATGACATTTTCATCCACAAGGAACTTCCCAAGTCTACAAAATTTTTGTGCGGAACGACTTTGTAGGCCGACCTTTGCAGACCCCTTATGATGGACCTTTTCAGTATGTGCAAGCTCAGAAAAATACTACACAATAGAAATTCGCTGACGAAAGACAAATATCTGTATTGATCAATTGATACCTGCATTTTTACTAAAACCAATAGAGGAAGCAAAAGAAACATCCTCACCGATTTCGATCCAATCATCATCTTCCACCAATACTTCTAAAACGACCAGGTATGGAAGACAAATTCGATTTAAGATCCCTGTTCCTTTATGATGAGGGGGGGGGGGGGGGTACTATGGCAGCACTCCTTCAGAACTATCCAATTAGCATAAATGCGATTAGCATAAAAACTCTTTCCTTCTTGCTCTCCACAGAAACTCTCTGATATTTACATGTGACGCATGTGCATCACCTCTGCCCAGGCTCATAAAAAGCCAGCACAGAACATTTTCAGTATCCAAATGCAACGCGACTTGTAAACTGCTAACTTTTAAAAATTAACTGCAAATTTAAAATTAATTGTACATTTAAATTAATTTAGCTCCAGTTCTTGACTTTAAATTGTATCTCAATGCTTTGTTTAATTCTAGCTTATATTTAAGTTCAAACTTCTGACCCTTCTTAATTCAGCACTGCTGTAAACTGATCTAAATTTCTATTGGTCCGCCTAAACCTTGATCCCGCCCTCCTCTTCTTTTGCAGCCACAGCCTGTACTACTGCCATCCCAAGACGAAGACGGCATTCCATCAGCCGTCTCCGACCTCTCCACAGCACCCGAGCTTCAAAGAGTGCTAATGCTATCTTGCTACTGCTATCATCGAAAACTACTCAAAGCTGACAATATTACTTTCTGATGTGGACGTGAGGGACCTTCGGTCCCATGGAAATCCGAAATGAAGCGTCTTGGCTTGGCTTCATTGATCATTCATACCTTTGATGACTAGGATGTATGCGCATTGTAATATAGTTTTCTTTTAATTATTTTCTTGTAAATAAAGTTATATTTTATGATTGCCTTGTGATGAATACCCTACAACCGTGCTTCTCAAACTGTGGTCCGTGGAACACTGGTGCTCCGTAAAGCCACTTCAAGTGTTGATGGAAAAAAATCAATAATCAAACATTTAACAGCAATAGAAGAAAATTTTTAAAAATATTTTTCAGTGTTAAACACTGAACAATTTGACTGGATAAGAAATCCATTTGGTTTTTGCGACTTCAGAGTTTAGTGTTCCCCGATTTCAAAAAGATTGAGAAGCACTGCCCTACAACATCACACCTTCGCAATACATGTAATACTACTGCAAGTATTGTATGTGTTTTAATGCCAGCATACTATTAAATTATTGATTTTTAAGGCCCATAAGAAATACAAAAAAAAAAAAAAAAAAAAAAAAAATACAGATTAGTAGTAGTACAAAATAATTTTGTTAAATTTCATACCATAATTTAACTTCAATATTTTGACAACAAAAAGTCATACAAATGTTTCCAAAGATAAGTAGAGTTTTTATTACTAAGTTATAGTGAATTTATAGATCATATTGTAACATTTCTATACACAGAATAATTATCAAAAAACCAACAGATTTAAATTATCAACATAAAATGTAATTACAACTGTACAAACAAAGAATGTCTTGATCAACTGCAATAAAAAAAAATCAAATTTACAAACTTAAATGTAATTTAATCTTTATAATGTGTAACAATTCACAGAGAAATGTTGCTTTTAACAAAAACTTCATATGTGCCAATTAAAAAGGAAGGTATAAATCAAATACGGAAAAAGATAGAAAATTTGACATAGTGGTGAAAATTTATGGGAAAAATTGATTTTCAATTTGTATTAAAAAGTTGACTTCAGGATATCTTAATCTGACCTTTAAGGAACTTTGGAAAAGTTTATTTAAAAGCTGTGTCTAATTCCTCTCTTATGAAAATAATAAGATGTGAAACAAGCAAACATTAAGACAAAATATTTTTTTCAAATGAAACAAGCTATAGAATAAAATTAAAAATTTAAATATTGTGTATTTTACGCAATATCGTTTTCTAACTCCATGACCGAAAATATAAAAGGAAAGATGCTTCTAACATGCTTCTAACTTAAATATGAACAACATAATGAATTTGGTTGAAATTCTTTTTAGGTAAAGATGTCCAAGCTCTACTCGAAGTTTTACCACCCGACAATAAAGTAGGAAATAGCATAACTAAAATACCTGTATCTGTCTGTATGTTTGTCCTACCCGCTTAAGAATGGTTCAAGATATTTACATTTTTTTTTCACTGACTTATTAACCTTAATTGGAAGCAGGTTTATAGCTAAAAATATTTCAAAATTTGTACAACTTTGATAAATGAAAATTCCATAATACATTTCTAAACTAAATATCTCGAGAAATGTGTGATCAATTGCGATGAAACTTTTTTAAGCAATGAAACTGAATTTAAGGAATGTTTTGACTTAAATTTTATCCTCCTATTTCTGCCTCTGGAACAAAGATAATTAAAATACTATTTTTATTTGTCTATAATAACTGCTTATAACTTAAGAATGGTTAAACAGATTTATGTATTTTTTCACTGGATGATTAAGTTTAATTAAGAGCAGGTTTATGGCTAAAATATTTCTGTTTTTTTATCGCATTTATTTCATTTCAGTATTATCTTGGACAACGCCGGTATTTCTAACAGTATTAATATTAAGAACAAGATTTTAAGTACATAATAAACTACTATAAATTATCTTTCAAAATAAACAAATAAAAACAGAAAATAACTTTAAAAGATATATGCACTGTTGTAGTCAAAAGATTAAATATTTCATGAAAATTGAATTGCCTTGTATTACAAGATCAAGATAAAATGTGTCTGCAGTTAATTTCCCAAATGTAAAGAACATGGGCCATTAAACAAAGTCAATTAAAATGTTTTAAAGATTGTCACCACATAAGCATTATTTTTATGAAAAATATCCATTTAATTTGATGTTAAAATTAAATGTAACCACAAGTTAGTTTTTGAATATGGCCACACTTGCAGAAATGATTGCTGGTTAAAATCCCATCAAATGTTGTGAATTAGAGACAAAATGTTGTAAACTTTACAAAAAGTTTATTAAAAAACTCTGTCCGAATTAAGATATAAATGTAACACACAAATCCACAGGCCCTGCCCTTTAATTTGATATGTGGTTGATATTTTTGCATCAAGTATTAGGTGAGATCTTTGATGCACAATAAGAAAGCTTACAGAAACAGTATATAAATGTTTGGGAATTTTATAATTAAAATGATAAAAAAACAAATTTTAGTAAGAATTCATATCAGTTACCCTTCAATTAAAAATGACAACAAATTTCATCCTTAAGAAATTTAATGAATAACAACAGGTTACCTGAAGAGTACAAATAAATAACTAAAACTTATTACATCTTATGTACTTAGAATACAAAACCAACACTAGTCATTATTCATACATATTTACAGTATATTTACCTGATAATTATAAAATGTAATTCTCACACAGTAAACAGGTTATAACATTTTTCTCTTTATGAAAAAGATCTGTACATTGCTAAAGAATAAGACAAGTGCAGTCTTTGGAATGTGTACAATGATCATAATAATCAATTTTAACAAACATTATCACTACCATAGAATGGCACTTCAGATCACTGTATTATTAAGTGTTACACATTGAAGGCATCTTTTATATTGTGCTTTCACCAGAGTTCATTACACCTACCTTAGGCATAGATAATTTTCAGAATCAACCAGGTAAGGTAGAAAATTAAATTTACAACACAACTTTAAATAGGAGCAGAACTGCTATGTCTGACTTTGTGATGCAGACAATGGACGATCTGCAAGCAAAAAAAAAAAAAAAAATTGTTAAATCAAACATAAGTATGCATACACACAAACATAAATAAACAATAAACAAAAGTGTCTAATTTATTTGCTAATATGAGATGAATATAACAGCTAATTAATGAAGCAATGCATTCAACAATCTTGAATCTTAAGACTCATTCATATTTTACATGTGAATTATACTTTTTGCATAGCTTAACTCACTTTTTTTAAATACAACAAATCAATAGTTGACTTGATATAATCTAATGTCCCTTACTTGCATAAATTGTATTTCTTTACATAACTTGACTCACTCTTGGGTTTATTCATTTCAAGTGATTCAGAAAAAATTATATTGGTTAATCAACTATTTTGATTTATTTTTTGCATGTTATCACTTCTATATGTCAAGATTTCACAACTATCAATATTTTATTTTTATGACTCTTTATTTAGAAATAGCAAACATATTTATGTCAAGGTGCATGGCTTTTTTAGCTATTTTAGACATTTGAGCAACTACTATATCTTTGTTTCTTCTCAACCTAGGACCATGATTCAAAAACCATTGTCTTACGCAGAGCATGTGAAAAAAATATAACTATACTTAATTTACCTAGGTTATTTTATTATGACCAAAATTTCGGTCTAAACTACAATCTTTTATCTGATAAAAAATGGCTTTTCAAGGCACAATTTTTATAAGGAGGAGGAAAGTAAGTCTAAGATCTGAATTTTTATTTTACAAATGCCTATGTACTAGTACTCAATGTTCAATGAGTGTGCAATTTTAGACTTCATTCCACCACACACACACCTCCTTCTTTTCGAGATTCTGGTTATTCCTGTACAAAAACGGGAAGTACTACTTGATCTCTGTAACAGAAGAGTTTATGGATCATTCAAAGAACACAAACTGTACCACCTATATATATAAAAAGTCTCTACATAAATGTAGAAAAAACAGAAAATTACGCATTCTTTTCAAAGGTTACTTGAAAATGAAAATTTTTCATTTTCCCATATTATTTAAGTTCACATATCTCTGTGGGGTATCTGAAAATATATGAAATTATCACAAACTAAAGGCATATATAATAGTAACTCACAATAAAAATTCGGAGTTTTAACTTCAGTCTATAATAGAGTTACAACATACACAAAATTGAATGAAAACAATACATCTGCATTAATCTAAAAGCAACATGTACTCCTGACAATGTACTCCTGAAAATTGTGAATAGATATAGTATTATGTTCTAAATCTCTAAGAGAACAATTATATGAAAGACTTGCAGTAAATTGTAAAAATCTGCAGATCGGCAATGACAAGCAAATATCCAGTAGTTCTATTCAAATGGACAGATAGTGCTATACAAACAGATAGATTGTGGCCTTCTTACACTGTAACTCTGTCTTATAGTAAATCTGATTTTTGGTTTGAATCACAAAAGGAAACTTTTTGTGAAATCCAACTATAACACTAAGCATATCCATACTTAAATATATTCTTTGATACAGTTTCTGATTAAATTTTAAATTTAAGTGATGCATCGCCAAAAATTCAAATTGCTCTATTAAATATATATATATATATATATATCCTTATGCTGATCAATCCATTACATTATGTTTTATTTTCTGGCAAAGAACCAATTTCTTCAGTGTTACAGAACAGAGAATGTCAAGCACATGTTTTCTACTTGGACAGAGATTATATCAAGAAAACAATCATAGTATGCATTCAGTTTAGATTCTTTTACTATAAGCTTGTCATTTGCGATTGGAGCAAGAGCAAACTGTGCGAATTTAGAAGGCACATGCTATATAACATCAATTTGCTCAAAACTAACATTCTGATTATTCAATTTTACTGTATAGGTATTAATCCTTGAAGTGTACATTGTTTGATTTAAAATGTGCAACAACAGAACTTCTGCTTATAAACCTTGCCAATCCCCCGTATGGGATACCAGCTAAATTTTATTGGTATTTTTAAGCTAGTTTTACAGCACTATTGTTAGATTGAACTTGGCTAGTATTCTCCACATTATTATTTATTTTCATTAAAGTTCTTAACAATATATTAATTGTAATTCATTGTATTTCCTTTAAAGAATCATACAATATTTTCATAATTTGAAACACATTTATTTAATTAGGAGCAATAATCCCAATTTACTGCATTGTTTAATGCTTGAAAAAAATATATTTTCAAAATTTCTGTCAAAAATTTGCATAATGCAAAAATTTTGTCAAAATTTTTGCATTTTAAATCAGTATATTGATGTTTATTTATAGTCCTTTTATTTCGTACTATGACCAACTTATTTCTGAAATATGTATTAAATTTGATTCTTTTGTCCAAAATTTATTAATTTGTTGATTTTTGATGCTATCAGTTTTTTTATTCTGTATTTTACAACTTTTTACATTAACTTATGTAACAGGCCTATTTTTTGCAATCATTTTTCTTTAAATGGAGTTTTTTTTTGTGTGTGCGTATGTCTTGCTGTTTAGAATTTAGTATTTTATTTTTTATTGGTAGAGATGGTTATTTTTATTGTATTATTATATTACTTTTTTAAGATTTTTTTCATTGTTGCTTTTTATGTTTATATTTAATAAATTATATGCAGAAAAAAAAAACATCCCCCCCCCCCTCCAAATTAAGTTACAGAAGAAATCTTGTTAGTTTCTCTTAGTTTTCTTCAATTTAATTTTTCTCCAATAGTGTTAAAATTTAAAGATTTAAAAATACTAGTAGAACAGTTTTCACAATTAAAACTACTAAAAGAATGGTTTTTATTATTGGCCAATACAGAATACATTAGTCAGAAGTAACTGATTTCAACATGACATTTTAAAAGTAATTCATAACAAAAATGGTTACTCTTTTCATAAGCCATCCATAAACTTCAATTAAGACCTCATAACTATTGGAATAAAACCAAAAATAACTAGTTATAATTTATTAATGCAAAAGCACCAGGCAGAAAAGGAAAAAACAAGAACATTTCAATCTCTTTACCTATTCATGCAATTATAAATTTTTATGCTCATTTTTTTATTAATGCATTTGCCAATAAAATAACAAACTCAGATTTGTTCTTTAAGTAAAGATGTCAAAGAACAAGTGAAAATATTTATAGAGAATTGGAATACTTTGGGTTGTAAAGCATGAAAATACAGTTGGAACTTGATTGAAAAATGTTCTTGATTCTACAAAACAAATGAAAATTACCAAACAAAAGAATATAAAATATTTTTCACCAATATAACAATATTATATAAAATGGTTTAACAAATACAATTGGTAGTCCCTCCCATTTGTTAATTCAAGTTCTACCTATAAATGAGAATCTAAAATCAAAATTTACCTCTTAATGATGTTTGAGGTGAACTACGAGGTGACATGTCTTCAGCTGTCGATTGGCTGACTGTCCGACTTCTGATACTAGGACTATAGGCACTCCCTTTACCATGAGCATCTAACAAAGCAGCAGCCAAGTTCGGAATGGCCCTTGAGCAGGCACTGTCTGTACGACTGGGGGGACCTGAAAAAATATATTTCAAATTTTAAAAATGCCATTGTGAAAAATGCCAAAATGCCATTTTAAAAATGCCATTCTTTTTAACTCTATGAAAATTGACATTTTTATAGTGCTTATTTTTTTTCCAGTTTACTACATAACATGACTCTGCCTAAGAACTTTTTGATTTCAAGGTCAATCAATTTGAACTTTAAGCTTGAATTGCAAAAGATATATCCTTAAACTTTCCAGAGAAATAGTATATTTTGCAAGTACATGTGCATCTACATCATGGATTAGTTTGAAGTTGGTGAAATTATACATTATTTATAAAACTCCAAAATAAATTATATATTGTATTAAAAAGAAAAAGTAAGAAATTCTTTTTATTCAGATATACTCTTATAATTTAATATTTAACTGCAAAATTTAGAGAGGATATCATTATGTGCTGTGCTAACTTGCCACAGAATAATTCACAAATTCAACAATTACAACTAGTTAAGAGATGATGAATTCCTTAAGTTTTTCATACTTAGCTAGCTCACAAAAATTATAATTAAAAAGTCAATTCAATATTAATTGTGACAAAAACTTTTGAATAAAAGAAATGCATAAACATTAAAAACAGAAACTGATTTCATCTTATATTTGTATACAGGGTGATGGGAAAATGTGTGGCCAAATTTTAAAAGGGGTTAGAGGGGACGAATATAAAAGGATTCCCAGTATAATGTGTGTCCGGAAACGCCGTGTGAAGGTTGTAGAGGGTCCTGTGTAGGGCAGTCGAAACAAGTCGGCAATGTGGGAAGCTGTCATTCCCCGCTGTGATTTCATACAGCATGCAGCGCTTCACGAATGCTGAACTAACAGATATCCGTTTGACGTATGGAGCTGCGAATGGAAATGGGAGAGCTGCGCAAAGGTTGTACAGGGAATGATTTCCCAACAGAGAAATACCGAATCGTCAAACTTTCGAGCGAGTGCACAGACAGCTTTGCAAAAGATGGGTCCTTCAATGCCAGCAGACATGATGTGGGCAGGCCTCGCTCGGTGAGAACAGTGCGAGTGGAAGAAGATGTCTTATGTGAGGTTGAGCACAATCCTTCCACAAGTACGAGAGCTGTTGCCCGTAGACTGGGTATGAGACAGTCACTTGTATGGGAGATTTTGCATGGTGAACGTATGCACCCATACCGTTTACAAAGGGTGCAGACATTGATAGAGGCAGATTTTCCTCTCCGTGTAAACTTTTCACGATGGTACTTGAAACAGGCTGCTGTACAGCCCGATTTCCCTTCATACGTGTTATTCACAGATGAGGCAACGTTCACTCGAGAGGGTTTGTTTAACAGTCACAATGCTCATGTTTGGGGATATGACAATCCGCATGCTACAAGACCGTCTGCTTACCTGCAGAGATTTAGTGTCAATGTGTGGGCGGGTATGATGCACGAATACATCATTGGGCCGTACATCCTACCTCATCACTTGAGCGGCCCGAAGTACCTCATCTTCTTGCAACAGGTCTTGCCCAAACTGCTGGCCATTGTGCCTCAGTGCATTCGGAGACGCATCTGGTTCCAGCACGATGGAGCGCCATCACACTTTAGCCGTGATGTCAGGAATTACCTGGATGCTACTTATTGACATCAGTGGATTGGTCGAGGTGGACCTGTTCCCTGGCCGCCCCGATCACCAGATCTGTCATGCTTGGATTTCTTTCTGTGGGGCCACTTGAAAAGCATCATCTACGATACCCCTGTGGACTGACTCCATTGATGATCTCGTCGCCAGATTGGCTGTTGCTGCTGGAGATGTGCAGGACATAGCTGGTGTTTTTGCTAAGGTACGCAGTTCTATGCGGCGGCGATGTGAAGCTTGTATTATGGTTGGTGGTTGCTCTTTCGAGCATTTGCTGTGACACGTTGATTTAATAAAGGGCTTGCTACATTTGTTTGTGTCTCTTTCCTTTTACCTTTCCACTTTCTTTACTCTCCAGGGCTTTTACGCGGCATTTCTGGATACGCATTGTACTGCGCATCTTTTTATATTCGTCCCCTCTAACCCCCTTTAAAATTTGGCTAGACATTTTCCAATCACCTTGTATAAGATAATTTCAACCCAAATCAAACATAAAAATTATTGGCTTCGGATTTTCCATAACAAATCTATGTCTGGGCAAGATCCTAATATCCAGAAAAAACCACTTAAGTGCACACAAAAATAAAATTCTATATACTTAAGGGGTTTATGCACTTAAAAGGGTTTATTTAAAATATTTTTTCATTACATCCATAATACTATGCTATCAAATTGCTTATTCCTATTCCCAATTTTAAATTATGTATTTATTTTTTAAATTATACTATTACTTTATTTAATATCGAATACAATAAAATGGTATGCAATTTGGTTTATTAGATTTACCTAAGTATCTTAACAAACAAATAGAGAAACAAAAGCAGCAAGAAATGGCTCAATTCATTTCATCAAAACTGCTTTTTTAGATTCATTTTCTCATAGTATTTCCATTTTCTAATTACAATTTCTTTAATTTTTGCTTTTCATTATGCGATGCGGGAAATAGTTGACACATTGCCACTATATTATTTTTCTGCTTCTTTTTTTGTTTTCCCATTCGATTTAAAGAAATTTTAAATCTCCAACTTTTGATAACAAAGTTTTTCTTTTATCTACCATGGCTTAAAATAGCTTGCTGTATGGTTATAAACTGAAAAATGCTTAACTACTTGTAAATTAATAGACAGCAAATGTTTGACAACATGAGAGACACGGAAGTCACAAGATTCATCCCCTTACACTGTGCTTTGCAAAATTCTGATATGTGTAGGCAGGTTACTTCTGGGGTGAAAGAGTCATGCTTTCCTCATGCTAATATAATAGTGTGGTTTTTGAAAAATTCTTTGTGCACCTATCAGGTTCCACGATAAAACTAAAATTTGGCTAAGAAATAAATGCATTTATGCAGATATAAAGTTTGCAGTTAAGCAATTTAAATAACATTAGAGGATTGGTTTTTTGTGTACTTATGCAGTATGGGCAATTATGACTTATGAAGTGTGTTCTTATGAGATATGTGGAATTATGTGGTGTGCACTTATGCAGTTACAAATGTAAAGATATCATATTCACTAATAAATAGCTACATTTTAACTATACTTTTCTGAATTTTGTACTATATGGTTTATTTGCATGCATATTCAAAAATGAATAGAAATGCTAGCATATTAAAAATGGCTTGTTTTAACAGTCTCAAGTCTAACCCCAAGCACAGTTAGGGCTGCAATTTTTGGTCAAACAGCCTAAGTCTGAAATTCACTCGGGATCAACTTCTAACCTTCTCAATTAAAATACTGTCGATTATATCTGCCACCATTATTACACAAAAAATCTATTACCCTCTAATTTTCTGTAAAAAATTAGGATGACAGCACCATACATATTCTATTTTCCTACAGCGATTTTGAACTAACTTTTGTTCCTGCATATGTTCATGTTGCATCAGTCATTTCTAGTGTATGTGCATGTTTCGATAAACAATGTCGCATAAGCATTTTTTTAGACTTAAAAAATGAAAATGATTTGGCTGAAATTTGAGATACATTGGGCATCTAATTCAATGTCAGGATGTTCCAAATCAGATTTAGATGATCCAGAATACCATGCAATTGGTGATTAAAAAAAAAAGGTGTAGCTACCAATGAATGCTAACCTACAACAACAATGGACAGACTTTTTGCTAGACATTTTCTAAAATCTATACCACCTACAGTAAAAAAGGAGAAATCTACCAGATGTTGGAAAAGTTTGTAGCAGAAACTGGAAAATGGTTGAGGAAAGAAACCCGTACTTACTGAAAACCATGTGGTGTGGCACTTTGTGCAAAGACTTGTTTTGAAAAATATCATATAAAAGCAAATTTCACCAAATTATATTCTCTTAGTTGTAAAATTATCTGCATATGTTTCTGTAAAATCTGGGTAAATTTTTATTTAGAAATAATAATAAGTTTATCTTGAAAAATAATATTTTTTATGCGGAACTTTTTTTAAATGCTGTAACATGCCTTATTTAATTATTTCTCTTTAAATATTTAATCTGAATGCAGTTAAAAGGTTTACACATAATAAATAAAAGTTTGAAATTTCTAATAAATAAGCTCTGTTAAGATATATTTATTCCAAGTATATTTAAAAAAATCAAGAAGTGTATCAAACCCCCAGTCCAGTGGGGATATTACAGTAGGAAATGCTCAAACCTGTGCCCACAGTATTAAATAAAAATCAATAATATGGAGTTAAAATGTATCTAGTTTATAAAAAAAACACTTACCATTATCTCAATTTTTATGTTTTGAAATTTTATATTAATAATTCCAGCATTATTATTAATACTCATAATCCCTATTCAATTGTCACTAGATGGATGTTTTGAAGCATTCAATAATTATTAACTATTAATGACATTGAGGTAAGAAAATACATCCAGGAACAATGGAAACACATGATAAAAATGATGATAAAAATTTTCCAATTCAATACAGTACAACCTCGAAAATCCGGACATCCAAAATCCGGAAACCTCCAAAATCCGGACATTTTCCAAATTTTCGGGTTTTTATTTTTTTTCCCCCCGGATTGACGAAGTCGCGGATTTAAAACAACAGGGTTAAATTATTTATATGGAATTATATTTTATAAGCAAATACCGTATTTTTTCCGGTCGACTTTCTGAACCCGGAAATGAAACGAAAGTTTAGATGGACGGCCGTAGATCGGCTCGTGGTTGGAGCGTGAATTACGTTGTTAGCGTTAATCCCTCCTCCCCCTTATTCAAATCACAACTCCGGATGAATTATTTCGCGTAAAATATACATCGTTATTTAAATACGGAATTTTTATTATCAAAATTTCCTTTTCTCATTATTGAAAAAGACATTTTTCTGAAACAATGTGATTTTTAATATTAAACACTTTAAAACGTTATCGTAACATTTTATCACAAATTGTTCAATTAAATCTAAAAATCCCGAGAATTCATATTAACGCTCACGGAAATTTATTTTGTTCGCTTCGTAGTACGAATTCCATTCTTCAATGTATTCTGTTTTGTCTTCAGAATCTCCTCCCCCTCCCGATATCTGACGATTTTTTGGTTCTCGTCGAACGTGTCAGCTTGAAATCAACTGTATATTTTGCCTCTTTTGTTTAAAAAGCCATATTTACATACTATAAATAGCAAATAAATAACTAAATAATATCGTATCGCACAGAACCGAGCAACAAGGTCATTAACACACAGACCTCTTAAAGCGTTCGGCTGCGTTTACGATTATAGGAGCTAAACAAATTCCTTTCTTCGCTTTCCCTGCCCCACCACGTTCCGGTGCTGCAGCCTAGCAATGACTCATCGTATTTTAGAAAAATCATTGAGAGGAGAAATATTTTTCTGTTTTGGAAAAGATATTTATTTTATCTACTGCGATATTTTTTACATATTTGACTATTACTAATAAAGTTTTTACTTTTTTCAGAGTCATCGGCCTTTTTAAACATAACATTATATAGATGCTGGAAAATAAATAAAACTTTTAAGTTCTTATTTCTTGTTTTTCGTTCGTTAATAGCGAAAATGGTTTAAATGCATCAAAAGTGCTAATCCTCGATCTTTATTAAATCTCGGCACTTCATTTAGTCTTCCGGCGCTTCATTAAATCTCGACAAAGCCGATATAACCGAAGTTCTGCACTGTGATGATGATGCGCCAATCGTAAATAAATTGAGTGATGGCATAATTCGCGATATGATATTAAATAAAAAAAGATCAAAGTAGCGACGATAAATGCGGAGAAGAAAAAATACCCATTGATAATCTTATGCAAACAATCGATCATGCTATTAAAGGTCTTGAACGAAGAAGCTTTATAACCGAGCAGAAATAATGTCCATCTACAGGATAAATAAAACTGCTTTCCCATAAACCAAAATTAATGAAATAACAAATGTTAATTCAAATATTTAAACGAAATGATAAAATGTAATTTTATCATTTCGTTTCGTTCACACATTCTAAATTATTAATATGTATTTTTTTTTCTTAGAAATTTCTTTTACCCTATTTTTTAAATTAAATAATATGTTTTAATTAATTAACTTAACTTTTGCCATTATTTTTACTAAAAATAGTGCTTTATAGCGTATTTAGTTAATATTAAATCGGAATTTTATTCAAATTCTATAATACGGAAAAATCGATAATCCGGAATCGGCAAAGTCCGGACGAGTCCGGATTTTCGAGGTTGTACTGTATATGATACAATTTCTAAATAAATCAGTAATGTCAAGTCTGTCTAAATAAAAATAAAATCAGACCGGAATATAATTGTGCCTTCCACAGATTTCGATCTTGCGTAAATTTCCTCATAGAAAATGTAGATAGAAACTATCATATTTTCCTTAAGCAAATGTCATTGCTTTTATAAAAAGGTATCTAAGTTTTATAAAAAAAAACATGTAAAACATTATAACTAGTTTATAACAAATTTTGATATACTTATGCTTAAAATTTATTACCAGATGATCGACTTGGAGCATAAGGTTTTGATGGAGCAGGAGAATAAACACAGGAAGCAAATTGTTCAAATGTTGTTTGGTCCCTATGATTTTGCACAATAGTTTCTAGAGATTTATTTCTCTCTTCATAACTGTCACACAATTAAGGAATGACAAAACAATATGCATTTAAAAATACTAAAAGTAAAGTGAACAAGGGCCATTTACACTTGGTTAACTCAAAAATTTAATTTAACTCTTTCAACTTGAATTAAACATATATTATTTATTTGAATATTTCTAAAGCTGAATTTTTTCAATTACAAATTTCTTCACAGTATTCTCTTGAAATTTATAAATGTGCATAGAGGTATGTAATTTTAAAATTACTTTGGAATAAATCACAATTTCAATCATTTATAAAATTAAAAAATCTTTATTAAGTTATTTAATTATTCAAATATCATTCGATAACACATCAATTAAAATATATAAGAAAAAAATCATAAAATGATTGCATTACATGCAGTTACACTCATTTTTATGATGAATTTAAAGAGATTATAAGTATCGTACAAATACACCTCACAGAAAATTATTAATATATATGTACTAGGAAATTAATATATATCTACTCAGAAAAGATAAATCTTTTGAAAACTAGTTTTTTAATTTTCAACCAACTTACAAAACCTTTTTTAACTGCATTATAACTACACTACATATGGTAAAGTAACAGTTAAAAAAGTATATACATCATTTTATTTTACAGTTCAGCAAAAGTAATACTACAAAAGTTTCTAAAAATATTTTTAATTTTTATATTGTTTGCATGATTATGGATAATGCAATATGTACAATGTGTCGAGTATTATAACTTCAATGAATCTATTTTAAAAACAAATGAAAATGAAAAAATATGAAAAAGTCAAATGTAAAACTTTTTAAACAAAACAAGAAAGGATACTAATTCATATAAAAAGAAATAAGAGATCGCTTTGCTCTATTAGCATTTATTGCAGTAGCACGAACAAGTCCCGGCAACACTTTATGTCCTACAATCGCACCATTAAATAATGGACCAAAGAAAGGAATCTGTAAGTAAAACGAAGCAAAAATTAACATACATGGAATATTTAATGCATTGAATTACATATAAAATTGAAAAAAAAATTATAATGCTTAAAAAAAAATAGACTTAGGGTTTCCACATTGCCTTAGTGACTGCTTTTGCAAACCTATACAAGGGACACCTGCATTTTGAATAAGACGGCCAATTTTATGTACACAGGTGCCAGGACAACATAAAACTTATGTAGACAGCAAAAAAGCAGTCTATGTGCTGCAACTTTGTGAACCTTATAGAAACTAACAAAATCAGTACATTATGCAGTAAGCATCAAATTTCAAGATTAAGATCAAGCTGCAATGGCCAAGTTCATTTAATTTTACTATATACTGTTGCTATATTTAATGCAGCATAATCTTAATAAGAATTGTTTGTAATTAATAAAAAATAACCAATTTTTTGTTTGTAATGTTTCAAAAGAAATATCAACAAATAATCTTGAAACTGCATGAATATAAACTTTAATTTGATATGCCATAAAAGAAAATTAAAATTGGATAACCGAAGTGAAATAACTATAATATTTTACATTACAATATTTTTTTTAATCTAATAGCAATAAGTTGCTACTTCTAAGCTACTTCAAAAAATTTCTTAATTGAAGCATAATGTATATAATAAATCAAAGACTTATTTCTAATTTTAAAAACATTATTAAGTTATTTAAAAGCTTTTTGAACAAAAGTATTCCATGATTATATGTATTTACTAATATTAATAATTTTTTCAGCAAACAAAATAAGAATTTATACACTTGATGTAAAAGAAATAAAATATTATTAATACTATAAAATTATTTTACGCTGCATCCTATTTGATGACTAAACTTACAATAAGCTATCATTGAAATTGCAGTAACGAATTTTTTTTAAATAACTCTTTCCAGGTTTATAAGTAAAATATAATAAAATACATACCCCTAACTTTCTAGAAATATGAATTCGATACAATCTTCCTCCAACAGGATATATTACAATGAGGACATCACAGAATTCAGTTGCAATAATTTCCTTTCGATAGTCCCTATAGTGCTCCGACCAAACAATGTGAACTTCATCATTGCCCAGATGACAAACCTAAGATTGGAGCATTTATTTGATTAAGATACATAGAGTCATAACAAATAAGCAGTAAAATGGGCATTGTATATAATTTTTAATACCAAGTTCCTTCTCTCTCTAGATTAAAATTTTATTGACTCCTCAAAATACATAGCCTACTTAGATGCATTTTCAACATTTAAAAAACCAAAGCAATAAAGTTAAAAAACTATTTAAAATTTTAAAAAATAATTTCAGTTTAAAATGCAATATTATTTAGATTGCACAAAATGGATATATTTTTACCCTGAGGCACCAATTTGACTAAGTTTCACAAGATAAAAAACGCCTTCATTTGAAGGAACATATGACAGAAGCAAAAAAGACCATGTGGTTATAATACATCTGAATTATCCAATTTTGGAATTTTGTACTTCATCTACTTTTGAAACATTAGTGGATGTTTCTAGTGGAAGGAGATATGATGTGAGAGGACTTTTCTCAAAAGCATCAATACCAGTACATGATGCAAAAGGCAGCTATTATTTAGCAGGTTTCACATATCTGGCGATGCCCCATACATTATTATTATTTTTTTTTATTCAGCTTATATAAGGGTTTCCGATTTTGATGAAACATTTAACAATAGAATTACAAACTCAGCTTACATTCCGAAATATACAGCATTATTATAGATATATGTGTGCACACCACCGAAATATATTTTAGTTATTCATTGATATAATATTAGCAAATAATTTTCTAACAGAAAAAGTAAGAAGTTAGAAACAGCAGGAATACTAGACAATGTTTATCTAATAGCACATATATTAACTCTATATTTCAATTCTTCAAATTCTTAAATCAAATCAACTAGATCTAAAAAAGGACAACAACAAAGAATACATATGAAGATAAAAAAAGAAAAATACCTTTCTATGAATAGTATCTGGTTCAGATACTGTTGTCATCCGAGTTGAAACATGAAATATAACTTCAGTAAAAGGTGTAGCATAGTAGGGAGATGTTTCACCGGTACTTTTATTCCTCTGCAAACCTCCCATGAATCCATGATGGTTTTCTAATTCAACCTACATGCAAATAACACAAAATGTACCTTCTAAATAGACAGTTACATTTTCACTTACACTCCCAAATATGGATACTTGTCATACCTCCCAGCCAAGACCAGCAACAAATTCTTCAAATTCTTGACTGCCACCCTGATTAGACAAAATTGTGTTTTTGTCTTCTTGCCCAGGAGCAACATAAATAACTGCAATCTTATGAATATCTCGACTATAATGAAAATTAATAACGAAGTATAAAAAATCAGTATGTAATTATGAAAAACTATTTTTTATCAAGTCATTGCAGGTTCTAATATGAATCCTTAAAATATTTCTTTTATATTATGTTTGCAATTATAGAGCAAACATGATATAAATAATATAAACTTAGAAATATAAAATTCATTAAAATACGGTACAAAATAATTTGTCGTCTCAAAGATATTTTACTGTACATATACATATGTACAATCTTCCTCTTAATATGTTGTGCTCATGCATGTCCAAAACATAAATCACATTTATAACTTCATCACCATCCAACAACATTTATTTTCTATACACAATTTCTAATGCTGCAATTACACAACTTATGAAAACAAAATGCACAAAAACATTTCATCTTAAAACTAAAATTTTAATTGTTTTATTTTAATTTGTGATCATGTTTCTCTTATATTTGCTTATAGATAAAAGTAGACTATCAGTAACTAAGAATTAATGTAATTTAGGTATGAGTAATAAGCAACTGCTTGCCGAGTTATTGAACAGCTTGTTATCAATAACTATACTGTACTTGAAGTGTACGATTTCAATTATGTACATGCAATAGTCTTACTGATCCTGTAAAAATACAACCCTTTTCTTTAAAATTGAACAGTGATAAATATTAGATACTCTAAAAACAGTTTTTGATTGTACTTAATACATAGGAGCAAATATTGTACAAATTCAACATGTTAAATATACAAAGATTCTTAAATAGAAAAAAAAAAACCAATGATTAAGCTAAAAATATATTAGTTATATCATAATTAACATCTTAAACAATTTTAAAAACTTTTTACAGGCACAGGAATTCTATAAAATTTACCCCCAAATGATGCAAAAGATAAATCTAAAACATAAATTAGGTACTTGAAAAGATCTCTGAATGTACTTTAATACTTAGGAAAAACAAATTTGAGATTTTGTCAGCTTTTTCAATTAAAATTACAAAATATCATTTAGAAAAATAAATTTAAATTTATTAATTTAGGAAAATCAAGACAAATGTAACTGAGCAGTCAATGATTTAATGGGTGTTGTTAATCACAAGGACTTGCATTTTGACTATCCACACACATGGTGTAAAACTTTTTTGTAAATTGTGCAACATCCTAAACACAAATATTTCATATTATATTACTCGTAGCATGCAATTTAAACTAAATATTTTAAAATTCTCAGTATAACAAATTTGGTTATAATTTTACATAAAATGGGAGTTTGTCATTTTTTCTGAGCTTACCATGCACAATATATGCACTTTTGATGAAATTAACATTATACTCAAACTCACTAATAGTGCTCTGTACCAAACTTAATGTGCATTAAACAAAAACTAAAATAACTAACTATTAGCAAAGCTTACATGGGGCATAATTATGTAACACAAAACTATTACATTTGTCTTCAGTAATTTCATTTACAAATTTAAATTTGAAGTTACATTTAACATTTCAAGAAAGTGCGGAGGACATTTTGGCAAACTTTGCATGTACATCTTGTAAGACCTCATTTTCCCCAATTTATGGCAAATTTAGCATACAGCATTAATTTGTTGTAAAAAAAGAAGAGTTGAAGTTTGGTGTTAAATCACACTATTATGACTCACACAATTTGCACATGTGAAATTTGCTACATCCAAATTTTATACTAGGCAGATATCAAAATGTAAGTTTCAGGAATAACTATATACCAGTGAGTCACTTGTTTTATAAATAAAGGAAAATTTAATTGTGTCCTAAGTATTTACTTGTTCATTAAACTCTAAACCTGAATAAGAGTTTTGGCAAATGCTTATTTTGTAATAATATTACTTTGAAACCTCAATACTTCTGCAGCAGCCTTACAACCTATACCTGGCTGATCATTGATTGGCAGCCGATGTCCCATGTTCTTTCGCACGAGCTGAAAAACTTTCATTCTGGCCATGGATTTATTTGATTATAGCAATGAGCTTCTATGTATGTGTGCTTTTGTTCTAATAAAAATATGTAAATTCAGTTCGAATTGGTTTTAATTTTCTGATTTTTGAAGTCAAGTATGTAAGATGGTCACTACTGGCATCACACTTCAAATTACTGAGATATTACATCATAAACAAAACAAATCTTACCATACTTGCTTGTCTAGATTCCTTATTTCTCTTAAAAGCTGCTCATTTTTCTTCAATAAATCAAACTGAGATCTGAAAACAGACAAATCGATTGTCAGAAGTCAGGCAAAATGATATTACAGAAGGAAAAATACTCTAAAGGAAAAAATTGCCCATGTACCTTTTTTCCCATGACATAAATCCCAATTGGTTCAAAAGCAGCCGTCCATGTTGAAACTGGGAATTAGCTTCACAGGGTTGAGGTGGGTGAATACTTTTTGCTTCCATACTGGAACAGAAATACATTAACGTTAAAAAGTACAAATTAAATAGTAATGAGAAGAGTCCTAAAGTATGCAATTAACTTCCCCCTCAAAATATGCATTCAACTATTCATTTTTATTCAAAAAATTACTGAAAAGTGAAATATATTAATAATTCTTGATCATTTTACTAGACATTTTGCCCTCCTAGAAAAATAAATAAATAAGCACCAAAATGACCCATTTGACCATTTTACCCTCCTTGATATATATATATATATATATATATAAATATATATATATATATATACATAAAGATATATATATATAATAATAGAAGTTTGAAAATCCAATGAACGAAAAGTAAGAAGATGTAACACGATAAACCTAACTTTTTAAAACACCCACAGAATAAAATATAATACAGCAAATCAACAACCAAAGGGATAAAAAACACAAAACACAAGCTATCAAGTTACAGAAAATCAGCAAAGTTAAAAGGCATGGAAACAAAAAAAGAAAAACTTAAACTAAATTCAACTATCTAACTGGCTTATAAAACAAAAGTAAAAATCAACTAATCCTCAAGCAAATGGAAAAAAATAAATAAAATAAATATCGAATCAACAAGTCAATGAAAAATATCATAATACAAAGGTATGGAATCGAAATAAGTATAACAAACGAAATCAAGCACAAACGCCATACACGTGGACGAGGCTCTAAGCCTAAATCATGAATTGTTAACCTCTACAAAAATCTAATCATGTCCAAATTTTTTGTAGAAGCAAACACAAAAATGTATGTTTCTGAAGAAATAGATAGATTATATCTATATACTATTTCTAATATATATATATATATATATATATATATATATATAAATATATATATATATATATATAATATAAATATATATATATATATATATATATATATATATATATTATATAAATATATATATATATATATATATAAATATAAATTAGTAAATCCAAAGTTAGAATGTATGTAGTAACTCATAATACACTATTCCAAAATTTTCTACAAAATACAAAGAAATATAAGAAATTAAGACATAAAGAGGAAATAATAAAGCGTAATGCAGGTCATAAAGACAAAGACAATCAACAAATTTCAAAAATGAGGAATGCAAATAAGAAAACAAAAAAATCAAGCAAAAAAGCTTGCACATGGAAGAGATTTAGGCTTACGACACGTTCATTTCGAAAAAATTCTCTTCGGGTCCATATATCCCTTCGAAATGAACACAAAAATGCTTGTTTCTGAAACACAAGATAGATTTTATCTATAAACTTGTGTTATATGGACGACAAGCATATAGAATGGAACAATAAAGGAAACATAAATACCTCAAAACACACCTCATCAGCGCAACCATGACGAGCAAAATATGACTAGAGCAATGTTGCCATATGCCAAAAAGAAAAGATGTGATTTGCTGTTGCCAAAGAGAGTAATAAAAACCGTACTGCAATAAAATGAGATATTCTACAGTTAAAGCTACAAGATAAAATGATGAAAATATAATTTCAAGAGAATGAAGAAGTACGGCTAAAATAAGATAATAAGGGGAGAATAAGAGAATTTAGGCTAATCGAAACTTATTAACTATACTATTTACTAAATAAGCAGGATATTGATACATTTTACTGGTAATTTTGAGGTTATTAATGTGCAAAGCATGAAATTTTTTATCTGATAATCTATAAATTCTAAAAAGTTGATTAAGTATAATATTTCTAAACAATTGAATCGAGTTGCAGGAATTAAAAGGTAATAATTTATTAATATTAAATTTAAAAAAATCTTTTTTATCATATAAATTAGTAACTATCCCAAGAGCAGGTTCTATAATTAGATTTAAATCCAAATAATAAATATTATTACTAATAGAAGTTTCATTAGGTATTAATTCCAAATTATTCGGATAGAAATCTATATCTATGACATAGTTATCAGTAAATACAAGACAAATCAGATCATCTACATATCTATAAATTTTATAATCTGTTGAAGTAAAGAATTTTTCATAATGATATAGATATAAATTAGCTAACATACTGCTACTACAGCCACCTTGTGGAACACCTGAGACTTGTAAGTATAATTTATTACCTTGAAAGATATAATTATTGAAAAGAACAAAATGGAGAAGCTTAGGAAAATTGGTAAATTTAGTAAGATTAGAATGATTAGTAATATAAGCATTATATAAAGCTAAAATGACATCATATAGATCAGTGATCTTAATATTATTAAAAAGATCTTTAAAATCAAAAGTTTGAAATCCTATTATTTTACCAAGCGTTTTTAATTTATTTTTTAATAGATTATTGTAATAAGAAGCAATAAAATTTTAAATCACCATAAATGATAAAATAAGTATAGTTAAAAATATCTATGCTAAAAATATCTATTATGCTTAAGTGAAAAATAGCTAATGTATGCAATTACATATGTTCCAGCTCTAATAATAACAAGAAAGATCAATCATGCTTAAAGCATTAATTATGAAACACTTTCCAACTTCAATGCAATTTTATTTAAACATCTCTAAAATGCAATACATTCCTCGGTAATATTTTAAAACTTATCACAATACTACATTAATTTATTATATTTGAAAACTTAAACCATCGAAAAAAATGAACTTCATTCAAATGCCGGCATTGAAATAAAAATTGCCTGGCTTAAACATCTCTAAAATGCGATACATCCCACGGTCATATTTTTAAAACTATCATAATACTACGATAATTTATTATATTTGAAAACTTCATAGAAAACAACTGAAATTCATTCAAATGACGTCATAGAAAAAATAACATGCCTGGATCTCTCTATAAAAACAGCATTTCATTCATAACTTTCTCTCATTCATTTTCTTCATCACAATACTATAATAATTTATTTTATTTAAAAATTAAGACCATGGAGCTACAAGTAATTAAACTCTATACTTAAAACTTCATCGAAAAAAATCGTCCTTCTCTTTATAAAATCAATTAATATTTCATTCATATCAGCCATGCAGACTCCATGGGCTAAATTATTTTGTGTTAAAGAAATACAGTAATTCTAATACAACTCATTCTACATATTTTGCTGTTTACATTTTACATAAGTGAAAAATAGGCTTCGTTGTAGAAATAATCAAATTTGGATAATCATTTAAACTCAAATATATTGTATTTGCGTTGTTTCAGTATGTAGATGCACAGAATTTAAGCAAAAATAAAGTAGTTTTAGGACGGATACAACACTCAATATGAGTTAAAAAGAACTCAAAAAGTCACGATTTTGAAACAAGATGGATGCCACATATCATTTTGAAGTGGGTCATGTGATCTTTTCATTTCATGGTCACGTGATCGTTTCATATAAGAGGTGTAATTATTATTTTAATTTTTATTTAAAAACTACTGAATATATTTCGCTGATTTTTTTTTATATATTTTATGGGACAATTTGAATATTACCTAAAATTTTCGAAGCAATTTGTGAATTTTCAATTCACTTAAAAAATGTTTGAAAAATTAGGTCCCATAGGGTTTAATGTATTTCATTTTTTCAACCCGGGTTCAATCCAAAACTAATTGGGTGATATTATTCAGTTATATTCCCATAGGTCCTGCAGACCGTCTGAACAACATACTAAAATTTCATTTTGATTAAGTCATTTTTACAGCAGTTATCGTGCTAACAGACTGACAGACAGACAGACAGAATGAACAAAGTCATAAACACTTTTCAACTTTGTTATAAAGTGTTAATAACCAGTCTTAAAGAATCTCAAATGGTTTAAGAAATAGACAGAAAAATAAATTATAAAAAAATAGTTAACACCATCTAATTAAAGATATTTAATCAAGCACTGAAATTTAATAAAATAGAACCTAGCACCATTAAAGACAAATATAAAATCCATCCATTTTTAACACTTTATAACAAAGTTGAAAAGTATTTATGACTTTGTTCATTCTGTCTGTCTGTCTGTCAGTCCGTTAGCACGATAACTGCCGTAAAAATGACTTAATCAAAATGAAATTTTAGTATGTTGTTCAGATGGTCTGTAGGACCTATGAGAATATAAATGAATAATATCATCCAATTAGTTTTGGATTGAACCCGTTTTGAAAAAATGAAATACATTGAGCCCTATGGGACCTAAGTTTTCAAACATTTTTTAAGCAGATTTAAATTTTACAAATTGCTTCGAAAATTTTAGGTAATATTCAAATTGTTCCATAAAATATATAAAAAAAATTCAGCGAAATATATTCAGTAGCTTTTTAAATAAAATTAAAATAATAATTACACCTCTTATATGAAGCGATCACGTGACCATGATATGAAAAGATCACGTGACCCACTTCAAAATGATATATGGCATCCATCTTGTCTCAAAATCGTGATTTTTAAAGTTCTTTTTAATTCATATTGAGTGTAGTATCCGTCCTAGAACCACTTTATTTTTGCTTAAATTCTATGCATCTACATATTGAAACAATGCAATTACAATATATTTGAGTTTAAATGCTCATCCAAATTTGATTATTTCTACAATGAAGCCTATTTTTCACTTATGTAAAAGATAAACAGCAAAATATGTAGAATGAGTTGTATTAGAATTGCTGTATTTCTTTAACACAAAATTATTTAGCTCATGGAGTCTGCATAGCTGATATGATTGAAACATTCATTGATTTTACAAAGAGAAGGACGATTTTTTTCAATGAAGTTTTACGCATAGAGTGTAATTACTTGTAGCTCCATGGTCTTAATTGTTAAATAAAATAAATTATTATAGTATTGTGATGAATGAAATGAATGGTAAATTGTTTATGAATGAAATGCTGCTTTTATAGAGAGAGACAGCCATGTTATTTTTTCTATGACGTCATTTGAATGAATTTCAGTTGTTTTCGATGAAGTTTTTAAATATAATAAATTATCGTAGTATTATGATAATTCTAAAATTATTACCGAGGAATGTATCGCACTTTAGAGATGTTTAAACTAGGCAATTTATATTTTAATGCCGTCATTTGAATGAAGTTCATTCTTTCTATGAAGGTTTAAGTTTTCAAATATAATAAATTAATGTAGTATTGTGATAAGTTTTATAATATTACCGAGGAATGTATTGCATTTTAGACATGTTTAAATAAAATTGCATTGAAGTTGGAAAGTGTTTCATAATCAATGCTTTAAGCATGTCTTGTTCATCTTTCTTGTTTAACATATGGACACTCCTCATTTATAGACACTGTAATCCTTAGAAAAAATAAAATAAATTAGAGAAAGCTATTTATACTTTTTTTTTCAAAGATACTTTTTTTTTATATTTCTTGAGAGGATTGAAACTCATCAAAGAATGGTTTAAAGAGTTAGTTGATTTCTAACGCCTGAAAATTTTTTCTAAAGACACTCTTTTGCTTTCTACCCAGACTGTCCAATCTACTCAAAGGTGTAAGGTAACTGTTTGGACAACTGGAACAGCACCAACTAATTTTGACTGAAACCCAATAGGGGTGGCAACCACAGAGACCATACTATCCTTCCCCTAACCCATCACCTCACAGATGGACTGTCGAGTCTACAGATTTAATGTGCCCATACTTCATGTGGATCATGTGGAGACATAGAGAGATAGTTTGTGGCAGTAGGGGCTGAACCCAAGTTTACCATATGAGATCTTAGTGCCTTAACCACCGGGCTATCTCAGCCCTCTAAAGGTACTCTTTCTAATCAGACCATTTAACCTGCCTGATGGTATAAGTTAAATATTTGAATGGTTGGGACAGTTCCATCCAATTTAGACTAAAACCCAATGGGGATAGTAACCATAGGGAGGACCATACCATCATTTCCGTAACCCATCACTCTAAAGATATTCTTTCTTCCTCCTGACCCAGACCGTCCAACCTACCCGAAGGTGTATGATATATGTTTGGACATAGAGGGGTACAACAACAGAGACAGTGCCACTCAATTTTGACCAGAACCCAGTGGGGGTGACATCCGCAGGGCCTGTACCCTCCTTCCCCTGACACCAACCTCTTGGAAAGACTTTGGGACCAACGGATTTAATGTTTACATACTCTGCATAAACACGAGGACAGTTTGGGCAGAGCCAGGAATTGAACTCGGATCTAAAGATACTCTAAAAAAGGGACACAGATATGAATATATATCAGAATTTCAAAATTTAGGATTTGTTACCTAATAAAATAGGTCCTCTAAATCATGAGCCATGTACCAAATAAGACAGAAATAGAGATAAAATATTTTGGCTGTCAGATGGTAACATTTTTATTTAATACCAACCTAACCACTATGTTTTTGCCTTTCTTTTCAAATCTGAGTCAACATGCAAAAAATATCAGGTAGAGTGATGCAAAAATGCTTTAAGAAAGAACACTAAACAATTCTAAACATTTATATCAAATATTGCTTCTACTAACAGAGTATCTACTAAATTTAACAGATAAAATTTCGTAATTAAAATAAAATAAAACATGACTTTGAAACAATGAATTTGGAGCAATATGTATATTAAAGTTTCTACTGGAGTTGAAGGAAAAGAAATTCAAAACCTAAACCATTGTTTCTTAAAGTGTTTTCCTATCTGTGTTTCTTAAACTGCAGAACCCTAAACCTCTGCAAAATTGCAAACATAACTTGAAACATATATGTAGCTACAAAAAATTTTTAGAAGTTGCGCAGAGGAGGGGATACTCCTTACATAATGCTCTAATGCATAAATGCTTAAGAAACATTGAACCAAACATTATACCTTAGACTATATTATAAAAAAATAACACAAATTACTGAATCATATCAATTTTCTTATTTAGCTAAATTGATTTTAAGTTGATTTAGAATATAATTTCTAGTAGAGACCATACAAATACATGATCACCTACTTACATTTATGATTTTTTCTGGACTTTCAGAGTGTAATAACTCTAATGCAGCATATAAGGAAAGGTCAAGACAATCAAAGCATTCAAACCAAATAATGGTAATCAAGCATTGAGCAAATGACATTTTTAACTCCTAGTATTTAAAATTGTACATTAACTCATCACAGTAAGTTATTCCTTAGTGAACAAAGTTTTGTGAAAGTACAGATGAGTCAATTGCAAGCTATAAGTTTTTTTTTTTTTTTTTTAATTACGTCCCTCATCATTTGCTCTTTCGAGCATAAGGAGTCTTGCAGTCCAATATAAATACGAAGTATCTTCAGGGGGTGGAGAGCGTCTTGAAGTAAGAAGAAGTATGGACATCCTGGAGAGCAGAACAACTCCAGAGATGCCCGCCATTCATGTCAATACTTTCCTCACACAGAAGAGTCAGAGAGTCCAAAACGGTGCAAGTGCGCCCGCAGATAGTTATGTCCAGTCAGTAATCGGAAAGATGAAACCCCAAGAGCCGTAGGAAGGTTTCTTGGAAGACAAGATGTCAGTAGGCCTTCCCAAGATTTTCCCGAAACCCGCTCTCTTCTGGCAGTTGCTCGGAAACTTCGAATTTTCTGCCTGATTTGAATTTTAACATTTCTCAAATTAGCAGGCGACACAGGTGGGTCCATAAGAGATGCCTCTTTTGCCAGATTGTCTGCTTTTTCATTTCCCCACAAGCCACAATGGCTGGGGATCCATTGTAAAACAATATCCTTTCCATTTGACAATAGAGTATTAATGATGTTTTTACAGTTAAATTCAATGGCTGTGGGCAGTGGAGCATGACTTGATACAGTGTGAATTGCAGCCTGGCAATCAATGAAGAGAACAAATCTCTCTTCAGGCCTCTCCCGAATCCCCTGGAGAGCCAGAAAAATTGCAAACATTTCTTCATCGAAATTATCTGAATTTAAACTTAAAGGCTCTTTAAGTTGGAAAAGTTTGGAGAAAACACCAGAGCCAGCATGTCCAGAGATTCTTTCAGCAGAGCCATTGGTATAGATGTGTATCCAATTGCTGCCAGGATACCTCTCACTGATAGCGGCCAGAGCTGCAGCCTTTAGTTCAGCTTGAGTGGAGACTTCCTTCTGCACAGGAAAGACAAGGTCAAAAGCTGGGGCATATTTCATCGTACCCAGAAAAACAGATGGTCTGGAATATAGGATTCTACTATTTGGGATATCCATGGAATCAGAGATTATTTGAAATTCTGATAAAAAGGTATGATGAGTCTTTAGTCTCAGAGTTCCTGGGCGATACTCAGTCCAAAAATCATCGTAGTAGCCTTTCACCAAGGGCCATAGTTGCATAAAGCCTTCGATCATATAAACAGTCAATACCAGTCTGTAGTTCCATAGCAAGGACAGATGTAGAAAAAGCACCTCCGGTGAGCTATAAGTAGACGGTTAGCCAAACTCAAACTCATGAAACAGTGATTAGGTGAGAGTGTGAGGAATTGCATAGCCAAATCATGTGGCACACAACAGCAAATTTGAGTGTGTCATGTCATTCCACTACCTCCCAGCACTAGAGATGAGACGGGTTCAACCCAAGCCTGAATTGAGCTCAGGCTCTACGGTACTAAGTGCAATTCGGGCTCAGGCTCCAAACTATTAGAAAATGTTGATAAAACTTTGAAATCAAAGATAATCCCATTTTATTTTATTATTAAAAACTAATTGCTAACAGGTGTGTGAAATCTTATTTGAAATTTTGGTAAATAGACTATCATCCTATGCAAGGAAGTATTGAATAGTAAAATGTGGCATAGTTGTTCATTATTGACCACCCCACCCTATCCGTTAAATCTAACAGACTGGACATCGGAAATTAATGGAATCAACTTCAATCGGTTAGCGATTCACGGGGTTAAACAATTAAAATATAAAGAACTCAAAAATAACACCAGTCTCTCTCAGACATTGTTCACTGCTAACAGTGGACAAAATGAGTTTATCTGGTGAGAATAAGGACTAAGTGAGTTAAGGCTCTCTATATACACTGGCTTCCAAAAGTTAAGCACAGATGGTAAAATCAACAAAAATTGAAAAGTAAAGCTTTGATTAACTCAAAATTATACATGAAGGTAGCAAATGTTTTTATGCATTAAAGAAAACAAGAATTATGTACAAAGATGAAAAAAATATTTACTTTTCGTAAGTTATATGATGACGTCACATTTAGGTTATTAACAAAATTATGTTTAAAAGCAAACAAACAAAACAAAACTTACATTAATATGGTATGTGACCACCACGGACCTTCACACAAACTTTACAACGATTTTCCATGCTTTCAATGAGGTGATCAACCAACGCAGATGCGAGCAATGGCCATTGCTCCAATAGGGCAGTTTCCAACTCTCTGAGACTAGCTGGAGGAGGTAAATGTGCAGAGACAGCATGTCTGAGGACATCCCAAAGGTTTTCAATGGGATTAAGGTCGGGGGAATATGCCGGTCACTCCATATGAGAAATACCCTCACTTTCCAGGTATTCGTCAATGATGTTAGCTCGATGGAGACGGGGATTATCATCCATAAGGAGGAGGTCAGGACCAACTGCTGCAGCATAGAGTCTCGCAATAAGGTCTAGGACTTCATCCCGGTACCGCACAGCCATTACAGAACCGCCTTAAAAGATGTGCAGCTCTGTGCAATGTCCCATTGAAATTCCAGCCCACACCATGACGCTGCCACCTTTGAATGCATGATGTTCAATGATGTCCTTGGCCTGATTGTGTGTACCTCATTCTCTCCAAACCCTTACATGCTTATCATCTGATTCCAAGGCAAATCTGGACTCGTCCGTGAACAGGACGTTGCACCAATCTGAGACGGTCCAATTGACATGTTGATGACACCACTTTAATCTTGCCCCTATGGCTTGGACAGTTAGTGGAACACAAAAAAGTGGTACTCGGCCATACAGTCCCTTCACGTGGAGCCTTCGGCGCACAGTACTGGCAGATATTGTCTTACAAAGTGCTGCTGCAACCATAGATGTAACAGTTGTGGAGGTCGCTCGTCGATTCTGCTTGGCTACTATAGCAATATACTGATCATCAGAGGGGGTGGTAATTCTTGGACGACGGGGCGCAGGTCTTCAGACAGCTGTTTGACTTGTTTTGAATTGTTTCCATAATCAAGAAATTACCAAATGATCAATGCCAAAGAAAATAGCGACATCTTTGACTGACTGTCCTGCTTCAATGCGTCCACCAGCACGCCAGCACTCAGTATCTGTCATTCGTCTTCTTTCAGCCATGGAAACACGCATATCAACAAAAATAATCCTACAAAAGTTATAAATACTTCATATCAGCATTTAAAGGCACCTCCTCAAACCCTTCAGAATGCTGGTGTCTTCAACAACTGTCTAATTTGCATATATTTGAACAGTCAATCGTGATTAGATGCAACATACGATATTTGCATACTGTCATCTACATCTGCAGCTATTTTCATTCACTCAAATTCAAATACTCTTTCGAAAAATGAAAATTTGCATTGCATGCTTAACTTTTGGAAGTCAGTGTATATTGTATCTTTACTTGGGTGTTTCATTGCTTTGTTTAAATAACTTTTACATTGCTTATATTCGGGTCATAAACTGTCTCTGAGATGCTGTAAGGCTGCTAGACTGTTGTTTGATGAATGTGTATGGCCGTTTAATGTGTGTGTAATAAACATGCTTGTAATCCTCTTTGATTGTAGAACATGGCAAAACTAGGAATGAAATATTTCAGAAAATGATTTATACTGAAATATAGACTAACTACTTTTAAAAGACTACTTACAAAATATTGAGTGGAGAGAAGAAAAGGCCAATATTAATTTTGCTACTACAAACAACAAACAACCATATTGATACTATTTTAATGTCATTATATGATTTTCATGATACTAATTTTCTATTTTCAATTTATGTTATTCCAAAGCTTCAGTGCTCAAAGGAATTGTTTATGCATTATTTGTACTTGATATCTAAACTTAATCACCCAATTTTACAAATGGACATTTTTTAAAATTACTGAAAATTAAGTAGGACAGTTGAAAACAGAATTCGTTTTCAGGTAGATTTGGGCTATATTTTAGCAGTTCAGGCTCGGGCAAGCACAGGCTATCTAAATTGAGCACGAACTCATCTCTACCCGGCACCATTGCATTGAGAACAAAAGCAAATATTTTTAATGAAAGTAAAATTTTAAGAGCAAAAAATAATCAGAAAAATAGAGCATGAAGGATATTTTGTGTTACAGTTGATGTCAAAAGTTTAAACACTCAAGAAATTTCTAATTAGAATGCAGAAAATGTAGAATTATTCTTTTCATACTGTATGTAAAGGATATCAGATAGCATATAAATGAAAGTAATTACTAAATGAAGAAAACTAGTACAATTTAGGACTAAATTTTAAAATTAGAATATGTCACATGTATAGGCACAATTCACACATATGTGCAATTTTTAAACTGAATGAAATGATGTCCTTAAACAAATACTATCTTCTGGGTAATTTCATTAAAATGAAGACTCCACAATTAATGAACTTAATGGCTTTCAGAATTTGGAGACTAAAGTCACGTAGAAAGACCATAGAGAAAATTGTAACCCAATAAAATAGATTTAAGACATATCTATAGGTGTTAGCCGGTAGCGATCACTGGATGCCAAAAAGCCATCCTGGAATACCATGTGCTACTTTTGCACGTGATGAAAGGCAAATTTTTCAGATGGAATCTTCCTAGAATATTTCTTTAAGTCAAATTTAAGCAGAAAGTGGATTCCAAATTAAAAAAAAAAAACTATTAATAGACAGAATAGAGAAGGCAGCACACAGGTTTACAAGAAAATAGTTTGGAAATCAGCTCTCAAATCTTGACACAAGATAAAAAATGTACAGTGGGCATGGAGGAATATGTCCTACAGTGATAAATGGCTATATGTAATATTTAGTGATCAAAATATGTGGAATCTGGATGGCCCTGATGACTGTGCATCATATTGGCATAACTTACAGAGAAAGCCTATAAGTTTTTTTAGTAAACAGCAAGGTATCAGATCCATCGAGATAAGTGGTGGATTTGGATTTCAAGTCAAACCTCTCCAGCATGTTTAAATGGGAACATGAAGTTCAGAGACTACTAACAGACCCTTGAGAACAATTTAATTGCATTTGGTGACTTTCTGGGAGGTTAAAATTGCATTTTTCAGCAAGACTGTGCACCCATTCACACTTCAAACTTAACAAAAATGTGGTTCCAATGCCAAAATATATCGGTATTAGACTGGCAAACATTCTGAACCCTATTGAAAATTTATGTTGAGCTTTGAGTTACACAGTATATGCAATTGAAAAGCTGTATTTCTCGATAGAAGATTTGAAAGAATGCATACAGAAAGCATTGTACGAAATCAGTTCTAATATTATGCAAAACTTTATCTCTTCGATGGAAAAGTATGTCTATAAAGTATGCAATGGTGGAAATATTATTAAACATTAGAAATGTGTTTATATATTTTATTATTATTTTCTAATAGATTTAAATGAAATTGTGTCTATACTTTTGACACACAATATTTTGGAATTTTTTGTATTACATATTATATTTATTGAATCTTGGCCTTTTTTTATAATAAATGCAATTCATTCAAGAAAACATATTACTTTTAATATTTGTGGTCACTTTCTGCAACCCCAATTTTGTGCCTTTGTTTAAACTTTTGACATTGACTGTAGTATTAAATTACTAATGTAGCAAGAGTGTGTATATCACCAATGTAGTGTATTAGGAAAAGTTGAAGTTTAATCCTGGTGACAAAACATTCTAGCTGAGCATCATATATACAAATATTCTACACTGAACTTACATACCATGCATCTTCTCCACATATCTGCTTTGCATATGCATATTTATTACATGTACATTTTTTACTTACCAAATTGCAGACAATAAATATATATTAAATAATTCTTAAAATCTTCAAGTGAAAATGTTGAATTAAACTTAAACAGTAACATTTTCTAATCTATCCTTATTTAGTTTACAGATTTGAAGTTAGTTAAAAGTTGGTATCAAATGTTAATATTTCATTTACAAACAGGGTACCATCCTGATTATGAGGACACCTTATTTACATATAAAAAATTTACAAAATATTTACTAAATAGATTTGACTATAACAGTAGACAAACATATAATCTTCTATTAATGTTAATTATATTAAAAATTTTAAAAACATAAAATGTGTGTTGAAGACCCAGACCGTCCTACTCATCCTGAGGACTTGAGCAACTATTTGGACGGCCGGGAAGACATAAAATGTGTGTGAAATTCTTACCCACTACCAATAGAAAATCTCTCCCACTGGGTCTGTTCTTGATTTCTTTGGTTTAGAATCAAGTTCATTATATCCATTTCTTTTTCCTGCCCTTCTTCATTGGGCATTTTAGGGGCTGAATTCAGTGCTTGGCTAGGATTGGATATACACTCAGGGCTAGTATGTCCAACAAACTGAAGTAACTAGAAAATTAAAAAAGACAAAATAAAAATTCCTTCAGTATGATGCTAGTATAATAAGAATTTAAAAGAAAATACTAAACAAGCATTGCATTTATATAATAAAAATATAAAACAGAACATATTAATTATATAAAAATACAGGCATTACAAAATATAGGAAGATTGCAAATCTTGGCCAAATCTAAGTAGCCACAATTTCTCCCCAAAAATGTATTGAAATACAGTCAAACCTCGATTTAACATAAACATCTTTTAAGCATATTATTTTATATGATACTAAACTAATTATAAAATTTCCTTATAAGTAATCTTCAAATAACAAAAACTTTTCTATTTAGCAGTTCTAATTTAATATAAACAATTTCACATGACTTTATTAACATAAAATTTGGAACACTTCAAACTTTTATACTGAGAAAACCTATTTTCAAGGTTACTGTTGGAACTGGTTAATGATTGACAGACACACAAAGAAGCTTCTTATATTGATGAAACCTGGAAACACAGGTTTCATCTGGACCATGCAATCTTGTTTTATTTGTGGTTACCAATTTGAATATTATACATGTTTTTTGCATGTATATTATGAATATTATACATGTTTATAACATGTTTTTTGCTCTTTATAAAGATGTGAAATCTATAAGAAGGAAAACTTTTTAAAAATAATAGTCCAGGCATAAGTAAAACTTCTTTTCTATATAAATTACAGAGTACCATGTAAAATATCAACGTATACATGCATACAGTTTGTATAATTAGAATTCTTATTTCATTTTGTATTTAGTTTAATATAAAATTGAACATTATTTAATAATCACTATAATTTCACCCATTACTTTTAGAATTATAGCATCATGGCAAATTAACTAAAAATGGTTCAATGTGACAGTAGTTTAGCAAACAATTATAAATATATCTATTGAATTTTCCAATTAACAAAAGTTATAGATGACATTTTGCAACTTGGTTAACATTTAAACTATCATGTGATTCATTCATCCTTTACAATAGCATTATTATGGAGCATCATAGCATCCAATGTCTTATTAGATTATTTTTATTTTTGAACAATTTTAACTGATTTTCCTTTTAAAAATTAAATATGAGATCTTAATTCAACATAACCCAATAAGAATTTCCTACATTAATTAATTCAAAACCAATTCCTACTTAACTTATCACAAGATTATATCTTAAATCTCACTTTGAAAAATGATTTGCAGAAAAAAATAGCATAGAATTTTTTTTTTTTTCATTTTACAGCAGTTGAGGGAGAAAGGAAAAATGTTCATTTAAAAAAATTAATTTGGCACTAGGTACACATGTACCTTTCGCCCTTTTTCTTGCTATGATGGCCACAGTTAAATTTTGGTTCACAAGATTAGAATCAGCCATAGAAATGATTTTCTATAATTTCTACATATTAAAAGAAGAAATTCTCAGATAATCAAACAGTGCAGCCCAGTTATATCTCCTAAACTACAGAAAATAAAATTAAAAAATTTTGAAGTATGTTACTTCATAGATGCATATAGAACTTTTGTTTTTAAAACTGATCAGTAGGTGACAGTTTATAAAGTTTTTTGCAACATTTTTCCAATGTTAACCTTTTGAAAAAGAACTATTTTTATATTGTAAATGAAATCCATTTCTACATAAGTTGCCAAATAAAAACATCTAATATTTATATGATTTTAAAGCGGTTTACATTTATCCCAAGGTTGCTAAATCAGCATTCTTTACTCCCCTCTTGCAATGTGTACCTATTAATATATAAACAGGAATATAAAAGTACCTTTCCATCACTGTTTTATTTATCTAGATGACTTTATATGTATAGCAAGAAAAATATCTCCATCATTCACGGACTATTTTTCTTCAGCTTCACTCTATAATTTTTGACATAAGTTGCTTCAATTATTTGATGTCATTGACATTTTTAATTAAGTGCTATACAATTTCTGTTTGAATCTTATAAAGTTATTTCTTTTATTTTGGCAATTCCCCCAGGAAAAAATAATTACATCTAAATATGAACAAAAACTTTAAGCTAGCAATATCACATTACCAATAACAATAAAGACAGTTTAATCTGAATAATGATGCTGCTTTTTAGAAATTAGGGTAACAAAGTTTGATTCAATTAATGGTCATTTAAATGAATTTCAACAGGTGTTGTCGTAGTGTATAGTACAAATCCACAGTCTTATAACTCATCAACTAGGGTTGCTGATCTCTCTGCCATCAAATTTGTACTGGACATGTTGTTGTTGTTGTTGTTGAGACCCAGACCGTCCGACCTACCAGAAAGGTGTAAGGTAACTGTATGGACGACCTGTACTGGACATGTGTATTAACTTCTCAGATTGTTAAAATGCACCAAAAATAATTTTACATATAATTGCAATTTAATTGATTGCTTTTATATTAATTTGAAAGACTATTGAATAACTTTTAAATAAAAAAAAACCAATATTTAACAAAATATTATTAGTTATAACATATTATTAGTTCATGATTTATTAGTTCGTGAATAACACTTTTGTGTTATTCACGAACTTCCTTACAATTTGCCACAGACCCTAGTTTAGGACCATTGCTATAGAATTTTTAAATGTTATCTTTCATAGAGAGTAGACGATTACATATGAGAAATATACTTTTTAATATTTATAGGCTATATGAATAAAAAATAACTTCATAATTTATCAAGCTTAAACATATACCTCTAAAATTTTGAAAGTACAAAACTTGTACCATACTTTTCAAATTTTCCAGCACACATATAAACTAAATTGTTATAGCATATCGGTTGGGAATCACTGTATCATTGAATGCATTAATACTCAACATCACAAGAGCCTGCCAGTAAGGGATAATAAGATTTGACCCAAAATAATAATGTCAACTTATAAATTTAAAATATTGATCAATTTAAAATATTCTGATTAATGCTTACCAATAATTTATTGATATTTTGAGTATTCTTTCAGACAGAATTTAAATTTTAATCAATTTATTTTACATATTTCATCAAATTTTTATGTCATCACTTAATTATTTTTTTTTATGTAGTGAAAAGTATTTTTTTCTTTTCTTTTTCTAACTCTTGTAAAAAAAAAAATACTTTTTATAGAATCATCTTTAAAACTAAATTTCTTCCATAATAGAAACTAATATTTTTTTCATTGACATTGTGTTGAAAGTTTTGAGAAAGAGGACTAACACCTAAATTAAAAAAATGCCAAACTGAGAAACTAAAAAAGAGATAGGTAAATATCGGATTTCTATAGAAACCTGGAAAAATCTGATTATTTAAAATTTATTTTGTAACCGATGTTGCCTGAAATTTACAGCAATGATTCATTTACCCAATATCAGCCCTGTCATCATTTGAAAATTTAATGAATTAATTCATTGAAACCCTACTTTAAATCCCAGTCAATGCCTATGCATCTTTGATAAATTTATAAACAAAAGCTACAATAGAAAGAGAATGAAAATTACATCATCTAAGTTATCTAAATCATCTGCACTGTTTTCAGCAGTAGGCAACTCATCCTTTGGTCTATGTCGAAGAGCATGACTAGAGAGAGAACTGGAAAGGCCACTGAGATTAAGGCTAGACGTAGAATGAGAACCTGCAGGAACTGTTAAGCTTGAGGCAACACTCAAACTATCTGAAAATACACATGCATATTAATGTACAGTAAACAGATGATATCAACACTGCATACTGGACAATTTTATTATTATAAATCTAGAATAATAAAATAAGTCTGTGTAATAAAATAAGTCTGTGTCATCTGTAGCAAAAAATCTAAGAGACTCACAGACATGAAATTTGGTATAGAGATATCTCGACTTCCAAAAGAAAACACCTTGATATTTTTTTTCATTCAAATTAGTTTAGAAGTTAAGAATTTAATTAAATTTGGTCCTATTGCAATACAGCAGTCAATTTTGATTGATAGTGCCATCTAATGCACATTGTTAAAACTAAAACTATTTTTGGATTTTACATACAGTAAGAGGCATGATTGGCCCTTTCAACATCCGCCAATCATATCATACACATTATCGATAAGAACAAAAGTTAAATCTAACAGGCCCATTATTTAAATACAAAAATGTTGTGGTTTGAATTTTTATATTGTAATGGTGTTAAATTTAAAATATTCTGATAAATGATTTCGGTCCAAGAATTTATTGATATTTTGAGTGTTCTTCAGACTAAATTTAAATTTTAATTAGTTTATTTTATATATTTCATCAAATCTTTATGTCATCAGAATGTTTGTTTTAATGTTACAATTGTTTTTTTTTTTAATGATGCATCTTTTTCCAATATTTTTTTAACTTGCTAAAATATAAATGTTTATTGCATAGTCTTTAAAACTAAATTCCCAGCTGTAAACAAGAACTAATATTTTTTGTTCATTTATATTATATTAATGGTTTTGATGAAGAGAGCTGGCACCTGAATAAAAAAAGATATCAAACTGAGAAACCAAGATCAGACGTGTAGTCAAGTTTCCACAGAAAACTGCAAAAGTCTGATTATTTACAATTTACTTTGAAACTGGTATTGCCCAGCTGGGATTCATTTATCCAAAATTAGCCGTCATTCTTTGAAAAACTTAATGAATGAATTCATTGAATCCCTGCTTTAAATCCCGAACAATCTGAGTACATTTTCTAGCTAAATATATATAGAGAAAATTATACAGTATAAATGGATATTTATTTTTAAAATATACTGAAAGGGCATCAAAAAGCTAAACCAAATTGTAAATGTATATTTTGCAAGACTATAAGTTAATGGTGGTTTTTAATTTTAGAATGCAATGAAGCCTGTAACAGTAAACTGATAGAAGAGCTAATAAATCTTATGTTGTAATGGTTTATTGTGAGAGTTGTAAAATAACTAACCCCAAATTAATTAAAAGTAGACACCATTATGATATTATAAGTACCCCAAGCAGCTTTAAGAATTCACAAGATTTTGAAAAATAGTTTATCAGAACCATTTATACAATAAATAAGAAAAAAATCTTATTAACTCAACATAATGAAATAGACACCTGCTTAAATAAACACTTATTCACTTAATTCTGAAAAAGAAATCAGCGATCCTGTTCTGTGCTACCTAGACAATGTCATAATGCCAGGTATTATATATGATGATGTGATTTTGGTCCTTGTAAAACTCAGTGGATCAACAAATAAGGTTGATAAGGAAGAAAGTTTGGAAATGAACTAATTGTTTCAACCCATATGCAAGCTTTTAATATCATTCATCATTCTCTCCATACACAAGATCTTACACATGAACAAATAAATGAGTCGGACGGCCTGGGTTTTCCACATGAACAAATAAAGCATTTGTGTGGCTTAAGAGATTATTAGTTTTTTATGAGAAAGCAAAAGTAATTTGTAATTCAAAATTATTTCAAATGATTCATATAAACATACAGCACAATTAAAAGAGCAAAAATATAGCTGCTACAACTATTGTCAGCACAGAATAAATATGCTTTATCATAATAAAATAAACCACAGCTTGCACTTCACACAGGAGGCAGCATGACTCTTGGGCTAAAAAGCATGAGTCAAATAAGGAATAATGAAAGACAAATGAAGAATAATACAAATATTGCACAAATTAATAGTTTATAAGCATACCTAATTTTAATTTTAAAGAAGGCTAAATTACTTGAATTTTGAGCATAGCTTTGACAGATAAAATGTAGCAGTTTTAGAATAGAAGATACTAGATTTTAGCAAGCCAGCCATTGATTCATAGCATTTAAAAGATCGAGTTATGCTATGAAAAAGTTTATATGCATAAAATGCAGGCAAGTGCAATCCCTCGAAACCCATTAAAAATCAAAAAGTACATATTTTTACTGTTTAGATATCATAAATTTAGATGAATGATTTATGGTATCGATAGATGAGTGCATGTAATGATGTATGAATATTACTCGTGTGTTAAGCAAACCTTGCTTATACACCAGTTCCATAACTTAACATATTTTGCATGGGGGGGGGGGGGGGCGTGCTATATAGTGGCAGCTAATCAGGTGACACTGCTTCACCTAAAATTATCGATTGAATTTTTTTTAATTCTAAAGTATTTTGATTTTTCTCGCAAACTTAAAATTGGATCTGATAAATAAAATACAAAATTTTATTTTGACCACAGCCAAAAATTATTTTTTCTTTATTTAATTCCATTATTATAGTTTGAATTACTTATATTTACATTTAGAGGCCACTTAATGTTAACATCAAAATATCTATGTCCCTGCTGCTGTTACCAAAACAACGCATATTTTAAGTTTGCCAACACTCCTAGAATAATGAAGCAGGATTTGGGACAACTGTAATGTGCTTCAACAAAGTTTCACTGATTTTGACAAAATCCCATTTTATAGCCAAACTATACACATTTTTCAGACTTCTTTTTCCTGCATTTACATCTAGATAATATACACAGTATACTGCCCAAATTGGGTCACTTGAGCAGTTTTCAAGATTATGAAGGGCCATCAATTTTGACTAAATCCCTTTTTATAGCACAAAGGATATCCAGAAAGGCAGTTCCATTTTCAAATATCGCCGCTGCAGTGCTGCAGTCGCGATGGTGCTGTGGGGGGCTGAAGATCCCCGATGGTGGGTGACAGGTTTGAACTCTGAACCTTTAGGTTACTGATCCCACACTATGCCATCAGCTCCAAAAGAATTCTCCTGGTTGACTACAACTGACGTCACAACACCGCACGACGAGGTACAACATGCCTCCTGGCTATTTTAGCTCACCGACTGAGTTTCAGCTTGGGGAAGCATTGGGGGTTTTCTGGCTGAGCCCCACCTCACTGAAATTCGACAAAGCTTCTCGCCAGGAAAGGGAGTGTGAGGGGGCAGCATTGCATCACTCATCGCTACGAAAGACATCGCCGGCTATTCCCTTAACTTCAGAGAATTCTTTTGGAGCTGATGGCATAGTGCAGAATCAGCAATCTAAAGGTTCCGAGTTTGAACCTATCACCCACCATCGGGGATCTGCAATGCATACTGATTTAGTCGATTTTTTTATAAGGTACTGACGCCATTTTCTCTGAATATATCAAAAACTTTTGATCACCTACATCTGGCAGGATTTATTTATAAGCTCATCAAATTTGTCTATCCAGCTCAGCTTATCCTGCTTATTAATTTGTATCTTCATAATTGCTTTTTCAAATTCAAATTTAACGATTCCCTTTCCTCACCTAGAATACTCCAAAGGAGGTCTCTTAAGGTAGTTTAATTTACCTATGTTTATAGAATAGTTGCCATAATGACATATCAATGCATGTCAATGTGGAAAATGATACAGAATTTTAGCCTGCTTCATGTACAAGACGGTTGCATTTGGTGCAGTATTTGACTATTTCTCACCAGTTGGGCTGCTTTTAAAATATTAATTATTTAATTATATACTTCTTTATCTCTTTTAAAGCATTTTAATATGTTCATTGCAATAATTTTATAAAATATACCATAACTTTTCTTTGCTTTTTTTTTTTTTTTTTTTTTTTTTTTTTAGATGTGTTTAGCTATTTCTTGATAAAATTCAGCAATACTCTAATGAGCCTTAATGTGAAGAGTGTTTAGTTTTCTTTGTAAACTCACTCCAAAGCATTTTTTAAAGTGTGGCACTCAATGTTCTACTGGATTGGGAAATGCAAGCATGATTGGAAAATACTTTAATGCAAAAAAGAATTCAACTGTGCATTTTTAATAATGCAGTTTGAAAGGTAAACAGTTTCAAATTCAATTCTAAAATGTTTATCTCACCGAAGAGCCAACATTTTTTTAGCTTCTGCTACAACACCAGTATTAGAATATTTCCTTTTGTTACGATCAATAATTTAAAACTGGTATAGCAAGATTCTTCCAGTTTATGTTCCATTTTAATATACTAATTATAAAATAGTACCTTTTGAAAGATATTCCTTTGATAACTAGAATTTCTCAGCTTAAATCTTCATAAGTATTTTTTGCACATACATACATTTTAATCAAAGAAACTTTTAACAGAATTTCTTAATACTCACACTAAAAAATATTTTAAAGGATTTAAGAAATGATTTACCACTATCAGAAGAACTGAAGTAAAAGTCTGGAGGACCATAAAGTATGGAGCAGTCCCAAGAAAATTTTCCACCTAGATCCCGAACTATAACTCGAACTTGAGACTTAGAAGTAGTAAGACCAGCAGTGGCACCCCCACCAGGCATATCCTAGAAATGAAGTATTTATATGAAAACATACATGGATCACACTCATATTTCTATGCAAAAACTATGGATTTTTAAAATATATGGAAGAAAAATTAAGGACACATAAAACATAGAGTTAGAGCATAAATACTTTAAAAGAACGTATAAGCAAATCATCCAAGACTTTACTTATTTTTTTTAGCCAGACTCGTCACTTTTTCAAAAAGAATGAGTGACCCATTTGTCAAGTGCATTACCAAGACCAAATAAAGATTTAAACATATAAAACAGCATTTTGAAAATTTCTAAATGGGAGTATCAGCAATTTAACAGAAGAAAATGTAAAATTCTTTAGAATAATTTCATGACATATATGCTCTAAAATCTTATCCTAGTCGAGCCCAAATAATCCAAAGAACTAAGGACAAGAGCTAATTAAGACTAGCAAAAACTTGAATTAAGGAAAACTGTAAAATATCAACTGTAAAAAGTTAAAAAATATTTAATAAGTTAAATAATGCAAATGCATGAATAAAGTGTTTACAAATATTTTCATTACAAAATCTATTAAATAAGATTAGATTGATTAGCAAATAAATATTATAATGCAATTATTAAATGTACATTGAACTAATCTTTTTATATTAATAAGTTGTAAACAGAACATTCTGGTAGAATTTTGTTCATCATTTCAACAAAAAGTTTGCTTGCAGTCTCTCAAGGGCGGCTTCTGGAATGCCAATGGAGTACGTTCAAGGCTCGGCGAGATGCACGATTATGTTGTAGATAATAATTTTGATATATTTATGATTTCTGAAACCCATCTGGTATCTCCCTCCTCCCCAGCAATCTGTAATTATACAGGTTACTTCCAGTACAGGCCGCCTAGGCCTGAGGGAGGGGGACATGCCAGTGGTGGCACTGCACTCTACATAAAAAATAATATTCCTCATCATCGTTTAAAAGTCCTGGTCTTTACGAAGCTGGAGGCCACTGTAATTAAAATCACTATTTCAAATTTGGTCCCGATTGCACTTGCTTCTGTGTATATCCCCCCAATATATTCAACAGGATTCCCAAGTAGCGAGTTAGGAGCACTTTTAGGACTTTGCAGCAACATGATCATAGCTGGTGACCTAAATGCACGCCATGCCAACTGGGACACAGCTTCGAACTGGTATGGCAAATCTCTAAATCGCATGGCTCAGTGCGCCAACTTCAGGATCGTAGCTCTGACCAAACCCACTCATTATGTTACGGGAAGGAACCCCTCTACTATTGATTTGGCACTGTTTTGGAACATGCCTTACAACTATGCGATCAGCATCAACTGCAACCTGACGTATGATCACCTTCCCGTAATCTTGACCCTTAACTTTGATAAAATCTCTTTAGACCATCCTTCAGAGCTACATACAAATTGGGATAACTTTTGTTATACCCTTGAAACTTCTATCACCTCTCCCCCTCTCAAAATTACCAGCATGGATGACATTGAAAAATGCGTCCAGGATATGAATCATGTTCAGCTCGAGGCAGTAGCTGCAGCCTCAAAACCAAATCATTCTCGACCTAATCATCACACTCTCCCAGGTGAGATTAGGGACAAAATTAAGCAGCAAAACCAGTTACAGAAGGATTGGCAGCGCACCAGGTATCATCTTTATGGCGCACAATTCCGTAAACTTCATCATGAGATCGAGGCTATGATTAACACACATACCCAGCAAAGCTGGCACACACACTTAGAAAGCCTCACACCCACGGATCGCAGTCTTTGGCGAACAGCTAAAATCCTCAGATACAAGAAGACAACAATTCCGCCCCTTGACAACCCAAATGGACTCGCCCAGACTGTGGAGGAAAAAGCCAATGCAATTGCAGACAGCTTGGAACTCCAATTCACACCACACACTTACCAGAACTTCAGCCAACTCCACAACAACACCGAAGAGGAACTATAACAGACCAATCACGAAGGACTACACACTGATGCAAGAAATGATCTGGACAACACCACACTAGCTGAAGTCATACACATCATCAGGGGTCCGGCCATTCAAATGGCTTCTCTAAGTCCTCGGACGAGACGAATGGCCTGGGTTTTCGACATCATCAGGGGTATCAAGGTAAGAAAGTCGCCCGGCCTTGATGGTATCAGCAATAGCATCATCAGGAATCTTCCTATTATTTATCTATGCTGGTTGACCGTGCTTATTAATTCTATGCTCGAGTATAGCTTTTTTCCTCAAAGTTGGAAAACTGCCTTTATTATTCCCTTAGCCAAAAATAATCTAAATTTAACCCTAGCAGAAAGCTACAGACCTATAAGCTTGTTATCAAGCTTATCCAAAATTTATGAATTGGTGTTGTTAAGACGTTTGGATAGTTTCTGCAGATTGAATAATGTTTTAATTCCTGATCAGCACGGTTTTCAGTCTACTCATTCCACGCAATCCCAACTTTTACGTGCAGTCGAAACTATCCACGAAAACTCTTCCAACATGCAGTACACCAGCATAGTATTTTTTGATATTAGCAAAGCATTTAATAAAACCTTTATTCCTGGTCTTATTTCCAAGTTGGTGCGGCTTGGCATTTCGGCTCAACTTCTGGCGATCATCAACTCGTATCTCACTAATCGTTCCTTCCGCGTGCGGGTTGATCAATCTCTCTCTTCTCTTCGACCAATCAGGGCAGGTGTTCCACAAGGGGGAAACCTCAGCCCCTTGTTATTCAACATCTACATCAACGACTTACCGAAGATACCCCAAGTTAAGCTGGCTGTCTTTGCAGACAACACAGCACTGATTGCACGCAGTTGTTTTCCTCACAATGCTATCAACACACTCCAAAGCTACATCAAGCATAGCCTTGAGCACTGGCTCGTGACCTGGAGAATCAAAATTAATGCTTCCAAGAGTGCAGTGTGCATTTTCAAACCCAACTACTGAGAAGTTAATCATAGTTTCATTTTAAAAATCTTTGAAGAACCCATCCCCTTCTGCAACTCTGGGGGTTACCCTTGACTCCCATATGCTTTTCAGCGAACATATTGCAGAAAAACTTAGAACTACTAAGAAAACCTACTCCGCCCTCATCCCTCTTCTCGGTAGAAAGTCCCACCTTTCCACTCATAATAAGCTTATTATCTACAGCCAAATCATCGCACCAGCGTTTTTGTATGCCTGCCTTGTCTGGGGGTCGGCTGCAAATACGCACATCGAGAAATTGCAAGTATTCCAAAACAAAGCATTACAATGCATTGTGAATGCTCCTCGATTTGTACAAAACGAAGTCATTCGCCATGAGCTCAAAGTCTCTAAAGTTGTAGAACAGATTAAGAGATTCACTCGAAATTTCTACAAGAAGAATTCAAGCAAACCATGTTTGAGAGACACAGACCAAAACTACGACAACACTTCCCTTAGTTATTTAAGGAAGCGGCATCTGAGGAATCTTCTGGTTGGATCGTTAAAAGTCCCCTGGAAAAAGCCGAGGTTTGTGTCTCCCCAATCTGGTGTCACTTAGATGAATTCGATCTACATGAAGGTGACAGATGGCGCCACTGCTGTGCCTGCTCGTCAGTAGATCAAAAACCCACTGGAATGGTACAATTGCTTATTAGCTAGGTTTTCTTGACACCAGCCCGCTTGCAATCCACTTGTGTATATTATTTATATTATATTTAATTGTAAATTATAGTTTTTTCATGAAGTATCTAGACTTATGCTCTCATGGTCTGTTGTAATTAAACTTTTCTGGACTCTGGTATCTCCAGGTCTGAGCTTTCCCTTCGCCCTACCCCCCCCCCCCCCTATTTACCTCTTCTAGGTAGTCGACCAATGCCAGGACAGCGTCACCAGACATCATAGACAACAACACCTACAAGCCACGTCCTGTACAGGAACGACATACAACCACCAAAATAACGTTGAACATTATAAAAATCGGACATTCATCCAACAAATTCGATGTGGGGATAAGTGCCCCGGGATAAGTGCCCCGGCACAGGCGCCCGGAAATGTTTCATCTTGGCTTGGCATAAGAAAAGGCTTAACTTTAAGCAACTTTATTGCAAACTAACCAGCATTTTACAATCATAGAGATCTCAATTATTAGCGTAGAGCATTATACAATGTTTAAAAGACCCAATCAAAGCCATGTTTGTAGGTGTTCAAATAGATCCAATTCAATATCGATTGATGAAAACAATCTGATAACAACTGAATATGTTAATTGCTTTTAAAATTTTGATATGTAATAATAACATAGTCAAGAGGAGGTTTTAGAGGTGATAACCCCCCCTTTATTGACAGAACAAACCCATCGATTTTCACTTGACTGAACAACCTACAACATTAGATTCCTTCCATTTCAACACCTCCTTTCTAAGAGTTTAGCCTTACTTATAATGTGTTCACATTGAAAATAGGGGTTAGTAAGTGCAGCAAACAACAGAGGACTAATCACTTAGTAATGAAAAAAAATCACCTACTTTTTCATCGAAAATTATAATTTGCCAGTACTTACCACCTTCCCATTTTTAAGAAACAGATTAAAGGAATGATCTTAATTAAACTTAGATATATAAGACACTACTGTATAATTTTTTAATGATTATTAAAGAAGAGAGTTTTACTAAAAAATTTTAATAGTCACATACCAGTGCTGGTATTTCAACATAGGATATTATTGAACAATTATTCAATAAAAAGAACTGGATATTTGGAGCATGAAAAACCTCTGCTGAGAGTTCATCACCCGTAACTGTTGGAACATCATCATGCTCATTAACAAGGCTTGTAAGACGAGATGCTCCAATACCCATAGGGAAATGCCCAAGATGATTAACTAACTGATACATAAGCTGAAAAGGTTAGAAATAGTTATATTTACATTATAAAATAGATAAGATTATCAAATTAATATATATTAAATCAAAATAAAATTATTTTTTATTACATCTGACTTTCTCACATTTCACTTCTGCATCAGCTAAATTTCACACATACATATTGTATATCTGGACAATGCAGAATTACTTTGTTCTGAGCAACATTTAACATATGATTTGAATTCAACATTTCAAAAAAACTATATAATAAATTTAATTACTGTATACAATAACATATAAGTTGAGAAATTTAGAACAAAACGAAACCAGACATTAAAAGTGTCGCCTTATTCATAAAGCAATTAAAAAAACATCTTGAATAATTCGGATGTTGAAAAATTTTGTTTGCTTCAAATATTAAATGTTTACAATTCTTCTATTAAAGCGAGGGTTAAAATCTAAACCATACTTCCTATGTAATTGCGAAAATGTACAATTAGTATATATAAAATTTTAGATAGTAGAAACTTTCAGCAAACTGTACTGACGATGTTGCAGAAACCGACACTTTTAACTGTGCACATTGATTATGCTATAAAGCATGTGTTTTAAAAGAAAACTAGCATATTTAAAAATTAGAAAACAAGTAGCAAAAATGTATTTGAAATATACAAGGTTGAAATTCTTATAAGTAGTTTGGGATTCTACTGATTGTTTTTCTCTCAAAGTAAGTGGAAACTTATATGAGAAAATATTTGGTATAACTTGATGAAAAATTTTGAAATTTGTACTATCTAAACACATTTGATGAAATTCAATTTTTTATTCAAATTTGAAGTCCCTTAAGGGTTCCCCCTATAAGAGCATTGGTGCCAATTAAACAAAAATTGTCTTCAATGGAAGTTCATCTTATAGAAAACATTAACTTTTTTGAATGAGGCTTTATGAGATATAGAACTATATTTTAATCACAGGGTGCATTACAATCAATCAAAGTTGATCTGACAAACTTGATGTATACTAAAAAAAACTTATAATGAAAAAATTTTATGAATTGTAAGAGTCACAAACATCTTACAGTGCATCTTATTCCAAAAATATTCAACAAGTATTTTGGTCGATCAAAATTATAATGATCCATATTATAATGTTTAAAATATCTCATTTTATTTAGATTCGACATCTGTCATGATTCTCAGGAACACATTACGTGCAGATAATGGAAGTCAAACTAAAAAATTTAGAGAGATAATTCTAGAATGGTAAAACTTTTTATTGCAAAAAGTTATAATGTTTTGCTTCAAATTCAATTTAATTATTTTTTTGTGCTTAATTCATGAGAAAAAAAAATCATAGCCCCCCGAGAAAGTAAATTATTCCAAATTAATGTTTCCCAAAGTATAGTACACATAACCCTAGAGATATGTAAAAAGATTCAAAGAGGTACATAGCTGAAGTTATTAATTTTTTGTTTTAAACAAATAGGAAAATACAGACATCTGATCAAAGATACTATCTTCCCCAAGCATGAGTTTTTAAATATTCTAACATGTGTGTGTAAATAAAATAAATTAAATACAATTTTACTTAATTGTATAAGCTTTTACTTTCTATTCAATATAAACTAATCCATATGTATGATGATGTGGGAAAAAAATCAAAACTAAACCAAATTTATAATTAAAGAAAACTTGAGAGCAATGTATTCAAGCACAAATAAAATAAAAATAATATTTGTGATTGAATACATTTCTCAGATTTCCTTATAATTTGAACAAAGTGTTTTCCACTTTTGATTAAATTTATAATTACTTAACTAGGTATTTTCAATCTTTTAATTGCAAATAAGATGAGAATATGCAGTGTATATCTGTTATATTGCCCATTCAGAATATATTTGTTGATTCACTTTAATTATATTTCTTAATTACTATGTTAATTATTTTTGTAACAATTATTTTTATCCATATATATTTATTGTATACATATTACACCTATATTAATAAATTTTTGATGTCACTTCTAATAAACATCTGTGTTGAATGAAAAAAATCATTCTATAGGTGTTGGTCATTTTATAAAAAATGACCAACACCCACAGAAATCAATCACATCTGAAAAAGAATACACTATTAATTACTCTGAAAGAGGGATACACTGATATGCATAATATATCTTAAATGGGGTACACAAATGTTAAAAGTTTGGGAAACACTGCTAAAGAAATATAACCTATCAGTATAATATGATAAGCCAAAAAAATGGCCTTGCTAGGTGATGATAGTAAAATCAGAGAAATAAATATACTTACACTTTTAGCTGCTAACCTAACCACAGCATTATTGTCATGGTGCTGCAAAGTCCTAAAGAATGAGCTATCAGCAGATCGGGCTTTCTCTGGACTTTGTAAAGCTCTTGGAGGTACAGATGGGGTAGGAGTTGTGCCCTCTTGAAAATTTTCAAGATGAACATTGGGATCAACATCAGGTGTTGTCAGTTCTGTTAAAGATTGGGTGGTTTGAGGAACATTTGTTTTCTTTCCACTGGCAGCAGAACTCAATACCTAAACAAAATATATAAAAATATTTTCCTGGTAAAACCAATATTTAGATAGATATAATATATTTACAATTGAATTCTATATAAATAAAATTGAGAATCTGTCTGTACGTGTGTTGTTGTTGTTGTTGAAACCCATACCGTCCGACCTACCAGAAAGGTGTAAGGTAACTGTTTGGACGGTCGGGAAGTGCCACCCAATTTAGACCGGAACCCAGTGGAGGAGGCATCCACAGGGACCGTACCCTCCTTCCCCTACCACCCTCTCGGAAGGACTTTCGGACCCACATGTTTAACATGATCGTACTCCGCATGAACATGGCGGCAGTTTTGGCAGTGGCTGGAATCGAACCCGGACCTACCGAGTGCAACTCCAGCGCGCTAACCAATGGGCTACCGCGCCCCTGTCTGTCTGTACGTGTGTGTATTTGTTTGGCTTATAATCATGGGGGAAAGGCTGCACCAAATTTTATGAAATTTTGTGGATAGATTTTGAATAGCCCCACCAAAAATTTAGTCCATGTTTTAAGTATCTAGGACTTTGTCGAGATATTAATGAAAAATTATCTTTCCATAGAAAAAACACTATGCAAACAATATTTTTTTTTCCACAAATTTTTTTGAAGAAATATATATCATGTTACTCGGCAAAGGAATTAAATATTATGTCTTTATACAGTAGACAATTTTTATTAAATCTTTTCTGATTTATATAATAAAGAAATGTATAAAAATATAAATTTTATCAGAATTGCATTTTTGACTAGATTATGTCAATTACAACCATCAAGTTCAGAGATTACAGGAATTATTGATATTTTCAATTTCTTAAGTCATCTGTTTTATTTTGGAAAAAATTTTTCAACTCATATATTGTGTTTAGCCAGTTAACTCATATATTGTGTTTAGCCAGTTAACTCATGCATTGTGTTTAGCCAGTTAACTCATATATTGTGTTTAGCCAATTGTTGAAACAGAATAACAGTGGTATGGATATACCTTCTAATACCATTTCAGTGTTTTTATTTTGGCCTATTTTGAACTAATTTTATATTAGCTTGTAAATTTGTTTACAAATGAGACCAGAATGTTTTATTCTTCAGATCTACCTATAAAGATAATTTTGTATAGGGGGAACAAAGACTCATACTTTAGGAGAATTAAATTAAATATTTTAATAGAATGTTTAGAATAACTATGTAATTTAGAATGTTACAATTATTTACACACATTTTATATCTCAAGCAACCTCAGGTATATTTGCTATTATCTATATAAATAAGATTGCAAGTAGTGTTTCTATCCATCTGTTTATTATCTCAGCATGGGAACTCACCTCTTTCCTTTTTGTTAAAATTATTATAAAATTTTAAAAATAAAAACTCAATATTAAAGTTTCATTGTGAACTGTGAATTTTAAGTTTCTGTATATTATATATTCTGTGCAAAGATTGAGCATACTGTTTGTTTGTAATAAATATGTCAATGAATACAAACAGAAAAATAAGAGGCTCACAGAAAAGCCATATATTAATCACATCAGATTAAAATTTAAATTATAATTTGTAGAATTTATAATTATTTCTGCAGATTAAACAAAAACTGGTTACAAATCCAGATAAAAAATTTAACAGGGGCAGGCAGCACATGACTTTCTCTACAGATTCAAAATATATTATTTTCTTTCTTGCACTACTTATATTCATTAAAAAGTGTCTTATTGCGCAAAAACAAATTAATTTAATACTATTTCATTTAGGACAAAAATGCAGTTTTAAATTATTTTTTCTTTTATTAGGTAATTTTTTAAATGGAACAAAATTCCAAAAAACGAAAATGTCTTGAATGATTTATTCTAGTTTAATGAATGTGGGTTTATTTATTTTATTATCAAGAATTACAAATAAACAAGCACTTAATTAATATATTTAAACATATATATATTTTCCTATTTCAGCAATTTTTTTTATTATTATTTTTATTGTGGGCTATTACAGAAAAAAAGGGCCTAATCAACTTTTATGATTTGTACCAACATCTAATCAACACCAGGGTAATGCACAGATCACATGGCTGTCAAATTTCATGTCTTTCCTACAAACTAAAATTTGTTCGTCTAATTTTTGTTATTCGTATTCATAGAAGAGATATATTTATTTTATCAAACAAAACAATACATAAAATGAATACATATTTAAAATAACAATAAATTTGTCTTTTACTAATTTCATAAATCATCTGGCAACTTGCCATTTGGCAAAATTTCCAAAGATAAAAATATCTAGCAATTAGTTTTTATTCTTGCCTATCAAGAGCAGATGCATTCATTTTCTCATGAAAAATTAGTTTTAAAGCAAGCATTTACTTAGTTAAACAAATTTATTAAATTATTTGATTTTTTTTTTATCGATTTTTGTAGACTGTTTAAAAACACTTAACTTTTTTCAATTTGCACCAAACTCTACTCAGTATGAGGATAATATCCAAGTTACCTAACTGCCTTATTTCATGAATATCTATCTGATGGATAGTTTAGAGTTAAAATGAATATATTCATCATAGATATAAATCTTGCCAAAATTAGATGATAAAAATTTCTTTGTGGCGATCTCTACTTGTTACTGTTCTGTTTTTATTTTTCTTGTTGTATTTTGCAAACAAATGTTTTGATTTTTTATTGTTAATGCTGGCTATTTTATTTTCTGAAATAAGTTGTTTACTTTATTTATAATTACTCATTATTTCTGTTGTAGTTCTTTTTTTTTTTTTCACATAATTATTTTCTTTTTTTCTTTTTAACTATACTGTTTTTCGTTTTATGCAGTATTTAATTTATTTCTTAAATCAGTCTTTTTCTTCAATTTGGAACTTGTCATTTTTTTACTTTCCTTATATACATAATGTATAAGGAAAGTATTGTGACAGGGTCCAAAATTCGAATTCGAGTTTTCGACGGGAGAGCACGTTTCAAGCATCCCTGATCATGAATCAAACGTTTTTGAAGTGATGTATGTGTGTGTGTGTGTGACAGTATGTGTGTGTGTGTAAGTATGTGTGCGTGTGTGTGTGTGTAAGTATGTGTGTGTGTGTGTATGTGCCAGTGAGTCTGTGGAGACGATAACTGACGAACGAATGGACTGATTTGAACGAAATTAGGTACAAAAATCACAATCCGTAAACACTGGAAGCCTATTGTTTTTATACGCAATCGAATGTTCTAAACCCCCCTAAATTTTGAAAAATTCGTCAAAAAATCAAAACCGCTAATAAAGTTACGCAAATGGAGATTTCTTATGTAATTTTTCATTAGAAAACGATTGACATAAATTTTAGAACGCTAACGTGAACCGTTCTTGAGATATTGCATATTTTTCAAAAAAATTATCAAAAAGTTATATAAAATAAAAAAAAAATATTTCCTATTAAGAAATATGTTCACTTTTCATATGTAATACCATGCGATAAATTTAGTGATATCATTCTCGTGGATCTAGCTCATTCCATTCATGAAAAAAGATACTTTAAGTAATACTTTTGTATTTGAACGCCAATAGTCATTTATCTGCTGTAAGAATAACTTATTTCTCCGTCCATAACACTTGGCGAGATTTTGGCAACGAATTTGGCAGAATGTCGCTAACTTGGCAAGTTTTTAAATTGTTGCCAAATTAACAAAAATCTCTCCAAATTGATAAAAATGACGCTAAATCAATGAAAATGATGACTAATTGAAGAAAATTCAATATCTTGAAAAGAATATAAGTATCTACTATAAGAATAATATTTTTTTAACTGTAAAAGTAGTAAATTCATTGCATTATATAAGGAAAGACATGTGTTGCCCACATCAGATTTTTTTACTTTAGTTGATGGTAACCCATTTAAGTTTAAAAAGCTGACTGTTTCCTTTACTTGCATATTAACTATTATTTCTCTTCAGATAAAGGTAGCTATTTTATTTTCTGAAACCAATCATTTTACTTTTATTTTGTCAAGTGCCTCTATTTTACAGTCTCATAAATTTATAATTAATTTCGGTCTTTTGGGCAAATTTTTTTTTGCCTCCTGATTATTTCACTCTGTTTCATTTTATTAATAATGTTTTGGGGAATAGTAGCACCAATCTTTCGAGTGACATGTAATCAGTTGATAGAAATTTCCTAACTTTTGCTGTAGGGACTGCTGTGCTTTATTTATTCTGATGAGAAAGGTTCCTGTTTGTTTTTAAAACTGGTTATAATATATTTAATTAACTTATTATGCTGTTATTAATGAAATATTTTTATTTTTAGATTATTTAAGACAGCAAATTGAGAAAAATTTTATATGCTACTAGAAAAGTGTTTAACTATTTTCTATTGCAAAACAATTTTAAAATTTTACTAGTATAATATATATATTTATTTATTATATTAGCCCTTTGCTAATAAATATGAGTGGAGTGAGATAGCCCAGATTTTGATACAGGAAATACCACTGATAAGACCATATCATTAAATAGACAATATATAAATAATATTGCTGATTCAATTATACTAATATTGCTTATTCAACGATACTAATTTAATGTTTTAATGCTAATATATACATACTTTAAACACAGATAGAAGAGGCATAAGGTCTTGATCTGATGTCAAAGGTGAACCAATCTTTGTAATAAAACACCACTCACCGATGCATTGAATTAAAGAAAGTATCAACTAAAATAGAAAGATAGTAAATGAGAAAAACTTGCAAGAACCTATAAAGCAAGTTTGATATCAATGTTTATACTATAGCAACCAACCCAACAAAATAAAAGAATTGGTGGATTTTGCCAAAATATAGATTTAGTTAAAATAGATAAAACATAATGATTTTATATTTTGAAAAGGATTTTAATGTTTATAGGGATATTTTTATTTTTTATGAAGTACTCATATATTAAAAGAACTAAATAAACCAAATAAAGCTACATTCAGGCCTTGAGCTGCTGATCACCAAATTTGCCATTTGCAATAAAAGAAATCCAGGTGGCTACCTTTTTTTAAAGTGGCAAAATTTGGTAGCTAAAAAAAAACTATTCATTTTCTTTATACATCTTATACAACGCTAATTTTTTAATATTTTATTAATTTCACAAAACAACTTAGTATTAAAATAACTTCAGAAAATTTCATTTTAATTTTCAGAATATTGCAAGGAAAGTATTAGCATTACATGAAAAACAAAATGATATAGCAAAAATTATAAAAAAAACTGTACAAATTTAAAAAGTAACAATTAAAAAATAAAATTATAAAAAAAAACTGTAACTACAAATTTAAAAAGTAACAATTAAAAAATAAAATAATTTAAGGCTGGAGAAAAAAAATTCCACAGCAAAGCCTGTAAACTTAAAATTCCAATTTTTTATAGAAAATAAAGTCCAAGATACTAAAAATTAAAACTCTCCAAAATTTACAAATAAAAAAAAATTTCAGCAAAATCTAGAGATTTGTCGATAAAATATAGGAATGTTTGGATGAATTTAAAATTTTATAAAAAAAACATTCTTACATTAGTGAATTTTCATGAAAGTAGTAAAATATTAGGGTATTTTTATGTCTGTTGGGAGATTGTAAGAAACTTACAAGAACTGGGCGCTTCCCAAAAAAATCAGAAGAGTGGGGTGCAATATTATACTTACTTTTTTGTCCTCTTCCACTAAGGAAGAATCTGGATTTGGCAATAAATTTTCTAAAGTAGAAGCTAAGACCTAAAAATTGAGGCAAATAACAAAATTTAGTGTAATTACAATTAGTTGAAATTTTTAACTAAGCATGAAAGACAAAATTACCTCAATAACACTTCTTGTCAAATCAGCATAATTCTTTCGAAGTTCTTCAGCATGATCGCATAACAGAAGTAGCATATCAGAGGCCACACGAGCAACAGCTTTACAGTTAAACTGAAATGTAATTAAATTATAAATTTTATGAAATTTTAAACAATATTTGGTTTTCATAAGAAAAAAAATGCTGTTTTTAGTGTATTTGAAACTCTAATGCAGAAATTTCAATTTTGTACTAACATCTGGTCATGCTCTGTAACAGTTGAGATTTTTACATACCTCTCTCCCATATAAAAAATTAATTTAAAATATTTATTGATGTGAAACATCTGAACCCTATACTCCACACTAGTGCAGGGTATGGAGTAAATCATGAAAGAAATGTAATGGGAGTGACATCACATTGTTATAAATATGTAAAAGAAAACTATTGTTATAATTTGAAGGTCCTAGTTGCTTAACCTTAGCGACTTTGGGATATTTGGCAAAATATCACCAACTTGATAGCTTTTGATAAGTTCTAGAAACTTCTAAAATATTGTAGATTATCTAAAAACATTTGAAGTTATGTGTTTCCTTGAGAACGTTCTACAAAAAGTATAAGTTCATCATCATTCAGTTGAGTTGTTGACATAATGAGAGTAAAAAAATAAAAAATAAATAAAAACATAATAACTAATATTGAAACTTTTTCTTAGGTACCTTGTACCATGGTCACACAAAATACACATTCACCTTTTTCCATTCAAAATATGTGAAAGGAGTGATGTTTCACATCCTATGTAATAAAAGACAACACTAATAACTGGGTGTATAGTCCATCAATGTGAGATAAAGGGTGGGCTCAGGCCGAAGGCATTACTACAACATGGTGCAATTGCATGGTCATGAAATTTTAAAGCCCGAAGAAACTAAAAGAAAAACTGTATTCAGCTCATTAAAGATGAGACCATCTCTTTCACTCCATGATTCAACTGAATAGGAAAGTTAATATTAGGAGGTCATCCCAATTTAAAAATTCAGAATATGAATATTCAAACTGTGAAGTTAGAGAGACTTGCTTACTCCTTTATTTTCAAATTCACATTTTAATCAATGAAATTATTGCAATGTTTGTTTATAGATAGATTATTTGAGAAAGAGTTAGTTCCTTTACCTCTGTGGTATGACAAGTAATTGAAATCAAAAATTTGAGGCATTAAACTTGATAAATTCATTATTAGAGGGTCTAGAGGAGCCCATATTAATTGTGTTATGTTAAGGGATGGTATAGTATGTGTGTTTTGGTAGGGAGTTGTGTAAGAAATAAAAATATTGAATGGGAGGGATGTATGGCAAGCATGTGTTTGTGGATATTAGAAGCGTAAGTGCAGAACGGATGGGAAGAAATCTTTTGTAACTTTATGAACGGTGGATCTGAGATAACCTTTTGCAAATTTATCCCATCTTATGACAGGTTTACACATCTAGTCCATCTATAATGAGTAAGAGTTACTCATGTTTTCTCAGACACTTATGTCATATATAAACAAAAAATATAAACAAACCATTTGCAATTGATGGAGTAAATAAATCCACTCTAGCTCTAAGACTATGTATACAAAAATCCTTATAATCAGAGGTTGATATTTTGTACTGGAAACTAGTATTAGCAGCACAGTAAAAAATTTCTAGTCACCAAAATTTCTATTTGCTGTAAGTTTTCATTGCACAACATATATACTTGATATACTCATCACTGGTGAAAGGGCAAGCATAATGTTTGAACTCTAACTACATTCGACAAATAACATTCAAAAGTATTTCAAAAATAGTGTGAAAATCAATTGTTTATATTGTATTTTTGTTTACTAATATGCCCAACTTGAAAACAAATCATACATAATATTGAAATCACGTGTCATGGAATATGAAATATTACCTATGAATTATTGTTGGACTAAAACAATATAGACAAAACCATGAAACACAAAATAATGTCATTTTCATAAAAAATACAAAATAGATTGTGTGAATCAATACAGGGAAACTTAAATGTACCTCTTTAGTCCTAGGTTTGTTTGAAGTAGTTGATATAGAAGACTTGAAAGCAAAAGGGGTTAGTGAAAATCATGCAGAACCCAATCACCATAGAAGAAACAAAAAATATTGCAAAGAAAGAAACTAAAACTTAAAATAAGCAAAAAAATAAAGTAACACAAAATAATTAATAAAAGATAATGTTAGTAAAAATACTAAATAATAAAAAATATAAAAATAATTTGAATGCTAAAAATATATAATCATTTGATTCCTAATTAAGCTATATATATATTCTTAGGGTTACAAGAATCCCTAAAACTATAACATGTAAAATAGAAAAAAATTTACCCTAACAGCAATAAGTAAGACTGTAACAGCTTCTTTTATGCGATAATGATTTGTTTTATTCATCAATTCTTCATACAAATAGATACCAATGCTGTTTATAGCAATACACCTGAAAGAATAACAAATTTTTAGCATTAAATAAAATAGTAAATAGCATTAAAAAATGTTCGATATTTTACTATATGTAGCTATAGATTATTGTTAATTGTATTACTATCAAATTGGGACACAAAGATCAAATGTTTGATGTTTATTACTTAATGTTTTAATAAATTATGGAAGAAACACACCATATTTTAATTTTTCTATTCTGAATACACCCACACCTAATTATAACGAAGTCAGAGTAATAACAAAATAATTTTAGTAGAAAATTTAGAAGTCATTTTTATATGACTATTATTGGCATGACAAACTTTTCTTAATTACTTAACTGCCTCCAATTGCTGAATCAATCCATGTGAAGTGGTTCAGAACTAATTATTTAACAATTTTTAATTTTGTGTGTGTCTGTGATAACCTCTATATTATGAGTATCTGGATTTCAAAAACACCAGCATTTCATTTTGTAATATTTTATTTAGAAACTGTGACCAATTACTTCAGATTTAAAGACGAATATAATGGACAATAAATGTTGCCCTTTGACTGTCAGCCTTAACGAGAGTTCACTATATAGCACATGTTTCAAAGGGTAATATTGTGTTTAGATATCAATTGGCAGGAGCATCTTTTGCAAAACCCATGTTTTCCAATGCTGAAATTGTGTGATTATTTTTTGATCAAGCAAATTGAATTTATTCCAAAAGACAATAATGGTATTTGCTTGATAAATTAAATAGTGCATCATGAATTTAAAAACCTTTAAAATGTGTGTTTTTACATTTTTATTAAATATTTTGAATTTTACAAGCATATTTTCATAAAAAAATTTATATCTTCAAATTTAAAAAAAAAACCATTAAAACAGAACATAAAAAGGTTGGAAAAAAAGTATTAACTGATTTCAAAGACAAAAGAGAATCTTCTTCATTAAGATAATTAAATGAAATCTGTACCAACAAAGGCAAAATCGTTTCTGGCTCTTTTACCTTTAAAACTGGCTGATACCCTTTTTCAACCTTTTTACACTATGCTCTAATGAAATGATTTATTTTCAAATAGGTTCTGATGACAGTTAAGAAAAAAAAATAATTCATTCTGTCTCTTCAATTTTATTTTAGATGTGTCTGGAACCTGCATCTTTATGCTGGCCCTAGAAAACTTATCAAGTATATCATCTTCATTGAATAGAGAGGAAGCAAAAAGAAAAATTCTTTGAGTTTTACACTCTTTTTTTCATATATATATATATATATATGCAATGTGTGAGCAAAAGGGCAAAATGCAAATTACATTACATGCAAGAAGAAAAAAAAAACATGTAAGTTACAAAACATGTAAGATACAAAACATATCTGTGTAAATTTGATACTACAAATACATTTGAACAATATCTTATCCAAAATAAAACTAAAAATTTCTTGGGAAAAGTGCTTTATGAAGGATTAGCAGAGCTACAGGCACATTTCAATTTATGCATTATCTTGACTAGTGACTTAAGTATACCAGCTATAAATATCTAAATTTTAATCTTAGCAAAATACAAAGCATAAAAAACAACTTAATTTCTTGTCAAAGTAAAATCTGTTCAGAACAATACAAAAATCAACAAAAGTTCCTTAGGCACAAATATAAACTAATGGAAAGAATTCATATTACAATATTATAGTAAAAGAAAAAGAGGACATGCATAGGAAGACATGTTAATAGATTCTTAATAGGATGTGCAAATTGACATAAATTACACGAAAACTTGCATTTACTCGCAGGTTGCTGTGTGTAGGAGGGGATAAGTATCAGTTGTGAAATGTTTTTATATATGTAAAACAATTCACACATCATATAAGTATCTGGATTAAATGTGCAATTCAAATTCGAAAAGCAATTTAAAACATACAATACAGTACAAACTGTTGTTGTTGTTGAAACCCAGACCGTCCGACCTACCAGAAAGGTGTAAGGTAACTGTTTGGACGGTCGGGAAGTGCCACCCAATTTAGACCGGAACCCAGTGGGGGAGGCATCCACAGGGACCGTACCCTCCTTCCCCTACCACCAACCTCTCGGAAGGACTTTCGGACCCACATGTTTAACGTGATCGTACTCCGCATGAACACGGCGGCAGTTTTGGCAGTGGCTGGAATCGAACCCGGGCCTACCGAGTGCAACTCCAGCGCGCTAACCAATGGGCTACCGCGCCCTACAGTACAAACTGTAGTACTCATCACATATTTATTTTCTTCATTGCTGTTACTGACAAAGTTTCTCATAGAAATACATTTTCATTCTCTACAGAAGTGAATTTGCATAGGTACTTTTCTAACCAATTGAACAGTCTAGAAGCACTTTATTTTTTCATGAAAATATATATCTCTACAAAATTTTAAGTAGTATATCTGATGGCTCCATTGAACAATGCAGTTTGTACATAAGTGCATCTAGAAATGCATTTAAAATGTCCTGACACGTCATATGATACTCAACTGCATTTTTAATGCATGTTTATACATGTTTTAAAACATATGATGAAACAAAACCTGTTTCTGTGCATAACTTAGTAAAAAAATATGTTCCATCTCATTCAGAAAAACCCACTTAATACATTTAGCTCAAAACAATACATCTTAAATAATGCTTAAGTTTGCCATTTCAATTAATTTTTCTAAAAATAAATAAGCTCAGGAAATTACTTGGAATATCATGCACTATGAGGGCTTAGAATAAAATATACATCTCAATTAAATTACTCAAAAACATAAAAGTTCTAAAAAGCATATTGATATTCCTAAATTACAAAGAAAGAAAATCATCTTACCTAGCCAGACCAGCTGGCTCCCGCTTTCCTGCTTTAAACAAAATGCTTGTAATGTGATCCTAGAAAACAAATACAAATATGAACTCTAAACAACAAATAAAAGTAACCAAAATTTATTAAATAATGTTTCCATTTACTTTAGCATCATTGCATTCGATAGTAAATAATTCAGTTGATGATGGCTGCAAAGTTGATATTTCTTTATATACATTAGGCAGGCATAAAAGTGCACCTAATATCGACATTGCCTCTGTTCTAGGAACCTACAATTAAACACATTTAAAAATAAATACTAATAATATTTTGATAAATAAATGACATTTTGTTTAATAATATTGTATCATAGAAAAATTTCATAGAAAAATTAAAAAAAACATAATAACAACTAAGGTTTTAATAACATTTAGAAACATGCACAACATGCACCTCTAATTGAACTTTTTTACAATTAGTCACCTCTTGACACATATGACTTTGGACCAATTGTGCCAATTCTTTAAATGTAATTTACATTTTTAACACATACAATACAATTCAGTTTGTTACCTGTTGGAAATTTTGCAGCCAGAAAACATACAGCTGAACAGATATAAAGTAAAATGCCAAGCACATATAATTCACAATTTAATAATAGCATAAATAGAATGAACATCTAACCATAAATAACAAAAAGGAATAACACAAATTTATAACCACCAGTTCTTGAAGCTTCTTTATAATCATACAATTTGTTTAAACTGAGAACCTGACTTACATTTTTCCTGCAACATAATAACTAATAGTTAAATTGGCTAGCCTTTCATAAAAATAGAGACACAGAATATCATATAGATTAATATGTATTAAAAATAACAAAATAATCTGAGTTAGCAAGCCACCTGCATCACTCATTCAGAGCATTTAAATACTTCAACAAATATCTAGTCAAAAGTAAACTGCCATCATTGTATCCTAAGTTTTAATTTTCAATTCTAAAAATAATTCATTTGTGTTCTTGGTTGCCCAAAACATGCAAATTTGCAAATTTATCGAAAACTAAAATTCAATTTTTCTACCACATAGAAATAATTTCCTTAATTGCAATATTGGGAAAATAAAATTATCTAGAGTGTGACTTTACTCGACTTTCTCATACCAAAATCCATTCTCATCCAACCATGATTAATGATGTCACAAACACAAAAATTGTATCATGATTGGTTTTCACTGCAATGCTTAAAATTATTAAGTTTTGTGATCACTGAACCATAAGTAACCCCCTTTTAAGCATGATTATGTGAAATTTTGTCCTATTCTGCCATGTTAAGAAAATATAAAATTTTGAATAAATTAGGAAATATTCACTCGAATTTTAAAAAATTCTACCTAGTTCTAGATTTTAATTTTTTTTTATAACAAAACCAAATATAAAGTTTTGTGAAAATTCATTAATATTTGTGGCAGCTATTGTGCACACAAGAAATCATGTAGCAGCTATCATGTACACAAGAAATCATGTGGTGGCTATCATGTACACAAAGAATCATGTGGCAGCTATCATATACACAAGACAGACAGACAAACAGACAGACATCACTCTATCAAAATGTAGTCAAAACATGTTCAGAAGGTCTTAAAGTATATATTTGCATCAAAATCTCGAAATCAAAAATTTTCGTACATACAATACTTTTTTAATACTTTGTATGAGAAAGCAAATATGATAACCTTTAATAAAAAAAATAAGGTGTACAAACAAAGTATTAGTAGACATTTTAAAAGGCAAAAGAAGCAATATTAATAAATCGGTTAAGTACTTATTTCTGTAAAATAGTAACTCACTCCTTTAACTTCACTTGATGAAATAACTGTGTCTGCTGCATAAATAAAATCCATTATTAAAAGTGTAGAACCTGGAAGACCAACTGAGAAAAAATTAGAACCACAGGACTTGACAATTGTGTTGATGATGTCCTAGAAAGAATAAAAGAATGTCACAATAATAGATTACAGAAAAAATGAATAACTTTGACTAAAAAATATCTGAAAAAAGCTTCACTTGCTTTTCTGATACATTAATATTCCATAACATTCAAATTAACTATAACATTAAAAATCAGCATATACTTAATAGAACTCTCTTATAACCACACAATATCCACATTTTTTTTTTCATTGGTATTGTCTTATAGTTTTCATTAACTATGTTGAAATATCAAAAGGTTACACCTGAACAAATGTGTAACATTACATATAACATACTTCTTTACATAGAACTCCGCCATAACCACAAAATATTCAAATGATTTTATTACATTGGTATTGTCTTATAATTTCAATTTATTATGTTGAAATATCAAGCTATACCTGAACAAATATGTAACATTGCACATAACATACGTCTGTACATCTAAATGGCAATAAATGCATCATTATAAGAGTTTTCATCCATAAGTTTATTTTAACCACTTTCCTGTCAAGCATTTTTCTGTAAAAAACTGATAGTAAAATGTCAGAGTTTTTTCTTTTATTATTTAAAATTATATATATATAATATAATGCCTTTTAGCAGAAAAAATCTTATATCCTTTTATATTTTTAAGATAGTTTTCAAAAATCACATCTAATATATCCAATTTCATCTTCATAATCAACGTTGGAATCCATTATAAATATTGAAAACAATAAAATATTACAGATAAAAAATATACAACACATGGTGTTATATTTCTAATATATGAGCAGCCCTACTACCTGGTTATATAAATCAAAGCAAATAATACAAAAATATATATGCACTGTTATGTTTCTTACATCCAAGTCACACCAACTTTAGTAATGAGTTACAATATCAATACAAACAAAAATAAACAAACAATTTGGAAAAATATTAGACAATATCAAAAATGTTAATGCCTGAATACAGTCAAAATCATTCAGCTAATCATATAACACACGAATATACATACTCAGGCAAATCAGGGATAACCTTAAACAGGGGTCTCCAAACTTACTAAGAGGGGAGCCACATTAGAATAATAAAAGTGCTAGGTTGGCAGGATCGAAAAAGAGACACACATCTTCTATAATAATAAAAAATATATTTGTCTGTATGTCTGTTTGTGTCATTTGTAGTGAAAAATCAAAGTGCCCCACGGTATGACATTTGGTACAGAAATATCTTGATTTCCAAAAATAAACATCTAAATAAAAAAAAAATTTAATTTTTAATTATGAAGTTATGAATTTAATAGTCTAAATCACATATCCCAATACAGCAGTCAATTTTCATTAGCACCACTATCTATTATGCATTGCTAAAACTATTTTCAGATTTTATTTTCATCTCAAACTATTGCTAATGTAATAAAACTAAAAGAACGTTGTTAAGAGCAACATACAACACAAAATAATAAAGTAGGCTGGCTTTGAAGGAAATAAATAGACAGCTCAAACTGCTGATAATGTAATAAAACTAAAATAACTTTAGTAAAAACAACATACAACACAAAATATTAGTGTCAACCAGTATCAAAGGCAAGAAACAGCCTAGGATCAGACACAAAGTCCAAGATTAGCCCAGGCAAAAGGGGGTGTAATCGGCCTTTTCAACTTCAGCCCATCGTACACATTATTGATTACTGATAAGGAAAAAAGTAAATCCAATAGGCCCGGTCCACCTGGATATAACCAACAATCCAGCTTCACTGGTGGCACCATCTATAGTGTTATTTAAAGACAAAAACATCCTTTGGTTTCCCAGAATTCTCTGTATATTCTGGTGTAATTTTAATCAGAGTTTTACATTTTAAATCCTGTGAAATGCTGGATATTCACTGCTAGGTTTTTTATATATGTATAAATATATACAAAGCTTAATAATTGAACATGAAGAAATGCAAATGTATTTTCCCAAGAGAATAATTTATAATAGTAAAGGATGATGTCTGTGTATTCATCTGTTTGTTAGTCTGTGTCGCCTGTAGAGTACAATCTAAGTGATACATGGTCACAAAATTTGATACACACAAGGATTTCAGTACCCAGAAAGGTGCACCTTGAAGAGTGGGGTTTTTTATTCGAATTAATTTTCAAGTTATTTTATGTTTTAGCACAGTTTTGAGCGATTTTCCCACAAATTAGTTCCTTAGAAATTGAAAATGTTATCACATATTTTCCATGTTGAAAAAACCATCAGAAAGATCAATGAATTCTCTTTCAAACAAACTTTGAATGGAATCCATACTATTAATAGACGAATTAACAGATGGAAATATATACTTTTCGTGTCTTGAAGATTTTTTCTTTTGGTTATAATCAGGTTTATTATTCAAATGTTCCTTTGTTTACAAGAATTCAATGTGAATTCTGGAGTGATTTTAATCAAAGATTTGCATCTTAAATCCCAGACAATTTCAGGTACATTTCCTAGAACATTTCGAGGTAGCCACAAATTTAAGATGCAAAACTCTGATAGAAACTACACTGAAACTCACAGCAAATTCTCCAAAACCAAAAATGTGTGCTTATAACAAAAAACCAATATGTGTGCTTATAACAAAGAACCAATATGTGTGCTTATAACAAAAAAATAATAATAAAATAAACTGTTGTGTGGGTGCAAACACAGCTATGTCACGACCACTCATCTTAAATCCTGAGCAATGCCGGGTACATTTTCTAATAGAAAATAAACAAGTTAGATAAATATATAGCAATTAAATTTTTTCTTTAGGAAACAGTGGCACACAAAAAGTTGAATATTAACCAATGGCACCAAATATTGATAAATCAACTAATGAGAGCAATATGCCTGTTTTGTTGATATGGAATATATGTTGATATGTTGTTGAATGGTCTTTTCAATATTTGGTGTAACATTTGAAACACATATTTAAAAAAATATATTTAAAATGGTTATCAGTTAATTTTGAGCAAGTTTTTTTATTTAACATACTTTTTTCTGCAGAATGATTACTCACAAGTGTAACTGCTTTTAAATATGAAATGAATTTCCTTGCAAATGCCTTTGTATTGCTATAGTTACTTTCTATCAACACAGAAAAGAACTTAACTACATTTTCGTTTTGAAATAATGACTTCAACATATTATCCAATTGCAAATCTATTAATTCTAACTGCATATTTATATAAACATCATCAAATGGATTTTAAAACAAAGAACTTTTTATTCTTTTTTAAATCAACAAAGTGCTCATTTAATGAATTTTGTAGCAGTATAATTTTACCAGAATTATTAGCAATAAAATTTAATTTAGCGGCATATTTTTCACATTTATTTGTCAGAGTCTGTGGGCCAGATAAACCAATTGCATGGACTAAATTCAGCTGACAGGCCATATTTTAGGGACCCGTGTTCTAAAAAAATGTTTTTGACCCAGAACAATGTAAATAAACTCCCTAATCTTAAACATTTACATTGACAATGCACATTTCTAAAAATTCAACCTATCTGTAATTTTTTACACAATAAATCAACATTCAAAATTTTTAAAAGATAATGCATTGAATCGTAATATTCATATCTCACAGCCAGACAAACATATAGACAGAGAGAAACAAACATCTCTACTAAAGTTGCTGAAACCTGTTTGGGTGATATTAAGACATAAACTTCTGGGAAAATCTCAAGTTTTAAAATTTTTGGAAAATAAAACTTTCTCAAAACTATAATTTATAAGAGTAAAAATTCATATAAATTAAATTAATACCTGATCATTTGCCATAAAACCATGATGCAGTGCATAGTAAAAATGCACAAGGTAATCTTTGTGAAGAGGTAAATCATGGCGTCTTAACATAAGAATGCATAACAAATTATAAGCAAGTAGCTTTCCTTGTTTGAACTTGTCAGGTAAATGTAATGACTGCAAAATATTAGAAAACATTAAATGGAATACAAATAACAAAAAGTCAAACAATGTAATTTTAGAATATGTATAACAATTACAATGAAATAATTTAAAATAAAATGTTAAGATTTATAAAAGTGAAAAGTTAAGATTTATAAAAGTGAAAATAAAAATTTCAGATAGTAAAAGTTATAGGAAGAGTATGTAGAAAAATCTTCTTAAAATGAGCCTGTATTTAGAAAAGAAATTTTAATTTTGTGACAACTTTAATTCAAAGTAATATACCAGTTTTATAATAAGTGCAATTTTATTTTATTAAATTTAAATTAATAGATGTAAAATTGAAAGGAAATATTTTTTAAATCATAAGAAATTAAAATTGAAAAGGACTACACAACTATCCAAGAAAAATTATTTAGTGGAAAACGTCAATTTCTAGAACAATCTCACAAAACTGATCATAATATAGTGAGATCTTTAGAAAAAAAATATCTAACATAATGGCACATATTTTATGAGAGATAGCTAAAAATTTACATACTAATAAAAAAAAGGGTATTTAAAACAAGATTTACAATATTGCTGCATTTTTAACAATTATGTTATTTTATGTAAATTAAAGCAGCACATAAAACTGAATTACAGGGGAAAAGATATAAAAAAACTATAGAACAATACAAAAAGTTTGCATAAAGAAAAGCATAAGAAAAATAATGTAATTGGCTAAAAGATTTCCCATATTATATTCCCATATATAGTGCAAGTTTGACTATTACAGTGAAGCAACTTATATCCTAACACGGCAATGCAAATTAGCAAGAAAGTATTTACTTGATCATCCTCTAACTACTCTTGATGCAGTCTTTGTTTTTGCGGCTCTTCAGCAAGTGTCGAGCAATGATATTTTTTAATAAGGTACATAAAACTCTAGTAAAAGAAGGATTCCAAATATATCCTGGCATAAATTTTGAAATATTTACTTCTAGTCAATGATAGTACAGGGCAGTATTTTTAATGCTGTCGACTATTGATCATATAAATTTATATTAAACTCTACCAACTATATATAAATTTATATTTTACCCAAACAATAACTTCATAAAAGTATCATTTATCATGCCTAATTAAACATGTTGGCACTATATGACAACATGCATATGTATTTTTAACATGCATATGTATTTTTGACAACATGCATATGTATAGAATATGACTTTGCATATATCTAATAATACTAGACCACAATGTACATTTTTTTGTTTGCCCACCATGGTGTAGCTCTCATTTAAGCATTCAGGTCCAGGCTTGTGGAAACTAAAGAAGGAAATCCAAAGATTTCCAAAATGTGCATCTGCTTACTAAACAATTTTTGCACAACATTTTACAGTGTGATTTAGTTTATTACTATAGGATATTGTTTTCTTATCTCTATAAAATTGAAACTCTGTCCGTCATTCTCTTTGTTTGCTTTGTATTCAAGACTATAGTTTATGACTGAATTTTTTCACCTTTGGCATATTACTCCTTATGTTACTGCGGGTAACCACATCTATGATTAATAAGAAGCTAAATTAGAACTTCTGTAAAAATAACATTAGGTAAAAATAACATTAGCTAAATTTCTTTTCTTAAAGTTTATTAGTAGAAAATAACATTCTGTTGCATAGTAATGGAAATTAATTGATTTTATTCTATAAAAAATGTTTATCAGTCAAATGCGTTGCATAAGGTAAGCAAATTTTATTTAATTTTCCCATCAAAATAACAAAAATCTCAGATAATCTAACAAATTAAAAGTATTATATTTTGAATTATGTGTTATAGGTTGATGCAATGGGATAAAATAAAATTACAGGTAATATTGTAAACTTTTATGTATCCTGTTTCTATTTCTGCCAAAATATTTCCAAACTACATTTCCAACAATATTTTTGAATGTGTTTTATTGATTACTAGCTGTGGTGTACCATTACTAGCTGTGGTGTATCATTACTAGCTGTGGTGTATCATTACTAGCTGTGGTGTCTATTCTATTTTATCACAGTCACTAGTTTAGAAATAACTTTTGTAAGCAAATAAACTAAAAATGCAGCCTATGCAAACAAAAAAAGTCCAAATAAAAAATAAGAATAAAACTAGAACACACTAGAGAGTCTCCAAGTATAAGAAGCACAAAAAGAAATGTTGATCTATAAAATATAGTCAAAGCAAAAAATGTAATAATAAAATCAAGGATAGGTGGCAGATTCGTATCTCCAAAGTACAAAAAGTAGAAATAAAATTGAGAATCTGTGGATAAATCTCTAAGCTATAAAATCTCATATAAAATTGAAGATCTGTAAGACTTCTGAAGGCAAAGAATAAAATCCCAAGTGTGTGCAGATTTTTCTTTTTTTACTCAAAGAATGTTGAATATCAATTTTCACAATTTGCTGTGTGTCAATAAAGTCAATAACCTATTTTATGAATGCAGTGAATTATTAAAATAAGTTGCAAATACGTAGGTAAAAAGAATATAAAATGGCTGATCTGTGATAAAATTCCCTCATGTAGAAAACTGCAAATTTGCACAAAAATCTGAAAACAGAATTGGAACATAAATCCATAGATATATAAGATAGATTTGTGAGATAATTTAGATGACATAAATCAATAGATGTATGAGATAGATTTGTGAAATAATTTAGATGAACCAAAAAGCATAAAATTTCAAATCCAAAAAGTTTTTTCTAAAGCAGAAAATATAACCACTTAATGGCAAAAATCAGTAATTAAATCACTAATCTGTAAAAAGTTCCTCAACTACATACAAGGCATACTTTGAATATCTAAATAATTCAAAACATTTAATTCTACGACAAATAACAAAGCTATTCTAATGCAAAATATGAATTATTTCTAATTTTTATTTTTTCCTTAATTATGAAGCACCTAGCTTTAGATCAGTCAGTGTGTTTTAAAATTAAAATCCTTAGATACAGAGCAGTTAAGTCTAACATAACAAAGAAATATAAAAATAATAAATTGAGAGCTTCACCTGAAATAACCATGGTGTGATGAGGAGCAAAGGCGGTAGAAGCTCAGGAGGAGATGGAGTAGAGTGATTATCTAAAGTAACACCTAAATTGTCTCGAATCTATTAATAGAAAACACATAATCAAAACATTTTCAAATGCCAAACTTTTTATTGTATAAAACTTAATTTTTTAATTACTGTTATTTCAATAGAAGTTTTTTTTAACTCTAACTTACAAGAGAACATGCCCAAGTGTCACCTGCCAATTTGACAAATTTTTGCATATAATATTTAGGTAAAGCATGATAAGTGAGCAATAAAAAAGTATGCTTGTTTCACTTTAGAAATAAAGAAGAAATGATCTAAACATTAGAAGTGACGATACAATAATAAATATATAGCAGTGGAAAATGCTGTGGTATGGCTAGTATGGTACCGACAGACCATTAGAATTAGAGGAATAATTAAAATAAAATTTGCATTCATTGAACAAAAAATTTTAACACTTTGCTTGGATTATTTGAACTAGATGTATGTATTTGTAGGGTAAAGAAACAGTTTGCATTCATTCATGTATTTCAACCCTTTCAGTCCCTACCAGAATTTCAACAAAGTGAAGAATGCAATGATCTATCATGATATCTTAGAGAGGAAAATGCTCCATGTCACCAAGCTCATATTGTTCATGATTGATTGGTTTGAGGAGCATTCTGGACAATTTCAGCACATGATTTGGCCACCTAGTTCGCCAGACATGAACCCCTTGGAGCATATCTGAGATATGATCGAAAGATCCATTCATGACCAAATTCCAGCACCTATCACAATCAGGCTGCTATCCAGACAGAATGGCTGATCATTTCTCCTGGAGACTTCCGCCGACTAGTTGAGTGAGTCCATGCCATGTCGAGTTGCTGCACTTCACCGAGCTAAAAGAGGCCCAAGACGATATTAGAGGTATCCCATGACTTTTGGCACTTGTGTGTGTATATATATATATATATATATATATATATATATATATATATAATTTTGTTCAATTTAGAGCAACTCAAAAGTACTTATTATTGCAACAGTTAATACATGTATTTTTAAGCCAAAATATCAAAAAAGACCCATTTGTATCAACATTTAAGGTGTCATATATCATATACTAAACTGTTATAAGCAACTCCTTTTACTCACATATCATATCTTATCAATATATATTTATAAATCATAACTAATTATGATTTTGAAGTGACACTTAGCATGCTCCTTTGTAAGCTCACATCAAGAGTTTATATGCAAGAAATCCAAATAATCCAGACATTTTTATATTTACCACTCTACTATTAAAATGTAAACTTAGTGAGCACAGAAAGAAGACCTGAACCAATCACAAATAATTGAAAAAAAATATTCAAATTCAATTTAAGTGTGATTAACTTTTTCTCAATTTCACATTAATATCTTTATTAAATTATACAAAATAAGTAATATATTCTAACAGTTCAATAATTCAAAATATATATTTTTTTAATTTTATAATTTTTAAAACACTATTTTCTTACATTTTTGAACAGCAAGAATATAAGAAGCACATATTTTAGATATTATGTTTAAAAACATGAATAAAAAATATTAATGCACATAAGACATCATTTTCCAAAATTATTTGAATAAGAATATAATTCTTAATTTAAAGCAAATATGGATAAGTTCTAAGACAACTGCTTACTAAACTATACAGTTACAGTGAAATTACTCCTAAATTGCTGCATGGAGAAGCTGAACATTTACTTGCTTATAATATGCAATATTAGTGTAGGTCTAATTAGAAGACTTTTAGAAATAAAGTTTCAATTCTTCAAACACATCCACAAATCAAAGTTAATTTTGCACATATCCATGATTTCTAGCTGCTTCATTTAATACAATTAATGGTAATTTATATATTTTAATTTTAGTAAAATTCTGTTAAATCTACACATTCCATTATTAAATATGAGAATATTTTCTTGAATGACAAAAATAAAAATTAAATAGTGTTTTGGAATCAAAATATAAGAATGAAGGTAAAAATAAATAAATTGCCATTTGCTAATTTACTTAATAAAAATAAAGTTAAACAAATGTTAAATTTTACCTATTATTGTCAGACATGGTACCACAAAGTATTTAAACAATATTTAAATTATATATTAGAAATGAGAAAAACTAGTCAAAAATAAAATTTTAAATGAAAATATTCAATTACATTTTTACATTTTGGTACAACATCATTCTTAGTTGAAATTTTACATATGGCTTCTTAGAAAATAAACTAAATAAAAACAAAACTAGATGCTGAGACCATGAACAAAAATAAATGCTTACTTTTATAAAAATGAAAAAAACTTTAAGAAGAAGTCTTTAATGAGTATTAAATTGTCTTTTACATTAGATATCTTGTGTAAAATATAAAATAAATATATTTTTATTTATTACAATAAAATGGCAAAAATATTAAAAATTTATGTAACAAAAATTGTAGAAGAAGAAAAAAAAAAAAAATACACAATGAATTAAGAAAAATAAAAATATTTTAATGATTACTTTAATAAGAAGCTCAGACAAATCAACCAGGTACTTAAGAACTTGAGCATGTATATTAGCATCTTTTATTTTATTGATATCACCAAGAACACCCAACATGCGTTTCCATAAAACCACAGCAACATCAGATAACCACCCTCTGGTGGATCCTCCAGACATCACACTGTGAGCCTCTCCAGGAGCAGTGTTTCCAATTTCTGAGGAGATACAGTAAAGACAGTTAATAATATCTTAGAATGTGAAGCTGAAATTTCATATCTTTTGCTAATAATTTAAGCAGTTTTCCTACCTTTCTTTTTCTTCTCGGAAAGACCTTTAATGTATTAAAATACAAGATAGTTCAAAATTTATAAAAAGTTAAGCAGAAGAAAAAAATTGCAAAATATATCAAAATTAGTAATAGAAGCAATAATAATGCATACTAACTTTTACAATTCTGTTTTAATGCAAAATTCAAGAATCAATAAAAACTATTTACAAATGAGATAGGAAAGCATCAAGCAATTGACGAACAAGTAACTGCCAGAGTTATTTCTACATTTCATTTTACATGTTATAAATTGATTCATTGCTATTACTAAAATGATAAACATCAAACAAAATGTAATATTAAGCAAAAGTAATTTAAATGCTTACATTTTTAAATGTTTTAGTTTACTTTCAATATTTACATTGTGAAATTTGTATGTTCAGTTTTATTATAAATGAGCATTTAAATTTTGGAATGGTGTTTATTTTAAATATTAAAATTTAAAAATTTATTTGCTAAATTAATTTATATTGCATTATTTAATTTAGTTATTTACTAATTTTTTCAACTACTTACATTTTGAAGTATTTTACTTACTTTTAAACAGTAAAAATTTGGAACGATTTTATTTACATACATATAATTTTATCCTTGAAAAATTTTATTTTATTTTGAAATGATTTTAAATATTTAAATTTTAAAATGTTTTGTCTATTTTTAAATGATTCAAATATTTAAAAATTCAAATATTTGCTTATTTGGATTAGTAAATGATAACATTTCAACAGTCACTGTGCATGTCCTACACATAGGATTCAAAGTAAGTACTTTGTATTTCAAAGATATCTTGTGATTAAGTGAAAAGGACTGCACGTTAATTGGTTCAATAGCTCCCAATACTTGATGTTCTAAAGTTTAGACTTTGTATGATGAGCAATACTAAAGACTGCCTAATCTGATTGAAACGCTACAGTATTTAAGAGTTTGAATGTGAATATTTTATTGAATATGATATATATGCTGTAATCACTGAAGGGAGATCAGTATTACTTGGTACTTAAGACAACATTTTATGAGATGATATAGTAGATCTCACAGGACAAAAGTCCCATAAATTGCAAAATGTGATGACAGAAAGAACAAGAAATCAATACAAGTGGAAGTGTTTTTAAACTACCTTTTTTGATATTTTAGTATTTTGTTGCTTTAAAACTTAGTAACACTACTTTTCACCATTTTCTGTCTATTCTAATTGACTAGACAAACAAAACAGACTCCTATTTAAATTACATATGCTTACATACACGTTAAGGATATCACTCAACATATCACTATTTATTTTCACTATTTAAACAGTGAAAATAAATCATTAGCTGCTTATTTTGTCATTTAATATGTATGTAGAGTTGAACTGGGTTCAACATTAATATTCACTTTTGGATTTGTTCCTAGCAAATTTTTGTCCTTAATGACCCTTTTACCAAAATTATGGTACATTTGTTATGAATTCTAAGTTTTTATAATATTTATTTATTTATTATATTTTTATGTCTTATCACAATTCCATTAGGTACAAAATAGAGGTTTATAAATAATAAACATGTTTCATTGTAAATTTAGCTTTAAAGCAAACACCTGTATTTAGAGACACTTTACATAACCAGATGTGTATTTTTTCAGCACCAATGGATACTTTATATAAGTTTAGATATAATATAACAGCAATTAAGAGGTACAACATTTATCTTTAAATACAGACAGGGTAGCTATCCAAACAACACAATAAAATTCCCTGACGTTTTTCATACAAGGTTTAAAACAATTTTAGGTAAAAATGACCAAAAGATTAAAGCAATTAAATTGAGATTGGATAAATATTTATGAAAACAAGGCTAAATTAGATATCATTCTATTTGAAACATCAAAATTCATGGTATATTACCATATAATTTATTATACAAATTCATATATTTGATAATTTATTAAAATTATAAATTGACTAATCAAAGCTCTATTCCTAGCTTAGAAAAAGAATTAATTACAAATTTGTCATTTACTTAATTAAAATTATTTAAGAAATATTTAATATATGTAATAGCAAATATTATAAATTAAGCATTTAATATGTATTTTATTATAGGCTAAGTACAGATGCTTCAAAGATATTAGATAATCAAATGCATTATTCACAAAAATAAAACAAATTACAAAAATTGTAAAATTATCATACTCAAACTGAAACACCAATACAAACAAATAATATAATATTACATCAGGTTATTTATAACAAAATACTTTCCAACTAACATATTCAGTGACAAGATAAAATCAGCATTCTGAATACATGCATTAAGATTAGGGCTGATGTTCAAAAGTTCAGTTATTTTTGCTTTGATTTGGTTACAATGATACCAAAGAATGCAGAATTTAAGAGTACAAACAGCATGTAAGTAAAAACTCATCAATAGTCTATAGCAAAATGGCAACCATGTCTATTTAGGCTGGTTTTATTTTTTGCATTAAACTAGTATTTCACTGGAATCAAAACTAAAATGCTATGCTATAAGACTTTATTTGTAAATAGTGACACAAAAATTTGAATTTCATTGTACATGCCACATACAACAAAAAATTAACTTCTACACGCTTATCTACCTGAGCTCTATCTAAACTCTTATCTCTATCTCTATTCTAAACTTATAATAAATCAATACAAAATATGTACATGTGCTACATTTACAACTATGGCTTTTTTTTTAATTATAACTTTTTTTCATGATTAATCATTATGATTTAATCAGTTGTGGCTTTATGCAGTGACACTTCAGAAATTTACATTTGGTACAGCCCTTAAGCATAACATAAAAGTAAAATTTAATTTTAGCATTCAGAAATTACATTTTACCAAATCGATAAATCTGAATTCATTACAATACTTTTCCTTATATTTCAAAAGCTGAATGCGACAAGAAAGGACGAATGCATCACCAATGCCTGAGTTGAGTAGTTAAAAAGAAAAAAAATGATTACATCTCTTTTATAGATAGACTGACCGACCAACATACAGACATATGAACTGAATACAAAAAAGTTGTTTCTTGCAATCAGTAGCCTATAAAATGTAATTTAAACTTTGACTGATTCAAAAACAATATTTCCCTTTAGCAAAGGGAGTAACAAGTACTAAGAGGTAACAAAATATAGGAATTTTATTCTGCAAATTACCTAATTTTGCAACAATCTTAAAAACTTTTCATATTTTGAAAGACAGGGAAGAACTGGCAGAAATCAGGACATATGGCATCTATGTAACATTGCATTTCCTTGTTAAAAGCAGACATGAAAATTAAGTGAAATGCTGTAGTTTTAAGGCCAAAGGCCAATGCACTTGTTCTTTGTTGTTTTTGCTCTCATCATGTGGCCTTTACCTATTTCATTAATAGTTGTATTTTATCTTTCAGTTAGTGCACTACTTTTCTAACATGATGAAGGGGCTCATAGCACATTGAAACAATTATAGTCACCTAATTTTTATGTGTCTACTTCCTTCAAGGAAGTACTATTTGTATTTACTCTCATTTGTAAGAACCATTCGTATTCTCACATGCTGAAGCTTAAATTGGGATACTGCATAATATTGATAACTATGATAAAACTAAATAACAGTAATTTAATAAAAAGAAATTTTCAAACTAACAAAAAGTAAACATATTTAGAGAAAATAAAATTTAATATATATATATATATTAGTGTAGACATTACAACTAGAGAAAAGTAAAATAAGCACCAGAATTATTGCATGAGTTATCAGCACTGGATACAACAGCATCAATCTGCATGGGTGAATCTTTAATGCTGGTATTTTCCAAACCACTGGAAGGGGTGGGTGAAGGAGATCTACTACGACACTCGGATGATTCAGAAAAGCATGGAGATTCAGCTGAAATGGGAAATTAATCCAAAAATATTAAAAGAAAGGGATTTGCTAGGAACAGGGATTTGCTAGGAACAAATCAAAAACTCAATTATTTTTGCTCTTCACATAGTTAAAATTAGAACTTTCACAAACAAATTAATATACAAGGTAGGATCAAAAAATCCGGAGGCTGGCTTACCTGATGGATATGATTTATTGATATCATGTGTTACACACAACCACCTTCAAAGTACTCCCCCTCTGCAGCTATGCACTTCAGCCAGCGCAAATACAGTTGCTGAAAACATTCCTGGAAACCTTTGGACGAGATGGTCTTCAGTGAGACTGTTGCAACTTCCTCAACCTCAGATGCACTCTTGAAATGGCATATGATGACTCTTGAAATGGCATCTTGAAATGGTCGGTACGAACTCATAATGCACCAAACCCTTCTGGTCAAAAAACACCTACAACATTACCTTCCCCTCTGAAAGGTCCAAACGGAACATTTTTTACTTCAATGATGGTGACTTCCACTGTGACACTATGAGCACTGCTGTTTCGTTTGTGGGTCATACAAGAAACACCGCGTCTCATCACTGGTGATAATTTTTGAAATGAATGCCGGATCTTTGTCAGTAACGTCAATCAGTTCTCCATAGATCCGCATGCACCCATCATACTGATCTTCAGTTAGCATTTTTAGTACAATGTGTTGGCACACACGATGCATGTTCAGTTTGTCCATCAGGGGAGCTTGGCAGCTCTCGTATGAAATTCCTGCTTTTTCAGCAATGACATTGATGGTTTGACATCGGTCGGCATGCACAATTTCCACCAACTTTCGAATGTTGTCCTCCATAATTGATGCTGATGGCCGCCCTGTCCACGAATTGTCTTCTACGGATTCATGGCCATCTGTGAATCGGGAGTGGCATGAAAATACCTTCACGTGACACATTGCTCTCTCACCATATACCTGCTGCAACATGTGCAATGTTTCTACCGGCGATTTCCCAAAACGCTGGTAGAATTTTATATTCACATGTCATTCTTCAAACACCATTTCCGTTTTCGATGAAAGCAAACGACTACAGCTCACTGATATGCATTGTCTGGAAAAACCCTGCACTGTGGACCTGCTTCTTCCTTTGCAGATCTTGCATCACATGTGCCTCTATGCCATGGTAAAATAGTTCCCCTCACCTCCAATCAGGGTTGGAGATATCAGCACAGTCTCCGAACTTTTTGATCCTACCTTGTATATATATATATATACATACACACACAGGGTGATTAAAAAAGATGGACCAAACTTTACATGGTTGTAGTACACACCAAACCAAGCCTTTTTCATCAGAGTTTACCAGGTCGGAAATGAAAAGTAAAAACATTACAGGCCGCTTACTCGTTGGGAAGTAAGTGGCCACCCGGCAAACTTAAGAGAATCATTTTGGTTGTTATTTTCTGGTTGAAGAAGAAAACCACGAATGCAAATTTCATCTGGGGAAGAAGAAAAACCCTTATGCAAATTTTCATAACACTGAATGTAACCTTATCAGTTTGAAGCAGTTATTCGCAGCTTTCAATTTTTGAAATAACGGAGGAATTTACAAATAGGGAAAAAGCCGATATGCATTCAATCTATGGAGCTGCAAATAGGAATGGCAGAGAGGAACAATGCAGGGTTTGAAATAGGATGTGCGTTTGTGCGAATCGCACATGAAATTCAAAAATCCCGCACAAAAAAAATTGCGGTGCGGGAAATCGCCACCGTCCACCTTACAATCCTCCTTAAATTTAAAAAACGAACATGAGGAATATGCATGAGAGTGAATGTTTTGCGGATCCGCACGTGTTTTTACCAGGACGTTCTGCATCTCCAGAAAGTTACCCCAGCAACTCCTCTTTTCCAGGAAATTTCTAAGTTGCACCGTTTCTGTTGGAAACCAGTAGATGGATTAAACAAGAATGTCCACATAATGCAGCGTGCTGTTGAGCATAAACATTTTCTACAGAATGGTAGTTTAACAGTGGATTTTAACTGGTGGAGTTGAATAGTTGTTCATACAGAAAAACAGTCAGCTTTTCAAACAAAATCACTTTAATGGCGTGAGTCCATTACTTCAAACAAGGTTACATCAGATTTTGTAACTATGTAGTAAAGACAGATACTATTTACAGGAATGAGCTCGTAAGCTCACAGCAAAAGGTTTTCAGTTTAAAGTTTATGACTAGATGCACTCTCAGTACTGTATAACGTTGACTTAGCATAGGTAAGTAAAGAAATCATCTTACCAAAAATGTTGTGTACTTTCCAAAGCCACCATCTCCTGGTCACACGTTATGGTGAATTTACTTTCACGTTATACCGAGTCCACACCGTGGAATAAATTAACACGGCCTCTTTAAAACAGAAAGAGCCAACACTTGTAAAGTTTACCACTTTTTCTGAACTAGACAATCGGAAAAGACTCATACGTTCATTTCATAACATGGTCTGCAACTAACACTGTCACAGCATACTCAAACCGAGTATCTCTGATACAACAGCTATCCCAGCTGATCATCGATCTATCTGATCCGATTCCCACATCCATCTGCCAGTACTGAGAATGCGTCTACCATATATACTCAGTGATGGGTATGCTCCGGAACACAACCATTGACGGCAGTACCCTCACTATATGCCAAACAGGATATGAGCGAAGCGAGAAAGTGATTTGCATGATAAGCCCATTCTGTTCCCGTCACGAGTCGTTCACAGGAACGGAAAAACCATTCTAAAAATGAAATCACGTTTGTGTAAAACGAGAATCGCGATGAAAACAGAACTAAGTTTCCAACAATCGGCCCCCTCATGCAAAACACCAAATCTCGGCGCACGTGCTATCATTCAATGAATTTATTCTAAAGATCAAGACAGCAAAAATGTCAAGTTCTTCAGTATCCTGCTAAACCATAAAGTATATAGACCAATTTAAAGTTAAACAAATACTTCTATCATTGAAAAATTTTGAAAAACTAGTATAGAAACATTAAGTGCCAAAATTTAAAAATTTAGTATAAATAAAGATTTAAGTTTCAAAAAATTTAAGTATAACTATTAAATTCAACATTTAAGATTAAAAAATTTTAGTATAAACGTCAAATTCAAGCTTTCAGAAATTTAAGTATAACTATTAAATTCAACATTTAAGATTAAAAATTTTAGTATAAACATCAAATTCAAGTTTTTAGAAATTTAAGTATAACTATTAAATTCAACATTTAAGATTGTTGTTGTTGTTGTTGTTGTCGTGTCCCTAACATTACATTTAAGGAAGAATGTGTGCACTGCTTCTGTTTAGTCTAATGACTCGGGGCACCCGAAGGTAGAAGTCTGACTTCTGCCCCAAATAAGACAATACAACATCCATGCCCGCAGGCGGGACTCAAACCCGCAATCTGGCAGCTAAGCCATTACGAGGAAACGCATGCCTCTTTGACCGCTCGGCCACCACATCGGCAACATTTAAGATTAAAAATCTTTAATATAAACATCAAATTCAAGTTTTCTGAAATTTAAGTATAATTATTAAATTCAACAGTTAAGATTAAAAATTTTAGTATAAACATCAAATTTAAGTTTTCAGAAATTTAAGTATAACTATTACATTCAACATTTAAAAAAATTTTAGTATAAACATTCAATTTAAGTTATAGAAATTTTAGTTTTCATTATCTCAGCCCAAGACTAGTATACACTATTAATACTAATAACAATGACACAGATAATGAAAGCAATACAGAAAGAAAAATATTTCATATGAAATGCAAAAAAAATTATTTAAGTTGTTTTCTATCAATGATGTATAACCAAGTGTATAACAACAAAGATTAAACACACATATTATACACATAAGCATAATTGTCTTATGTGGGAATTCAAAAATGGATATATATATTTAGTGCAATATGAAAATTTTAAAAGTTCATTGTAATAGTACACATATATATACTCTTGATACATGTATCTGTATCAAAGAGGGAGGAATAAATTATATGATATCCTAACCATATTTGAACAAGTGAAAAAAATTTTAGAAGGTTAATTTTATGTTTTAAAAATTTGATTACAAAATTATAAGGTCCTATCCTTGGTCATTGGCTTTGTGAAATAAACTGCTACATTTTCTTTGGTACAGTAAAACCTCCTTTAACGGCCACCTCCGAACAATGGAAACCTCTGAAGACCGGCCACATATCAATGGTACCGAACATGTTCCATAGAATTAACATTAGAACTAACCTCTGAACAACAAATTCCAAACAACGCCCACCCGTTAGCATCACGAAAAACACCCAAATGCGCTTTTCAAATTTTTTTCAACCCAAAGTGTGTAAACAATGTAAAGTTTATTTGCCATGCCCACAATCAGGACCGCCAATGGAGAGGGGGGGGGGCAAGGGCACATTGCAAAGACTATTATTCTGTTCCCAGTCAGACCCTCCCTCTCCCAGTTATCAACTTGTTCCCCCCCTCCCTCTGGTCAAGATAAACTTCACTAATTTTTTAAAATCTCATTTACTGTATCTGTGACTTCCCTGGGAACAACGCACAAAGGATCGGCACTGATAAGAACCAGTTAGGAGGAGATAAAGAAAATTCTCGGGGGAGGGGGGGCAAGAATTCTCTTTAATCTCCACCTAGCCTATGACCATACTGACCCCTACGTAGAAACTGATTCTTATCAGTTACGATCCTTCGTGCGTTGTCACCGTTGGTAGTGTCTTCAAGCTAGCTGCGTCATTTGTGCCGAGGTGTCGAGTGTGGAAAATCACAATGAGTTCTAAACGAACATTCTTAAATTTAAAGGAGAAAATCAAAGTTATTCATGATAGTAAGAAATGTGTAAGTGCAAGAAAATTAGCAACACTTTACGGTTGTGAGAGGTCACAGATAAATGAGATTTTAAAAAATAGTGAAGATTATCTTGCCCAGTCCTTTCGAGGTGTGAACTTAGATAGCAAAACTAAGCGTCGAAAGACTGGGAATGAAGAACTTGACGAAGTGTTGTTGGAATGGCTTTCCAACTGTCAATCAAAAAACTTCCAATTTCAGGACCCATTTTACAAGAGAGTACTTTGAACATTGCGGAAAAACTTGGAATTGCAGATTTTAAAGCATCTAATGGATGGCTAGAGAAATTTAGGACCCGACATAGCATCGTATTTCGCAAGGCGACTGGAGAAGCGGCGGATTGCCCAATGGAGGAAGTTAGTGACTGGATGGAAACATTGCCTTCTATAATTGCAGACTATGACCCTAAAGACGTCTTCAATTGTGACGAGACCGGACTTTTTTTCGAAATTGTTCCTATTGTTAATTTTGTTTATTTTGATTTTTTATATTAAACCTCTAAACAACAGCCACCTCTGAAAGACGGTCACTTTTGCGTAGTACCACGGGTGACCGTTGTTCAGAGGTTTCACTGTATTTACAAAGTTAATTTTAAAAGACTCATTCTCAACTAAATTTCTCAAAAAATGATACTTTATATCAATATGTTTAGTTCTGTTATTTTCAATTGGGGAATTTGAAAAATTTATTGCAGCTTGGTTATCACAAAAGATTATGCTATTATCTCTGTTAAATTTTAATCTCAGCTTCATACACTCCTCAATGATGTTTTGCAGCCAAATCATTTTAGCAGCTTCTGTCAATGTCGTTGACAAACAAACACAGTGTTTAAATAGAAACAACAAACCCCCGAGTGACACTCTGTCATCTCTATTGGCAGCAAAATCCGAGTCCGAGTAGCAGTTTAAATTCAAATCACAAATGTTTGATAAATTCAACATATAATCCTTCATTTTTTCAAGATATCCCAAAAGTTTTAGTAATGCGTCCCAATGTTTTATACCTGGATTCTCTTGGAATTTAGACAAAATATTTACAGCGTAACATATGTCTGGTTTAGTTCTACTTGACAAATAGGCTAAACATCCAATCAAACTTCTATACGGGAAATTTTGCATTTGACTTAATTCTTCATTGTTCATTGGACAATCGTTTTTACTCAATATGATTCCCTTTGCAATAGGAAGTGAAGAAATGGGGTATTTGAATTCTTTGAACATTTGGCAAATTTTATCAATATAATGCCTTTGATGTATATGAAATTTGTTATTGATTTCAGTAAATTCCACACCTAATAGTATTTTAACTTTTCCTAATATTGATATCAAATTCCTTATTTAGTAATGAAACTGCATGATCAATATCATTTTGATGTTTTGAAAATAAAACTATGTCATCCACATAGACTAGCATTAATTCTTTATCTTGGTATAAATATGCACAATTGCACCATTTAAGTTAAAAAAAATTTTATTCTCTCAATGTGGTGTCAAGTTCAGTATACCACTCCCTGCCGCTTTGATGTAGGCCATATATTGCCCTTTTTAGCAAACAGATATAATTTTGTTGGTTTGGATCAACATATCCGGGTGGATGTTTCATAAAAAATTTTGGCATTCAATTTTACATAAAGGTATGCAGACTTAATGTCTAATTGAAAATGTTTTCAGTTAAGCAAACAAACAAAAATTGAAAAGAAAGCTCTATCAAGCTAAAATTTATAACAGGGCTAAATACTTGATTGTACGAGTCCCCTTTTTCTTGAGAATATCCCTGAGCCATTAAACGAGCCTTGAATCTCTTCACTTCCCCATTCTCATCCCTTTTGATGGTGTAGACCCATCTACATCCAATTATTTTTTGTAAGGTGGGCACAGGCACTAAGTCCCAGATGTCCCTCTCTTGCATTGTAGCTATTTCATTATTCATGGCATCACACCATTTTTCTGAGTGGGGAGATTCAATTGCCGACTTATAGCTCTTGGGTATTACAATTTCTATGTTGCTTGTCTCTGGTTTGCCTTTGAGATCATTTACCCTGTTTTTCTTTTCTCTGAAGTTGAAAAATTTCTGATCATAATGTATTTTTGATTTTGCACAGTATTTTTTAACATCATTATGACTTCTCAGCCTTCTTTTATCACCTTTTACTGAATAATATACATCAGTCCTACTTCCATCAGGCAGGCCTAGGTAAGGCTTTACGTTCCCAGTTAATGTCTCAGCAGGGCATCAGATCGGAATCAGCAGGAGAGTCCTCTTCCTCACTAGATTTACTAGTGTCATGGCTCTCACCTGCTTCTTCCTCTGACACACCATCCAAACACCGGCCACACAAACAGCTACCATAAGCCTTCGGGTTGGTCGTGTGGTCTGGGCTTTCTACACCACCCAAACATTCCGATCCTGAATTTATCGAGCGAGTAACTCTCGATGTTCTTGGGGTGATAACTCTAGGATAACTAGGGTCCAGGACGCCTTCTGCTGCTTCATTTTCTTCAAATCGGACATTACTTGTTTCTATTACTTTCCTGTCCTTTGCTATAAAAATTCTATAGCCCTTGGTATTTTCAGCATACCCTATAATAACTCCTACTTGAGCTCTTAGGTCTAGCTTTTTCCTAAGCTGTTTTGCCATGCCAACATAGGCTTTGCATCCAAAAATTTTGAGGTGAGATACAGCAGGCTTCCTTCCGTAATATAATTCATGTGGAGTTTTTACTTTGAACTTATAGCAAATCCTGTTTCATGTATAAGTAAAACATAGGATTGCCTCTACCCACATTTTGTCACCAATCTTACTCTGATCAAGCATCGCTTTAACACAATCTAAAGCTGTCAAATTGAATCTTTCAGATACCCAGTTTTGTTCGGGTGTATAAGCATTAGATCGCTCATGCTTAATTCCTAACTTCTTCAAGAAAGCTTTGAACTGTGACAAAATTCCATGCCGTTATCGGTACAGATGCACAAAATCTTTTTGCCTAGTTGCCTTTCCTCACGAGTTTGAAAATCTTGGAAAACTTTAAAAACATCTGATTTTTGTTTTAAAATAAAAACAAACACCTTACGGCTAAAATCGTCTGTTATAGTTAAAAAATACTTATTTCCTCCCATAGAAGCTACAGACAATGAACCACAAACATCCATGTGCAATAATTGCAAAGGTTTTGTAGATCTAATTCTGCCTATTGGCTTATATGAGACTCTCTTAGATTTTGCGAGTTTGCAGTGAATACAATTTAATTTTGCATACTTTAACCTAGGGAGTCCGTTAGCCGCGGAAACTTTACTTGTTTGGTGTAAGTAATCCGAATTAATATGGCCATACCTTCTGTGCCACAATTAGGTTTTACATAAAATTTCAACTGTTGAACCACCAATTTCCCTTATTGACTTTGATTTTATTTCAGATTTGATTTTACTATTACTCAAGCTAGGCATAATTGTTATTTTGTTTTGACTAGTTCTTTTTACTGGGGATTTTCTATCTTTTTCAGATCTTTTATCCTTATCCTGATCCGTTTTATCTTTCTTACGGTCCTCTACATTGCTATTTAAATTTTTAGTTAAGTATTGAGGTTTAAGAAAATATAAGCCTTCTTTACGTTTTGCGTAAAAGATTTTTTCTCCCTCCGGAGTTTTAAAACACAATACTCCATTGGCTGCATTAAAAGTGTAACCCTGTTCTTCCAAAACAGATGTGGCCAACAAGTTTCGCTGTAACTTTGGTGAAAACATTACATTTGTCAATACAATGTCACTTCTACTATTTTTGAATTGAACAAACATATTCACTGTGCCAATAGCCTCAAATGGGCTCTTGATATCCCCCACTGCCAGCGACATAGAAGTATTTTTGCACTTATTAAATTCAGAAAACATTTTAATGTCATTGCAAAAATGTTGCGTAGCAGTGGTGTCAATCAACCAGCTGAGCCTATTGCCAGGATCATTTACTGCATTCGCTTCAACATTAATATGAGAATACACTTTAATAATATTAGAACTAGTCTTTTTCCTTAACTGTGGGTAATTTGCTATCAAATGACCAGGCTTATTACATACATAGCATGGTCCTATTACCGTAACAGGTTTTTTACTTTTACTAACATTGTTATATTTACACTTAGCATTACCATTTGAGAAAAATACAGAAGAATTTAAACTTACATTGTTTCTATCATTCCGTAGCTGCTTAATCCGGCCTTCCTCCTGGGACAGTTCTTTTTGGATATTATCCAACTTAAAGTCTTTATCGCTCCAGCAATAAATTATCTGGATTATACTTTGAAACTCGTACGACAAATACCGGATTGCTTGGAATGCCACATACACATCTTCCATGGGGTGATTCACATTTTTCAATTTTGTGACTGCCTTTCTTATCCTGGTACAGAAAATGTCCATGTGCTCATCCGCTCCTGGACGAAGATTCAAGAATTCATCGAGAAGACGCACAAGATTTGTGCGAGTTGGAACTTCAAAGTGAGCCTCCCATTTATCCCACACATCCGCTGGGTTGTCTTTAATGTCGATCAATTCTCTGTAGTCCGATAATACGTTTTGGAATAAGATAACTAGCGCGTGTGCGCTTCTACAAATATACTCCTTGCGTTCACACCGTGACGTAGTTTCGTCGACTGGCAGCACTGAACAGTTTACATGTCTGTAACAGCCTTCTCCTTTTAGGATGAAAGAAATTTCATTCCGCCAGGTGATGTAGTTATCTCTTTAATGCTGTTATGCAGTTGCTTTCTTCCATGTCTAGAAGTCTATCTGAACTTTAACTTGCAATTTAACTGAGAGCACTTTGTTTATCTTTTCCTCCAATGCAAATGGAGCTGCTCACGGCCCCCGTCGATAGGATTCACGATATTTTTCTTGAACACTTTCACTCGATACAGTTAATTCTGGGCATTATAAGGGCTCTGGACGGCCCATAATCTCTATTTGTTGGAAACCAGTGGATGGTTTAAACAAGAATGTCCATATAATGCAGTGTGCTGTTAAGTATAAAAATTTTCTACAGAATGGTAGTTTAGCAGTGGATTTTAACTGGTGGAGTTGAATAGTTGTTCATGCAGAAAAACAATCAGCTTTTCAAACAAAATCACTTTAATGGTGTGAGTCCATTACTTCAAACAAGGTTACATCAGATTTTGTAACTATGTAGTAAAGACAGATACTATTTACAGGAATGAGCTAGCAAGTTCACAGCAAAAGGTTTTCAGTTTAAAGTTACTAGACTATGACTAGACTATGACTAGATGCACTCTCAGTACTGTATAACGGTGACTTAGCATAGGTAAGTAAAGAAATCATCTTACCAAAAATGTCGTGTACTTTCCAAAGCCACCATCTCCTGGTCACACGTTATGGCGAATTTACTTTTGCATTACACCGAGTCTACACTGCGGAATAAATTAACATAGCCTTTTTAAAACAGAAAAAGTCATCACTTGTAAAGTTTACAGCTTTTTCCGAACTAGACAATCGGAAAAGACTCATACGTTCATTTCACAACATGGTCGGCAACTAACACTGTCACAACATACTCAAACCGAGTATCTCCGATACAACAGCTATCACAGCTGATCATCGATCTATCTGATCCGATTCCCACATCCATCTGCCGGTACTAAGAATGCGTCTACTATATATACTCAGTGATGGGTACGCTCCAGAATACAACCGTTGACGGCAACACCGTCACTATATGAAAAACAAGATTGAATATCTAATTTCAATTAAAAATGAACATCCTTCTCATCTTGATTTTACTAAAAGTACTTAAAAAATTATTTTTAGTTCAAAATATTTTGAAAAACATTAGCTTGGCGAGGTGCAAATATAGACTATTCAAAATGTGCTTTATCCTAAAATTATGTGATTTATAAAATAACAACATATATTTTCCTCTTTGGTTTTCATATTCAATCATAAGACAGGGTTTCCAATTTATTTAAAAAATAAGTTCATAATTTTCAAATCAAGGATGAAAATACTAAATGTCAATTTTGAAAGTCTCCTGTAATATAAAAATATCAGTGTTTTATGTTTTACTAATAAAAATCCTGGATTTTTAAATTTCCCCCAAATTTTTTAAAATCCCCCCCAAAATTTTTGTTAAAGGAGGAATATCCCCCCTAAATTTCAAGTCCTATTTCAAACCCTGCAATGACTCTCGTCTATGACACTGTTGTGCTTAGATTCAGAGATTTTTATTTTCTAAAATTATTAATGTTCAAAATTCATAATTTTCCCTCTTCCCTTCAAAATTTTAAATTAATTTATGGTTATTGTGTATTTCGGCGATTTATCTCATATTAATGTTTATTTATCATCTCTTTCATGCATTCCTATATTCTAAATTACACATCCAATGTATCTACTAACACTAAAAATCCATAACGTCCTTTACTAATTCGCCTGTGTCCCTGTAATTTTTCTTTTCGGCCTTAAGCCTTCACTTTCGAGCGATGATTATATTCATCTGAAAGTGAAATGTAACGCTTGTTTTAAGCTTGCATTTGGCCATTTCATGGCTTATCAGTAGAAACGATGTTTATTCCAAATGTTTGTGGGTGCCGAGAGGCATTCTGGAGGGTTAACTTAACGGAGCAATGAACTTTGGTGGCAAAATGTGGTAGCTAGCTTGGCGGCAATTTTGTGCCTCACGGTTCGTGGCGAAGATCATTTTTAATTCCTCGGGGTATGCATAGGCGCTCTGTTTGAGGCACAGGTTTTCACTCGCCAAGATTGGCAGCTCTTAGGAAGTGGAAATTCAGTTGGCGGGGCATTCAACCCCTGGTTTTTGGTGTAAACGGATGCACATTTTTGAGGAGTCACGGGCCGGGACTTGCAATTGATGTATATTCTTTGGCAAGGGCGCCCGCGTCCCATGGGAATGTGTGAATGTTTTCAAAGATCAATATTTTCAATGAACGTATTTCGAGTACTGCAGTTGGACGCGCGGGCCGAGACTTGCAATTGATGTATATTCTTTGGCAAGGGCACCTGCCTCCCGTGGCAATGTGTGCATTTTTTCAAAGATCAATATTTTTAATGAACGTATTTCGAGTGCTGCAGTTGGGCGCTACTTAAGCCTCAATGATGTGTGAAGTTGGGGATATAAACATTTTCTTGGTGATTCTGGGCTGCTCCTGTGATGCTTGCTCTCTTCAAGCTTTGTACCCGACAAGTGGTTTAGCACATTCGTCTATGATTTCTCCAGTTCTGGACAGTGCATATGATTGTTCACATCTCCAGTTCCGGACAGTGCATGATTGTTCACATCTAGTGATAGTGTTTTTGAGAGTGTTTTTAAAGTAATTAATTTGGTGTTCCAAACAAGCTTTGATCTCTGCAAATGACTCCCTCCTCGGCATTCATCAACAGTTTTCCTGCTCTTATCGCATTGGTGCTGACATCTAGTGAGTGTTTTTAAAGTAATTAATTTGGTGTTCCAAACAAGTTTTGATTTCTGCAAATGTCTTCCTCCTCGGCATTCATCAACAGTTTTCCTGCTCTTAGCGCGTTGGTGCTGACATCTAGTGAGAGTGTTTTTAAATATTTCACTATGATAGAAATTTCAAGCAGTAAATTGAGAAACAGTGTTTTCTGTTTACTCTTAGTAATGATTCAACATGAGATGTGTGAAGCCTTGGGTTAATGTAACGTTGGAATTTCTACCCTTTTAATTTGTTTTGTTTCCTTTTCGAGTTTTTGAACATATATGTTGGAAATTTTATCATTTACAATTTGTGTTTGTTTTTATTATTTTGGGAGTTAACATTTAACATTTTTGTGGACAGCTCTACCAGACAGACCAAGCTCTGGACTTCAGACCAAAGTGGAATCTGAACCTGGGATTTAAATTAATAACTGGGTTTGTTTTGATTTGGGTCTAAATTGTTTTTCTGGGTTTTAATTGTTTTCTTTTTGGGTAACGCAATGTACTTTAATTATCCACTATACACATTTTTAGGTTAAATCAATTTGGAAGATGGGTTTTTTTTTTTTTTTTTTTTTTTTTTTTTGTAACTATTTTTGTTTGTTTTTGTCCTTAAAGTGTTGTTAATAAAGAAAGTTATAGTTTAACAATAATTAACAATAATTATTAAAAATAGTTTAAGCTAAATAATAAAATAAGCAAAATGTACCCAACAACACTCCCCTTGAATCTGAAAAGGAACTCATCACCAGAATTTCGGCCACTGCTGCCGAAGTGCATGATATGCCTGGTCTGTTCAAGAGAGTTCGCCAATCCCTTCATTGCGACTGTGAGATGTGCATTCAAGTAGGTGGTTACTCTTTTGAGCCCTTTCTGTAATTATTGTTTAATAAATGTCATTTTATAACTTCTAAATCATTCTTGTGTTTTCACCCCACTTCATCGGTTTCACCATACAGTGCCCACTGACACCTTTACATTTCATTTCCTATCTGGCAAACTATGACAAAAAATGCTTTGTTTGGTGTGTACTAACACCTCGTAAAGTTTGGCTCATCTTTTTTTAATCACCCTGTATATATATATATATATATATATATATATATATATATATATATATATATATATATATATATATATATATATATATATATATACCATACAAATGTTTAGTCAAATATAACTATTAAAAGAAATTTTACATCTTGTTGTTCCATTTCATAGATCTGGGTCTTTTTTTCTAGGTCTTTGCTTTTCCAATGTCGGCATGTGCAGGATTGTTTCAGATGAGTCTGGTTCCAGGAACGTTTCCTGGGATTAAAAGCGTGCTTCAACCGGGAACAAGGAGTCGTAATCCCCCTTGGCAGTTCAACTTCCCTGTAAGCATCCCCATTCTCCTTTTGTTTTTGTTTTCATTTCTTAATCATTTGATTCCATATATATATATATATATATATATATATATATATATATACAGGGTGTGAAGTAAAGTCCTTATAGGACCAGCAACTTTAAAATGGTTGATTATAGACACATACTTCCAACTAGAAAAGGTATGCATATGATGCATAGATGTTCGATATGTCTTGAATTCGACAAAGGGCTGTATAGTCATGAAAATACGACATCACAATTTTTATACGGTCCCCAAGTTCTACCATTGATATTTACAAAATTTATCTCCTGTTGCTAGCGAGTACACCAAAACAAATTCCATGCTTCTAAGTGACATATTTGCTGAGATATCGCACATTGAAACTTAGAGCATGTTGTAAAGGATCAGCTGAAAATTGAGAAACACTGATTACATTGAATCTGTAAAGAGGTTGACAGATGTGTGTAGGTCCATTTATGAGTGCTACTAACTGGGATAGTTCTTTTATTGCGCTACTACATGTTTTAAAGGTTTAAATTGGGAGAAGGAAAGTAGCAACAAAAAGGCAGATGTTTGCAGAGAGGGGGGGGGGGGGGGACCAACGAAATGTATCTCAGAACTTCTTCTGTCCATCCGACTGTGATAATGAAAGTAGATTATTATGATGAAAAACATGGAGAATGGTTCCTTGTGATATAGAGGTTCGTCTGCAGTGGAGGAAACATTCCAAAAGCATCAAGAGTGAAATTCAAATCTTTCGACATTTGTTTCCTGTCAAGCAGCCAATTGCATAATGCGCACCCAGTATGCGGCTGGCTTGCAGTACATCTGATAAGAACATCTGTACTGCGGGCGCGATGAGAGTGCTATGTAGTTGGGGAAGTGAAGCGCCCATTAGACACAATACATGGCGACATATTTAAATGAGGAATATTGTGAGATATTACTACTATACGGGCAATATGGCCATAATGCACAAGATGCTGCATGACAATATGCTCTATGCTTTCTTACTGGATCCCATTCGAGAGCGATGACCATCATGAACGTTGTGTGTTGGCTGCGGGAGACGGGTCGATTACCAGTCGTCCACGTTCTGGCAGACCAGGCCATGTAGGTCTGCGTATGCAACCAGAGGGCATTGTAGCATATGTTCTGCCCCCCTGTTGCAGTACAAGAAAGATTAGTGTGGCGTATGGTCTCGCATCAACCGCATTACCAAAGCTTGTAACCACGTTACACCTGCAGTGTTGAGTCGCATGCAACGTGAAACTCTGTATTGCATACAAACCTATATCGTAACCGACGGTAGCCACCTCAAGCACTGACTGTAACATGTGTCTGTTTTGTGTGTGTGTGAATAAATGTTTCTGTCTCCTTTTCTATGTTGTTTCGTGCTGGCCTCGTCTTGAAGAGATAGTCCCTGTACTATACCTATACACCTCGCTCATAACTGTATCTATCTACATTTGCTTGTTACGTGGGTGTTAATGGATTATACTTTGCACCCTTTATTTCTTTCAGGGTTCCCATGTTTTTTCGCTATCCAACACACAGGATCTTTATTTAACTTTGTGTATCTCATAGACGGTCCCCTAAATGAGCACTTTTGCAGCCAAAATTTGGGTAGGTAATGTGGTGGAAGTCATGACATTTACCTTTACATATCTCAGCAAATATGTCACTTAGAAGCATAGAATTTGTTTTGGTGTACTCATTAGCTACAGAACTTCAATTTTGTAAATATCAATGGTAGGACCCGGGAGCCATTTAAAAATTGCGATGTCGTATTTTCATAACTATACGGCCCCTTGTCGAATCCAAGACATATCAAACATCTATACATCATATGCATACATTTTCTAATTGTAAGTATGTGTCTATAATCAACCATTTCAAAGTTGCTGGTCCTATAAGGACTTTACTTCACACTGCGTATATATATATATATATATATATATATATGTATAATTTAAATATGGACACTTTTACATGATTTTAAATCTTGTAAAAGTGTCCATATTTAAATTTTATATATATATATATATATATGTATATATATATATATATATATATATATATATATAAATAAAAGAAGATGTCTGTCTTTCTGTAGTGGAAAATTAAAACTTTAGACAACTGCAATATCCGGTATTGGGTTAACTGAACCCTTGGTAGGACAGACCATGACAAGTTTTTAAAAAAAAATTCAAATTAGTGCTTTATGTTGAAGCACAATTTTAAACAATTTTTACATAAATTGGTTCCTTAGCAATCAAAAATATTATCACTCTTGACATCATCAGAAAGATTGAAGAACATTCTTTCTAATGATCTTTGAACCAAATCCATAAGACATTCCATTGGGTGTGGGTCTAATAGATCATAAAATAATTGTGTTTTGCTGAAAGTCATACAGTAATTTCGCTTTGTAGGGAGATTGTATAATAATTAATAAAATTGATTTGGAAAGGTGCATAGTCTGCATCAGCCCAAAGGTTTTAGGAGTGCAAGTGCTGCAAAGGGATAAATAGAAGGGAATCTTTTAGACAACTTTGTGTACCCTGTAATATTATGGGCTTAACATGAGTTATAAATATTTGTTAAATCATGGTTGGTTGATTATTTTAAAGCAAAAGCTGCAATATTTAGGAAAAAGTAAGCTTACCGCGGTGGGTCAAATAATCCAGTGATTTACTTTTATGTCTGGCAAAAATCTTTTTGGCATATTGATCATCTTTGTACTCATCAAAAGGCGGAACAATTTTTGAAAAATCTTCATCAGCAGAAGGTGAAGCTCCTACATAAAAAAACATTCAGTAAAACTGACACACAATATGATGAAAATTTGTGAAACAAAGTTTTACAAGTTACCTGTAATGAATACTTGTTTTTGAACAGATGAATAAATGGTACTATGCTCTTTTGTCCTATGTACAGCTAAGAATATTACACAAAAATTCTGTTATGAACAAATCAGATAAACATAAAAGATAAACAATACATATAGAGCAAAATTCATCTAAAGCCACCAGCAGATGTTCTGGCAAAAAATGGTGATTTAGAGGGGTGACTGTTTAATAGGGGTACATTTTGGAAAGAAAACAAATACCATTGCCCACGTTATAGAGAAAATTTCAAAAAGGTGTATATCATATCTATATATATAAAATTGAAAATCTGTCTGTCTGTTTGCCCTGTCATCACAGGAGAACGGTTGAACGGAATTTGATGAAATTTTGTGGGTAGCATGGAAATAGCCCCATTTAGAATTTAGTCTATGTTTGGAGTTTCTACTATCAGTGGTTCTCGAGATATTAGTAAAAAACGAAATTTTCATTTGTCTCACCATCACGGGAGAACGGCTGAACCGAATTTGATGAAATTTTGTGGATGGCCTTGAAATAGCCTCCCATAAATTTAGCCCAAGTTTCGAGTATCTAAGACCAGGGGTTGTTGAGATATTAATGAAAAACGAAACTTTTTCCTAGGCGTTCTACTCTCTAACTCCGTGGTTTATCCAAACGAAAAGCTTGAAAATCGTTTGGAAATCTAATAATCAGGCACAATAGATAAAGAAATAATCACCAACAACAAAAAAAAATAGAAGTAATAACTTACTTTTTTTAAATAAAGTAGAATCACTAATGCTCCTTCGAATACCCCCTGCGTCTGTTACAGATCCATGCTTGTGGGAATGATCACCACTGCCAGATCTGGTTCGTGTAACTGGTGTACCACTTCTACGACCTGAAAATATAAATATATAAATACAGCAAAGAATTCATGATTCATGTACCAAAAAACATTATAGCATTTATATTAAAACTACAGATTAAAAAGAATATATATACATTGAAAATAAGAAAATAATTTTAACTGATATATATAACCCTTGAATTTTTAACCAAATATTTATTTTTAATTCAACATGAAGTAACTAGCATATAATTTTCGATAAAGCCCTATTAAGCCTATGCATTGTAAAAATTCAATAAAGAAACCTAAATTATGACTCATTTAGATGCGTGCTCAAATTTCAGACAAAAATAACATTTGCTCAATATTGCTTAGATTGAAATGTAACTTCAAAAATTTAGAATGTTATCAAGAACAGTATATACTGTTTCACTCTCATTTTAATACATTGAATTTTAATTACATGTTATAATAATTTTGAATATCTACAATATCTTGAGAGCAGAACCTGCCAGCACTTTAAAAATTATTTCACTTCTTTTCAATACATGACTATAAAAGACAGAATATGAGTGGTTGTTATAAAATATATTGTACATTCATTTGTTTCAGTAAAATAAATGCTTTCCCAGAGTTTGAACTTACCATAGATCAATAAAGCGTATGATTACTAAATACTAATTAAAAAAAATTTACAAATTTTCTCATGTTGATTGAAATAGTCACTTATAGAACACTGTTTAATACACATATCCTTTGAAAAATGGTTGATATGCATTCAGACCTAAAACATGTAAAACTTGCCTGAACTCAACAGTTAAAATTCTAATTATATAATAACAGACAATTCAATCACTGTGTAGCCACAACGCAAAAGGAGATATTAAAATACCCATTATTGTAAATAAATTAAAAATGAGTCAATGTCCATCTCTGTTTTTAGTATATCATGTCACATGCAACATAAAGCCAAAATTCTCCATTGTTGTAAATAAGTTAAAAATGGATCCAATATCTAGCTTCGTTTTCAGAATTTGAGCTCAGTCAACATAGAACTTGAAAATACAGCTCTTTATATATAGATATTTGAAAATATATTTGTTCTTTACATAATTCTACATTTTTTTTAAACATTCATTTCAAATATAGTATGATTATTCTTTGCTTCATCACAGACAGCCTTTCATATCCCCATATTTTGTATTTCTAGACAAGGGGTGGTCAAGATATTAATAAAAACTGTTAACTTTAAAAAAATTCATATTATGTAATTTTCTCCTTATAAGTTAATTTGAGAGAAATGACACTGTGAGTTGCTAAACAACAAAACACATTATTTCATCGATGATAAATGTTTATGTAAAACAGTCAACTATAATTGTAGTAAGCTAACTTGAATGCATTGTGAAAGCTATGGGAGCCTTTTTACTCAATTTTGTTCATTTATACGCACATTTCGCAAAATTCTATACTTACAACTGCCAGATTAAGCTATTTATCACAAAAATTTAACAAAGCAAATTTAGCAAAATACTATGAAGGAAAACGTGAATATAAAATATGACAAGCATCACAGAATAGCTTTTTTTGGTCCGAAATTATTTATTAACCATCTTGGTCTCAATTTTACTATCTGCACTTACGAAAAGTATAAGAGAAAATTATTTACAAGAAACATACAAACAAAATAAAAAAATAATTTTATAGAATGCTGTTTTGGGTTTTCATCCCCTTCGTAGATTAGCAAAATGTCATTATAAAGTAATATTGTTTCTTAATCATCTGCAGTACCTTTAATCTTAAGAATTAAGGAATTAATCCTCTAAAAACGAGTTTTTAAATTTGGGATTTGGTTGCAATAAAATTAGATTCACCAAATAATGCTACACGAATTTAAGTTTTGAACAGCCATTGATTATGAAAATGATAGACATGTTTAATTGAAATAGAATTTGAAATGCAGTTTTAAAAATTATTTGATTTAAACTAAAACCATTGAATTTATACAAAATATTTAGATTTTAACTATTTATAATATTAAACCAATTGGGATATTCCTTATCGGGGGCTTACAGTTTTTTCTAAACCTCTCTGTTGTCAAGTTAGGTTTGCAGCATGTATATTTTGTAATAAAGTAGACAATTTTTTTTTTCTAATCTGAATAAGAATAATGTTAAATAAATTAATTAGATAAATGGAAAATATTATTTTTGATTGTTTTTTATTGGTTGTTTGCAATAGCATAAAAGAAAAAACAGGAATTGCATTTATTTTCAACTACTTAAATACATTTCTTCTATTTCAGCAAAGGCTATCCAAAATAATTTATGTTTTTTAATTGTATTTACTGGTTTGTACAATGGGATAAAATAATATTATGAATTAATAAATATTTTATGCTTATGTCCAATGTTTCATTTTCAACATAGTAGAAAAATTATGATTTTTTACAATTTTGTTAAATGGGAGCAATGTTTATTTAGATTTAAAGATGCACACCTAAACTGAAATACATTCTTTTACATAATCTTTCCTTTTTCATCACTTATAAGGTAGGAGACTATTATGATTTTTGAATGGTTTTATGATCTGTATATCACAAGCAATGGTGGGAACCTCTGCTACTAAATAACATTTTTTTAAATAAACTTAAAAAAACATAATTGAGAGCTCTACAATATTTTACATAAAAATAAATACACAAATTTGAGAACACTTAATTCCAATTACAATTGCCAAGTAAAGAATGTTTATTAAGATAGCACAAATTATTCAATAAATATAAGACAATGTTAAAAATATGATCATTTACTTCTTAATAACAATTTAAAAAATCCAATAAGATGAATTTGATATTATAGGATAAATTTTATGAGCCATCTTCTGGCTTTCGAAAACTTATTTCAAGACAGTAATCCATTTCTTAAACATGAGGGGACATCTAAGTGTGTAACTTTAGACAGGGAGATTTAGGGGGACAGATTACCTATAGGTGTTTAACTGTAGTGTAATGCAAAATAAAGCAAACAAACAGCAAAAACCCTAAAATATTAGCCCTTACTTGTTGGATGAGATGTGCTTTCATCATAAACACTTCCAACTAAAAAATTAGACTTGTCTCCAATATGTTCACTTTGAGATTTTGCTTTATCATACTTTTCATCTAAATTTCCCATCATTGTTTTCCTTATCCCACGGTCCTTTTTCATTTTCCGCTCACTTAATCTATCAAGTGGTAAGTCATTTAAGTCGAGAGAATATACTTGCTTGGCTAATACTCTTGTTAAGGTTTCCATTGTTTTCTGAAAAAAATTATCAAACTAATAAAAGCATTGAAAAATAATCAAAATATACATATATAACAATTGAGAAAAAAATTGTTGTTCAGGATTATAAAATTTATAATCAATATAATGAACCATATGAGCATGAAAAAGTCAAAATTATGTAAAACACATAACTTTGCACACAATCAATAATGACCCAGTCTATAGCATAAAATGCAGTGCAAATCAAGATAAATAAGCATATGTAACATTTCAGAAATCAATTGTGCAAAATGTCTGAACTAGACTTATTGCACTCATGAAGGAAATCCAATTGATTTCTGAAATGTACGCATGCTTATTTATCTTGATTTACATGGCATTTTTTGTTGTAAACCAATTCATTATCAAATAAAATTAAAATAAAAAACACCCAGCATACATATTAATTTAATACAAGATTATATAGTAAATATGATAAAAATAAAAGTTCTATTTTTAAAGCCAAACTTACGTTTCAATTATCTATATTGAATACATAATCAGATTAACATGTAGCACATATATATCACAATATAAATTAATCAGATTAGCATATATGGCACACATATATATGGCACAATATAAATATAGATATGGCACGCATATATAGGCACAATAGCATAAGAAAATTTTTTAGGGAAACAGATTACCTATAAGTATTTAACTGTAATTCAAATTGTGTGATTGAAATCAATAGAATTCTACAATTATGCAACTTAAATTACTTAAAGCAATTAGAATAAGAATAAACAGTGCATTAAAAAAATTAAAACAATGAGGAAAATCGAAGAACAGAAAAACAAATTACAAAAATCGTGGAAAAAATTATTAAACAATAAAAAATTAAACAAGTGCAAAAAAGTCCCATCTTAAGAACATAGAAGGTTGAATATTTTCTATAATCGGCACTGAATCTACAATTCATATTTTAAATGAAGTATTTAAAAACTAATGAATAACATCTTATATGTATAAAAGCACCAATTATAACTTAATAATGATTTTAGCGATGTTTATCAATACTCTAAAAAAAAAAATAGAAAACCATAAGCCATGTAGCACAAAAATTTTCTGCGGAATTTTAATTTTAGTTCTTTCAAAGCATATTCTCTTAGTATTCACTCTTAATGTTTATTTTTTATATCAATCAGTGATATTGTACATATTTTACTGTTACTGCACTAATCTTTTAGAACACCTTTATAAAATGTGTTGCAAGTAAATGTTCTATAATAAGAAAATCAAACACCATTAATAATCAATCTCCCACATGCATCAATTTTGCAATGTTAACCTATGAGGGGAAAATCCAAAGTCTCTAGTTTGTTTAGTTTTAATTTATACATATTTTCAAATTTTCAATATATTTACATGATAAATAAAAAATAAATATTAATGTTATTTTATAGAAGTTATATCAAAATAAATAATATAAAAAATGACAAATTTTGAAATAATTACCAAATTAAAAATGTTAGCGTATTACTAATTTTCTCTGTACATGTCATTTCACTTTTAAAAGCAGTCAAATTAAGCTTTGCCCTTTTCAATGTTATAAAGAAATTTTCTATCCTAGTCTGTGCAATTTTCACCAGATGGCACAGAGAGATTTGTTTTGCTTGCTTGTGTAAGAGCTTGTTTATATAACATATTTATTAGAATGCTTTGATTCTGCATATCAAATTTGCATGTTATTTTGACAGAAAAATAACACATTCTTTATTTTGCTTTCAGAGAACATAGAATATTAAGTTCCAACATGACTTAACACCACTGTGGTATAAAAAACTTTGTTTTGAAATCTGGTACATAAATGTGTTCCAAATCTTGAAATTATATGAAAACACTAAAAGTTATTATGAATGAAAGAGTTACTAGGTATTCATATGACTCAATACAAAGTAAAGGGGAATTCAATTTAATAAAGTATTTTTCATGAGATTAAAAAAAACCAATGATGAAATTCAAGATTTTCCTACACAATATGTTGGAATTCATAGTTATTATAGAACTGGTTCACTCCCCTTTTGCAGTTTATGTGAAATGTATTTATAATGCAAGTTTCATCTGCAACAAATTTAAAAATTTTAGAAAGCTGTCTATCTATTTAAAATGAGTTATCACCAGACATACAGGGTTTGTATAAAAAGTATCGGGAAAAATTTCAGAAAAATAGATTTATTACAGATATTTCTACAATACCTCAAAAGTCTTCAAAGTAGATCCCTTGAGCGTCGACACACTTTTGCCAATGGCTTTTCCATGACTCAAAGGCTCCCTGATAGTCGGATTCCGGAAGGTCCTTAAGGGCACGCGTGCAAGCTTCTTTGACGGCACTTAGGGTCCCATGGTGGTGTCCTTTGAGTTGAGGGAGGATTTCACTTTTGGGAAAAGGAAAAAGTCTGCTGGTGCCAAGTCGGGACTGTAAGGGGGTTGGGGAACCGTCGCGATGCCGTTTATCATCAGGAAGTCGGTCACCTTGGAGCAGGTGTGGCTGCTTGCATTGTCGTGATGCAATTTCCAATTTCCGGCGATGGCTGGCCTCACCCGGTTGACCCTTCTCTTCAGTCTTCTTAGCACTTTTAGGTAAAAAGAACCATTCACTGTCTGCCCCTCAGGAACAAATTCGTAGTGGACGACCACCTTTGTGTCGAAGAAAACGATCAGCATGGCTTTCACTCTGGATTTGCTCATTCGAACCTTTTTTGGATGAGGTGATCCCGCAGTGTGCCATTCCGAACTTTGCTGCTTTGTTTCCGGGTCGTATTCAAATATCCAAGTCTCGTCTCCCGTGATGACGATGTCCAAAAAGCCGGGGTCTTCTTCAACATGTTGCAGAAGGTCTTCGCAAGCAGACACTTGCCTCTGCTTTTGCTCGGCCGTCAAGACTTTCATGATGAGTTTAGCACAGATCTTCCGCATTGGCAAATTTTCAGAGATAATGCTGTGCACTGTCCTCTTATCAATGCCAATTTCATCTGCGACCATTCGCACACTTAAACGACGGTCTGAATTCAGCACTTCATGCACACGTTGCACGCTGTCGTCGGTTCTTGACGTCGAGTTCAGCGCGAGGCTCATCCTGCACACTCTCTCGACCATCTTTGAAGAGCTTGTGCCACTTAAAAACTGCTGTTTGTGACATGCTTTCATCCTTGAACACTTGGCGAATCATGGTCAATGTCTCCGTATCCAATTTCCCCAATCCAACACAATTTGATGGCGTACCGCTGTTCAATCGTTTGCTGCATTTCGCGCTTGCACCGAGTCACTCGACAGGGGTCCACTAAAAACACGATGTAGTCTGAATGAACGTTCAAAGGCGACTCTCGCTTGGCATATCTTGCAGGTCACATTCCCCACTACCGAGAATGTGCACTGTGAGCACGCTGTGACGTACACTCACGTCAGGAAAAAAAATTTCCCGATTCTTTTTATACGGACCTTGTAGCAGATAGATCAAAGTAAATCAAATCCACCCCAAAACTTTTAAGCTTAGTCAACGTGCTACCTAGCTTGAATAAACATTAAAATATATTACATCTGCAAATTATATTAAAAAAAATTAATTGCATTTTTTAGGCAAATTCTTGATTCTTTGGATATCTATCTGTGCATAAACTTGTGCCTGAAAGTGAAATTTTAATCCAACCGCTCTCATTAATGAATGCTATTTGTACAGAATTAAAGGGCACATCACCAGAAAAAAATTTCCAATATCTGATAACTGGTTTAACAGTTATCATCAGATATTGCATAGTTATGCTAAATACATAGCACAAACACTGTTTATCCAACTATATTTAATAACAAATTCCTTCAGCAACAAACTCATTTAACATGTAAAACATTTATCTGCACTACATATCAAAATTTCAAGAAAAGTGGTTAAGTTTTAGAGAAGTTATCACCAGAAAATATGTATATATGATGGGGACACAGCACATACAATTTTGTTTAACCATACTCAACAATGAACTTAACCAGCAACAAATTTATCTAAACAACATATCCTAATTTCAAAACATATTCAAATTTAGGAGGGGTTAAAATTTAGAAGTTATCCTCAAACAATGTATATGAGTGATAAGAGCAGAGCATACACAATTTTTATCTGACCATGTTCAGTAATGAACTCAGCCTGTAAAATGTTTAACACCACACAATCAATTTAAAAAAATCTGGTATGTTTTTGAAAAGTTATTTGACAAAGGTGTCAGACAAACAAAAGCTAACTCAAAAGCCATGTCAAACTCAAAAGTAAAAAGCCTAGTCTCTTTGCTATCTTGTTTCAATAAAAGTCTAGGAAAATCAATGTTTCAGAAAACATTTGATATACAATTCTCAACAAACCAAAAAAATATAGCATGAATAGATATGACTCAAGAATAGTTTTAAGAATTGATGGTTTTATATATATAAACAATTTTGTATAAAAAATATTTTAAATATAGATAAATTCAAGATTAAAAGAAATATATGTTTAGTTTATTCATATCAAATGAAATAACTTACAGCCCATTCCTTGATTAATTCTTCCCATTGAGTAAGGGATGACAAAACTGATAGAAACTGGTCCCACAGTTCAGTTGATATAACCACATTTAAATTTGCCTTTATCCAAGTAACAATGAGAGTCTGAAATTAAAGGCAAGTACTTAAAAAATAAATCTAAATCATAAAGTTCATTGCATAAGTTTAAATATGCATATAATAAAATATCTTTAAATTTACTAATTAGATATTAGAGATGAGACAAGCTCAGATTGTGTGCAGTCCCGAATTGGACTCAGGTTCTGTGGTACTCAATGCAGTTTTGGACTTGGATTCCGAACTATTTTCTATTTTATTTTATGCAAGATATATTTTGAAAAATATTAAAAATTATAATTTTTGTATAAAAAATTTAAGAAATCAAAAATAATTCCAATTAATAACTATTACTATTTCTAGAAGTTTCTAAAACTTTCATGGCTGATGCACGATTCCAATGATTTGTGTTTAACTCAGCCAATGGGAATCCGTTTTGATGGCACCTTCACTATGAAAATTCTGGGTACTCAGGAAATGCCCCTGGAACTAAAACCGACAAGCAAGTAGAAATTTTTCCCTGGGACTTTTGTGCCATTATTTGAATGGTTGACACATTAAGCATGCCTGATTTTAACTGTTCAAGTTGAAAAATTAAAAACTTCTATAAAACATATAAAAATGGAAATCTTTTAGAAACATACCAAGTATATAATTGATATAGCCAAGTATATAATTGACAAATGACATTTATAATAAAGTTAAATAAATGCGTAAAGTGAGATACATTTAACTTGTATATGTTTACAGTTAAAGAAGGGAATGAACATCTTTCATTATTACAATTAACATGATTTATACATAAATTTATCCAGCATTGGAGAGGCTATTAACCACTTCATGGAATGAAATTGTTTTGAACTGATGTGGTGAAATTAAATGGAACTAACTTTCCATCAAGAGTTTTATTATCAAATATAAAAAAGTTGCACTGTTTTCTCATATTTATGAAACATGTTATACTTGTGCTAAATATGATGTCAATTGGTGGCATAATAATCTAAAATATTGCAATCTAGTGCAGTGTGTACCTGCTTTCTGTCCATGCAAATTTAAAAAAAAAATACAGAATATTTTTCATCTTTAAAACAGTCCACATTTATATCACATTTAATGTTAATCAGATAAGTAGTTTCAGAGAAAAAAATCTGATGTGGGCAGCATATGACTTTCCTTATATAATGCAATGAATTTACTACTTTTACAGTAAAAAAAAATAGATTACTTTTATAGTAGTTATATTCTTTCCAAAATATTGAATTTTAGTCAATGAGTAGTCATTTTCCATGTTGTCATCATCAATGAGTCATCAATTTCCATGTCGTCATCATCAATGAGTCATTTAGCGTCATTTTTATCCCTTTGGCGAATTTTTCATTAATTTAGCAACATTTAAAAAAGTCACCAAGTTAGCGACATTCCACCAAATTCGTCGCCAAAATCTCGCCAAGTGTTATGGATGAAGAAATAAGCTATTCTTACAGCAGATAAATGACTATTGGCGTTCAAATACAAAAGTATTACTCAAAGTATATTCATGAATGAAACGAGCTAGACCAAGGAAATGATGTCAACAAATTTATCGCATGGTATTATATATGAAAAGTGAACATGTTTCTCAATAGGAATTTTTTTTTTTTTTTATGATTTTTTGATAATTTTTTTGAAAAATTTGCAATATCTCGAGAACGGTTCATGTTAGCGTTCTAAAATTTATGTCAATCATTTTCTAATGAAAAATTACATAAGAAATATCTATTTGCATAACTTTATTAGAGGTTTTGATTTTTGGATGATTTTTCAAAATTTCACTCGAAAATTTAGGGGGGTTCTGAACAATCGATTGCGTATAAAAACAATAGTCATCCAGTATTTACAGATTGTGATTTTTGTACCAAATTTCATTCGAATCGGTCCATTCGTTCGTCAGTTATCGTCTCCACAGACTCACTGACACACACACACGCAGACATCACTTCAAAAATGTTTGATTCGTGATCAGGGATGCTTGAAACATGCTGTTCCATCGAAAACTCGAATTTTCGATCCCATCACAATACTTTCCTTATACAGTATTGTATATAAGGAAAGTAAAAAGGTTACATCAATTTTACAGATAAATTTATTGAATGACAGACACAATGCTAAAGTGGTTTTTCGCAATTAGCACCTTCAAAAATGTCCAAATTTTTAATTTAGCTAAAAATACTTCGTCATGAAAAGTAAAAAACAGATACACATATATATTGCCTTAAAAACTTAACATATTGTTTAAGATGCCTGAAATGTATATATCCATCAATTTGACCTTATCATATTTTCTTGACACTATGGATGTAGGGGAAATAAAACATACGCTAATTATACAGAATCATAGAAATATTTAAAGTCTGAGTACAGATTTGATAACTAAAGGATTGAGATAGCAGGTTAAACTTACCTGAAATAAAGCAGGGGCCAATCGACCCCCTAAGGTATCCTCTTTTCTTGTGGGTGGAACTTCTTTTAGAACTAAGGAAGTTATTTGGAGCAAAACCATCAACAAATGTTCCCTAAAAAAATATCAAATTTAACATGGATACAACTAATTTGTATAGATAAGACATCAAAGCTGCAAGTGCAATAAAGATTTGTAGTATAAAGGAGAAAAATCCTAATATTGAAGATTGGGATTTTCTCTGTTTGTTTAAGAATTCAATTTCTGTCATATTTAAGAGGAAATTTTGTCATTAAAAAAAAAGAGTGTGTTAATTCACTCTTTTTTTAATGACAAATTGTATTGCTTAAAACATTTTTAGCTTAGGAGGGGTAGGGGAGGGCATAAGAAAAGCTTCCTAACACTCCAATTCAAAAAGCTTATTGAAACTTATTGAAAATTAAACCTCTCTACAAATTTACAAATCCAGGATTTCCTTTGGCAAAGTACAGATATTATATTCTATATTTTATTTTGCTCATAAATTTTCTACATTCAAATAGGAGAATTCTGAAAATTACCTCAGCTTTAAAAATTTATTTAAAAACTTTTACTCACCACACTCTCCTTTCCATATTTACATTCATCACCATATATCTGTAAATATTTAGAACCCGCTTACACATATCTACCTACAATAAAAAACAAATATTCAGAACACAACAAACAAACATACACAAAATAACAACAAAGTCTTGAACATACCTGCTCCTCTAGCATATGAATGTTTTCATGGGCAAGATCAAGTAAAAAGACATTTGCAGCATTGGTCAAAAAGACAATTAACATGTTCTGCAAACCAGCTCTTAAATGGTTATTGTCGCAATGAATAGCCTTTAAATACGAATCTTTTCTTAAACGCAACCCAAGATGTTCTTGCGCCTCTTGCTCAGAAAGCTCAGATTCCTGTAAACATATAAAAATTTAAAAAAATTGCAAAAATTGATCTTTCAGGTCTGGTATTCCTTAAAAAAAAAAAAAATGTATATTATACATACATTTGTTAGGGAGGATTTTGAAGTAAATGAACCATCAACTTTATCCTCTTTTGATTCCATGGCAGACAAAATGGGTTCTTCAAGAAACATGGGTTTTTCAGACGAACTCTAAAGAGATCATGAAAATAACTTAATATAAACCACTGGATCAGAATAACATATAAATGAATGTTATATCAGCACAAAACTTATAAATAGTTGCCATGCCATCCATGAAAAAAATCTCTGAATTCCAGGTTTTCCATATGAATTTAAATTTTTTCCCATAAGAGCTAAAATTGCTTTAGGGCAGATCAAATAAAATCAGCAAAAAAATCCTATATTCCAACCTTTTCTTTTAAATATGTTATGCCATTCAATAAGTAAAAATACTTTGTGCAATGGATAAGGAAAAATTGAGCAATGTAATTAAGCCCATGGGACAATATACACATAATGTCACAATCATATGATACTAGTAAAACAATAGCATGCGACAATGCAAAGTCAACAAAGAAATGTACATACACGCTATAATATTTTCATTTAAAAAAAACATCTACTTTCAACAAATTATGGCTACAGCATTTAGAAGTCATAATGTGCGAAATTGTGAAAGAATAATAATTGTTAATTAATGACTTGATGAAGCTGTATATAACTTTGAAAATTATGAATTATTATTATGTTGACGGTATCTACTTGAGCTAGATTTTTACAAACAAAAAACATATATTTTTATGTCTCACTGAAACATTTTAGAGTTCTTCGCAAGATTAGTTCCATTACTTCTATTGGAAATCATTTTTATTGTGATATTTCTAATTTTTGTTACATTAAATAAGTTTTAATATTGTCTTTGTTTCAATATTGTTTGTGTATTTAAATGAAAGGAGATTAATGGTGGATGATGTGAATTCAGTTACACCTAACTGATTACATAGAATTTTCAATAATTGAAAAAATGCTCCTGTTTTGCATTATTAATCATCAAAAGTTGATAAAATGGGATAAATATATTTTGTTTTAAGTGCTATTATTACAAAAAAAGCTATTTAAAATTAGTAAATAAAAATATAAAAATGTATCCTACAGATTAGCACTATGTGTCAAAAGTTAACTTTAAAGTACTTTAAATCCAATGATTTTTTCTTTCTTCATTTGTAACAAAAGCCTTGAAAATTTTCAATTTTTTCTATTTTTACTTTCCCTGCAATACATGGTAATGTATAGGGAAAGTATTGGAATCATGCCAAAAATCACAACTCGAGTTTTTGATGAATCTACACGTTTTGGGACATCTAGAAGACGAAAAAACTAATTTTAACATGACGTCTGTATGTGTGTCTGTCTGTACATTGTATGTACCCACTCAAATGGACCGAATTTCAGAAAATTTGGTAAGTCACTTGTGTATGACTCTAGTGCTAATTAGTTTTGGTATGATTCGAGATAAAAGAACCTGCTTTTTTTGGTGAAATGGTCCACAAAAATTGCCTGTATCCACTCTAGCTGAAAAACTAATGGATCGAATTTCACAAAATTTGGTAGATAAGTCGTTTGTGGGTTACCCTGGTACTGATTAGATTTTGGTATGGTTCGGAAAATAATAATCTGTTTTGTTTTCTTAGAAATGGCTTGCACAAATAGTCAAAATCTGAAATAAAAGACTTATGCTCAAATATATCAATTAAATGCTTGTTTTACATGTAACTTTTGACGATGAACAGAATAAAGATCAACTCCATTACTCTAGGACTAGACTTCACAAGATATTTTAGTTTTTTCACATTTTTGCTACGCCGGTTAGGAAAATAAGTCGTTACCAAATGAAAATGAAAGCTGAATTAAAAATGCAAATTTAATGTTATTTCAATTAATTATACATGTTATGTAGCGCAATTAAACTCAATTTAATGAATTATTAATGAAATAAAGAGAATGTGAATATGAGTCTGAAAGTCATGTGCTGCCCACATCAGATTTTTTTACTTGTGGGTACATTTATTTTAATAATTAAACACTAGACACAAAATCAAATTTAGTTTCAAATGTAAATATAGATGATCTCTCCAAAAGCCAATTTATTGTAAAACCACCTCTATCTTTAAATCTACAATCTGCTGATGCTACATCAGCAAAAACGTTAACATATCTCTCTAGAAATTGTTTGTGGCATGGCATAGTAAATCCAACAGGAACAGAATAGAGATTGCTTGGAAAAATTCGCAAGGTGTCGTCAGAGAAATGAGCTGTTAATGAGTGTTCCAAAATAACACATCTTTGCTATGAAATCAGATCTATGTAATCTTTGCAATAAAATTTAATTGGGGCATATCCAGCCTACAGATTCATTGTGGTGTTGCCTTTCATGTTTTGAAAATACAATAATGTTCTGAAAAAACATGTTTTCAGTAATTAACCAAGGATAAACAGGGGACTCTGTCCTCTGCTAGCTACGCTTCACCTCCTACTCACTGCACTAGGAGAGCTCGCTTTATACCCATCTCTCCTAAAAATTCTACTTTCAAAAATCTCTTTTTTTATCCCTACCTATTTTCCGCAGGAGGTAAAAGCAGGGATTTTTCTTAGCCCAGGGAGTCCAAAAACTGAATTCCTTGATCCTAAGCTTGCTTCCCAAACTATTTCATGCCAAACTAAAGTTTAAATCAATAAATGGTTTATTTCATCCTGTTACTCTATTATTTCTCTACAAATGTACCTATAGTTTTTGGGGTACAGGCCAGAGAAATCGCCAGATGTGCCAATATGAAAAAAAAATTCACTTCAGAAGTGCATAAAAAGTAAAATATCTCAAAAACTACATTGAAATTAAAAAAGGGTCTCCTCCTGCAATAATTCACCCATGTAGGTACCTGTCTGTAAAAATTCATGGTCTTGTTATTGTTAGTTTATCCAGGATACGAACTCGCTGCTCAAATATTTTGTCTTTGACATTAAATATTTTTTAAACTACAATATATATCAAAAAATGGTTTAATTCAGCATATTTCCCAAAGCTTTTTCAATAAGTGTACGAAATTTCATATTTTTATATGCAATAGTTTTTGCGGTTCGAAGCAAAGAATCTCGAGAAACGATAAATTTGTCAAACAGTGGCGGTGACGGCAGCAGCAGCTACTTTTTTTTTAATATAGAGAGATATTTCTGGTCAAATCTCAAGTCTACTTGTTCACTGACTTTTTCATTGCCCTTTATTAAGTTAAAATTTACTATCTGAAGCTGTTTGCAATTAAATAAGCATTTTCCTATGTCTCCCAGATAACCTCTTGGTTCAGATGTAGGTCCATTTAAATGATTACACAGATTTGATTTCGTGGGAAGAATGTTGCATCACAGAACAGATGTTAACAACTCATTGTGCATGTGTGTATGTACGCAAACATGATAACTCAATGAATGCATAAATAATGAATTTTTATAAGTAAATACATTAACATAATTACATTTAAAAAGTGGAACTAGATAGAATTTTTTGCAATTCACATTTGAATTATTTGAAATTTGAATTATTTTAAAATTGAACTATTTGAAATTTAAGAATTTCACAGTATTATTTCCTATGGATAAGCATAATTCCCAGAAAAATGGTTGTAATATAATCTATGCAGAAATTGAAAAATAAAAATTCTATCTATAAAAATTTGAACTATGGATATAGATAATATTAAAATTGTATATATTAAAACAACTAAATGCATCCAATTCATTGGTATCACTATTACCATTGTGTCCATAGAAACTTAAAAGAAACTTTCATGAATTTTAAGAAAATTGTAAAATACTTTTTAAAAATGACTTTCAACATAATCTCATAAAAAAAAATCTTATAAAAAGATACATTTTTTTTCACTCTAATTGTTTATAATACAAATGGATACAAAAATATGTAATATGAATGTATCAGAACAGGGTTCTTGCATATTTTTCATTAAAGATATAAAACACTTTTTAAGCACCTTTTAAGGACTACAGTTTACATTATGAAGTTTTATCAAACTTCACATAATATAATATCATTTGATTTCAGTATTATATCAGAAATCTCAAGGAATACTTAGTAAAAGTGACAGATAAAAATGTCTTTAAATTTAAGTGAAATTAACATATTTTGGATCTTACTGGTTTGAAAATATTTACCAGACTTTTACAGACATTTTACGTGAATGATCACAAGTAAGAAAAAATGAACTTTTTACAAGTATATTAGAAACTTTACAAATGAATCATAAAAATGGAAGGTTCTCTGGTCAGAAGATCAGTCAGTTATAGCTATAGCTGCAAACTAAAATGAAATAAATGTTACACAAAAAAGCCCTGTGATTTTTCAGAGACCCTGATTATAGGTGCTGTACTAATCTATTATTAAACTCAGATAATCAGAGTTGGGTTTCTATTAGGACAGTGCAAGAAACTAGAAAAACCAGGAACCAGAATATAGAAAACACCTTGACCTCTTTTCTATATGGTGATGAAAATAATTATCCAATCAGTTTACAATTTGATTATAAATTCCTGGATGGTAGACAATTTTTCCTACTTTTATTTTAATTTCTGAACTATAATTATCTGTAAGGAAATTAAGCACTTCTTAAACATTTAGTACAAATTAAAGAAGTTATAAGATCCTTAAAAAATAAAATTTGGAAATGCAGTTTTCAAAGACTTAGTTTTCAAAGGACCACAAGCACCTTGAAAAAGTCAAATAGTGACTCAAACGCCAGATATTTTTTGTAGAAGGCTGCTTACTAACAAATATATTTTATTCATAGGTTTATTTTCTCCCAATATTAGGTTAATATATAATTATGGCTTGCACACAGTATAGTTTTCTAAATCTATTGCTACTACTTCGCCAAATATTTTCTTATACATACATTTTTCTGAATCCATTCTCTGTAAACAGAAACTACTTTTCTCATAGTTGAACCATATCTGAATGACATCAAAAAAGCCTAAATCAAAAGAAAACAAAAGTTATAGGATGACTTGTGATTAACAAACAGAAAAGTACAGAATTTAATTTATGTTATTACACTCTAAATTATATGTTGCAGATAAAAGATATTTTAAAGATGACAATAAAGAAGTCTATTAGGGTTACCAGCACATTTTTAAGAGTATATCTGTGGTGTCTTACTCTTATGTCTTAAAATTGCATACTTTTACTTTTAACATTTTGACACCAGGTAAATACTTTTTAAGTTAGAACAATAAATTATATCTGAGAATTTTAGGTGACAGCATGATGCTTATGAAATTAATGAATTATTAGAAGCAGAAAATCATTTTGGCATTTAAAAGATATACTCATTTCTGGAAGTAATTTTCTTCATTTTTAGGCAAATTGAATTTTTTCAATTGTGTTGTATTGTGGGGGGGGGGGGGGGGTATCTGTTTGTCATCTTAAAAGTCTGCAATGTGCAAATTTCCCCCTCCTCAATCGCACTTTTAACTAATATCTTTGCTTTTCAAATATTTTCTCCACAATCCGAATAGCACTAATACTAAATTTGGTAGTATTTTAACCACTAATTCAAACAGCAGAAGGGGGGCATTTTATTTAGGGCCGGTGTACGATTATGGCTACATCTTTTCCTCAGGAAATAAATACCTCACATTATCAACCAGAACTTAACTGAAGTAATTTCTTAGGGCTAAATTAAAGCACCAGTCATGCTAAACATAACATATCAGTTCCCCCTTAAGATAACAAATTTTAGAACACATTTCCACAGTGGTATATAACACAAATTACCTGTCGAAATATTTCATTGACCATGTTGATGTTCTCACGACTAGAATAAAATGTGTCTTTTACTATAGTATAATCTCTGCAGGAAAGATCGTCGTTTGCCAAAGATGTACTGCTGGGATCTCGTTCCAAACCAAAAGAGTTTGTAGTTAGAAGAGTTGATGTAGGCTGATTGTTATCAGACTCAGCTGATGCATTTGGACGGTTAGATTCACTTTCTTGCCTGAAATCACATGGAAAATAAAGATAAATTAGATAGGTTTAATACGATAATTTTTTAAACTAATAAACACTATTTAGCAATTATTCAAAAGAATGGTCACAATGAAACTCAGTTTAAACATATTCTTCATCTATATAAAAAAATTGAAAATTGGTCTGCATGCATGTATGTGGGTGTACATGTTTATCTCATCATCAAGGAAGAACGGCTGCACCGATTTTCATGAAATTTTGTGAGTAGTCTTGGAATAGCCCCCTTTTAATTTTATCTATGTTATGAGTTTCTAGAACCAGGGGTTATCGAGATATTAATAAAAACTGCACAATTAAATTTTCCATAGAAATAGCATTATACAGACAATATTTTTTGCACAAATTTATTCAAAGAAAATTATATCATGTTGCTTAGCAACATGATTAAAACAAATATGTTTATATGGACGATAATTTTTATGTATTTCGTTTCGATTTAAATATTAAAAAATGAATATAAACACAAATATAAATGAACAGTACTGCCGTTTTGACTCGATTATATCAATTTCAGCCTTCAGGTTTAAAAATTATTATTTAAACAGAATAAAAATGGTATGGTATGGGTATATATTAAAAAAATCTGATGTGGGCAACACATGACTTTCCTTATATAATGTAATGAATTTACTACTTTTACAGTAAAAAATAGGATTTTCTTATAGTAGATACTAATATTCTTTCCAAGATATTGAATTTTCGACAATTAGTCGTCATTTTCATTGATTTAGCGTCATTTTTATCCATTCGGCGAGATTTTCGTTAATTTGGCAACATTTCAAAAAAGTCGCCAAGTTGGCGACATTCCGCCAAATTTGTCGCCAATATCTCGCCAAGCGTTATGCACTAAGAAATAAGTTTTTCTTAAAGCAGATAAATGACTATTGGCGTTCAAATACAAAAGTATTATTCAAAGTATCTTTTTTCAAGAATGGAACGAGCTAGATCCACGAGAAGGATTACACTCAATTTATCACATAGTATTACATATGAAAAGTAAACATGTTTCTCAATAGGAAATATTTTTCTTATTATTTTATATGACTTTTTGATAATTTTTTTTAAAAATGTACAATATCTCGAGAACGGTTCATGTTAGCGTTCTAAAATTTATGTCAATCGTTTTCTAATGAAAAATTACATAAGTAATGTCTATTTGCGTAACTTTATTAGTGGTTTTAAATTTTTGACGATTTTTTCAAAATTTCATTCGAAAATTTAGGGGTGTTCTGAACATTCGATTGCGTATAAAAACAATAGGCTTCCAGTGTTTACGGATTGTGATTTTTGTACCAAATTTGGTTCGAATCGGTCCATTCGTTCGTCAGTTATCGTCTCCACAGACTCACTGACACACACACATACACACATACTTTCACACACACACACACACACACACACACACAGACATCACTTCAAAAATGTTTGATTCGTGATCAGGGATGCTTGAAACGTGCTCTCCCGTCGAAAACTCGAATTCGAATTTTCGACCCCGTCACAATACTTTCCTTATACATTATGTATATAAGGAAAGTAATAACCTTTCATTTTGACATATATTGATCCAATTTAAGTTCATATATTTTATTCCCTACCACATATTTTCCCTACCACATATATTCCTTACCACATATATTTTTGGCTGCATAAACTCTAGTCACGTATTAAAATTTATATTCTTCAAATCTATAATTTAAATAATATTCGCTTACTAGAAAATAAATCAAATACATATACAAAATGATACAAGCTATAAAATAGGTATCATACTAATGGTTTTCTATATGCTGGCAGTAAAATATTAGTTAATTTTATTGGAACTTCCTTCGAAGATAAATTTTATACATTTCTGAATCAACATCAAAACAATTTAAAACAAAACAATTGAAATTAGGCAAGTGTACATATGAGACTTAAATAATCTTTTTTTAATGTGTTTTGTCATTTAATGGTTTGATATAAGCAAAAAAGATTGCTACAAAAAATTTTGACAATTTACAGTAAAATCCCATGCAGGGCCTGAGTCATGAAACATCATGTCATATTCGGACTAATGCAGTATATATATTCATACATTAGTTCAGATGAATACTGAAATATTAGCATCAAAATCACTTTACATTTTTCTTAAATACCAGTCCAAAGTTATGATTCATTTTCCATTCAGTTTTTAAAAAAAAAAAAATTAATGTACACAGAGTAAGTATACAATCAAAGATTGCCACAAAGAATTTTCTAAGGGGTATTATTACTCCTTTCCTAAAATTTGGGGAGTACTTTCCCAAAGTGAGGAGTATTCAAAAATACATTAATTAATAATAATATAAATTGTTTTCCCATATTTTCTAAAAATGACACTAGTTATTTTATTGCTAAAAATATGCTATTTTTATGCACTGATAAAATTTTGAGGCGTTAACGGATATTTTGTTGAGTATCAGATATCGGCATTTTGACAAACTATTTATACAAACCCTGGTAACTATCACATCTCCTACAAAACAAACATAAAATCAAATATAAAATTGAAGTTTCCAGGAAGAACTCACGTTTCTGAAATAGGCTGTTGGAATGTCACATTTCCTTTCCTGAAACTCTGGAGTGTAAAATGAGTCACCCATCTAACAACTGTGGACTGGCAAAGAGAAAGAGTATCTTTCTGCTGGAATCTTGTACTATCATAATCTGTTTTGGCATCACTCTCACTTCGTAACATAGGCAAATCTACAATTAAATAGTATAGATTGAACACAAAGTATGTTTAAAAAACTTTCAAACAAATTTAATGACAGACTGAATGACCTATTCATAACATAAAATATATGCAGCACACATAAAAACATAAATGATAATATTCAGAAAAAATGAGAAGCTTACAAGTTAATGGCTTAAATAACTCTCATTAATAAACAAAGTATCTTTATAAAACTCTGTTGAGAAATAATAGTCTCAATTATTTTATAGTTCATCAAAAAATAAATTCAGAAAACATACTAAGAAAAACAACTTAATTTCTGCATCAAAGCACTGGATTCCACTGTTAAAATCATATATATAATTCTGCAGTGTTAAAATAATATATGTGATTTTACAGTGGACAATATTAATAGAAATTTTAAAGAATGGAGCTTTTTCTCCTTTCGTAAAAGAGTTATTCTGTTATTTTAGCTTTATCAAAGCTTGTTAAAATTAGATCAACTAGATCACTCAAGCTACTTTTAGCACATATATAATCAAGTCACCTCCTCCCTCAGAAATTTTCTCGATCAATAAAATTAACAGCTCCTTCTAATTTGCTGAACTACTGTCTAACTCAACATGCTTATAAATAAAATGTTAACTTTGCTGATTTTAAAAACACAACCACAATTTTTGTTACAACGTTTTTAGGATGATTGTCATGTAATAATGGTTTTCTTGATGTAAGACTTCATTGGAAATCTCTTTCACAGATTATATACCCAGGTAGTGAGTATAAGTAATTCTGTACATGTATTTTTATATAAGTAATTTTATAAGTGTTAAAAATAATATAAATTATAATAATTTATAAAAATCATGCAAATCACTACATGGAAATCCACAGTAAATCATGATTTTGATGGTTTTTAACATGTTTTGGATCAAGATTGTAATGTTTTCAAGAAAGAGATAATTTCCTACATCTTTTAGAGCATTTCGCATACAGAACTGACTTGCATGGTTTCTTTTAATTCAATTATTATTTTCCCCACATGGCGTGATGTGTGCAGCCATTTAGAACTCTCTATCCTGATTTAGTACAGGAAACCGGAAGACGTCATCATGATTCAGTGTAAGAACGAATCACTTTGTGCAGCTGAGAAAGGAGGCTGTGACATCACAAGACATGTGGTAATGCATCTCAGCCAACCTAAGTGGCCGCTCACTTCCACTGGATATAAAAGAGAACAACAAAGAACACATTTTTACAAATTTCTTACTTTTTTTTTTGCATAAACTTATCTTCTCTTCTACTGCCACTTCTGTACAGACTTCTTCCACAACTTCAGCGATTTTGAAAAAAGAACTTGCCTTTATTGCAAAATGGAATGCAAAAATAATATATATCCACTCTAGTTGAAAACTAATTGAACAAATTTCACAAAATTTGACAAATAAGTCACTGGTGGGTTACCCTGATGTTAATTAGATATTAGTGTGATTCAGAAAAAAAAACTACCTTTTTTGCGAAATGGGCAAAAATCTTTTAAAAAACCTAAAATAAAAGATTACATATACTATTTTTTATCCTACGTCCAGCCTGGGTCATTTGGCCATACGCTATCTTGCTGTCCAATACAGATGCGAAAGTCCAAAAGGAGAAGTATCTTCAGTGTAAAAATCCCCCAATTTGGAACAAATAAGGAGATGTCCATTCATAAAACCACTTCCACACAAAGGGCAGGAGGCAGAAGCTGCCTCACCTATTCTATTGAGATGCTGCTGAAGATAATCATGGCCTGTCATTACATATACTCAAATGTATCAATTGAATGCTTGTTTTATATGTAATATTTGACAAAAAAAAGGATAAGACCTACCCTATAACTCTAGGACAAACCATTCATTCTCTAGATAATGTAGTTTTTTTTTCACAGTTTTGCCATGTCAGCTTTGAAAATATGTCCAGTCACCAAATAAAAACGAAAATTAAATTAAAACCGCAAATTCAGTGTAATTTCAAATAATTATCCATGTCATTTTGTACAATTAAACTCAATTTAATGAAATATGAAAGAGAGACAGAGAAAATGAATTTGAGTCTGTTCAGAAAGTCATGTGTTACCCTCATCAAAATTTTAATTCTATTGGTCTAATTTGAGCAATCAATGTTTATTGAAAGTCCCTCTCCTCCTTCTCACAATCACTTTAGCATATAGCAGGCACCAGGCATGTACCATGCATTGGCTGAACAGTGCTTTGAAAATTTACAAATTTTAATAAACTATTTTTTTTTAACTCAGCTAGCTGTGGATACTGCAGTTAGTACCCTTTTTAAAACCTCATTACCATTAAGAAAAATAAATAAATATGTAGAAAACTGAACTCAACCTCTCTACTGCTGTATTTATACCCAAATGCAAATAAAAACATTGAAGGTCATTGTTTTGTCAACTTTGAGCATTTGTCTATTACAAATTTCCTAGCATTATAACTATACATCTAGTATAATTTAAAAATATAAATAAAGTAATCTATTTCATTGCCACATACACATGATAATAGGCCCGTTCCCGGCCACACATCTTGCTACCATAAGCCTTCGGGTTGGTCGTGTGGTCTGGGTTTTCAACATGATAATAGGCCCGATTCTTGCAGGTAGCATAAGGCATTAACATGCGAGGAAATTTTTTGTTGTCGTGTATTGGCCTTGAAGAAGTAAAATGTTACAAATTTTATGTCATACACTTTGTACTTTAAATATTCTGACATATAAAAGTAACCAAAGGGGGAGAAAAAGAATGAATTTGAACTGATGGAAGTAAGTAAAGAAAATAATATAATGAGAGGTTATTAAAATAAATAAATTACAGAAAGAGAGATGATCATAGACTACAATCAACTTCTATTAGTAATTACTGCTCTATTCTTTGGCTATATAGTATATGACTGAATTGAGTGAGTATAGTGATGAGACTGAATGAGTGAATATCGTGATGAGACTGAATATAGTGTATATCACTAAATTGAAATATAATGTGATCATTGCAAAATATGTATATAAATATGTGCATTACAAAAAAAATTATATAATTACAAACTTTTATGTATCTCTAACACAACATAAATTAAAAAAGAAATCCAAACAGGTATTACTGCAGATCAACTAAAATCCTGAAGTCTTTACTTAATCAATATGGATTCAAACTAAATTATATATACTAAAACAGAATACTTACCTAAAGAAGGTGAAAATAAGTTTGTTATAGTAGAAAAGTTGGGAAACAAATGTGGTAGATAAATCTTTTTGAACTTTTCAAACAAGAAGTGGAAACTTTTAAAATATCTTGCTTCAGATTTATCTCTCCATTCTACCTTACACACCTAAAATGTTACAATCAGAAATATAACGCATGAAAAGAATACACATCAGATTGCTTAAAAGTATAAGTCAAAAATAGGAAAATATAAATTAATATATTATATCATACCTGCCAACTTATTTGGAGTAAAAATCAGAATATTTTAAAAAATCAGAATAGCGCATAAAATAAGTTTTACAGAACAAATCGACACAAATCTGATTTTCAAAGGACACAATGTAAATAATGCCCACATGTGTGAAACACCCAGATGTTTTGAGATCTCTTTGGAAACAGTTGTATGCATGTTCATTTAATACATTTGTACATTATTTACATTGTATTCTTCATCTCTCAAAATATTTCGACATAAAGTTATGTTACGTACTTTTACTTTTAACGTTCTGTATAATTATTATTTATAACATTTTTAAGAGAAAAAACCTTTTCAGCCTACCTGACAAAAACATGAAAAGTTAACCAAATGAATTTTATTTTGATAACATGTTTACAGTAGCCTTTTTCACTTTTACTAAAAAGGATTTAAAAAATTCTGTTTTATGGCACTTGTTATCCGGTTTAAATTTTACAATCAAAATATTTTCAAGAGTTTTTGTCATCATAGAAGAGTAGAACTGAGTCTTATTCTTTTTTACAGAAGTAAAAATACGTTCACATTCTGCATTGCTGTGAGGATTGGTTAGTATGGCTTTTAAAACTTTAGAAATCCTATCATATTTACGAATTCCACCCACAGTACATATCTTTCCTATGAAACCAATTAACGCATCGATACCAGCATCTTCAGACTGTACCAACTCCTCACACTGGAGTGCTGTAAATTGTTTTTGCAACTCATTCCATACTATATCATTGTTCTCTCCATCTCGAACTGGGTTTCTCAACCAGGTCTATATCTCGACCAGGGTCATGCGATATATCACAAGAAAGGTCATATCTTAAGCTACAAAATAAGCCTTATTTCAACACATTCCGTTAATTAGGTCAAAATATACAGATGTTTGAATATGTCAAGAATCATTAAAAAATTACCAAATTTTCCGAACTTCAAATTTTTATAAATAAAAAACTAATGAAACTTGGAAAATAAAATTTTATATAGAGTCTTATATATGAGTAGACAAAAAATAACCAAGTTTGAAAAAAAATGGTGTCTGTCAGGTTGAAAATGTCACTTTTTTTTTATTTGATTTGATATGGAATGACCCATTACTTATAAACAAAGTCTTGGGCAATTTGATATCTGAATCAAAAATTATCAACTAAATTATGAGGTGTTAATTACCATTTACTATTATGAATGCAAAAAAAGCCAGTCAGGTTATGATTTCATGAAATTTTTACAACATTTTCTTACTTTTTTAAATATGTGTATATATAGACAAATGAATGAAATGCAACGAAGCGTTTTGAATAGCGATACAGCCTTGCACTATTGGCAAAAATTAAGTAAAATCAGTGGCAGGGTAAAATATATCGATAGTTTTCATATTAATATTAATACTGTACATGTATAATATACAGGGTGTCCCAAAAAGATTGAAATGTGCTTTAATGCGCTTACCTGTTGGAGATAAGTGGGCAATGTAAATTGCAGATATGTTGAAAGTAAGGTAAGAAATAAGACTATGCTAATGAAATAGTCCTCCCATTAATTTTCAAAAAGTTACACTTTTTTAATTTTTATACGACCCTCTTAGACAAATTTGGTCAATCAGAAAATTTTTATTTTTAATGCAAGAAGATCATTAAAAACAAGAAAGATCAATCATGCATAAAGCATTGATTATAAAACACTTTCCAACTTCATTGCAATTTCATTTAAACATCTCTAAAATGCAATACATTTCTCAGTAATATTTTTTAAATTATCACAATACTACATCAATTTACTATATTTGAAAACTTAAAACTTTATTGAAAAAAATGAACTTCATTCAAATGACGGCATTGAAATATAAATTGCCTGGTTTAAACATCTCTAAAATGCGATACATTCTTCGGTAATATTTTTTAAATTATCATAATACTACGATAATTTATTATATTTGAAAACTTCATCGAAAACAAATGAAATTTATTCAAATGAAGTCATCGAAATATAGCACGCCTGGCTCTCTCATTCATTCAGGCAGCATTTCATTCATAAACTTTTTTCCAATCCTTTCATTCATCACAATACTATAATAATTTATTTTATTTAAAAACTTAAGACCATGGAGGTAATTAAACTCTATGCTTAAAACTTCATCGAAAAAATTGTCTGCTTCTCTGTGTAAAATCAATGAATATTTCATTCATATCAGCTATATTGCAGACTCCATACACTAAATAATAGAAATGCAGCAATTCTTATACAACTCATTCTACATCTTTTGGTATTTACATTCTCCATAAGTGAAATTAGGCTTCATTGTAGAAATAATAAAAGTTGGATGATCATTTAAACTCAAGTATATTGTAATTGCGCTGTTTCAGTATATAGATGCACAGAATTTAAGCAAAAATAAAACGGTTTTAGGACAGATACAACACTAAATATGAATTAAAAAGAACTTTAAAAATCACACTTTTGACACAAGATAGATGCCATATTTTATTTTGAAGTGGGTCACGTGATCTCTTCATATAATGGTCACGTGATCTCTTCATATAAAAGGTGTAATTATTATTTTGATTTTGATTTAAGAAACTACTGAATATATTTTGCTGAAATTTTTTTTATATATTTTATGGGATAATTTGAATATTTCCTAAAACTTTTGAAGCAATTTGTGAATTTTAAATCTGCTTAAAAATGTTTGAAAAATTAGGTCCCATAGGGTTCAATGCATTTCATTTTTTCAACCGGGATTCAATCCAAAACTAATTGGGTGATATTATTCATTTATATTCCATAGGTCCCACAGACTGTCTGAACAATATACTAAAATTTGATTTTGATAAAGTAATTTTTATGGCAATTATCATGCTAATGAACAGACAGACAGACAGAGTGAATGAACAAAGTCATAAGCACTTTTCAACTATGTTGTAAAGTGTTAAAAAACCCATATCTGTATCTTTAAAATGAACTGAATTATGATAAAGGAAAAAATCTTATCTTATGCCACTTTTTCGTACCATATGAAAGGCTGTTTCATCAGTGAAAATAGGGATCATAAACAAATTGATAATGGAAATTATTTAGATCAAAAATACGTTAATATGCGTGAAAATATTTTATCACAAATGCATCTAAATAAAGCATTACACAGACACAGATCATATAAAGCAGTGGTACTCACTACGCGGTTGGGTATCCTATGTATTATCATCCAGTTTTATCTTTTTTGTGATATGTCATAAATTTACATTTCTAATTTGATATATGGTCCCCATTCACAATGTTCAATTAAATATAACTTGCTCAATTTTAAAGATACAGATATGCAGGGTTTTTTTAATGATTTTGTTGCATTAAAAATAAAAAAATTCTGGTTGACCAAATTTGTCTAAGGGGGTCGTATAAAAATTTAAAAAGTGTAACTTTTTGAAAATTAATGGGAGGACTATTTCATTAACGTAGTCTTATTTCCTACCTTATTTTCAACATTTTTGCAATTTACATTGTCCACTTACCTCCAACAGGTAAAGAATTAAAGCATGTTTCAATCTTTTTGGGACTCCCTGTATAGGATGATTCAAACAGGACTTTACAACTTTGAAAATGTATAGAAATATTTCCAGAAGACTTACAGAATCTGTGTAGGCATTTATTTATAGCAACACAAAGTTTTACCTCATGCAGTGCCATAGTGTGAATTTGACAATACACATAATTAAGGTGCGGATTTTGATGAAATATGCATTTTTTTGCATTTTTTCGAATTTTTCCCTTTTATGGGCATTTTTGAGCATTTTCAGGGCATTTTGAGCATTTTTGAGGCAATATTTAGCATTTTTATAAGATTTCCTATATTTAGAGATTTTTTTTCAACAACAACACGTGGAACTGATTGACACAATAGGTTACATTGACATCGTTAGTGAGGTCATTCAGAAGGCTAAAGGTAAGGTTGGGCATTGTACAATTGCCAAATTAAACGATGTTTTGGGTAAAAACCAGGGCTTCAAAACTTTGAAGAAAATCTCTCTCATCCTAACTGGTGAAGATGAAATTTTTGATATCGAGGAAGAATTGGACGTAAGCGAATCCGTTTTTTTTTTTTTTTTTCAAATATGCACCTATCACATCCGTAGATGTTGAAAGAAGCTTTTCAGGGTATAAAAACTTATATTCTGACAATAGAAGATGTTTAACATTTGAGAACATTAGGAAACACCTAATAATTCAATATAATTCCGATGTTATCATGATAATAAAAGTTTTAAGTCAGGTATTTATACATATAAATTTTTTATTACAACAATTTAGATTATTTGTATTTACTAAAAACTTTCGAAATTTGTATCATAAATTAACTAAATTTATTTTTCATGTCGTTCTTTTTTAAGTTCATAATAATGTAAAACTTTAAGGGCATTTTTTCACTATTTTAAGGGCATTTTTAGTGAATTTTTTGGTCATCAAAATCCGCTCCTTACACATAACCCTTAAATAACATGGAATTTTTACAACACGTTTCGCTCTAGCACATTTCAAGAATTGAGGAAATCCCTGTACAACATGACTTCCCATAACATAGTGTAGGTTACATCCATCAAAGAAATAAAACTGTCGATATTAAAAGCCTGTTGAAAAAATATAGGGCTTGAGTCAGTTCAAACTGTAAATTTAATTGAACTAACAAACAACCAAAGTCAATATAATGGCAGAACTTTTGCTGTGTCTCTAGGAGGGGAAGGTTTTGATGATATGAATCCTCGAGATATTCAAGAATTACTGGTAGAAGAAGGTGTTGATGAAGCAAATTTGGTGGAAATGGTATCAAAGATAAACAAAATTAATTCAGAGAATGATAGCACATTAACGCTAAAGTTCAAAATTTTACCCTGAAAAGAATACAAGGAAGCATAAACTTAGAAGAACAATTGGGAGTCCTATTTCCTAAATGCAGATCTTTGCACTGAAAGAAGCACAAAATTTAAGAGAGAACGTCACCAATGTTTAGTTCCATACAAAGAAATTTATAAAGATTTATTCCAAAAATGCAAACAAATGAAAATAACAACAGATTTGGGGAAAAGTAAAGAATAGAAATAAAGATGCTGCAGAAAAAAATTCAGAAGATGGGGATATTTTGCCACAGAGAAAACATCTTCATTCAATGTAGTTTAGCAACGATGAAGACGAAAATATTTTGTAATGCATATTATTAAAGTATGTGAAGATAACATTATCAAATTTTTAAAACCCAATGTGTCATTTCTTGCAATTTTATTCATATTGCCTATCCTCATCCCAAGTCTCAACAGAGGACAAATATTTTTTAAACATAATACTACCAATTTTGAGGCTATATCTAACAATTTCACTAAATGATAAGTTTTAACATACATGAGTTTTGCATATATATTTAATAATGCCTCAAAATATAACAAATTGATTTCAAAATTATGAGAAAAAATGATATTAAATAACTTAATAAAGTACCTTATTGAAAAATGTTAGTAACTTGTAACAGTAATGTTCAATTACCATAATTTCCTCTATATAATCTGTGGATTATCTATTAAAAAACCTCCAAATTTTGAAGGTGCAGACTATATGCTGCTGTGAATTATCTACAGTAATATTTTTTCCAAGCAAAAGAAACAATGAATGTGCAAATATCAAAAATAAAAAACCATATATATATATATATATATAAAAGTATGAATGTCCAATGAAAGAAAAGTGAGAAGCTGCAATTCGAAAAACCTAACATTCCTATATATATATATATATATATATATATATATATATATATATATATATATATATATATATATATATATATATATATATATATATATATATATATATATATAAAAGCATTGTGCTAATGCAAAATAAAATATTTTTGATAAAATTTATTCATCTACAGTAACGATCTTTAATTTAATAGTGTCATCATGTTACTTATTCAAATACAAGGTAAATTTCATCCTTTTAACCACTTTTGTAATATGAGGAAATAAACAATCGGGATTGCCGATTTTATGATGCTGTGGATTATAAAGTATTTCTGTATTCCATTTTTGAAAAATTAGGCATGCAGATTATGTGATGTTGCGAATTCTATGCAGGAAATTACAGTACTTCATTTTGTTGCAAGCAAGTGTAATAGAAACAATTTCACTAAATGATGAGATCAGTAAATAAAATAATGACAACTAGTTACATTTACAAAAAAATTTAACCCAACCTTGTATATATATTATGCAAATAAAATTTCACACATTTTTAGGGCTACCACTGGGTTATAACTTAGAAAATTTCTTTAGTTGCCTCAGATACAAAAAAAAGCAACCATAATAGTGTCCTCAAATACAAAAACTAACAGACAAAATAGTTTCCTTAAATAAGATATTAAGGTTAGTTATAAATAAGTTTGTTTTTCACAGGCAAAGGGCTACAAAACTGTTTATAATAAAAATTACATTGCTTCATAAAAATATTAACAAACCAAAAAAATCTTTAATAAAATGAGTTTTGACAGAAAATGATTTTACACATCTATTTTTCAAAATGAAATTTCCTGAGTTTTCCCTGTTGTCTTTAGCAAAATTTCAGATAGTGCATGCAGTGATTTTACCTAAATTTTCATAAAAAAATAATTTTTAATTTAATTAATATTTTTTGTAAGACATTTATTTATAAAAACAATATTTGCCTATCTTGCAAAAGAGACTAACTCTTAAACTCAGCCATTAAAATTGTTTTAAACTACAAAATATTTCAAACCAGGAACAGTAAGTTTTCTGTTTATGCAATTATACAATAAAGCAAATACAATTGAACAAAAATATATACAAGAGAATGGAAGAGTAGTGCAAAAAGATCATGATGTTTCAAAGTGTGCTTTTCAGTTCATTTGTTTTGCTATTGATTTCAATGATTAAATCTTTAATTTCTGCCCATATATCAGAGCCCAACAACTCTTCTAATTTAGTGCATTTGACTGCATGCAAAAAGCTATATTCTTTATTATCTCTGTTTCTTAGAGAGATCGTTAGCAGATTTGCAATAAAGTTTTTCAATGCTCTTGTTGCATTTCTTTTTGCAACATTCCAAAAATTTTATGTTTAACCACCGGGGTCATTCATTGTCAACTGAATAATTTTATTGAATTTAGCAGAGTTTTTAATAGATGACTTGAATGCAAAATAGATATCTTCAGCTGCAGAATTTGGAAATTTGAAGATGGGAGGGGGGGGGGGGCTGGTGAATTATTGAGAACTATGTACTCAAAGCAGAACAAACAAATTTTTTATGGTACAAATGTAATACTAATGATTGAAATTGGCAAAATTTTTAAAATTCTGAAGTGGGGCTTTGTTTCTCCTACCCCCCCTCACTCTGAAATGAAGGTAACTATGTACCAGAAGTTGTATAAATGAAAATGTATGTGGTACAATTGAATGGCATTGGCAAAATTTTGGAAATTCCGAGATAGGGACTGCTGTTTCTCTGACATCCCCCTCTTTTGGAATGGGAATAATGCTTTACCATAAGTGATACAAATGAAAAAAATTGATACAATCCATTATACAAATGAATGACATTGGTAAAATTTTGAAATTTCAAGGTGGAGGCCTGCCATTTCACCAGACCCTACCCTTTTGAAATGGAAATAATGCTTTGCCGGAAGTGGTACAAATAAAAAGTTTTATGCTAAAATCCGGTATTAATGTAGTACAAACAAATGGCATTGGCAAATTTTTGAAACCCTAAGGTGGAGGCTGCTGTTTCTCCAGCCCTCTCCCTTTGAAATGGGAATAATGCTGTATCGGAAGTGGTACAAATGAAAATGTTTATAATACAATCCATTACAAACATAGTACAATGAATGACATCAGCAAAATTTTGAAATCTCCAGGTGGAGCTGCCGTTTCTCCAAACACCCTTCCTTTTTCAAATGAAGTAATACTGTACTGGAAATGATACTAATGAAAATTTTTAAAGTACAATCTGGTACAAATGTATTACAAACAAATGACAAAAGAAAATTTGGAAATTCTGAAGTGAAGGGGTACTGTTTCTCCAGTTCCCTCTCCTCTTAAAATGGGAATAATGCTGTACCGGAAGTTGTAAAAATGAAAATTTTTATGAAAAATTAAATGAACCTGATCAATTAAGATGATTTTTATGAAACATTTAAATGGAAAATTTTTATGGCACAACTCAGTACAAAAGTATGATGACAAAACTTCTGAAATGGGGCTGCTATTTCTGAAATGGGGCTGCTAATTCTGAAATAGGGCTGCTATACCCTCCCCCCTTTAAAACAGAATTAAAGCTGTACCAGAAATGGTATAAACAAAAATATTTTTATGATACAAATGAATGGCATCAGCAAAATTTTAAAATTCCAAGGTGTGGGTTACCATTTTTTGAGCCCCCTTTCAGAAGAGAATAATTCTGTACCAGAAGTGGTACAAAAACAAATTTTTATGATATGATCTGGTACAAATGAATAGCATTATTGAAATTTGGAAATACAAAGGAACAGGGTGAGATGACAAAATGGAGCCACGGATTCTGGCAGTTACACAATATCGATGTCTTTTATGTACACTTAGCTTTTATATATTCAACAGAGACAGCCATTCTTTATAAATTTCTTTTCACAACTAGACACATACACTTTATCTACCGGCATCTTTATCTTAAATCAATAAATAAATATTGAATTGAACGTTCTCTCAAAGTAGAATTATATATTTATCAAAAAATCTATCATTGATACTAAAGGTGACTCAGCCACGGCCTTTTAAACTTGACTAGAACACAACAAATCCTTAATCAAAGAATATATATATATATATATATATACAACGTGTCCAGTGCTATCGGTGCCCAATGGCTATTTCTTCAACCGTTAGTCACAGAGATATACTTCCAATTGCAAAAATGTTTTAAATTTTAAAATCTATTATCTTAGAAACAGTTTAAATCAATCCCCCGGTCCTACCAATTATATTTAGGAAAATCATCCTCATACAATTTCATGCAAAATAAAAAAAAAATCTTCCTTTTACAACCAAAATTCACAGAGTTATGAAGCATTAAACTTCATGACTTAAGTCGCTTTTCCACGCATAAAAATGTCCCGTTTCTGGCAACCAACCAATAAGAGACTGTATTGACCATTTCTCCAGACAACCAACCAATCAGGGACTGTATTGACCATTTCTCAGCACAAAAAGTGTTCCAACTTTAAACAGCTATAAGTCAGTCAATTTTAGTCGTAAAAGGATGATTTTTTTTTTTTGCATAAAATTGTATGAGGATGATTTTCCTAAATATAATTGGTAGGACCGGGGGACTGCATAAAAATTTATATTTCGTATTTCTTTCAGAAATGCATTTATTGATTTAAACTGTTTCTAAGATAATAGATTTTAAAATTTAAAACATTTTTGCAATTGGAAGTGTATCTCTGTAACTAACGATTGAGGAAATAGCCATTGGGCACCAATAGCACTGGACACCCTGTATGTATGTATGTATATATATATTTATATATATATATATATATATATATGCCTTGATATCTAAGCCCATGTATCAAACACACGTTGCAACAATATTTACAGTGAACACAACATCATTCACCATAAATCCAAACATAAATAACTACACAGCAAATAATAACACTTCCAAAACTAAGTGATTGGTTTTCTCATCAAAGTTTCTTGAGGAGAAGGGCAGAGATGAGAAAGCAACAAGGTTTCGAGTGACACAGGGTTTCCTTCTGCAATGGCATCATGAAGGTAGAGTCCCTTTACTGGCATGGACGGCATAAAACCATTCAAAACCCTGATAATTCTGTCACGATGGGATTTCATTTAGCACAAAACACACGATGAGAGACTTAAAAGTTGGTAAAACAATAATGCTGAGCGATTCTTTTAAAATAGTTACCAGTAAACAAATAAAATTGCTGCTCTTATTAAGAATAATCATTTTGGAGCTTTCCTTCAAAATAGTCACTTTAGTCACCAGTGGCAATCCTGCATGTTACATAAAACCAGACTAAAACTTACTTGTACCTTTTAGAAAAAAATAATTTATGCTTAAAATATTTTAAATACAAAATTTAAAAATAAAGATTTAAAATATAATTTGGTACTTGTGCATTATACTGACCTGCATTGGCATGATTCTTTTTCTTCCAATCCGAAACTATGTGGTTGCCATGAAATGGTGACGAAACACAATGTAATAATGAAGAACAAAATGATGGAAATACAGATTTAAATACATTAAAATAATAATAAATACCTTAATACATCAGAATAAATTTCAGAAATATTGTTTCCGTTTTGTTAATATAAATTTTTAAAAAGCTTTTGTTTATTTTTCAATAATCTAAATTCTAAAAAAAACTTTTGACTACTTTCAATACTTTATATATTAAAACCTTTTGTTTACAATTAAATTGTAAATATGTAAATTTTTAAATGTTTGTTTATTTTACATGATTAAAATATTGAAAATACTTTGGTTACTTTTGAAATCTGTGTACTGCACATAAATACACAAACAATGACATCACATGCTAAAACAGCATAAAAAGTGTACGTAGATGATAATGCCATATTTTGAAAGTGCCATGCATCAGAATTGGTGAATAAGCATTTGTTTTGGCTATAAACATTATAAAGGTTGGTATAATACTCAAGTACCGATAATTTTGATTCATATTTTACAAATATATAAAATATAAATATTATACAGCAACTACGAGGAAATTTGAGTACCTGAGAAACCAGAAATTCAAGCAGACAATCTAAGTAATATCGGGTGGAATCATCAGGAATCTGTTCACCACTTGTAGGAGGCATAATGGGAGTAATTTCAATAGGTGACACAGGTCCTGTAAAAGATATCCAAATGTTACAAATAAAAGGCAAGAACATTACATACATTAGCACAGAAAAATAAATTATAAAGGGCAGAAGCATCAAGAAAACACATATTAGTTAACTAGTAACTATCATAGCAGCTTGTGTATCTATGATAAGCATTTTGCCAAAACTTTTTAACCTCTTGACACAACTTTCTCTTTCTGTTCTTTAATTCCTCCTAACTGTAATCTATATCTGAACTTCAATTATGTCAATATGGAAATCATCAAAATATGTAAATATATTCTATTATTTCAAAAAAGTTTGAAGCCATCTACTTCTCTTTACCTCATATAAAGCCATGGATTAAATATTATATAACTGATTTATTACAATTATTTACATTTCAGACTTTTTATTTTGAAAAAATTGGAATCTCATCTTTAATACCAGTGAAAAATGTATATTTTTGTTTTTGACTTCTAATACATTGTCAGATAATAAATATTATTGTAATTGGACAAGTGTGCTCATTTAACTGTGAGTTTTCATTTAGAAAGGTTAAAAAAATTATTAATGACTAGCTGCATTTGGCAACCAGACCAGTCACTTTTTAAAAAGTTTTGAACTTGCAATAGTTTCTTACAGTAACTATTGACCGTGTATATGCCCACTGCATAGGTAAAAGCAATCTGCATACACTAGCAATGTGGAAACAGGGCACCCTAAATAAATGCTCTTGACTCACCTTTGATCCACTGTGTGGGTGAAACATGCATCAGCCACTATACAGCCTTCATTACTTCAAACTAATAAGTATAGACTTCTAATTAAGCTAAGTTCTAGCATAGTTGAGATATGTTTAAATTGATAATACAGCTTTCATATGGTTGTTGTTGTTGAGACCCAGACCGTCCGCCCTACCAGAAAGGTGTAAGGTAATTGTTTGGACGGCCGGAAAGTGCCACCCAATTTAGACCGGAACCCAGTGGGGGAGGCAACCACAGGGCTACAATGCTTAATTACCTCACCACCCATGTACATTTAATGTAGATTATTGATACCCTCAGTGAGAAAAATACACACTAAATAAATGCCTAGATATGGTTTATTCCACTGTATAAATATATATTCATCTTTAAATAAAGATAATCACAATTGGATTAACAACATGCCTATTTAGTGCATTTTAGTGGAAATCTGACTTATACCTGGCCAGAAACCTCACATGTAAAATTATGACAGGTGAACTGGGCAGTCGCTTAGAGCCCCCAAGACAGTACATCTGATGCAAACAAAAATCCTGCAGACCCGAGTTTTTTTAAACTAAGTGCAAATCTGCACCTCATATGATTATTTATGATATGCAGACTAAGTCGTCGCTTAAGGCCTCCAACATAGTAAATTCAATGCTGCAAAACTGGTAGAAATCTGGTCGTAAACAGTCACTGGCGGGCATATCACCTACCCCCTCGGATTTTTCTAAAATTTTATGCAAAGTCACATACAACAAACTTATACTACCATGTAAAATGTTAGTTCATTCCATGCATTAGTTTTTTAGCAAAACATTTTCAAAGAAATGGATGGATCACTTGGTGCTGCTTTGAAGATGCATGAAATGAAAACCTTGTTTTATAAAATCTTTTCTTGCTCAGCACCTAACTGTCAGAAAAACATAATTTTTTCTGTGGATATTCCAGAATGTATGTTTATTTTCAAACAGTATGCATTTTGATAACATTTTAATTAAAACCCTGTTATTTTTTGCCTTAAAGTTGAAAAATGCAATATTTTTTTTTTATTTCAATAAAAGGAATATTTTTTAAGATGAGCTCCATATTTAGATTTCCTGATAATTTTTTTACATGAACTTTATATAGTGACCTGCTTACCATAAAAAATTTAAAGACGTGTTTTGGGGGAAATGTGAGAAAAATAATTTTTGTGTGTAAAATAGAAAATTTTCACTAGGCTGCATTTTCATTAGCCAAGAGTAAAAATAATTTACCTATTTAATAAATTTATGTATAATTAACTAAATTTATTAATATATTTATTAAAAATTAACAATTTTTATTTATTATTATTAATTGTTAACAGTTTTATAAAAAGAATTAAAATACAAAGAAATATTTTAAATATTCCTCGTGACTATATTGATAAGTAAATTGCATAATTTTAAACGATATAAAAGCTTAATATTAGATGTGTTTTAGTTACTGTCATTCCTTTTAAAAAAACAAATCCCTTTTTCTTTCTTCCCAAAATGTCAGAGTATTCCCCACAAAGTCCAGGACAAAGGAAAGATATTTTATACCCTCTCAGAAACTGAGATCTTCCCTTGCAGCAATAAATAATGTCAATTTAACTTTCAAGGTCATGACTACAGTCCAATTAGGAAAAGATTTTCCTCTAGGTTGTGCCACTACGGCTTCTTTATAGATTTTGGAGCTATTAATGAATGCAGTTAAAAATGTGCAGTTCCTCCTTTCAATATAACCTTTTTGCTAGCTAAAAGTATAAGTGTAAATTTTTATCTCATTATTTTTTAAATAATAACCCCATATAATCTTCAGTGTAGAATAAATAAATATTTTTCAGAAATATATAAAAAATCTAAGGGACATCTTTTAATTATCTTGTAATGATCAACAACTTCTGTTGGGAACATATGATAGTATACACTAAGATGTAACTGTGTGCCTTCATCATAAATAGAAATTTTTAAAAAAATTTCCTATTTACTAGAAAAAGTGAACCGTGTTCCATTTAATTGTCACAAGAATGGTGTGAAATCAAAGCTAAAATGTAAACACATTACAACTTCCAAAAAAAATTAAAAGAACACTCTGTTTATTTTCATTAATAAAACTGTATTACATGCCAAAAAAAGAAAAGAAAAAGAGAGTATTAAAACACAAATAAGAGAAAATAAGTTTGATGTTAGTGATTCTTCTAAATATATTACTGAAAAAAGCCCCAGTTAAACAGAAATATATGCTAATCAGTTAAAAGATTTTAATGAATTAATCACCAAAATTAAAAAATAAAGCAATGCAAGCTATCATGAAAAAATTCAATTATTAACTTTAGCTCCATTATCTTTAAATGTTATGTTTTTTATATATAAACTAATGTGATTAATTATTAATAAATTATTTACTAAGTCAATTATTTTTACTATTGACTTACTGAAAATACAGCCAATTCACATCTTACCAAAAAAAAAACATCACATTTTCCAAAAAACACATCTTCAATTTTTTTATGGTAAGAAGGTTATTGTATACAGAACATGTAAAAAATTATTACGAAATTTCAATATGGATCTCATCTTAAAAACATTCCTTTGCTAAAATTTTACGAAAAGATATTTTTTCTTACATTTTCCAAATTTAAGACAAAAATTAACAAGATTTTAATTAAAATGTTATCAAAATGCATACTGTTTGACAATAAGCATGTATACTAGAATATCCATAGGAAAAAATTATGCATCTCTGACAATTACGTGCAGAACAAGAAAGAATTTTATCAAACACAAGGTCTTCATTTCATGCATCCGCAAAGTGGCACAAAGTGAATTCTCCATTTCTTTGAAAATTTATTGCTAAAAATCTAATGCATGAAACCAACTAAAACGTTATATGGTATTATAACTCTGTTATATGTAACTTTGAAAAAAAATTAGAAAAATCTAAGGGAGTGGGTGACTTCTTCACATTTTTTTTTATTGAATTGATATGGAATGACTCAGGCATCAAATTTTATTCAGTATTAACATTGGTATAGCATATATACAGAACTATTACACAATGAATTTTAAATTTATTAGGTTAACATTCCTTGTCAATTAAACTCAATGACTTTATGTAAGATGACAAAATTATATCTTCTCTGTTGTAGAGTTCACAGTTTACAAGACATTTATATGGAGAGGAAGACAGAATTTGTTTGAAAAGTTAAATATGCATCACTTCATCAATAATAATATTGACTCTTTATGCCCTCAACTAAGAGAAAATGTCTTTACAAATGCACTGGACAATAAGAGGATTATAAAATTATTTATCACACCTTACCCACCATACAACTGTGCAAAGAAGGGGAATATTTGATTTATGCCTCATCCCTCTTTACCCACCAAATTCCATATAAAGAAACTCCGAATGGTGCTAAATCCAATAAAAATTATTCAATTTAGAAATTTTTTTTAAAAGACCATATACACATTAACCACTGATTAGAAATCAAATTGATTCAAGAGAATAATACTCCAATAAAACAGAGAATTTCACATAACTAACAAAAATACTACATTATAAAAATAATGATTTTTTCATATTACATTTAGTATAAAGCAAACTTGGCAATTGCATTTAAATATTGTATAACTTATGTGAAAAGGTAGCTTCTTGTTTTACCAATCCATTTAGCTTACAAGTACATCAGAGGACTCGGGCAAAATTAGAAATATTGATCAGCTTGTGTTACTGAGATTTCACTACATATTCAGCAATACAAAAGTATAAGAGGGGATATTAAGTAAATTAGTTGATTTCTTTTTACTAAGCATAGTTGACATAGTCTCCCATGGTTGAAAATAGTAGAAAATGGCTCATTCAACATGCCTGTGGCAACCCTGATAAGTAAAGACTATTAACACTTCTAATAAAAAATATTGGGTTTCTTTATTTCAAGCTTCTTATACTTTATTATTTGAAAATTCACAGCATCTCATTTTTGCTACAAAGAGTTATTGCTTCTTCTTTTTCTTGTAGCCCTTGCAAACATTTCCTTTATTGTAAAAGAAACTGTTTCTTTATTTGTGTCCCCTCCTTTGTTGCAGAATCTGCACAGTATAGATGCTTAACTGGCTTTTTAACACTTTACAACACATTTAGAAAGTGTTTATGACTTTGTTCATTCTGTCTGTCTGTCTGTTCTCATGATAACTGCAGTAAAAATGATTTTATCAAAATGAAATTTTAGTATGTTGTTGAGACGGTCTGTGGGACCGATGGGAATGTAAATGAATAATATCACCCAATTAGTTTTGGATTGAACCCGGGTTGAAAAAGTGAAATACATTGAACCCTATGAGACCTAATTTTCAAACATTTTTTAAGCAAATTTAAAATTCACAAATTGCTTCGAAAATTTTAGGAAATATGCAAATTATCCCATAAAATATATAAAAAAAATTTCAACAAATATGTTTGGTAGTTTTTTACATAAAAATTAAAATAATAATTGCATCCATATTATATGAAAAGATTACTTGACCCACTTCAAAATAAAATATGGCATCCATCTTGTGTCAAAATCGTGATATTTATAGTTCTTTTTAATTCATATTTAGTGTTGCGTCCATCCTAAAACTGCTTTATTTTTTTTTTTTTCTGTGATCTATATACTGTGCCAATGCAATTACAATGTTTTGGAGTTTAAATGATCATCAAACTTTGATCATTTCTACAACGAAGCTTAACTATCACGTACAGAGAATGTAAACACATCAAGCTATAAGATGAGTTGTATAAGAATTGCAGAATTTCTTTAACGCAAAATTATTTAGCTCTGCAGTCTGCAATACAGCTGATATCAATGAAACATTCATTGATTTTACATAGAGAAGCAGACGATTCCATATTATTGCTCTTTTGATGAAGCTTAAGCATGGAGTCAGAAAGTAATTTTACCTCGATGGTTTTATTTTTTTAAGTAAAATAAATTATTGTAGTATTGTGATAATTTTAAAAATATCGCCGCTGAATGAAAGGAATGGAAAAAAATTTATGAATGAAATATTCTCCGCTTTTATATAGAGATATAGGCAATATATACTTCGATGACGTTATTTGAATAAAGTTCATTTGTTTTCGATGAAGTTTTCAAATATAATAATTTATTGTAGTATTGCGATAATTTTAAAAATATCACTGCTGAATGTATCGTATTTTAGAGATGTTTAGATAAAATTGCATTTCAGTTGGAAAGTGTTTCATAATCAATACGTTATGCATGATTGATCTTTCTTATTTTATTAATAATAAAGGGCCATCTTTTAAACAAAGCCTTTCTTTTCAATAGATGTAGATACAGTTTTTTACTTAAGCTCAGTATGGTTTTTTGTCTTTTCAACTAAAATAGGGACTTCAGTATTTGTGGAAATTCTAGCACTTTTTTTTTCAAATAATATTAATTTTCTTTAGATATTTGAGTCTGTGTTTTTTTTATGCATTTGCACACAGATTTTTTGGAAGCCTCTTTGAATAAAGATTATTGTGATGAAGCATCATTCTTTGCACCATTACCTCATTTGTCTACATTTTTTGTTTAATATCTCTTTTTTGAAGCTACTCATCCTGATAGGACTTACATGCAGATCTTAAGTTTTTAACCAGGTTTTGTTGTTTTGTTCTACAGGCTCTTGCAAAAAGATCCATTTTCCAAAATAATCTGTGGAAGATTTATTTTTAGCAAGATGCATCGTTAGTTTTATAAACTGCATGGCATCAAAAGTTGAAATATTGATCCTTGTGCATACCTGCCAACCTGGGAAAATTGGAATGTGTAAAATTTTGCGTGAATGACATTTATAATGATTTTTTTTAAACTACACGCGCAAACGATATTTCTAATGAATTTAACTATGTACAAGTACCTGCATTAAAAAAATATTGCATTAAATATCAGGCTTACTGATAAATTATGAAAATTCAGGACACCAATTTTATAAAATTTCAGGACAATAAATTATAAAGCAAAAATATATAATGGTTTTATCCGGTGAGAATTACTTTATAATGAAGACAAATATTTATGTTTGGCAAAACAGAGGTTTTCACTAAAGAGAGTAACAAATATTGATCTTTAATAAAAAAAAAAATATAGCACTGAATTATATTCCTGCCAAAATGGTTTCCCTTTGATTTGCCTAAATCATCGCTTTAATACCACTTTTTGGAAAATATCCCTTCACAGAGTTCATACCCATTTTTTAAATAGAAAAATTTATATTATGCAAATATAATTAAAAAATTAACCTTAATAATTAGCCATAATATGAAAATAAGCTAGTTTAGTCGATCTAATATGCACCATTTAAATGGAGATGGATGGAAAAAGATACTAAAGTACGCTCAGCAATCCACACGAAGTAACTGAATTGCGTAATCGCACTGTTTATGCGAAAATAATTAAGAAATTAACAGTAATAATTAATTAGAATATGAAAATAAGCTGGTTTAGTCAATCAAAAATGCAAGATTTAGAAGATTGAGATGAATGGAAAAAGATACTATTGTACTCTCGGCGATTCATGAGAACAAATTGAATTGCGCAATCGCAGTGTTTATGCGAAATTAATGAACAAAATAACGTTTTAGCGATTTATGCTGAATTAGACAACCTTTGGAGAAGTATATTTATTACTTTCATAAAATAAGCGATCGAGATCTTAATTTACGTTACACGCGGCCGTAAATCTCCGTTAATTTAATTGACATTACCCTGCATTTTATTATGGATTTGCTACGATCCCGGGAATGGTATATATCAGTGCTAAAAAAGCGGAAATGTGGTGTTTCCGAGGAATTATACTATGTCTGGTTAATTGATAAATTTCAAACATAAAAAGCCGGAGAATTTCGCCGGAGATTGATTTCCTAGTAATGTTGAAAAATTCAAATAAATGCGGAAATGCGTAAAATATAGCAGTATATGCGTAAAAGCGCAAAGAGCAGTTAAAATGCGTAAATTTTACGCATAATGCATAAAAGTTGGCAGGTATGCTTGTGGTGTCTGGTGTAATGAAGGAAAAATGAAAGAATTAACTATGATAAAAAATGAAATTACTAATAAACATGTGGTATGGTGAAAATTCACAACTCCAAGTATACAAGGTAAAAACAAAAAGAATGAAAAGGGATGAACGAGGAAATGGTTTTGGTTTTCCCAGAAGCCCCCTTGTTTGCTATGTACTCACCCTGAAACAGCTGCCAACGTTACAGGAAGTAAGAATAAAAGCTGAAGAAATCCTGTGTTTGCTTGTTGGGCAGGGAATGGTCAATTTATTAATGTAGGATATCACAGTTGTATTAATAAATGAAGGGTTTTATAGACAGAAGGAGCATGTGGATAATTTAGAAAAAAATTTTTAAAAGCTGAACTTTGTCAAAAGAGAAAAATTTTATTTAAGAAAAACAAAAAAACATGGAATTTATTATAAAATTGTGATTATAAAAATGATTTTTTTTACAAAATTAACATATGCATTAATAATGTATAAATTAACAATATATAAATTAATAATATATAAAAATATGCATTACTTAATTTACAAAACATATTTGCTTATTTTATAGCATGAAACATGCATATAGAAGTATTCTGTCGATCTCTGCCTGGAACTCACACTCTAATATATTGTAAATATAAAATTTTCAAAGAACAGAATTTTTTAAATTAGTTATAATCAAGTTAAAATGTTTGGTGCCATGGCAACTAGGATTTATTTAGTCTTGGGTGTTTATAGTTTTATATTATTTAGTGCAATTAGCAACAAACTGGTGAAGTAAAGTAGCCTAGGAGAATATACAAATCTTGCCTCATACCATCAGAACTCAGTCTGTCACTTTAATCATAGTTATTATACTGATCGATATTCTATCTGTGAAAGTTATCAGACCAATATTTTTCATATATATATAATACAGCTTCAACATCAAAGAATGAAAATGCAATATTTTGAAAGATTATCTTACCACTCTCTGTCACATCTGGGGAATTGGCATAAAAAGTTGATGTTTCAGAAAAACTTTCAACAGCAGCAGTAGCTTTACTGAAGAGCCCATGACTTTGGCTTGAATTTTGAGATAAAATGAAAGGGTTTGGTACACCTGGTATCAAGCCAGGAACCAATGAAGCAAATATAGTATCAAGCTCTTCAGGAGCATTTTCACCCAATATCTGATACCATAAAAGAAAAAGACGTACTCCTTCGCGGCGAAGCTGAAAAAATGAAATTATCACACATTTTTAATAAACATTTGTAAATATATTACTAATTGTATCAATTATAGTCAAAATTAAAAAAGTATTTTTTCTATTTTCATAAACATATGTAAAATACACTTAACTCAAAAGGATAAACATATTTTCTGTTCTAATTAAATCTGGAAAACCTAAGAATGGGTCGATATCTGTCTTGCATCTTGCTATGGATAGATATCTATCCCAATTTCTTATGAGTGCACAATTTTTTTTACAACAGTGTATATATATATGTGCATATGTATATACTATACAGGATGTCCCAAAAACATTGACCTCAGCTTTCATTCCTTAAATATTGATCTTAGACATATATAATAAATTACAAAGTTGCGTAAAAAAAGGTACAGAATTTTATGAAATCGATAAAAATTTTCAAGGAAATTAAATTTTAAGAAATACAAAATTTAAATTTTTATACGGCCCCCGTACACAAACATTTACAATGAGTAAAATGTGTCCCATACACTAATAAGCTGATGTACAAAACTTCAGCATTTTATCATAAAAAGTCCCAGAGATATGAAAAGACAAAAATGCTGACTTAAACCACTTTTCGATGCATCGACATGGTTTCTCAGAGGGGAAAAATCATGTCAGCAGATTGCGTTTCAGGGGTCATACACAAATTACAAAAGAAAATGATTACATAAATAAATAATAATTTTGCTATTTATTAGTACAAAAGTATCTACATACACTGTGTAGAAATAATAACTTTACATAAAGATTACAAAGCTTGTTCAAAATGTTTTCCATTCATGCCAATATAGAGCTGCATTCGCTTGATAACAAGCCTATGATGTATTTCTGTGTTGCATCATTTGCACTCTTGCTGTAAACATTTACCTTTTAATTTGTGATTAATCCATCATCAACTTTATTTAAACATATCTCTGGGACTTTTTATGATAAAATGCTGAAATTTTGTACATCACCTTATTAGAGTATGGGGCACATTTTACTCATTGGAAATGATTTTGTACGGGGGCTGTATAAAAACTTAAATTTTGTATTTCTTAAAATTTAATTTTATTGTGTTTTTAATTATATTGTTTAATATTGTTCTTTTTCTGTTTTGCTGGGTGTTGTTATAGGGAGAAGTGGATGTTTGTGTGTATGCATAGCAAATAGTTGTATGTGCCTACACATGCATTGAAACTAAAAATATTTTATTGAAACAAATGGAGGAAATTATTTTTGTTCAAAACAGGAAATTGAATGGTATTATCTATACCTGTATTATTTAAGTAGTGGGTGCTTATTAAGGACTCTTGCAACACCAGGCAATTCGCTCTAGTTATATCATGCAATAAAGTCTTTAAATAAAACTCTATGCTAACAAGTAGCTATGATAGAGGTGATGTATGGGCCTACCCATACCTACTGTAACATCCCAAATACAGTGATCTGGCTACACCTGAAGTATTACTATGGCTCAGCAAAACTTAATACAAAAGGCAAAATGATATATGAATCAAAATATTTAAATAAAACTAACAACTATAATAAAGTATTTTACTTTTGTAGAATTTCCATAATGCAGAAATTTCTTCATAATTCTTCTTATGCTGTGGCACTGCCATCTTCGATTCACAAGCTCAGGTAAAAGTATTAAGATTTTCTAAATAAAAAATTTTAAATAAAGTGCATTTTATGAAACAGAAGGAATATGTAGTTTTAATTGAGTACTTTATGAGGAATGAAAGGTGTAATTACCTCAAAAATGAATCGTACTATTTCAAAATCTTCTCTTGTATTTCGATGGTGAGCTAAAATTAAAAATATATCAATAAAAGAACTAATAGAACTTAAAATTCAGAAAGTATTATCTATACTCAGGAAATGATAGTTTTAAAAGATTAATTTAAAATCTTACCACGCTGCTTAAGATTATTTTCAGTATATATAAAGACATCATAGAAAATGTAATATATATGGCTGTAATTGCTCTCAAAAAATGTCTTTGCTTCAGCAATATCAGAATTTTCTATAAAAAAATTTAACAAATAAATTCAATATCACCACAAAATTATATTCTCAAGAAATAGCAAAAAATATCCAACACAAATAAATAAAGTATACAATTATGTTTACACACATAGTAATCTCCCGGCCACACAAACAGCTACCATAAGCCTTCGGGTTGATCCTGTGGTCTGGGCCTTCAACACATAGTAATCTGGTGGGTGACCACCTGGGAACACCGCATGCTGTTGGCACATTTCGGGAGCGGTAGCGCGGTGGTTTGCGCACTGGATTTGCTCGCTGCCACCGTGTTCATGCGGAGTACGATCACGTTAAACATGTGGGTCTGTAAGTCCTTCTGAGAGGTTGGTGGTAGGGGAAGGAGGGTACGGTCCCTGTGGATGTCTGCCCCACTGGGTTTCGATCTAAATTGGGTGGTACTTCCCGGCCGTCTAATCGGTTACCTTACACCTTTCTAGTAGGTCGGACAGTCTGGGTCTCAACAACAACACATAGTAATCTATTATAATAAAGGAAGATGTCTGTCTATAGAAAAAAATCTAAATGTCATATGGCCATGAAATTTGGTACACAAGTACTTCAGGATCTGGGACGATATACTTGAGCAAGATTTCTTTAAATTCAAATTAGTTTTTTAATTAATTTATGTTTTAGTACAATTTTAAGTGATTTTTAACACAAAATGTTTCCTGTATGACCAAAATATTATCACAGGTTTTCCATCTAAACACCATCCGAAAGATTTAGAAATTATCTTTCGAACAAACTTTAAACAGAATCCATACAATTAATAGACAAATTTTGGTGAATTTTTTAAATATTTAAAACATCTCTAATTTTTATATTGCAAAATAAAGCAATAGACTGACAATCCCGTCTTCATAATTTACCAGATGTTTCTTTGAATATTCCACTGCTCCAATTAAAAATTTTTGTTTCTGCTGTATTTCATTCATTAATTATGAATTTATATGTAAAATCTCATAAATTTTCAAAAGAATTCTAACAACACAAGAGAAGACAGAGAGATGTGGGTCAGAAAATTTTCTGATGTTTTTTCGGAAAACTTTCCACTCTTTGTTTTCTTTTTAATTAATCTGAAAATAGAATAAAATACTCTTCCCAAACTGCTTTTCTGAAAAGCAACTAGCTTTACAAGAAGTGTTTGATCGAGTTTTCTAATTTTGAAAAAAGGAAAATAAAGGAGAGCAGGGGAGCAAATGTATGCATGTATGCTTCATTTTAAGAAAGAAAATGGATAACAACCAAAAGGGTACAAGTGACATTTTACTCATTCTCAGAAGAAAAAAAAAAAAAGTTTTAAGAAGCCTATTCCTTCAGTATCAAATTCTCCAAAATTTATAAAAATGTAAAAAAATAGAATGTTTTAGCAAGTTCTGCAGAGGGAAAATGCTTTAATAGCACTAAATATATGCTTAATTCATCTTGCAAATTGCCTCTTCTTTCTCATGATACTCACTCACTGAATTACAAGCAGGTATTTTTAAAACAATTTTTATATTATATAAAATAATTTATTTTTATAAGTACTTAATTACAAAATTTTTTCTTTTTTTGTCGTATAATGTAATTATATATTTAATAATTTATTTTTTTTATACATATAATAAACAAGTAATTTATTTTTTATTTTTGCTATTTTTTGAAGAAAAAACTAGTAATTTACTTTTTATTATTGTTAATTTTTTAAGAAGATAGTAAAATGTTTCCCTTTGAGTTATCAGTAGATATTGAAGGAAATACAATATAATATTTACCGTATTTTTTAATTATAATCAGTTTTAAATAATATTTTTAGAATATTCAATTTTATAATCAATTTTTTGTACTTAATGAACAGTAAATTATTTATGATTCTGATAAGGTTTAACAGTTTTAAATTATTTTTCATGCTATTCCTTTTGTGTAATGCTTTAAAATTGGAATTTTGAAGATGAAAAAACATTATTATACATGAAATAGAATTATTTTTACAAGTATTCAAAAGCAAATGTATTTATGGACAATAATAAATTGTATCTGCTAACTGCAGTAGAGAAATATAAAAAATTAGCATGCATAGAATTTTTTATATATTTCTAGATTTAAACCTTTTTTTTTAGCCTTGTTATATAATATATATTTAACTGTAGCTATAATATAAGAATAAATACTTTTAAAAGTCACTAAACATATTCCTGCTGAAATATAACAGAGAATAATTTCAAAATTTTCCAGAAAATTTTCTGGGAAAATCCACATCTCAAACGACAGATAAACAGGTTTTTCCCCCGTTCTTGAATGCATCTTGGGACAGGATCAAGATTTGATATTTCGATGTGACGTCATCTACTTAAGAACTTATTTGGATTATGAGTTCGTACTAGAATCGAATATTAGTTTGCAAGAATTTTCATTTAGAAAACACGCTGTTCATTTTAATCGAAAGATCTTATGTAGCTTATGTAGAGAATCGAATGAATGAATGAATGATATGAAGGTGGGTGGCTCCAGAAGAGCCCAGCACATCGACCAGAGGTCTATTGTACTACCCCAAAAAGTGAAGGTCTCTAAGAGAAGAGACCAGTAGCCGATGCAAACATAAGCAGGCACTTGACAGGAATGTCGTTCAGCTCCCAGGGTTCAATCACATGACGACCAATGTGTTCGAATCTGTGAGCAGAATAGGCCTCACATTCACACAGAATGTGAGCTGCAGTTTCTTCGCTGTAATTGCAGCCTCTGCAAAGCGAATCCTTGGAGACACCCATAATATTAAGATGTCTCTTGAGAGTGCAGTGCCCAGTAAGGAGCCCAACAGCTCTCCTGATGCCAGTTCTACTGAGTCTAAAGAGTTCCTTTTGACGTGCACTAGGGCAATTACAATTGAGAATTTTCGCTTGCCTTTGCCCTTTAGTGTCACGCCAGTTCTTGCATTGAAGCTTCCTGAAGATGTCAAAGACAATTCTTCTGATAAGATCATTGGGAATACCCAAGGCTGGCTCAGGGCCCACAAAAGGAGTATTAGAGCCTTTCCTAGCAAGTTCATCTGCCAATTCATTGCCAGGAATGCCCGAATGACCAGGCACCCAGTACAGAATGACACTATTATTACTAGCAATTTTACAGAGAGCTTTATAGCATTCCCAGACAAGGGAAGACGTCACAGTGAATTTCCCCAGAGCCATAAGAGCAGCCTGACTGTCAGAACAAATGAAAATCTGGCTATTCTCGTACTTTCTGTCATAGCAAATTCTACAACACATGTAGAGAATCGAAGGAGCTTATATAAGGTATATCAAAAGAGCATGTTTAAAGTATATTATATGCCAACACAGACTGTGAAAGGAATATTTACAGTGAGTCAAAGGAGCTTACTTATGGGATATCAAAAGAGCTTATTTAGGGAGTATCAAAAGAGCTTATTTAGGGTATATCAAAAGAGTTTATTAAGTGTGTATCAAAAAAGCTTATACATCTGCACAGAGAGTAAAAGGCATATTTAGGGTTGTTGTTGAAACCCAGACCGTCCGACCTACCAGAAAGGTGTAAGGTAACTGTTTGGACGGTCGGGAAGTGCCACCCAATTTAGACTGGAACCCAGTGGGGGAGGCATCCACAGGGACCGCACCCTCCTTCCCCTACCACCAACCTCTCAGAAGGACTTTCGGACCCACATGTTTAACGTGATCGTACTCCGCATGAACACGGCAGCAGTTTTGGCAGTGGCTGGAATCGAACCCGGGCCTACCGAGTGCAACTCCAGCGCGCTAACCAATGGGCTACCGCACCCAGGCATTTAGGGTGTAGTACATCATCGTGTTAGTACGTAGCATGTACTCAGAGCCAGGACTAAGGCTTATTACATATCCAAGCAGCGGTCTAAAGTGTGATTAGGTACTAATTTAGTATGATCATGTGCTCATGTGTGTTTTGCAATTTAAGTGTGTGCTCCCACAGTGAGTGACTAAGCCTTTTGAAAACCTTAATGAATAAATTCGATTAATCCTTGCTTTATATTTGAAGTAATGTCGGGTACAGTTTCTGGTGCAAAATATTGCCAAACATTGTTCCATAAGCAAATATACATTCAATATTTAAATTCTACTAGAGTAGTACTTCTTAACATTTTTTTCTTTATACCAATTTGATATCAACATTTATATCTTTCACTAACTGTGGGAAATATTAAAGTTCAGACATCTGGGGACATTCCTCTTCGTGACAGTAAAAACAAATCAATACACAATATGTTAGTAAACCTTTTCTTCTAATCACCACCAGAAAGAATCAATTAGAATGAAAAAAAAAGCAGTCACAATAAAAATTTGCAGAAATTGATTTCCAATAAGGGTCTCTAATGTAATGAAAATTTTTACTTGTTCCAGAAAACTTGGAGATAAGAATTTTCAAGCTCAGCATATTATGTACAACAAAAAAGCCCATTAATCATGTACTGTCAAATGGGATTGCCATCATGCAATGCCAGTACAATGGGGGCCAGTACAATGGGGGCCATCATGTACTGTCAAATGGGATTGCAATAAACATGGGTGCTACTTTGAACAAAACTCGGGTAAATGTTAATTTTTAAATTAAACAAAAATTATTATTTTTTTTTTTTTTACAAGTTAATTTATTTTCATATTAGGTAGTAATGTTAGGAAAATAGTTATACCCAGAAAAAAGATCAAAAATACCTTTTAGGTATAAAGTTTAAAAATTTTACACTGTTTCTGATTTAAAAAAATTATACCTCTCAAAATTATATATAATGCATATATTTTATGGGGAAAATTAAAGTTTCCACTGCCAATGTGTCATTTAAACTTAATTTAAGAAAATGCACTATACAAAAATGACAAAAAACTCCTCAATGTTTAAAGAAATTTAAATATGTTGATACAATTTTTAGATGAAAAAGAGAGACTTTGAACATGTTTGGTTGCATTAATATTTACCAGTCTTACAGCTGATTAAGAACTAGCTGATATTATTATTTAGTTTGTTTTGTTTCATTATATTTTTAAATCACTATTGGTCATTAATTGTTTATTTGATGTTTTTATGTGATCTATTGGAACTGAATCTTAGTTATTAACAAAAATACTTAATTTAATACTACAGCATCTTGCAAAGAAATTATTGTTAATATTCCATGTTTGGTGAAAAATACTAATAAACATGATTAGAATGTGTAAAAAGTGGTGGGTGCTAGACAATATAAAAATTATAGTGCCACCCAATTAGAAACAGCTAACTTTAAAAATAATTTAGTGGCACTAGAGTGAATCATTTTCTCCTGCATGTAATTCAAAACTTCCTCTTTAATTTTGCATAACACATAACCATAATAAACCTTAAATAGCCAATCCATGATTTAAAAAAGAGCCAGCAGTAACTTCATAGAAATTCAGGTAAATTGAACCATTTATTTCATATTAATCTGTACCAAACATATACATCAAATCAAAATGTTCACAAAAGCTCAACCTGTCAAATGATGTATCAAAGAATCTCCTGTTGTGTTAGAGCAGTAGTGTAGAGCACATAAAAATTAATTAATGTTCAAAGTAGCCCCTCCTGTGAGGCTACATTGAACACTTATTAAAAGAAATAATTCACTTTAAACATGTACTGCTAAAAAATTTTCTGCCTCACATTTAATAAAGGAAACTTGTCACATGGTTTTACAAATTACAAAGATATTACCATGAATAATAAAAAAATTAATTCAACTTTAAGTAGTTTTTCTGTATCAAAGTTGCCCTTTTGACAATATATCATCTAAAAATCATTGTAATATTAAATGATAAATAAGTGAAATTTGATGAATGAGTTAGTCAAATCAGGTATTTTTAAATGTAATACAAAATACATGCTTTAGTTAGATTGCAACATTAAATTTGTTCTATAAATTTATTATAAATTATTTTAATCAGAATTTTTGTCAATCTGTTATTAATAAATCAGAGAGTTGCTTTGGTGCTCTAAAGTTATTTTATGCACATAAGAGACAAATTAACGTATAACAATGTACTACTGCACTTTTTCTTATTTGAAAAATATGTTAAAACATATATTTTCTTGCATTTATGTTTGTATTTTATGATAGCTGCTTTTTGTTTATTTCACCTAAGAAATTTAGCTCTCGCTGCACTAGTAATATAGCATATTTTAAAAGAATGTGAAATAAAAGCGTACAACGTACTTTATATTTATGAAAACTATGAAACTTTTCATTCATGCTTAAAGATTACTTTGGCATATGGTGGTTATGAAAAAATAAAACTTTTTGTTCACTTTTAAAATCTACATCATAAAATGATTGACATAAACGTTTTTCTAGTGTGATTAATTGCACCTCAAGTTATATAGTGGCTACCAACTAAATATTAATTCAAATGTCACCGATCTTACAAACCAAGAGTAAACTATAATATCAGTATAATGCATACATAAATCTTTAAGACGTCATATAAAATCATAGATGTAATTAAATTAGCAAAAAAATCAATGTATGTCAACTAACCTAATACGATGCGCAAGTGTTTTAAGCGACTGAGACAATCTTTTTTAGAATCAAGAACTTTTACAGAAGATTTTTTGACATCTGAATGAGGTTTTTTGCTAAACATCCTTCAAACGTCAGGTAAATATTAAATAATACAAGATTGACACTCCCCCGGAGGCATCACATTGCATTCCCACCTCTCATGGTTGTGTTGTGTACATTTATTCTCAAGGTCAGCTTCTTCGTTTCGTTTTCAACTATTAACTGTCAACGTCGATAGTAGTTAACATAATTCAGCAAATATTAAACTTCAATGTTACACAAACCAGACATAAAAATGATATTTATGGCTAATCTGGAAATATAAAGTTAAAGAATTTGGAAATAGAATTAAAAATATGTGTTTATTAATATATATGTGACCAGAATTTGGTGAATTCGCTTTCCTGCATGTCTAGTTGTGGGCCCTGTAAATAACGTAAACTGAATATTTTCATGCGTCGAAAAGTAAAGGAAATTTATCAAAAATACATTTCAATTTTCATTTTTGAACGAACTCTTCATTATAAAGCTCAATGGTTTAACTTAAGTTGTTCAAATACGAATTTTGATTGGTTGAACTGGGAAGGGATCGTCTCTCGCTGGAACTGGAACTTTCTTTTTTTTTGTTGTTGTTGCTTCGTTTTATAAACAAACAGACAAAACGCACGTTGATGTACTTGTAATGTTAAATTATCGTTAATAATTATATAAACTATTCTCTTATTCAGAGATTTGCTTGTTTCAGTATGTATTTATGCCATATAAAAACTTTTGAGATTGACACATTTTAAGTAAAGCTCTGAAAACTTTATTTCATTAAAATAATCTAGTTGAGTATGAAATTATTTAGTAATTTTTTAACTCCTATTAAACAACGAGGGTTTTATCAATAAGATATAGCCAAAAGTGGTAAATTTCAATCAAAATTTGCAAACGTTAAATTTTTTGCAGAATTGATAAAAAATTACTCAGAAACGACTTGCAGTACTTTAATACTGTAAACTATATAGTAGGATGAGTGTTCCAGTTATGGCCACTTAATTGAATAAACACTATGAATTGATACACATAACATTTAATAGTAAATTTAATTTACTTTCAGATAATAACAATATTTTACAAAATTTCTGTTTTCCTTGAAATTTTTAAAAATGAACAAAATCTTCCACTTAGCACCAGTTTTGGCTACCTCCATGTACCAGTTTTGGCCATGATAATTAAATGTATTTACATCTATAAAAACGTAGATTAATGAATATTCTGATAACTATAGTTGGTATTTAATAACTGTATGCTTATGTAATACCTGTAAAATAATTAAATTAAAAAGTTATTGCAAAAATATTAATCACAAAATTGACATGGGAGACATTTTATAATGAGGTAAATACAACACATTTAAGATTGATAAAATATGTTATAAATTTACTATTATTCAAATTCTTCATTATAGACATCAGAATATTCATGTAGATTGGCATAATTCATGCACAATCAACATCTGAATCTAGTAAAAGTTGAAGAATGTGAGTTGCATTGCAACTAAGATTATGTTCTTTTCGTTGCAAAAACTGCTAAGATGTGAAGTAATGTGGGATTCATGCCCATCTAAGGAAGTTATTACTGGAAATAATGTTTGTTTTTCGACTAAATGGGGATAAAAAAAAACATTAGCAGTATACTCGTAAAATATCTTCCCAGTCATCCAATCTGATTCATCATGTCTACTCCCCTATGACCAAATGCTGATAAGCTTTTAAAACTGGCCTACCATCCTTAATTGCTTTCATTGCACTTTCCACCTAAGAACAGCAGAGTCTTTTCATTTTTACACCTAAGCCCACTTTCTGTCTCGCCATATGTAAATTTAGTGTAACACCATGAAAACTACTTATCTATGTAACATAAATTTACATTGTAGCACTATTTGAAATAATTAAATTGCCAAATTAAAGTGCTTAATATACATGGCCCAAAACTGAGACATATGTTGTTCCACTTTTGACCACCATGGCCAAAAGTGGAGTGTATATGGAATTTATTGTACCAGTTTGGGCCACCTTTAGATTAAAGCCAAAAAATATTTCTCTGCTTATAGAATTAATTAAGAAACAAATCTTAGCTTTTAATTGCTAAAATATCATAAACTTTTGTAAAATTGATGATTCAAAACAATAGAAGAATAAAAATTTTAAAACCTTGTTGCTAAGTAAAAACCTTAAGATCTATGAGAAAGAGAACACATTCACAGATTTATTTTTCCGGTGAGTCCCATGAAATAAGTAGTTAACCAACAATGGTACATATAATTAAAACAATGTTTACAAAATGGAAGAACAAAATTTATTGATTAAATAATACATTCAATTGTTAATTATTTGTAAAATTGTTACAATGTGACCAAAACTGGAGCACTTACCCTATTTATTTTATGATACAAATAATATAAATGTCAGGGTTCATCCTAGGTGTTTTTCGCGAGGTGGGCCACCCCTCTGCCCTTAAAAAATAGAAAACCCGCCCTGCTGCCCTCAGAAATTAGAAAACCCGCCCTGCATGCCCCAGTACTATAATTTTATGCCCTGACATCACAAAATGCCGCCCTTCTTTTAAAAATGACACTTCTCCATATATTCTCAAATTTTCAAAACATCGAGAAATGTGTGACCTTTTTTCTCATTCATAATTTAAAGCCACTCAAAAGTCATGGCAGTATTTTTGGCAAAGTAATTTTTTAAAATTTATATTTGGGTCCTTTTAAAAATATGTGCCCTTTTTCGGAAAGTAGCACCCTGCCCTTTTTAAATTTTAGAATGAACCCTATAAATGTGTTAAGTGTTTATTTGAATATATAAATAAAGTAGCTTTGAAAATTTTACTGTTATTTAATCAAAATATCAAATATTTTTAAATATCTACTGTTAGACATTTTTTAAAACGCCTTAACTCTCTAATTAATCTTCGAATGTATATTTACTCAAGCTATGTATATGTACTGTGAGAAAAGGGTGACATGCACGATGCACACATAAGTTTAGAAAAAGGTTCCTTTTTTATATCTGTTAAAGCCTAAGGAACTAAAAAACTTAAATATATCACCACTATTAAAACATCTTTATTTTTTTTTACTTAAAAATTTTATTAGCTATAAAGTCAACACCTGTTATAAATTCAAAGAAGTATGACATTAAAAATCTGTAAATTTTATTAATTGTTGAGTGAAATATTAAAACATAATTAATTTTAAGTTTTAAATTATTGAATAAAATATAGCACTGCCATATTAAATAAAATATAAAACTTATTTATTTTGCAGAGTCAACCATGACAGCTAAAGATGTGTCTCTATACTTTAAGCTTCTCCTGACTCAGCAGCAGAAAATAAGTTCTGCTAATTTGGTTTCTGATATCCACATTGCTCTTAAGGTATCTCTGAAGTTATTTTGGCTAATTGTTTTATGTCCTATTTAATATTTATAATTCTTGTACAGGCTTTATATTGTTTTAAAATTTTCACTATATGATGTGTGGCGATTGAGCGTCGCCGGGCCCCGAACCAGGGACCTGATGCTTCGTAGACCGACATTATAATCACTGAGCAAAAGCTAGCTCCTAAAATCTCGACCTAATCGGTCGACTCTCGGTCTACTTGCTTTCGAACTTTGGAACTATGCAGTCGAAGCCTCCTTCCGACTGCTTCGAACTTAACGTTCCAACAATCAGGATTTATCCGCTTGCCGCAGAATCTCTCTGCAAAGTATTAGTATGCTGTATATATATATTTGTAAAATTTAATGTAAATAAATGTTATTTTACGCAAGTTAACGTTCTGTCTAGAGAACAAAACAACAACAACAAATGTCGGGGATTTGTGCTGGGCATTAATACCGCATGTCAGGTTCAGCCCACACAAACAAACCAACAATAAACCCCGCAATGGTGACCCTATGGACTTGAACGCCCGAGCATATATACAATTCTCTATGAATGCCAACAATGGAGCAATACTCTGCCAACAGCAATAAATTACTGCTCATATAAGACTGCTCTCTCAGAGACAAGCATGCTCGCAGACGCAAACAGTGCTACCCAACAGCTGATGACGAATTCGCAAAGCAACTGAGTTCCTTCCTGACACAATGAATGACCGCTTCCGATTACAAGCAATGAACGGAAAGTTAACCCAGGAGAAACCCCGTGGAGCAACTTCGCCTTCCTCGGACCCCGGCTATTCATCTCCGGACTTTTAAAAGAGATCCTTTCCGGCGGCTAAGAGCTCTCCCCTTCCATGCCAACACAGACGTCGCTGAAAGGCAGGATCCTCCGAAACAACTGCAGTTCATTAAGGTCAGCACAGGTCAGTTCCTTTTTTCCCTTCCCACAAAATTATTTTTATTTCGGGACAGTGTGTATTCGCGTTATTACCGCTAATTCGCAAAATTACGCGTGCTAGGGAATCCTGTGTAAAAATTGTTTATATTCTATTAATTTGTATTTTAATTATATATATTTCTATATCTTAAGCATGGATGGAAACGACGAGCAACCCCAAATTAACAGGGTTACATGCAAAATCCCTCCTTTTTGGAAAAAGAATGTAACCCTATGGCTAGCTCAGGTTGAGAATGCGTTCCAAATTTCGCATATCACGAAGGATGAGACGAAATATGCATATCTCGTAGCGGCGATAGACTCGGAAGCATTATCCCATGTAAGTGATGTAATCTTGAATCCACCGCAGGAAAACAAATTCAGGACCTTAAAAGATAGGCTAATTACAGAATTTGCAGATTTGGAATTAACGCAAACGAGAAAACTTTTATCAGAATTGCAACTAGGGGACCTCAAACCATCCGCATTATTGAGGCAGATGAGAGAATTAGCTCTCGATAAAGTGAACGAGGATTTTTTAAAATCTCTATGGCTAGATCGCTTACCGCCAAACGTCCGCGCAATTTTATCGGCAAGCTCGGAAAATTTAAGCCAACTGGCAAATTTGGCAGATAAAATATACGAAGTTACAGCAAGCTCGGAAAATATTTGCGCAGTAGCATCGCGTAATGAAAATCCTGCATTAACGGATCTATCGAACATGCAGAAGCAGATAGCTGACTTAGCCACCCAGATCGAGCGCCTATCTAGATCAAGATCATACTCAAGAAATCAAATTCGAGATAATAGACCACGCTCAAAATCGCGTAACAACGCCTGATCTTTCAGAAATCATGACAAGGGAAACGACGTAGGAAGGAATAGCGATTTTTGCTTCTACCATAAACGTTTCGGTAAAGAAGCATATAAATGCCATACCCCTTGCAAATTTGCCGACCAAAAAAACTTGTAAAGCCTGTCATTCCAAACATAGGAATGACAGCGGAAATTAAAATAGATCCTGCTAGTAGACTCCATGTATATGACCGCAAAACAAATTGCAAATTTTTAATTGACACTGGTAGCGACATTTCAATTATACCAAAACCTCTAAATAATAAACTTCAACCATCTTCGTTGGAACTTTTCGCGGCAAATAACTCGAAAATCCAAACTTTCGGAACAAAATTAGTAGATATAGATTTAGGTCTAAGACGCGCATTTCGCTGGGAATTTGTCATCGCATCTGTATCCCAAGCCATTATCGGGGCAGATTTTTTGAAAGAATTTGGACTTCTTGTGGATCTAAAACAAAAGAAACTAATAGATTCCAATACAAAGTTGCACATACCAGGCAAATTAACGAAAGGTAGCGTTACTGAAATCAAATTGATTTCAGGCGACACGCGTTTCCACCAAATTCTCCGACAATACCCAGATATTGCTAACCCAACTCCTAAATTCAAAAATGTAAAACATAAGACGGTCCATTATATCGAAACTTCAGGACCACCAGTTTATGCACGACCCAGACGATTACATCCGAAGCTGTACGAATCTACAAAGAAGGAATTTGAATTCATGCTAGAGCGCGGGATCTGCCGGCAGTCTAAATCAAATGGGTCGTCGCCCCTCCACGTAGTGCCTAAAGGTTCCGGCGAAATTCGCTGCGTGGGAGATTATCGTCGTTTAAATCAGGTGTCTTTACCTGACCGTTATCCGATAAGGAACATTTTAGATTTTTCGAACGCTCTAAATGGCAAGCGAGTATTTTCTAAACTAGATATTTTTCGCGCATATCACGCCATTCCAGTTTACGAACCTGACATTCCTAAAACGGCAATAACGACGCCATTTGGCCTATACGAGTTTCCCTATCTTAATTTTGGATTATGTAACGCAGCTCAAACTTTCCAACGTTTCATAGATGAAATTCTAGGGGATCTAAATTTCTGTTTTGCTTATTTAGATGACATTTTGGTTTTTTCTGAGAGTGAAGAAGAACACGAGCTCCATCTAAAACAGATATTCCAACGTCTAGATAACTACGGAATTAACCTTAACATCTCTAAATGCGTTCTGGGAGTATCCGAGGTATCATTTTTAGGCCATCTCATAAATTCTAAAGGCACTAAACCCTTGCCCGATAAAGTACAAGCGATATTGAATGTCAAGCAACCTGAAACAATTAAGGATTTATGCGCATTTCTCGGCATGATGAATTTTTATCGGAGACACCTACCACATGCAGCGCATACGCAAAAGCCCCTCAATGAGTATCTAAAGGGGGCACGAAAGAACGATAAGAGAAAAGTTAATTGGACTAATGAGGCTACGGACGCATTTTTAGCATGTAAAAATCAATTAGCTGAGGCAACGCTACTCGCGCACCCTGCTAAAGATGCGAATTTAATTTTATTCGTCGATGCATCAAATTTTGCGATAGGTGGTTCTTTGAATCACGTTCTTGATACGGGTATCGAACCCCTGGCCTTCTTCTCGCGGAAATTATCCCCGGCAGAGACAAGATACAGTACTTACGACAGAGAACTTTTAGCTGCGTATTCGGCTATCAAGTACTTTAGGCATATGCTGGAAGCGCGAAATTTTACCCTGTTTACCGACCACAAGCCGCTAACGTTCGCATTTCAACAAAAATTGGACAAATGCTCGCCTCGCCAAAATCGGCAACTCGCATTTATTTCGGAATTCACTACTGATATACGTCATATAGAAGGTACTAATAACATCCCTGCCGACGTAATGTCTCGCATAAATATGATTACGGTACCTGGTCCAATTGATTATGAAGAACTCGCAGATTTACAAAGCAACGATTCGGAGCTTCAAGATATTTTAAAAGGAACATCCTCGATCGACTTAAAGCAAATCGCTATTCCAAATGCTTCAGCCAAATTATTTTGCGACGTATCCACGGGTACGGCGCGTCCTTATGTACCGCAGCTTATGAGATTCAACGTTTTTTCAAATTTACATAATTTATCTCATCCAAGTATAAGAAAAACTTCGAAGTTAGTCCGCGATCGTTTTGTCTGGCCAAATATGAATAAAGATATTAATGATTGGGCGAGAAAATGCACCCCTTGTCAAAAGAGTAAAATTCAACGACACACTGTCCCACCCATTGGTTTTTTCCCCAAAACTTCTCAGAGGTTCGAACACATACATATCGACCTCGTGGGCCCCTTGCCCCCATCTGAAGGAATGACCTATGTACTGTCTATGATTGACCGGTTCACAAGATGGCCGGAGGCAATCCCAATTCCAGACATCACGGCTTCTACAGTGGCACAAGCTCTGATCGACCATTGGATTTCTCGTTTCGGTGTTCCTTCCAGAATTACCAGTGATCAAGGGCGGCAATTTGAATCTAGACTTTTTCAGTCTTTAGCACAGTGCTTGGGAGTCCAGCGAATACGCACAACTGCTTACCATCCTTCTAGCAATGGAATTATAGAAAATTTCCACCGGCCGCTGAAAGCAGCCTTAAAAGCACATGGTAATAAACAGTGGACTAAGACACTGACAATAGTTTTGCTGGGGCTTCGATCTACAATCAAACCGGACATAGGTGCAACGCCAGCTGAGCTTCTCTACGGAGAAACACTGCGCCTGCCAGGCGATTTTTTTCCCAATAGCTCACAAGTCACTGACCCCTCAGACTTCATAGTGCAGCTAAGAGAGTCAATGCGGGACCTTCGTCCCCCCAACACCTCTCACCATCGGAAACCGAGAATTTTTCTCCCACCCGCTCTTCACACAGCGTCGCATGTATTTGTGCGTAATGATGCGGTTAAAGCTCCACTACAAGCTCCATACGATGGACCATATCAGGTTTTAAAGAGAAACGATAAATTTTTTAAAATCGATATCAAAGGTAGGAAAGTGAACATTGCACTTGATCGTATTAAACCAGCATTTTATGTGAATAATGATGAAATACATGCACCGGCAACAACCGGCCAACCGGTTTCGACCACTCAAGCTTCATCAGTGCCAAATATGCCTCCGAATATTACGACACGATCAGGCCGTCGTGTTCGTTTCACGGATCGTTATGGTTTCACTGGAAACCTTTAAGGAGGGGAGTGTGTGGCGGTTAACTATTGCCAGTTATGCCACCTGCACCAAAACGAACTAGAAGCGGCTTTTCTCAGTGTATCTGATAACTGAGGAAACCGCATACCATTTCCTGTTTTGGGACGTCTGACTTTCAAAGATTCCCGATGGGGATGTACACATAACTTTAACGCCGGTGACAGTATGTTGGCATGTGAAAGCCATAATTTTCGTCACCGGCATGTGTGAAAAACAAGACGATGGTGCACACCGAAAACACGTGGCGTGCATGGGGAGCACCCCCATTAATGAGCCCCAGACCGACAACGACCAATAAGATGGTCGGTCACTCCTTCTGGGGCGTTTACAAATTCAGTTTAGAAAAGAACTTTCATCTTTTCGGACAGAGACTCGCTCCTAAAATCTCGACCTAATCGGTCGACTCTCGGTCTACTTGCTTTCGAACTTTGGAACTACGCAGTCGAAGCCTCCTTCCGACTGCTTCGAACTTAACGTTCCAACAATCAGGATTTATCCGCTTGCCGCAGAATCTCTCTGCAAAGTATTAGTATGCTGTATATATATATTTGTAAAATTTAATGTAAATAAATGTTATTTTACGCAAGTTAACGTTCTGTCTAGAGAACAAAACAACAACAACAAATGTCGGGGATTTGTGCTGGGCATTAATACCGCATGTCAGGTTCAGCCCACACAAACAAACCAACAATAAACCCCGCAGATGTAATGCCAATAAAGGATTAGTCAGATCAAATAGATTACTATGAAAGATCTTCATAGAAAGTAACATCAATTTTTCCATCTGTATGATCTTTCTATGATTAAATATTCAGAAAATACAATATATTTGCAGTAAAAAGTAAAGCTGTTCATTTGTCAAATTACAAAATAATTTTTGTGGCATAAACAAAGCATTCAAATATTGGGTTATATTTAAATTTATTTGCAAATGTTAAATGCATAATTCTAATAAATTTAACATGTCCATACTCCACATAGACACAGAGATAGTTAAGGGCAACATTTATCGAACCTAAGTCTACTGTGTGCAATTCCTATGCCTTAACCACTGGGTTATCCCAGCCCCTACAATATGTTGAAATTTTTAAAATTATTGTAGAAGTAATGCAACAGTTACTGACTAACATCCCTTTTGCAATCTCCAAAAAAATTATTTTTATATTGTGAATTTGATCTATACCAAATTTGGAAATTTCAAAAACATCATTTATGTTTAGGATTAGTTATCATTGAAAGTAGTAAATAAAACAAAGTGAATTGAGAAAGTTAAAATCTTTGTCCCTTAATATCATCCCCTTCGTATAAATAAACATTAAATTATTACATAAAATATTAGTTGCAATTTTGAGGATTTATCTTAGGACATCAATCTGTACAATGATTTTTGCTACATAGCATGCACAATTTTAATCTGACAATATTTATCAATGAATGGAGATGTACAACATTAAACTATATCACATGAAATTTTCATCAAGGTTGGATACTTTTTAGACTCATTTATTATCAGATAATGTGTAGCAGTCTCGAGAGGCACATTTAGTGCAATTTTTTCCAACAACAGTCGGCAACAAACACAACTAGTAAAACATTTATCTTCAATGCATATTTAAAAATAAAAAGTTTAAGAGGAATTATTGAAGAACAATATATATCAGTAAAAAGAGCACAGAACATTAATTTTTATCTAATCTCGACCAATGGTCTTCATATATACAGACTTCTCTCATCTTCTGTAAAGTTTGCCATGATATTGTGGTTTCAGTAACACAAGAGAGCTCCAAAAAAAGTTGCCTGGCCATTAATTTAAATTACTAAATTATTTATACAGTAAAGCACCAATTATATGCCTCTCATTTACACTTACATATACTTAGGTATTCCTTATTCATTCATGTTAGTTCTGATTATACATTTTTGCAGTTATAAACTTTTTTTTTGACGGTCCCTTAAGAAGCGTATAAATGGTGCTTTACTGTGTCATAAACAAAATGAGTAAAAATCTGATACCGCTCATAATTATATTACACATAAAATATATTAAGGGTAAACTTGTTATAGTACTTACTAAAATATTCCAATTATATAGTTGTAACTTTTTTTATTATAGGATTTGCATCGAACCATTAAAAAGTGTTGTGTACATGTTCCAAATCCCAGTTTCCTTGCAGAAAATGAACAAGAAGTTCTTTACTCTCTTATCAAAACATTAACTTTCATATTGACAAATGATGTAAGTGTGTAAATTATATATAATTATATTATATTTTTCATGAAACTTAAAATAGAAACAAAAGGAGTTTAGTTTCCTAAATTTTATTATTTATATGTCTGTAATGACTATAGTGGTGTTCTCCCTGGAATTGTAGCTAACTAACTGAATTATATTTAACTGAAGGTAGTAGTGAATGAGAAAAACTGCCTGATTGCTGAACTAGTAATCAGATGGTTTTTATCATAGTGTGACTTTGATTATTTGCAATTCTTCAGTGTGTTCATACACCTCAAAAAAAAAAAAAAAAACCGAAGTCTTCTGGGAACTTAAATTTATCTCAAATCTTGGGTGGGAACTCATTGAAAGTTGCATTTTCTCATTAAAAACTGAAAAATAATTCACTTAGAAACTGAAATAAGCCATTATTTTGTCATCTTTAAATATTGAAACTGTTTTTATAATGATTATTTTGCTTATTGCTTTTAAAAGCCAAATTGTAATTTTGAAATTTTTATTTTGTGGTTTTAAATCATCAAATTGGTTAAATTTTCATGTTAAATATTTTATCAGTTGCAGAACTTGAATTTAACTCACTATATAAAAGGATGACATACTACAAAATAATGTGATTCAGACTGGGGAAATTTGTAAACATTCTTCTAGGGAACTAGAAATTTAATTTCCAAGTTTAAATACGATTCTTGGGCCCACCTAAAGATCTGTAGAGAATGCCAGTGTTTCTTTCAGGCATACATCTGGGGGGGGGGGATTCCCCCTCCCTCAAAGACATTTTATATTAACTTAATTTCTATTTATGTGACAGCATTTAGATATATTTATATAGGGCAAATAGAAAACTTGCTCCCCTAAAGTTTCATTCGCCCCTGCGGCCAAAAAGTTCTGCAAGACTGCCTGGAGAACTCTACTTTAGGAGGAATACAAAAGGTGTTAATTCTCAGCTACTGCCATATATAGGTTAAATTATGTTATATCCACTGACTATCTAGCTAATAACTTTGAAATTTGACTTGTAAATTTTGCTATATTATTGCAATGATCCAAGGCATGACAGATAGTAAACAAAGTCTAATCTTTTGGAAAATGAAACTAACTGGAACACTCATTGATTCATTCATTTGTTTTTATCTATATTATCTAAAATAATAAAGGAAGATGTCCGTCTATAACAAAAAATCTAAACATTATACATCTATGAAATTTAATGCACAGGTACTTTAGGTCAGGACACGTGATGATGCACCTCGGCAAAAATTTTTTTTTATTAAAATTGATAAATTTTTAAAGTCTAAAATCAGCTAATCTCCAGCTACCGATACGATCTAACAGCTACCAATACTCAAACCACACTCTGAAAAAATAAACCTGATTATCTCTCGCCTCATGCCCCCTAGCTACCAATATGATCCAATAATCTAACGGCTACCCATACTCAGACCACACTCTCCCAGTGAAATAGGAAAATACAGTTTATCGGCTACCTATGCATTGACATATTTTCCTTCTGTGACTGCAGATGCGCTGACACATTTCTCTTCTAGACAGGATTTGTACATACCTTAAAAGTAATTAATTTTAGTTTGAAAAGTTAAACATGCCTGAAAGTACTTAATTTCACCACATTTTTATGTAAAAAGTACTTTATTTCACCACATTTTTGCATGAAGTGCTTAAAAGTACTTAATTTTTGTTTTAAAATCATGTTATTTGAAGGTTTTTATGTAGAATTTTGAATGGCTTCCCACCCTCACTATAAAACAATCCTGCATAACTGGAAACCTCATCAGACTAGAATTCCCCCCCCCCCTCCTCTCCAAAAAACTTTGAAAGAAAACCGATTACTTTGCTTCGGAAGGATTATTTTATTTCTTTCTTGCATAGTTACTAATACTTAGATTTATGGTAGATAATGTCACTTTCATCTTAAATACAGTGGCAGATGTGTTCAAAATAACATCAAAGCATATATTTATATTATTTGCGTGATTAAGGAGTGTTGTGTTCTAGCCAGTTTTAAAAGTCTGTGGCTGTTGTGGTCATGAAGTTTTAAAGAGAATGGCTGTCTCCATCAAATGGTCAAATAAAAGCCAATGTAAAATATGTTGTCCTGTTGGTTGTTTATGACAAGGTGGTTGAAGATACCAAATGCTGCATCAGTGAGGTGAACAACCGACAAAGCCGACATTGGCAATTTGGAATTTCAAAAAGTTAAGTTTGATTAATTTGCATAGACCGTGAATATTCCGCAAACAACTCAGGAATTTCACTCCTCCCATTTGAAGAATAAATCTCCAAAATTGTTCCAACATAACAACAGTAATTAAATAATCAAAGGTAACTTAATTAAAAGTATTCTCTCAACAACTACTGTCACAGTCTAACAGCTACCCATACTCAGACCACACTTTCCCGGGGAAATGCGAAAACGTATTTTATCAGCTTCTTACTTATTGATAATTTTCCCTTTTGCCACTGTGCATGCGCTGACATGTTCATCCCCTAGTAGAGGTTTTGAATCTTTTATTTATTTATTATTATTACAATTTTTTTGCTTGCTTTGCGGAGAGCATTCATTTTTTTTTCTGTCTGCAGATAGCATACACAGAAATTTGACAATGTAGGATGTGACGAAAATTAATAGTGTTACCTGTATATATATTATTTAAATAGCGGGCATATACGTACGACCCAAGAAATGTTGGGTAATTTGTTCCAGATGAAATCAATTTTCTTATTTTGATTTTATGATTTATAATACAAATTCTCAAGATCAGTTACATTTCTTAAATTATTTTTGTGTTAAATATATTTTAATTTCTCACTCTCTGCTATTTCTAGTGTATACAATTTATATTTTGTATTTAAAAGTAAAAGTAAATTAATTTGCTGCACTAAAAGAGGCTAATGATAAGAATTGACTGTAAAAATTAGACTGTAAAAAAAATGAAATCTTATAGTCAGTGACAACTGAACTACAGAATCATATTTTAAGCTGTTTTGTCAGGGACTAATTGTAGAGAATATTTTTGAAGAAAAGAGCTGAAACTTGTAAATTTTTCTTTTTGAAAGAAATTTATGAATGTATATAGAATATGTAGATCTAAAGCAAAAAACGTTCTGATTCTACGACTTTTACACTTCCATGGTGTAAACATGCATCCTAATATCCTCTTTCAGATTAATCCTGGTTACTGTGTATATATATTTTTTTTATTTGCCTTTCATGAATATCGTATCTTTTTTTTTAAAAGCTAGCTAAATTTTCATCATCTTTAAGATCAAAAACTTTTAAAATTAGACTTTAAACTCTTTATTCACTTGTACCTAGTGATTAATATTGTATATTTTGTTGCACTAGAAATAGCTAACTATTTGATTTTGCATTTTAGACTTTCCTAGCAGATGTAATGTTCCTGTGTGGTACTTGTATTTCACTTCTTATTATAACGATGTTTGATCCAAAATTTTCATCATCATTTTTAATCTACATTTATTGCTACTTCAATAAAAGTTATTCAGGTAAGTCTAAAAATTGTTTACTTTTTGTACAATGCATATATATATATATATATATATATATATATATATATATATATATATATATATACAGGATGTGAAGTAAAGTCCTTATAGGACCAGCAACTTTGAAATGGTTGATTATAGACACATACTTCCAATTAGAAAAAGTTTGCATATGATGTATAGATGTTCAATATGTCTTGGGTTCGATAAGGAGTCGTATAGTTATGAAAATATGACATCGCAATTTTTATATGGTCCCTGGGTTCTACCATTGATATTTACAAAATTGAAGTCCTGTAGCTAACGAATAAACCAAAACAAATTCCATGCTTCTAAGTGACATATTCGCTGAGATATGTAATGATAAATGTCATGACTTCCACCACATTACCTACCGAAGTTTTGGTGGCAAAAGTGCTCATTTAGGGGACCGTCTATGAGATATATAAAGTTAAATAAAGATCTGCCTTTTTGTGGCTACTTTCCTTATCCCAATTTAAACCTTTAAAACACGTAACAGTACAATAAAAAAACTATTCCTCTTAGTAACACTCATAAACAGACATACACACATCTGTCAACCTCTTTTCAGATTCAATGTAATCAATGTTTCTTAATTTTCAGCTGATCCCTTAGAACATGCTCCAAGTTTCGATGTGCGATATCTCAGTAAATATGTCACTTAGAAGCATGGAATTTGTTTTGATGTACTCGTTAGCAACAGGACTTCAATTTTGTAAATATCAGTGGTAGGATCCGGGGACCATATAAAAATTGTGATGTCGTATTTTCATAATTATACAGTCCCTTGTCGAATCCAAGACATATTGAACATCTATCCATCATATGCATAATTTTTCTAATTGGAAGTATGTGTCTATAATCAACCATTTCGAAGTTGCTGGTCCTATAAGGACTTTACTTCACATCCTGTATATATATATACAAGGTGGTCATAATAAAAACTTCCCCGATATATGAACCTCTAGCGGCCTACCCGCTCAACCAATCGAAAAGAAATTTCAGATATTGTTATTTCAAGGTATGCGCTCGAGATTATGATGATTTCAAACAATAGAGCTCTCACGGTTACAGTTACAGCGAAAAAATTTCAAAATTTTCAAATGGCAACACCTACTTTTTTCCTGCACAAATTGATCAGTGCATTGCAAAACCATAAATGTCATTAAAAAGATACACGTATGATGAAAATTGATGGGGTAAAACATTTGCAAAAAAGAGCATTGTAAAGGACCAATGATAACACAAGAGAGGAGAGGGAAAATACTTTTATTGAAATTACAAGTTTTCAACATGCCCACCTTCGCAGACAATAATGCATTGCATGCGGGAGATTATTGATGCACTTTGCATAATTCACAGGGATAGACAATAGAAGCACCAATCACAGAACACCATGTGCAAAGCATTGTTTGTGGAAAACCTTTAAAAAGCAGTGTAGGAAGATTGTTTCTTCAATCAGGTGTTCGAACGTGCCAACAAGATGACACTTACAGGGAAACAACAAGGTGAATTGATAAATCTGAATGGGGAAAATGCTGCCGAAGCAGTGTGAGTTTATCGGCGAAATCATAAACTAAGACGAGGCCCATGTTCCGTACGAACGGTACGTGATTTGGTAAAAAAAATTTGAAGAAACTGGATGCACATGTGATAGACTGCAATCCGGACAACCATCTGTTCCTGTTGAAGTTGTTGCTGAAGTGCATAATACGATTACTGCAGGTCCATTGCGTACTGCAAGAAATGTTGCCCGCAATTTGGATGTACCGAAAACCACAGTCCTCAAGCTTCTGCACTCTGTTCTGCGGATGTTTCCTTATCGATTCCAGCACTTCCAGATGTTGCAACCTGGAGATGAACAACAGCGTGTTGACTTTGCAAATTTTTTCCTCATCAGATATGATGAAGATAGCAGGTGACCGCTGCAGATATTATGGATGGATGAGGCACATTTCTCCTTAACTGGGAACGTAAACTCCAAGAGCTGTGTTTACTGGGCTGACGAAAATCCTCACGATGCATGTGGCACAAGTACCTTTACACGAAGCTAAAGTGACTGTGTGGTGCAGCATCACAAGCACATTCGTTCTCGGTCCACACTTCTTCGAAGAGGTCACTTCCAATGGTATGCAAACGTGCTAAATCACAGATCCTCAGTATAAAACAATTTTGCAGAATTATGTAATTCCAGATTTGCAATAGCGAAATGTTGTTAATGACATTGTATAGATGCAAGATGGTGCTCCTCCACACGTCTCTACATGTGTTCGATAAGTGCTGCAACAGAACTTTCGTGATAGAGTCATCTCCCATAACTTTGCAGTTTCGTGGCCACCCCTATCCCCCGACCTCACTACGATGGATTTCTGGTTCTGGGGTTATCAGAAATCTAAGGTGTACACATCAAATGCATGAGATTTGTCGGAATTGAAAGATGCCATAATACGTGAAGTTATACAGATTCCTCTTGTGATGTTATGTTCATCATTGTTGTCAACAATCTCCCACATGCAATGCATTATCGTCTGCGAAGGTGGGCATGTTGAAAACTTGTAATTCCAATAAAAGTTTTTTTCCCTCTCCTCTTGTGTGTTGTCATTGGTCCTTTACAATGCTCTTCTTTGCAAATGTTTTACTTCTCCAATTTTCATCATACATGTAGTGTTCCAATGCCATTTATGGTTTTTCAATGTGCTGTACAATTTGCATAGGAATAAAGTGGGTGTTGTCATTCGAAAATTTCGGAATTTTTTCACTGTAACCGTAACCATGAGAACTCCATTGTTTCAAATCATCACAATCTCAAGCCATACCTTCAAATAACAATATCTGAAATTTCCTTTCGATTGGTTGAGCGGATAGGCCGCTAGGGGTTCATATATCGGGGAAGTTTTTTTATGACCACCCTGTATATATATGTATATATGTATATAAAGATATCTCAGCGAATATGTCACTTAGAAGCATGGAATTTGTTTTGATGTACTCATTAGCAACAGGACTTCAATTTTGTAAATATCAGTGGTAGGGCCCGGGGACCATATAAAAATTGCGATGTCGTATTTTCATAATTATACGGCCCCTTGTCGAATCCAAAATGAAAATCTATACATCATATGCATACTTTTTCTAATTGGAAGTATGTGTCTATAATCAACCATTTCAAAGTTGCTAGTCCTATAAGGACTTTACTTCACACCCTGTGTATATATATATACATATATGTATATGTATATATATATATATATATATATATATATATATATATATGACTTGTAATGGTATAAAAAATTGAAAGTCAAGTTTTCATCGAATTTATATATTTTAGCATTCTAAAACATATATCTACTATTTTTACATAAGGTGTGGCGTGTGTGATGTGCAATCAAGTGCAATAAAAATAAAATTTCTTCAATATATTTAGATATCATTCAATATATTTAGATATCACAGCTCAGCCATCTATTAGAAATCTTAAAAAACATTACCAAGAACTTATTCCAAGCAAAAGTTTCTAGAAACTATGAAGTTAAAAAAAATTTGGGGGAACCTGAAAATTAACAATTATCAGAAATTTAGCCATATATTCTTATTTTCTGTAAGACGAATTTTGATGTGCACAATTTAGAGCAATGTTTTCAAATGTAAATTAAACTAAATAATAATTTTGTAAGTGGTAAGGGAGAAGCAGGTTAGTCTTCTATGGGAAATTATAAATATTGTTGAAATTGTATTAGTAAAAGGGTGCAGGTCAAAATCTTACATAAGATCCCAGAATTTGATTTCTGTCAGTGTGTAGAGAAGATACTTCAAGAATACACCCAACTCTTTTTTTTAACACAGAAGATACATTCCTAAGAAATTCATATAAAAAAAACGTGTAAAAAAAAGATAAGTTTCCTATAGTAAAATTGGGGATATGTTCCATGTTATTCGAAAACTGTGTAAGATGAAATAAAGAACTATATTTAGAAAACTATGTAAAAAATATGCTGAAAACTATAAAAGTTCTGATATGCATACGAATGATATATATGAAATGAAATGAGAAACGGATAGCTCAAAAAGAGCTCAGCACATCGACCAGAGGTCTGTTGTACTACCCCAGACAGAACACATCTCTATGAAAAGAGACCAGTAGCCAGCGCAAAAATGAACAGGCACTTGACAGGGATGTCATTCAGCACCCAGGGTTCAATCACATGACTACCAATGTGTTCGAATCTGTGAGCAAAGTAAACCTCATATTCACAGAGAATGTGAGCAGCAGTTTCTTTGCTGTATTTGCAGCCCCTGCAAAGCGAATCTTTAGTGACGCCCATAATGTTAAGGTGTCTCTTGAGGGTGCAGTACCCAGTAAGGAGCCCAACAGCCCTCCTGATGCCAGTTCTGCTGAGCTTGAAAAGTTCCCTTTGACGTGTACTAGGGCAATTGCAGTTGAGAATTTTCGCTTGCCTTTGACCCTTAATATTACGCCAGTTCTTACATTGAAGCTTCCTGAAGATGTCATAAACAATTCTTCTGGTAAGATCATTGGGAATACCCAAGGCCGGCTCAGGGCCAACAAAAGGAGTACTTGAGCCTTTTCTAGCTAATTCATTAGCCAACTCATTACCTGGAATACCCAAATGTCCAGGCACCCAGTAAAGAATGACTTCATTATTACTAGCAATTTCACAGAGTGCATTATAGCACTCCCAGACAAGGGAAGATGTCATGGTAACTTCCCAAGAGCCATGAGAGCAGCCAGACTGTCGGAACAGATAAGTATTTGGTTGCTCTTATACTTTCTGTTATAGCAAATTCTACAACACATAAGAATGGCAAAGACCTTGGCCTGAAAGACAGTAGCATAACTGCCAAGCGGATAAGACAGCTCTGTGCCATCATCCAGACAGCACACACCAGCACCGGTACTTGTACCAATCTTCGAGCCATCTGTATACCATACAATACAATTCTGTTTATTGTAGGTGGGAGTCCTCTTCCAGTCATCCCGCGAGGAGACCTGAATTTCGTAAGGCTTGTCAAACGTATATTTGACATGATTGCCATCAGGTGGCATACAGAAATAAGGATGACTAGCAACGTTACTGTTAAAATCACTCCAAGATAAATACCTTGAGTAATCTTTCCAATGTTTCAGATATTTAAGTCTGTTCATGCAAATGAGTGCCTCTGCTTCTATACGCATATAGAGCAGGTGCAATCCAAGTAAAAGTTCAAGAGTTGCAGTGGGAGTAGTTTTCTTGCATCCAGAGATTGCAATACACACAATCCTTTGAAGCTTAATTAATTCTAATTTAGCAGTTTTACATCTTATTCTAGACCACCAAACAATGGAGCCATAGGAAATGAGAGGACAGATTACCATTGAGTAAATCCAATGGATAGCCTTGGGATTTAAAACCCAGGTTTTCCCAATAGCATTCCTACAAGACCAGAAGATTCTTCTGGCTTTAGTCCTGCAGTAATCCAAGTGTCTCTTCCAGTTGAGTCCCTTGTCAAAATAAATTCTTAAGAATTTAACCTCCTTGGAGCAGGTAAGCTTCTGACCAAAGAAGCGAATGTCTCAAAGATTAAGAATGTGTTTTCTAGTAAACGCAACCATAGCAGTCTTCTGCAGGTTAACAAAAAGACCTGCATTTTTACACCATGTCTTAATCCTCCTAAGAGCGGTGGACATCATGTCAGAGACAGTGTTGCCAAATTTGCCCCTGGCAATGATAAGAACATTGTCTGCATAACCAATGCAGGAAACACTAGAAACATTTATGCTATCCAAAAGAGAGTCCACAACTATACAAAGAATTGGCAAAAGCACACCTCCTTGCGGACAGCCCACAAGTGCATGCACCGTCATACTATCACCAAGTAAAGATGCACATATATACCTATTAGATAAAAGGTTCTTGATCCAATAAGAGATCATAATATCAACACCTTTCCTATCAAGATGATCAAGGATGGTATTGATGGGTACCTTATCAAAGGTGCCTTCAATGTTGAGAAAGGTGGCAAGAGCAACTTCCTTGGCATTAAAGTTTCTTTCCAAAATAAATGAGAGACTATAAAGGGCAGTGTCCATGGATTTACCCAGTTGATAGGCATGCTGAGAGCTTGACAGGGGCTTAGCAGCCAGAATCATATATACATACATATGCAATTTTATTGAACAATAAAACTTAAAATACATAATTCATAGGTAAAAATAAGTAGCACAAGCAAAAAAAAAGGAAACTTAATTTAATGATGCAATATGTTATGTAAATGTCATACAAAATGGGTAGGTAAGAGTTATCGAATAAGGGGAATCCCCTTAATATGGGGAGATCCCTTTGAATAAGGAGCTTCCCTAGTAGTTACCGGAGAATCCCCTTATTCGATAACATTATAGCAGTGTGCAGTGCTGCGTAATTTTTTAAGTGTGGTAAAAACATGAATTTTTTTTATACATTGGTACCAAAGACTGCAATTTATACTAAACCACTCATGGTCATGTACATAAGTATAAGACAATGACTGAAATCGTGTTAGATCAAATAACTTTTTCAAAAAAAAGGAAGATTTTTTTTAACCGTGTAACTTCAAATTTGTGTAAAAAAAGAGTTGGGTGTATATATATTTGTATATAGTTATATTGTACAGATTCCATAGTCTATTTAGCAGGAAGCTGGGGCTATTTGGGAACCCTTAACAAAATTGAAAATTAGATGCTTCAAAAAATTGAAATTTGAAATTTGGACTCTTTGTGAAATTAACATTTTAATATGAAAATCCCTTCACAAAATTACAATAAAAAATTTTTCATAAAACATTTTAGCTTCTAAAAGTATGCTCTTTACCACTACATTCTAAAATTAAATATTTCCAAAATAGAAACACTAAGAGTAAGATAAGTAAAAAACCTAGTTAATTTATTATAATTTTTATACTCCGCTCTGTGCCTTTTCCCTTTTTTTCATAGAAAATAGATACTGCAAAAAATATTTTGACAGATACAGTTTATTATGAATCTCAACTGCTGGTAAAATATATTTCTTTTATTTCGAATAATTTTATAGCTATTTAATACAAAATTGAATTAACTTATGATCAATGAGCATTTTATCACAGAACATTTCATTAAAAACTATATGGTATGACTCTGTATTGTTCATAAAATAAATTTTAACCATTTTTAAAATTCTTTACATAATTTTTAAACTATAATTTGTAATTAAATTTTATTATTTTAGGATCAAAAAAGCTTACTTCTGATTTCCTAGAAGCATCAAAGAAAGAAATATTGGAGGATTTAAAATTATTTATTTTTAAATGTGAATCTCATATTTCTGTTTCCTCCGAACTTTGCAAAGAATATATGGAGAAAAATAGTCTAAAATGCATAAATACTCCATCCTTTTACCAGATTGCTGTTTTAAATGGCATAGCTTCATGTAGAACATTAAACTTATTTTCCTTCAAGGTAGATTACTGTCAAAATAAAATATTTTTTGTTTTTATTTTCAATGCTATTCATCTGTGTTGTTTAAATCCATCTATCCATCAATACCATGCATTTAATGTTTTGCTGAACTGGATGAGAATGTGTGAAACCTGTATTCCTGCTATTTCTACTGTTGAAGATGAATTTTTTTCTGCCAATAGTGAAATTGTGCAAAAAGTTTTGTGCCTTTTGGAATCAAATTGGCAGAGTCCAATTAAAGGAATTAATGGATTTGTGAAAGAGATGTACAAGATTCTAATAACTCTGTCAAAGCAAGAGTGCTTAAGATTGGGAACAAATGATACATTAGTTCAGCATTTGCTCAAAAAGTCCATATTACTTAGTTGGCAAGCTAAAGGAAAATATTTTATGCTCTCGGCAGTTTTTCAACATATTAATTACTCTGAGGTAATATGATTTTGTTATTACATTATTAATAAATATTTAGGAATTTATATTTCTTATATAGTTTGAACTCTTACATTCCATAGTTTGAAATTAAATTTTTAGTGCAGCAAAAACCATTGCTGAGTCTTGCTTATATTAAAGCTCATTAGCAGCAAATAGCCATTAATCATACTAAAAGCAAAGAAAAACCATAAGAAATTCTCTGTTGGTTTTACATTTTCTCTTTTTCGGTGCATTTACCAGCAGTTTTCTGATGAGCTCTAATAAAAGCAAAACTAGTCCAATGATACTTCTTTCAGCTCTGGTAATATATTTTCTTACTAAACTTGACTTTAAACCTCTTGCAGTTTGAGCTTAATCTTTTGTAAATTCAATGCCAACTGTGTAATAACATTGACTTTGTCGATATCTGTAGAAAAGTTCTTTAAAGATTGCAGCAAAGTTATCATTTTTATTTCCAGTTCAGTTGACATCTTTTCACTGCCAATGAGCCAAAAGTAAAACTGGTTCAAGAATTTTGTTAACTATGCTAGGAAATCAAATTCCATATTTTTTCATCCATCTACATACTCTACTCTTGATTAAAAAAGAGCCGGAAACTTTTAGTATCTTTGTTGTAGTTATTTAAGTGCCATTTATTAGAAATGTAATCTTTGTCTTGACGGAAAATTTTAAAATGTTATTTCATATTGAGTTTCCATTATTTTTTACTAAAAATTGTACCTGGCATTGCCTGGTAGTTAAAGCAGGGTAGTTATATAAAATAACAAAATAAATCAATTTTATATGTATAGGTAACAGTGAAAATTGCATGCAATCTGTGTACATTGGTGCAACAACTGTGATATGACCCCCCACCCTTTATTTACAAAACTGCAACCAGTCCCTTATAGAGACTACATTAAAATTTACCGATTCTACATTAAAATTTACCGATGTTCTACATTAAAATTTACCGATAGATACAATTTTTGTCCTAATTTCAAGAATCTCAGCACAGTTAAACCAATGTATATATTGGCCATATCTTCCGCAAACAATGTAATTTTTGTATTTTCAATAATAAGCACCCACTACTTAAATAATACAGATACATATAATACCACTCAATTTCCAAATTGTCTGATTTGAACTGAATTGATTCTTGTGACACAAATAAATGAAATTACTTGAAATTGCAATAAAGTTCATTTAAACCCAAAAATTATTGCTATCTCAGTGAATTTCATCCAATTTCAGTCAAATTTTAGCATAATACTCATAATGATAATATAATACCAAATAAAAAGAGAATATAGCATGACATCTTTTGAATTCGCAAATTTAGAAAATCTCAAAATATAAATGCACTTGGTGCGCGATCATATGTTTTTCCTCCAGGCTAAATGTCTGCCAAACAGCTCAATCATCTACAAATCTGTGACAACAAAAAAGGAATAGATTTAATTAAACAAAATTGCAAAAAATCATGATTTTAGATTTAAAAAATTCATAACAGGAAAACTAGTTTGAATTTAAAAAAATAACACCCAGGTGCATCTTTCAGGCTCCTGAAGTACCGGTGTACCAAATTTCATTGCCGTATGTCACTTAGATTTCCTACTATAGACTGCACACACACAGACATCTTCCTTTATTATATAAGATTAATATTTTATTTATTTTATAGCAGACTTTAGAAAATATTTTATAATTTAATTTTAAACATTAAATGAATCAAAGTACAATGTTTTATTTTCCTTCAATAAGCTATTTACCTAATTTGTGATTCTTCCTATAGTAATTTTTTCTAGCCAAATCATTTTTTATGTAAAATATGTATTTTTTTTCCAATAACACAATTGTAATAATTTGATTATATTATTTCAAAAATTTTATGATGAAATAAATATACAATGCATTTTCTATACCAAAACTTGTAATTTTTTGATAATATAATAGTTTATTTAAAAAAATAAATAAATAACTTTATTTTTAGATACAATATACACACAACCAGTCAGTGAACAAATATAGAAACACAGGTCCAATATTTTGTTGGTCCGCCTTTCGGTTAGGCATGGGTTCTACAAGGTGCTGGAGTACTTTTAAGTCAAGAGAATACCAGATGTTGAACAAGCAGATTGTAAGCACCTGTACAGTTGATGGCAGAGGAGATTGTTATTGGATGTGTCTTTCCAACATGACCCAAATGTTGTCAATAGGGTTTTAATTTGGACTTTAAAGTGGCCAGGGTGGAAGTCAGAATCATGCTCCATGAACCACTGTTGCACCGTTCCTATGTGGTGGATGGTAGCATTTTTGTCCATAAAAGACCTGTCACATTTGGGGTAAAATGCAACATTGCAGGGTGGACATGATCAGCAAGAATGTATAAGTATTCCATGCATTACACCCAACTTTCCGGAAACACCAGGGAACCAATACCATACCAGCAGAACATGCCCCCACACCATGATACCCCTGCCACAACCTTGAACTGTGCAAATAAGACAGATGGGTTCATGACTTCATGGGGCTCTCGCCACATCTTCTCCTGCTGTTGATACAAAACGAGGTGTAGTGTCATTCGTCCGATCACATAGCCTTCTTTCAATCATTGGATGTCTAATGACACTGTTCCCGACACCACTATAAATGCATTTTCTAATTCTTCGCTGAAATAAGAAGTTTCTGCATAGGCATGCAACTGGCTTCACCAATTCGCTGTAATTCCCTGTGCATTATTCAGGTTAAGATTGGTCGGGACGAGCCTTCATTGAAGTGTTCCATCAGTTACTACAGAGTATATCCCTTTTTCTGCTGTACAAGTTATCTGAGATGCCAGCAATAAAGAGCTTGATTGATGATTTCCGATTCACAGTTCCATATTTTAGACAATGCCTGGGGATTCTGTTTCCAATTGTTATACACTTTAGATATCTCGCCTTTCGAGAAACCAGTGGACACCAGTTATGTTTTGGAAATCATAGCTCCTGCCAAATGGACTCCCACAATAAGACCTTTTTCAAATTAAGACAAATCTGCTGTCTTCCCCCATTTTGCTCCACTTCTCTAAGAACACAGACCAACAGCATTCTATTGGTATTGCGATCACGTATACCTCCCATGACCAATGTAATTTGCATACATAAGCCTGTGCCCTACATTTTGCATATATGTTCCCAGGTTTCTAATTCACTAGCCGGTATGTGTATCTTGCAATATAAGTTATTACTTTCTGTGCATGCATAAAATATGTATGGAAAGGGCAATTTTAGTAATCCAAAAATATTCAAATTCAAATTTTTATTGAATTTGCATGTTTTGAGCATCTCAGAACAAAAATTGAATGTTTTTGTGTTAATGTGATTGGGATGCAATATCTCTCAAACATACTGATATATTCAAACAAAAAAAATTAAATCAGTGAATAATTTAAAAATGGTATTTTCAGTAAGATCAAACCATGGGAAAACTTTTTAAGTGATAAGATGATGACAATAATGTGAAATAACAATAGTTTATTCTATTTTGCATTAACAAACAAAAATAAACTTTCATAAGTAGTGGTATGTAATGTTCTTGATAGTTTACTGGCATGTTTTCCAAACTTATAAAAAACAATCATATAAAATTTATAATTTGTAAAATATAATTATGTAAGTAGATTTTCCATATAAGAAATTTTTGGAAATATTTCTTTTGCAACTAGCACATTCCTTGGGTTATGAAATTTTCTTAATAGTCTTGTATGACAGTGCCAAAATAGTCACCAAAAATGCTAAATTTCATTGCATAGTCATTTTCAATTCTATTTTTCTGTGTTTACATGTGCATATAAATAAGTCCTCCTCATGAAAAGTATGCTGTGTTTCTTTTTTCTTTCTCTTTGTAGTATGTAGTATGATCATGTATGGTTTTTGCCTAATAAATATCCTTAATGATTATATTTCTGAAGATATTGTGCAGTATTTATTTAAAATAACAAAATGTTGAGAGAAAATTATGCTGATATTATTAATTATTATCAAGATATTTTTAGATTACCCTCATAATTTATTTTATATTCCAAAAATTCAGAAAGCTTCTAATCTATTTTATATATTTTTTTTCTTTGTTAAACCAAAATATTTAATTATTATTTGTTAAAGTGTTTAGGTTAGTTTTCTGAAATAGAAAATATGCCTGTAAAAGTAATAGTATTTTATATATTTGTAATGTAAGGATAGTAGATCAAAACTTATCAGTGCCAGAGGTTAAAATTTTTATTGAAAATGTCTCGTACACAGTCAAACCTGCATTAGACATTTTTCAGTGAACTTACTCTAAAACACTTCTTGAGCAGGAAAACTTGCTATAAGGAAAATAAATGCTTAATTTTTATTTTACGGTGACTTGAATACAGTAATCCCTCGACTTACTTTATCATGGTTTATTCCATAGCTGATTTCATTGGTGAGGGTTGACACTGCAGACATATTAGTGCCCATAGAATCTCACAACCAGGAGCTCATAGTTTAAGACAATCATCATAATACAATTGAGGAACAAAAAGAGGAAGTACCTCCATTAATGCAGCAGACCATATCCATGGCCAAATTTACTGACGGACATGAATTGATTGAGACAGGCCCTAGAGGTCTCGCAGAAATCAATTCAATTGAAGAATGCTTAATAATTAGAGCTTTATCTTGCCAACATTTATTCTTAACTTTTTAAAGCCTTCTACTTCCAAAACTGTTGACTGAAACTACATGCATACTTTCCTTTGTAATAAATTATTTTTTTATTTGATATTTTATAATTTGAGAGTACAATAAATTCATAAATATATAACTTGATTTTTTTTTTCTTTTCGCAGGACCAGTTTCCTCTTTTTTGTATGTAATTGTAGGTGGATTTGTACCTCAACTTACTTTGTTTTGACTTAACTACTTAAGCATAACCTCAGGATATTATTGTATAAATTTAGATAGCCAAGAAACATTACTTACAGAAATAGAATTATATCTTTTATTATTTTTATTTTTATTTATCTAACTATTTTTCTTTTAATAATACAAAGAATGAAGCTTAGCACAAAAAAAAAAGTGATTTTTTTAGAAATTTGTTTGGATCTTTAAAAGTCACAAACATATTTTATAGGTCATTTTCTATTAAGGCCACTGAAAATGTATCCTTGTAATTTTATTTGCAATAACTAACACATAATCAACAAGTTGGCCATTGCATCATTTTAGTTGATGTAGCAATATTTTTTATGAATATTTTATTGTGAAAAATTATAACAATAAATTGTCTTTATTTTATAGCAACAACAAAAATTTCAAACAAATTTCCTAGAACCTATATGAGCGTTTTCTCTTGCTTAGTTAAATAGCACAGAAAAAAAAACTTTCATAGTTTTTTTCTTGGGTTTTTTTTTCTTTCTACTTTATGTCATTAGTAGCTTCTGGTTTGAAGAAATATATACTGAACATTGACTTTATATATCAGTGGATGTTAATACATTCTTTTTACATTGATCAATACTAAAAGTTAGTAATTTTATACTTTAATAATCATACATTTTGAATATGAATATTTTTGTTTTAGTTTTTTGAAAAACACCCTGATGCACCTTTAAAAATGATTTTCAACTTAAAAGCAAACTATATTGCATCATCCGTGGCTGAAGTATACAAAGTGACTGTTACTAATATGATGTGAGTTTGTTTAATTTGTTGTATGTATGATTTTTAAATTGTGATCTAAACTTTTACATTGAAATATGTGATGAATTTGTTTTGGGATATAATTATTACTTGAAATTTAAATATTTCAGGAATAACTCAAAGATGTTTCAGCATTGTAAATTTAGAAGAAGCATGTAAAAACAGAACTTTCAGATTAACTTTAAAATGATTTGGGTTGTAATATCTTACGTAATGTCTTATAGCAGTTAATCTACACTTTTAATTTTATAGTAAGTTAAAAATGTAGATTACCGAGTAGTACTGTATAATTTTAGGTTTATTAAACACATTGTATCAGAAAGCTAGTTTTAAGACATATATGTGTATGCTTGTGTTTTTTATTTTATTTTTAAATCTCATTTTTGCATTTAAGCTAAAATAATATGTACAGTAGTGGCCAAAATTGTGGAAACCTTTTGGAAAAAGTGTATTATTGAGGTTTGATGGCTCATAGCACCACTTTTTTTTTTATCAATACCATAAAATTATATATCAATGGAAAGATAATTTAATCAAAATTGTAATGCAGTAACATTTGTTCAATTATCTGTATTCTATCAAAAATTATAGCCAGATAACCAGAAAAAAAAAGCACAACTTGCTGAGGTTTATATGAAGTAATCAAAAATTGGTATCGCGTCTGAATTCAGCTAAATAAGATTAAGGTCATAACGTCCTTAGACAAAAAGTCGTTTATTAAAACATCCTAAAAGACTTACAAAGTATTTAAAATTACCAGAGCACTATCGAGCATTAATATGCTCTTAATCAGTGGCTACATGAAAAGTAAACATGGAATGTCCATATATAGACCAATTACACAGCAAACTTGCATATAAATATAAAATTGGTAAATGAACAGACTATTAATTAATACAAAATTAACCCAAGAAATATACACGGAAAATACAAAAAATATACTTTAAACGGATTCAGATTGTAAGAATATTACAAAAAAAGTACTATCATAAATATATTATTCTATTATAGGAAAAGCATGGATTCAAATTGTAAGAATATTACAAGAAAAGTACTATCATAAATATTTTATTTTATTACAGGAAAAGCGTAATTTCGAAAGAACAGTCAAACCTAATTTTCTAATTTTCATGAGAATGCTGTCATAAATAACTATGAAGAGACTTGTATTTCATGGAGTCGAGAATGAACCTCCAAGCATAACTTAAAATTTGAATGGGATCAAAATTACAAATTGACGCACAGTAAATATAAATAAAAAGGGATTTATAAAGGAGAATATTGCATTGGTTATTATAACAAATTAAAAGGAAAGTTTTTTCCGAGAGGCGTGATTATCAGGCATTAACAGATTCAGATAAATCACATAGCACTCTCTAGTTTTATCGCTTAAATCCTTAATAATTAACTAATAATTCTGGCAGTCACCACTAGATGGAACTTCAAAGCACTAGCTGGAGAGGTGACAGGCGAGGGGAATAAGAATAACTTCGTTTAGAATATCTATTGCTATTCGTTACTCTTTTTAATCTCCCAGTTATTTCAAAAGGTTTAATTGGAGTGTATAATTTATAACTAAGTAATTAACCGGGCTCCAGTATGAGTGATGGGCGAAAACGAGAAAGTGGTGCTGCATATAAAAAAGAAGCGGAAAGGAAGAGAAAAGCTGAAGAAGATTTAATGAAGAAAACTGCAAAACTTGACACGTTTTTTTTGCAAAACTGCTGAAACAGAACAGCAACCACATGATCCTCAAGGTATGTATTACAAATAATATTTGTTTTTAAAAGTTACATACGTTCAATTGCCTAACTAGCTTCTAGGTGTAGGGGAGGGGAACTAGCCATTTCCGGCCACTAGGAACTAGCCTAGAAACTAGCCAAATAGTGTGTGAAACACATTTTTGGGTTTTTTATGCAATATTAAATATAATTTATTTGGCATATTTAAGCAAGATTTTTTGGTCACTGCTGAAAATATTTTAAAAAATCGATTATTTTTCTTCATTTATGAAAATAGTAAAGATCTTTACCTTCTAGAAAAAGCCAACATTTTTGCTCTAGGCAAAATATAACTATTTTTATAGGAATTTTACAAATGTAAACAACATTTGTATGAGGACATTTTACTAAAAATCAATTTTTCTCGGAATGTATTTTTTGTTAGGAAAGGAACGTTTTTTCGTATATACTTTTTATGCAATTAACTTCTAATTTCATGGCTGTTTGCGTAATAGCCATATTACATATTACATGCTTTGGTAGCAGGGAATATTCCAGGATTCATAAACTGGGGGTGTGTAAAGAAAATTTCGGCGATTCTTAGGGGGTGTATGTGTGTGTATCTCTATGCTGTAATGTAATTATACAAGAAACTTGGGGGGTTAAAATTTTTCAAAATTTTAGGGGGTGCAGGGGGATATATATGTATATAAATATATATTATATATATATATATATATATATATATATATAATTCCATTTTATATTTTTATAGTACATTTAGATTTTCAATTTTGGCATCATCGCGGTTTTATGGACCAGCGAATGCAATTTTACCGAAATTATGTATATATAATTATTACATAAAATTTTTTCGATTTTTATTTGACACAAACGTTGTGGGAGCATATACAGAATATTTATCTATTTTTTACCTTTGTCCAGGCGTAGGAGATGGACCAAGCTCTCGCAGACAGGCATTTGTGTCTGAATCATCTAATCCTGCCAATCCTGCAAACGAAGCTGAAGATGTTGTGGAAGTGCAACGCGAAAAGGAAGGAACTATTGAGAGAGTTATTCATTATAAGGACCCCAGTAACTGGAAAGTTGACGAGCATACACGAGAATACATTGCAGTGCATGGTTACAACCAAAACATAAGTGAGGAATTTCCAAATTCAAAACGTATATATCCTTAATGCGCACGCTTTCTTTCAAAGCATTTGTTCCATCGTACACTGAAGAATGGAGAAACAGCTTTAAGAGAGTGACTCACATATTCTGAGAAAACTGGTTGGGTGTACTGCAGATCCTGCCATTTGATCGGCGGCCTATCTTCTTCCCAGTTCGCAGGAGAATGATTCAACGATTGGAAAAATGGAGAAACTTGTGTATCCAAACACGAAAACAGCGACTCACATAAGAGCTCCATGATACAGTTGTTGAACAGAGCACATGCTAACAGAGGAGTCGATAAAGGTCTCGTCCTGCAACTGAATGCTGAGACAAACTACTGGACAAACGTATTGAAAAGAGTCGTAGCCATTGTGACATCATTGTCTTCATGTGGGCTTCCTTTCAGAGGTTCCGTTAAACATTTCGGATCATTACATAACGGCAACTACTTGATGGCCATGGAACTAATTGCACAATTCGACCCATTTCTGGCAGAACACATATCAAGATATGGCAATCAAGGCAGCGGATGCACTTCATATCTTTCCCTTACCATTTGTGAAGAGTTCATCCAAGAAATGGCCAATATGTTGACTTCTGAAATAATACTTGAACTTAAAGACGCTAAGTACTTTTCCTTGATTGTCGACTCCACACAAGACATTTCTCATTGTGATCAATTAGCAGTAATCTTGAGATATGTTTACAAAGATGGCTCACCAGTGGAACGGTTTGTGATGTTTATACCCAATGCGGGACACAAATCCGAAGAGCTTGAGAAAGCTGTTATGCAATTCCTAGAACTACATGCCATTGATGTCCACAACTGTAGGGGACAATCATACGAAAATGCGACGAATATGTCAGGACCATACACTGGCTTACAGGCAAGGATCAAAAATCGAAATCCTCTAGCTCAATATGTTCCTTGTGCCACTCATTCCCTCAATCTCGTAGAAAACCTGGCTGCCGAAAGTTCTGAAGAAGCTGTTTCCTTTTTTCTACTACTTCAGGGACTCTACAATTTCTTCAGTGCATCAACTCAGGGATGGCAGATTCTGAGTTCATGGGTAAAGGGAGGAAAATCCCTCAAGTCCTTGTCCCAAACTAGATGGTCTGCCAGAAGTGATGCATGCAAGGCAGTGCATGAGTCCTACACAGAGATTCATGATGCATTGTCTTACATTCAGAATGATGGAAATGAAAAGCCTACAGTGAAATGTGAGGCCTTTGGACTGAGGTGTAATCTGAGTAGACATGAAACTGCTTTTATACTTGTGTTGTGGAGAAGCATCTTAGATCGTTTGAAGGATACAAATAGTTTGCTGCAACAAGCGAGCATAGATGTAGAAACAGTGCTACAGTTGTATGATTCCCTTATTAAATATGTGAAGCAGGAACACAAGAAATTCAACGATTATAAAATAATGGCTCTGCAGTTATCACCTGCACAAAAGATGTACGAGTCTAATACGAAAAGGAAAACAAAGAGAAAGTGACACTTTGATGAATCTACGACTGCCACTTCCCTTAACCCTGAAGAGGAGGCACTGAGTATTGAGGATGTATTCAGAACCCAATCTTTCCTCCCAGTCATCGACACCTTGTTTTTGGAACTCCAACATCGACGACTGGCGTATCAAAACATTCTGAAAAAGTTTGAGGTCTTTGATGACATTACTTCAAAGGAGTGAAGTGAAATCGACATTCTTGCCACAAAACTGGTTGAAAGTTATCCGGATGATCTAGAGAGATCCGTCATTGACGAATGTCATCACCTGAAATATCTGCTTCAAAAAAGCGCATGCAGAGTGTTCCTGTCTTCACTATTAACATTAAGTCAGTTGTTTCATGCGGAATCCAAGCAATTTCACCTTGTATATCCCAACATGGACATTGCTATGCATATGTTTTTGTGCACAGCCGCAAGCAACTGCAGCGCAGAACGTTCATTCTCGTGTTTAAAACGAATCAAGCAGTATATGAGGAGCACCATGCAATAAACAGGTTAAACTCCTTAGCCGTGCTCTCCATAGAAGCGGAGCTGGCCAAAAAGTTATCATTTGAACAACTTATTCAAGCATTTGCTGCGAAAAAGACTAGATGAAAGAATTTTAAAAATGTACAATAATTAAATCAATGGGTGCTGACGACGCTTTGCTACTGTTGATGAATAATCATCAACAAATCTGCAAAAAGTTGCGAATAAAGTACACACAGTATAGTTTCTGGACGTGAATTCAAGGCTTTTATTTCATTAAAAACAACACATTAGTTATTACCTATAATGTTTATTTTGCATATTATCTTTACAGAAGAAAATGGGGGAGGAGAAAGGGACAATGCAGGATTTAGGCTTGGGGGTGGGGGCGGCAGATGACCAGCTGCCTACCCATGTGCAAACTATAAACACGGCCATGAATATATGTTCTCACTATGCAAAATTATCTTCGCAGGCAGATTTGAAGAATAAAACATCCTGGCCCCTTTTGTAAGCAAATTTACAAAAAAAAAAAGGAATTGAATCAATATATGCAACCCCGTACTACTTATATTGTCGCAGATTAGAAAATATGCCAGTGTATTAGTAGAAGATTACCTGTATTACAATATAAGTCTCAAAAATATTTGCCAAAATAAAAGAGATGACGTAATAAATTGAAAATATCAATAATCCCCGTACTCTTTATACCAGAAGGTCGTAATTGATTCCAATATATGCCAATATATATCAAAACATGTGCCAATATACCTGTACTACTTATATTCTCATACATCAAAAGATATACCTGTGTATTTGTAGAAGATTACTCGTACAACGTACAATATATGAGTTTAAACAATTTTTGTCATAATAAACCAATTGCATAATAACTTGAAAATATCAATAGTCCCCGAAAATATCAATAATAATAATGTTTAAACCTGAAGACCGTAATTGATATTATCCAGTCAAAAATGCTATAAGAAAAATCAAATCATTCTTTTCTAAAATATATTTTTATATCCATTTATTTATTATTCAAATCAAAAAAATAATTATTAAAATTAACAGACAGATTTAATTTATAAATAAATAAATGAAATTGGCATTACGTCGGATTTCAACCAGCAGAAACAACAAGATCACAACTATAATTGAAGGTCTTTATTTCACTTCTTTAAGACATACAAAACTTGAAAAGGCCAGAGCGCTTTCGAGCGTAAATACGCTCTTCATCAGTGCATCTTCTCAGCTGCATGGAAATAGGAATGATCGTTCATATATAGACCAGAAAAGGTGACAAATTTGCATAAATACAATTATCAATAAACTTACGTTTATCTAAGGAGAATCCAAAAATACAAAACATTTTGCACAGATTAAAAACATTGAGCATAAATCACGAAAAGAACAGTAAAAATTTACAATTTTATTACAGAATTTTTAAATTCAAAAAATTTTAAAAAATGGGGGCAATCAGGTCCAATCCCCTAGATGATGACGTCAAAGATAACTATGAAGAGACTTGAATTGCATAGAGTCGAGAATGAGTCGCCAAGCATAACTTAAAATCTGAACGGGGTTAAAATTACAAATTGACTCGTGGTAAACATAAATAAGGAGGGACTCAAAAAGGAGAATATTACGAGGGTTATTACAATGCATAAGAAGGAAAGTTCTTTCAAAAATGGGCCGGAAATTTTGTTTAACAACAAAATGAGCAAGGGCCGTAGAATGTTTACCACCTTTGACATCCCTAGCATGTTCTGCCAAACGGATACCAATAGTACGTTTTGTACTGCCAATATAAAATTTAAAGTTACCATTGATGGACAACAGGGGAACCACATACACCCCAGCAAAGCTTAAAGTCATCCTTATCACCCAGCTTATCAGACCGAATCCGATTAAATAAACAAACATTAGAGTGAGCAGGCCTGAAACCAAATTCAGAGCAGAACTGAATAAAGGGATTGAAAATCCTAGGATGGTACGGGAAACTAGATTTATGATTTGAACGATCTTTTAAAGAAATAAGTTTAGTATCAATTTGAGAAAATTTACGGCGAACATGAGAAAAAACCTTATGTATAAATTCAAAGGAATAGGCAGCCTCATAGCCAAGATTGAAAATAAAATCAATTTCGTCACTTAAAGAAAAAATGGAAGAACACACGTTAAAAGCACGATTAAAATAAGCGTTAAAAGAAGCTTTTTTGGAGGAAATAGGATGGTAAGAATTAGCAGGAATACAGGAATTAGTAAAAGACGGTTTACGGTAAACAGAAGTGTGAAAACCAACAGCAGAACGGGTAACCAGAACATCAAGAAAAGGCAAAGAACAATTATTTTCGTGCTCAACGGTAAAATTAATCGAAGGGTAAAAATCATTAACCTTGGACAAAAGAAGAATGATGTTTTTATTATTTGGGATGATGATTTAAATGATCTCCTTCTTCTTTGGGGGTGTATGTAGTTCCCCTGTTGTCCATCGATAGTAACTTTAAATTTTATATTGGCAGTACAAAACGTACTATTGGTATTCGTTTGGCAGAACATGCTAGGGATGTCAAAGGTGGTAAACTTTCTACGGCCCTTGCTCATTTTGTTATTAAGCAAAATTTCTGGCCCATTTTTGAAAGAACTTTCCTTCTTATGCGTTGTAATAACCCTCGTAATATTCTCCTTTTTGAGTCCCTCCTTATTTATGTTTACCACAAGTCAATTTGTAATTTTAACCCTGTTCAGATTTTAAGTTATGCTTGGCGACTCATTCTCGACTCTATGCAATTCAAGTCTCTTCATAGTTATCTTTGACGTCATCATCTCGGGGATTGGACCTGATTGCCCCCATTTTTTAAAATTTTTTGAATTTAAAAATTCTGTAATAAAATTGTAAATTTTTACTGTTCTTTTCGTGATTTATGCTCGATGTTTTTAATCTGTGCAAAATGTTTTGTATTTTTGGATTCTCCTTAGATAAACGTAAGTTTATTGATAATTGTATTTATGCAAATTTGTCACCTTTTCTGGTCTATATATGAACGATCATTCTATTTCCATGTAGCCACTGATGAAGAGCGTATTTACGCTCGAAAGCGCTCTGGCCTTTTCAAGTTTTGTACGTCTTAAAGAAGTGAAATAAAGACCTTCTATTATAGTTGTGATCTTGTTGTTTCTGCAGATTTAATTTAATTGCGTTTCTGAGTAACATAATATAAGATAAAATCTTCCTCATAAACTGTGAAATTAAATAACCATTTTGATTTCTTTATACTTTTCATTGTTCAGTAAAAGCTTGTTTAAAATAAACCATGGAGATAGATTTCCCATTTAAATCATGTTTCAAACAATTCATGTTTTCAGAAAGTGACTAATTAGTGCAAAAAATCTCCCATCAAACTCAAGAGATTAAATTTTAATTTAGTTTCAAACGATTTTCAAGCTTTTCGTTTGGATAAACCGTGAAGTTAGAGAGTAGAACTCCTAGGAAAAAGTTTCATTTTTCATTAATATCTTGGCAACCCCTGGTCTTCCGGTTTGGACCGTGGAGTCTTCAAGATTCTTCGTGATCCAAACGAAAAGCCTAAGGGGAAGATGGAGATGGAGGAACAGCCAGCAGACCGGGCGACCTCCTCTCAGGTAAGTATTGGTAGTCTTGAGACTATGATACCTAGACTTAACGATCTAGAAATTGCTTCTGGTTCAGATGTTACACTTCATGCTAACCCTCCGATCTCGGATGATGAGTTGGAAAAACGCATGAAGGATTTTGACAATGATATCATGCTTGATGCTGATCATTGTCATGATACTAGGTGAATTTCTTTCTCCTAGTCTTTCTGTGCCCTTTTCTTCTTTTTGTTTATGGGCTGTCTTAAGGTTGTGCAAATTAATCTGCATCACAGTCGTTCTGCCTCTGCTATTCTTAGCAAAAGGCTTTTCAATGGTAGAGCTGATATTGCTCTTATCCAAGAACCCTGGACCTGTAATGGAAAGATTTTGGGTCTAGGGATCAAAGGATTCAGTGTCTTTTATGACACATCCTGTACCAGACCCAGAGCCTGTATTGCTGTTAGCAACAAGCTCAATGCTGTTCATCTGGTTAAATTCCTTGATGGTGACAATGTTGCTATCAATGTGAAACTTAAAACTGACGAACATATGATGGATTACATCTTTGCTTCTGCCTATCTTCCTTATGAAGATAAGGAAACTCTCTCTAAGGTCATTATTAATCTTACTGAGTACTGTAATAATAAAAAAATGATCATTGGTTGCGATGCAAATGCCCATAACACTGTTTGGGGCAGTAGTAACTGTAACCGTAGGGGTGATGATCTCTTGGATCAGATCCTTCTTCATAAGCTCTATTTACTTAATAAGGGGTAATAGTTCTGCTTTTGAGTCCGTAATTGATTGGAGGTTTTCAGATGATATATCTTTGTCTGACCATCAATTAATTTCCTTTTCTGTTAAAGGTCCTGTAACTGTTTTAGAGGACAAAGGTAGGAACCCTAGGAAGACGAATTGGGGTTCCTACAAAGAAGACCTTAGGGCCAATTTGGCGAATCACATTGGTGAGTATTCCTCTATTGAAAGCGTGGATCTGGCTGTTGACTCTGTGCAACAGGCCATCATCGGTACCTTTCATAGCAACTGCAGAACCACCATAGCTGACTCCCCAAGGACTGTTCCTTGGTGGTCTAGTGAGCTCAGCCGGTTGCGTGGGAAATGCACGAAGCTCTTTAATAGAGCCAAGAAGAATGGTGATTGGCAGACTTATAAATCTGCCCTCACCTCCTATAATAAAGCAGTTAGGGATGCCAAGATAAATTCTTGGAGAACATACTGCGAAGGTATTAATGATACTCCTGCCGTTGCAAAACTTGTTAAGTTGATGGCTAGAGACAGAAATTGTAAACTTAACACTGTCAAGAAGCCCAATGGTGACTTTACTGTCACTGGTGAGGAGACCCTTAGTGAGCTCTTCAGAGTTCACTTTCCGGTTTCTCATCCTGTTGTTCAGAATGACAGTGGTATTGCTTGCTCCACCTTGTCTGACGACAATAGCTGGGGTATTGCTAGGAGCATTGTTACTCTTGATAGGGTTAAATGGGCAATTAATTCCCATAAACCCTATAAAACTCCGGGAACTGATGGCATCATTCCTATTCTTCTCCAGGAGGGAATAGAGATGCTTGCTCCTATTCTCTGCAACATCTACAGAGCTTGTATTGCCCTTGGTCATATACCAAATGCGTGGAGGCATACTAGGGTAATCTTCATTCCAAAAATTGGAAAGGACAATTACTATGAGGCCAAATCTTTTAGGCCTATCAGCCTTACGTCTTTTCTGCTTAAGACTATTGAAAAACTTATCGATAGGTATTTAAGGGAAGTGATTCTGGCCTCTAAGCCCTTGTCTAGTTCTCAACATGCCTATCAACCGGGCAAATCTACGGACACTGCTCTTTACAGTCTCTCCTTTATTTTAGAGAGAAATCTCAATGCCAAGGAAATTGCTCTTGCTACCTTTCTTGACATTGAAGGTGCCTTCGATAAAGTACCTATTGACACCATTCTTGTTGCTCTCAACAGAAGAGGTGTTGATACCACGATATCTTATTGGATCAAGAACTGTTGTGAGGAAGAAAAAAGCTTTATTTTATTTTTCATATTTTAGATTTCATTTTCACTTCTAAAGTCTATATAAGTTAATTTATTTTTCTCTTTATATAATTTAATAAAGGTTTCTTTTTCTAATTAAGATAATAGAGGTTTCTTTTTACTATTACATTGCTCATTACACTTCAATATTAGAGAGTTTAACTTATTTTAATAATGTTTCTTTTACTAATTGCTTTTCCTACAGTGTTTGGCCTGTGCATAATTCTTGGTTGTTTACCTTTTATAATTATCATCAACAATCAACAAATTCTCTCAAAACTTCACTTACCTTTAACCCAGAATTAAATAGAGCACAGCCAACAAGGAAACTCAACTCATTTATATGTTAAACTAAAACTTGCTTTATTAACAACTTTCAAAAACAAACAAAAGTTACAGAATTTAAACACCTTCCAATTTGCTAAATTTAAAGTATCGTATAGTGGAAAATTAAAGTTAGTACATTGCGATGATAAGAAAAGAAATATTAAAACCCAGATTAAATAACCCAGTTATCAATTTTAAATCCCAGTTATTAATATAATTCCCAGTTATCAGATTAAATCCCAGGTTCAGATTCCACTCTGGTCTGAAGACCAGAGTTTGGTCTGCCTGAGCTGTCCACCACTAAAAATGTTAAATGAATAATTCAAAATAATAAAACGAAACACAAATGGTGAATGACAAAATTACAAATGGTTAAAATCCAGAACAACAAAAGTCATCACCAAATAGAAAAATGTAAAATTCCTGTTTGTTCACACATCATGTCACACTCTAAAAACATGTAACAGTTTGATAAAAATGTAGATATGAAACGGCTTGTTGTGATCAATGGTACTCTTTGACAAACACTTGTGATAAAAATGCAAATTTAAAAGGCCCTGCCTAGGTCAACGATTCACTTTGAAAAAAAAACACTTTTGACGAAGATGTAGATTTGAAAGGGCTGTTATGAACACTGGTACTCTTGGACACACACTTGCAGTAGGCACCTTGTTGGATGTGACACTACTCTTTAGAACAAACACTTGCAGAAAAAGAACACCATCTGTAGTACTGGCAATTAAAACAGAAAACACTTGCAGTAGGCATATTGGTGGATGTGACACTCGCAGAAAAACGAACACCACTGTGTCATCAATAGCACATTTTTAAGATCTTAGCCGTACCTCCCAGAGTCATCCCGACCGCAGGATTTTCTGTTGCATCGGGATTTATTAAAGCCAACAGTTCGTAAAATCGAAGGATTTTCTGTTGCATCGGGATTTATTAAAGCCAACAGTTCGTAAATTCAAAGAAACTAAACTTGCGTGAGAATTTTTCGCGGTCTTCAAAACCTCTTTCGGGCGAGCCCGGGCGCTCAGCATGAGCCCCGGCTCGGCACTTCAAATTTCCTTCCAACCTCTCTAATCTGCTCTTAGAATCCAACTCAAAACATTCTTACGGCGACCGCGGCCCCTCCGCGTGAGGTCCGGCCGCGGCCCCAAAATCTTTTTCCAACCTCTCTGCTCTAATCTCAGAGACCGAACTCCAAACATGCCAACCAAATTTCGCCTCCCAGGAGACGCCAATCTTGGCGAGTGAAAAAACTTGCGCCGCACACAGAGCGCCTCACATACGCTGGGGAATTAAAAAATGGGACACTTCGCAACGAACCGCGCGGCACGAAAATGCCGCCAAGCTAGCTACCCCGTTTTTCCCGCCAAAGTTCATTGCTCCGCGGCGCCAACCCTACGGAATTTTAGGCACCCCAAAAGATCTGGAATAAACATCAACTCAACTGATAAGCAATGAAATGGTCAAAAAGGAGCGTTATTTTTCGCTTTCAGAGTAATATAATTGCTGTTCGAAAAGTGAAGGCGTAAGGCCGAAAAGGAAAATTACAGGGGCACAGGCGAATAAGTAAAGGATTCTATGAATACTTTTAGCGTTTGTAGATACTTCGTGTGCGTAATTTGGAATATAAAAATGTATGAAAGGGATAATAAATAAACGTTAATACGAGATAAATCGTCGAAATATTCAATAACCATAAATTAATTTTGAATTTTGAAGGGAAGGGGGAAAATCATGAATTTTGAACCTTAAAAACCTTAGATAATGAAAATCTCTGAATCTAAGCACAACAAATACCATTACGCCTCGGGAAAAAAAATTTTAGAATAAAATTTTTTAAATAAAAGCCCCAAAACAGCCAAAAAGAAAAACTCTCCCCGAGCGGGGTGAATCTGAAACCAGACGGTAAATGCTCACTTGCCTGACGACTCCTGGGATCACATGTTGAAAATGTTGGCAAACCATATTGTTACTCAAGGAAGGCACACTGATCTGGAATAAAACCATTCTAAACTTAAGTACCATGAAAAGTAAAAAAAAATAATACTGTAAACCTTATAAAAACAAATTCCATGTAATATTAAACCTCACAGTAAATGTCAAGGACTTTTCCCCCAAAAAAAATTTCTATCCAAATTTGAGACTCAATAAGATGCAAGTCAAATTTATCAACAGGGAAAACATCCTGTAAGAAAAAAAAATTCATTTAAACCTCAACTTTAAATAAAATTACTGAACATATCAAACTAAACTTTCGAAAGAAAAAAAATTTCCTCAAAAAAAAAAAAAAAAAACTGCTATCTTGTATCTAAAAAATTTCAAATCATACCCTTAAAATTGTTTAAACCAAAAAATACTGAACTTTCGCAACAAAACAGAAATTTCACAAAAAACTGCTGTCTTCAGTACACTAAAATTTGAATCATCGTACCTTAAAACCGGGAAGTACACTGTTCACCAAAGAAAATTTTTAAACTCATTCCCCCAAAGAAGAAAACCCTTAAACATTTCAAACTCTCTTAGTGTAACGTAGTACCAGAGCAATGTTACAGAAAAAAAATACACTAAATAAACCCTTTCCGAGGATAACTGTCCATCTGTGGCAATACCATATCTTATACCCAGTGCGCCAACTTTCAGGCTGCACCACCAACACTACTCTGGGGTCTGCTACCTACTACATATTAATATAAATCATATTTTCCTGTCTTTCGTTGTGAAAGAATCCTCAAAAAGAATCCTCAATATAACTAATGCCTGGTATAATGAATGTTCCAATCCCCTAATTACATATAAATACAATAACTCATCTCTGCCACAAGGAAAACTACCATAACTGCTTGTGGAATACTCAAACTGAACTAAACTGTAGTGAACCGGAACTCCTATATACCAGCGCAGACTCCCCTAATTTTCTTGGAGCTTATTAATTAAACAAATACTTCCCCAAAATAATAAAACATTTCTAATCATCTTTTCTAAGAACAGGTGCACTCCCTTTTTCCAAACGAAAGAATAAACCCAACGATTATTTACTAAACTACTTCCGAAAAAAAAAATTTATATAACTCAACTTAAAATTTAAATTAATTAAAAAACTTTGAGTAGTTAAAAATACTGAAATCTAAATAAAGCTAACCACAATCACTTCATAAAAGAAATTCAAAATTTAGTATCCGTTTCATCCAAACATGACTTTTCTTATTCATTTAACTATAAATTATAAAATTCATTCAACTGTAAATTATAAATATAATATCTATTTCTCATTTAAATAATTTCGACTAGATTTGCCGGTGACATGTGCAACTAGTAAGCAGCACAGAAGAAAAAAAAATTTGAGTTTCATATCACTAACCATTCTATAAAATTTACGTTAAAGAACACATGTCCCACCATCACGCTCTACATCCAAACAGGCTGGAATGCGCAGTTCCGAAATAAACGTAAAAGAGTTCAAAATTTAGCAAATAGAACAAATAAGGTGAAGTACCCAACAAGCAAATAAATGAGGAAAATTAACTTTTAAAAGCTGAAGGATTCGAGCCAGCGAAATCCTAACAGAACTATTGTAGTGCTGTTGCAGTACACCTCCCTACATGAAACTATTAAAGGTCTCGAAAACAAAAATTTTACCGCTGGAAAAGATAAACAACAGTGGAACAGAAGTTCAATACAAATATGCATAAAGTAAGAAATCTTCCTGTGGAATATTTACTCCCCCCCATAAAATCCAAATTTCCTAACAAGTAGGACTACACGCAGATCTCTTTGGCTTTTAGATCATTTACACAATAAAATACACTCAAAACGACATTATGCATCGTTTAAAAATAATAATCGCGTCTTTGCTATACTCAGCATTCTCTTATCTCTCGTTGCAACCTTTTCTATTCATTACTCTCTATATCTCTTTGAAACCTTTATTATTCATATATCTCTTTGCAACCTTTATTCCTTATCATCAATACAAAAACAAAAAAAAAATCTGACAGTGGTTAAAGGGTCGTGAATCCTTTAATCTGACAGTGGTGGGCAAGTAATTTTTCCATAAAGGAAAAGGTGCATTCCCCACTGAACACCTTGAAATGTGAAGCATCAAAGCACCTAAGTGAAGTAGCAGCCATGGGCAGATGGAAATTTTTTGTTTACCACACTAAAAAGGTGAGAAGGAAATTTTTAGCTTTCAGCAAGGCTTCCCTAATGTACCAGAAATTCCCAGACTCCCCATAACAAACAACTAACTTATCAGCCACCCATTTGAAATCACTAAGAGCCAATAGATCAAAAATTTGTAAACAAAGTCTCAGAAGAGAACCAAAAATTTTGTATGTAAATTCCCATTAAAATTTTTCCCAAACTAAACTGGGGCAAAACACCAAAAATCAATTAAAACATTCCACAAAAAAAGTTTTAGCTCCTAACAAACCAAGTTATTTCATAACTAAACGAGAACTTTCTCAAAAGTATGTGATTCAGTTTAATAATTTTGTTACTACTCCAAGTGAGTGTAAAAATTTTACCTGAACCCGAATTCTGAAACAATCCCCCTAAATCATGATTACAACTTATCATAAAAAAAAATTTAAACCTTCAAAGTACCTAGCAAAGGGCAAGCCACAGTTGCATCCAATGTGAAAATTCCTTTACAGCTCAATGAAGCTGAGGGTAAATTTAGACTATTTCAGGTCAAGGCATACCTAATGCCTAAATGATTCTCCCACTAAATACCCCCGATAGCCCTACCTTTACATAATACATTGATTTTACAAAAAAAAATACTAGATGTAACGGAAACTTAAAAAAATTTCAAATAATTTTAACAAAAATCACTCTTAATAAAAAACAAATTACCTCTAAACAGCAGGTTGTTACTTTCACAACAAAAAAAAATACTAGATGAAACAGAAACCTTAAAATTTACTCTTATTAAAATAAATTACCTATGCATCAAGTAAAAAAAATCAAGACACTGTTAATTTCACTTGAAAAATACTAGATGAAACTGAAAACTTAAGATTTACTCATAAAAACAAATTACCTTTACACATTGTTAGTTATGCACAAAAGAAAAATACTAGGTGAAATAAAAACCTTAAAATTTCAAACAATTTTAACACTCCCCAAACAGAAAAAAAAAAATTTCTTAACCAAGTAAATTTTTCCCAGATCAGGTGCCAACCTCCACACTACCAATATAAAATACACAAAAACTTATCACATATATAAAGGTAATAAAATGTAAATAAAAATTTTGTTAAAATTATGGGTGGACAGCCCATATAAAACTACAGTGGACAACCCAGACAGACTCAAAAAGGTGAACGGCACCAAATGTTGTGAAGAAAAAAGCTTTATTTTATTTTTCATATTTTAGATTTCATTTTCACTTCTAAAGTCTATATAAGTTAATTTATTTTTCTCTTTATATAATTTAATAAAGGTTTCTTTTTCTAATTAAGATAATAGAGGTTTCTTTTTACTATTACATTGCTCATTACACTTCAATATTAGAGAGTTTAACTTATTTTAATAATGTTTCTTTTACTAATTGCTTTTCCTACAGTGTTTGGCCTGTGCATAATTCTTGGTTGTTTACCTTTTATAATTATCATCAACAATCAACAAATTCTCTCAAAACTTCACTTACCTTTAACCCAGAATTAAATAGAGCACAGCCAACAAGGAAACTCAACTCATTTATATGTTAAACTAAAACTTGCTTTATTAACAACTTTCAAAAACAAACAAAAGTTACAGAATTTAAACACCTTCCAATTTGCTAAATTTAAAGTATCGTATAGTGGAAAATTAAAGTTAGTACATTGCGATGATAAGAAAAGAAATATTAAAACCCAGATTAAATAACCCAGTTATCAATTTTAAATCCCAGTTATTAATATAATTCCCAGTTATCAGATTAAATCCCAGGTTCAGATTCCACTCTGGTCTGAAGACCAGAGTTTGGTCTGCCTGAGCTGTCCACCACTAAAAATGTTAAATGAATAATTCAAAATAATAAAACGAAACACAAATGGTGAATGACAAAATTACAAATGGTTAAAATCCAGAACAACAAAAGTCATCACCAAATAGAAAAATGTAAAATTCCTGTTTGTTCACACATCATGTCACACTCTAAAAACATGTAACAGTTTGATAAAAATGTAGATATGAAACGGCTTGTTGTGATCAATGGTACTCTTTGACAAACACTTGTGATAAAAATGCAAATTTAAAAGGCCCTGCCTAGGTCAACGATTCACTTTGAAAAAAAAACACTTTTGACGAAGATGTAGATTTGAAAGGGCTGTTATGAACACTGGTACTCTTGGACACACACTTGCAGTAGGCACCTTGTTGGATGTGACACTACTCTTTAGAACAAACACTTGCAGAAAAAGAACACCATCTGTAGTACTGGCAATTAAAACAGAAAACACTTGCAGTAGGCATATTGGTGGATGTGACACTCGCAGAAAAACGAACATCACTGTGTCATCAATAGCACATTTTTAAGATCTTAGCCGTACCTCCCAGAGTCATCCCGACCGCAGGATTTTCTGTTGCATCGGGATTTATTAAAGCCAACAGTTCGTAAAATCGAAGGATTTTCTGTTGCATCGGGATTTATTAAAGCCAACAGTTCGTAAATTCAAAGAAACTAAACTTGCGTGAGAATTTTTCGCGGTCTTCAAAACCTCTTTCGGGCGAGCCCGGGCGCTCAGTATGAGCCCCGGCTCGGCACTTCAAATTTCCTTCCAACCTCTCTAATCTGCTCTTAGAATCCAACTCAAAACATTCTTACGGCGACCGCGGCCCCTCCGCGTGAGGTCCGGCCGCGGCCCCAAAATCTTTTTCCAACCTCTCTGCTCTAATCTCAGAGACCGAACTCCAAACATGCCAACCAAATTTCGCCTCCCAGGAGACGCCAATCTTGGCGAGTGAAAAAACTTGCGCCGCACACAGAGCGCCTCACATACGCTGGGGAATTAAAAAATGGGACACTTCGCAACGAACCGCGCGGCACGAAAATGCCGCCAAGCTAGCTACCCCGTTTTTCCCGCCAAAGTTCATTGCTCCGCGGCGCCAACCCTACGGAATTTTAGGCACCCCAAAAGATCTGGAATAAACATCAACTCAACTGATAAGCAATGAAATGGTCAAAAAGGAGCGTTATTTTTCGCTTTCAGAGTAATATAATTGCTGTTCGAAAAGTGAAGGCGTAAGGCCGAAAAGGAAAATTACAGGGGCACAGGCGAATAAGTAAAGGATTCTATGAATACTTTTAGCGTTTGTAGATACTTCGTGTGCGTAATTTGGAATATAAAAATGTATGAAAGGGATAATAAATAAACGTTAATACGAGATAAATCGTCGAAATATTCAATAACCATAAATTAATTTTGAATTTTGAAGGGAAGGGGGAAAATCATGAATTTTGAACCTTAAAAACCTTAGATAATGAAAATTTCTGAATCTAAGCACAACAGAACCTGTTATCTAACAGGTATATCTGTGCATCTTTACTTGGTGAAAGTATGACTGTGCATGCACTTTCGGGCTGTCCACAAGGGGGTGTGCTCTCACCAATTCTCTGGTGTCTTGTTGTGGACTCTCTTCTGGAAAGCATTAATATCTCTGGTGTTTCTTGCATTGGATATGCTGACGATGTTGTCATCGTTGCCAGAGGCAAATTTGGCAACACTGTCTCTGACATGATGTCTACTGCTCTTAGGAGGGTTGAAACATGGTGTAAAAATGCAGGTCTTACGGTTAATCCGCAGAAGACTGCTTTAGTTGCGTTTACAAGGAAACGCATACTTAATCTTGGGAATATTTGCTTCTTTGGACAGAAGCTTATTTGCTCCAAGGAGGTTAAATTCTTGGGAATTTACTTTGACAAGGAACTTAATTGGAAGAGACACTTGGACTACTGCACAACTAAAGCCAGAAGAATCTTCTGGTCTTGTAGGAATGCTATTGGGAAAACCTGGGGCCTTAATCCCAGAGCTATTCATTGGATTTACTCGATGATAGTCTGTCCTATCATTTCTTATGGATCCATTGTTTGGTGGTCCAGAATTAGAAGTGAAACTGCTAAACTTGATTTAGTTAAGCTTCAAAGGATGGTGTGCATTGCAATCTCCGGATGCATGAAAACCACTCCTACTGCAACTCTTGAACTTTTACTTGGCTTGCATCCGCTCTATATGCGTATTGAGGCAGAAGCACTTATCTGCATGAACAGACTCAAATATCTGAAACACTGGAAAGATTACTCAAGGTATCTATCTTGGGGTGAACTTAACAGTAATGTTGCTAGGCATCCTTATTTTTGTATGCCACCTGATGGCATACATGTCAAATTTACGTTTGATAAGCCTTATGAAATTCTTGTCCCCTCGCGGGATGATTGGAAGAGGACTCCAACCTACAATAAACATAATTGCTTTGTATGGTATACTGATGGCTCTAAGATTGGCACAAGTACTGATGCGGGAGTCTGTTGCCCTGATGATGGCACTAAGCTATCTTATCCGCTTGGCAATTTTGCTACTGTCTTTCAGGCTGAAGTATTTGCCATTCTTATGTGTTGTAGAATTTGCTATGACAGAAAGTACGAGAATAGCCAGATTTTCATTTGTTCTGACAGTCAGGCTGCTCTTATGGCTCTGGGGAAATTCACTGTGACGTCTTCCCTTGTCTGGGAATGCTATAAAGCTCTCTGTAAAATTGCTAGTAATAATAGTGTCATTCTGTACTGGGTGCCTGGTCATTCGGGCATTCCTGGCAATGAATTGGCAGATGAACTTGCTAGGAAAGGCTCTAGTACTCCTTTTGTGGGCCCTGAGCCAGCCTTGGGTATTCCCAATGATCTTATCAGAAGAATTGTCTTTGACATCTTCAGGAAGCTTCAATGCAAGAACTGGCGTGACACTAAGGGACAAAGGCAAGCGAAAATTCTCAACTGTAATTGCCCTAGTGCACGTCAAAAGGAACTTTTTAGGCTCAGTAGAACTGGCATCAGGAGAGCTGTTGGGCTCCTTACTGGGCACTGCACTCTCAAGAGACATCTTAATATTATGGGTGTCTCCAAGGATTCGCTTTGCAGAGGCTGCAATTACAGCGAAGAAACTGCAGCTCACATTCTGTGTGAATGTGAGGCCTACTCTGCTCACAGATTCGAACACATTGGTCGTCATGTGATTGAACCCTGGGAGCTGAACGACATTCCTGTCAAGTGCCTGCTTATGTTTGCATCGGCTACTGGTCTCTTCTCTTAGGGACCTTCACTTTTTGGGGTAGTACAATAGACCTCTGGTCGATGTGCTAGGCTCTTCTGGAGCCACCCACCTTCATATCATTCATTCATTCAACCCCTGGTCTTAGATACTCGAAACTTGGGCTAAATTTATGGGGAGCTATTTCAAGGCTATCCACAAAATTTCATCTAATTCGGTTCAGCCGTTCTCCCGTGATGATGAGACAAATGAACATTTCGTTTTTTACTAATATCTCGAGAACCACTGATCGTAGAAACTCCAAACATGGACTGAATTTTAAGTGGGGCTATTTCCAGGCTACCCCCAAATTGTCATCAAATTCGGTTCAGCCGTTCTCCTATGATGACGGGACAGACAGACAGACAGATTTTCAATTTTATATATATAGATTCCATGTTTACTTTTCATGTAGCCACTGATAAAGAGCGTATTAATGCTCGAAAGCACTCTGGAAATTTTAAATACTTTGTACATCTTTTAGGATGTTTTAATAAATGACTTTTCGTCTTAACGACGTTATGTCCTTAATTTTATTTATATGAAGTAGCTCTCCTTCATTTGTGTGTGTGTGTGTGTGAATGTAGTCAATGAGCATGAGTGTTTAGAGAGCCAATCAGGTGTCATCTTGTTTTGGCAATGAGCTAACAGGTAAGTCACAGGAGATTTATCAGTGTCTTATGTGATTGCTATCAAGTTGGTTGGTTTTTTGTGTTCTTTGATTTAGTGAGCTTGTAAAAATGTAATAAAATTAAAGAAATAGTGCAAAGAGTTGACTGGTCACCCAGAAAGCGATGTAAAATAGTACTATTAAGTGAACAAGACTACAGTTATGAAGAAATATTGGGGGAAACTTAACCAAAGGTGGCATTTCTAAATTTTTGTAGAGGTATAAGGCGACTCAATCACTGCAAAACCGGACTGGTAAAGGCAAAAAAAGATGCACAACAGCAAGTGATGATAGAAGAGTTAAAGAGACTGTGCCTAGGGGACAGAAGAAAACCATCTCAGTGTAAACAAGGTGAAATGGTGCAATGTAATGTGAAGTTGAGTGCAGGGACTGTTCAGCGCAGACTGCATGAATTTAGTCTAAATGCTAGAATTCCATAAAAAAAAGCCATTTTTATCTCTCAAATAAAGGTTGAAAAGATTAAACTGGGCTAAAAACTCATGTTAACTGGACAGCGGAAGAATGGGACACTGTAATTTGGAGTGATGACACCAAAATCTTCCTGTTTGGTAGTGATGGCATAAAATACGTAAGGAGAAGAATCAAAGAAGATTTGCATCCTGATTGCATTACACCTACTGTGAAACACCCAATTAGTGTTATGATCTGGGATTGTATAGCATCAAGAAGTGTGGGCAAAATTTGCATGATCAATGGGAATATAAATGCCCAAAGACACATAAATGAAATACTTGAGCCCAAACTGCAGCCTTCTGCACGTGATCTTTTCCAAGATAATGAAGTATTTATATTTCAACAGGATTCAGATCCATGTCATGTTGCTTGTGTATGCAAAAAGTGGCTTCAAGATCATCATATTCAACTGCTGGAATGGCCTGGGAATAGCCCAGACCTTAACCCCATCGAAAATCTATGGAGCCGACTAAAGAAACTTGCTAGTCAGATGCAACCCAGCAATAAAACCCAATTAACAGAAGCAGTAATTCAATCTTGGTTTCACATTATAACAGCTGCAGAACTAAAAACTTGGTTCACCCCATGGAAAAGCACTGTAAGGCTGTAATTAAGGCTAAAGGTTACCCATCCAAGTATTAACTGACATGGTGAAAATTTTTGTATATCTCATTTTTTCTATGTATTTCACTTTTCTTCTTTATATATGGTGTTCTATTAAAAAATAATTCATAAATGTTATTGCATTGCATTCTTGATTAAATTATCTTTCCATTGATATATAATTTTATGGTATTGGTATAAAAAAAAAAAGTGGTGTTATGAGCCATCAAACCTCAAAAATACACTTTTTCCAAAAGGTTTCCACAAATTTGGCCACTGCTGTATCTATAATAATAAAAGAGATTGTTGGTCTGACTGTATACTGATCATGTAGTAAAAAATCTAAGTGACTCACAGCTATGAAATTTAACACAATGATACTTTAGTTCAAGCCCAAATGTACCTCTGAGCTTTTTTTTTTTCAAATTTGAATTAGTTTTCTAGTTATTAAATGTTGAAGTGTCATTTTGAGCAAATTTTACACAAATTGGTTCCTTAGTGATTGGAAATATTATTGCAATTTTTCATCTTGACACCATTGAAAAGATCAAAATATGGTCTTCTTAATGAATATTAAACTGGATCTATAGGATAATTCCTTCATCTTTAAAAATAAATTTTTAATTTATCTAATATGGTATTTCATATGTATATTATAACATCTGAAAATTGAAGAATCTCACAATTCCAGTTTTTAGCTTAAATATTGTTGTTGTTGACACCCAGACCGTCCGACCTACCAGAAAGGTGTAAGGTAACAGTTTGGACGGTCGGGAAGTGCCACCCAATTTAGACCGGAACCCAGTGGGGGGAGGCATCCACAGGGACCGTACCCTCCTTCCCCTACCACCAACCTCTCGGAAGGACTTTCGGACCCACATGTTTAACGTGATCGTACTCCGCATGAACACGGCGGCAGTTTTGGCAGCGGCTGGAATCGAACCCGGGCCTACCGAGTGCAACTCCAGCGCGCTAACCAATGGGCTACCGCGCCCCTAGCTTAAATATTGTGTAATGTCTTTGCATTCTAATGAAAACATTATTTTTATTTGCTCTATTCCCGAATTTTATGTGAATTGTAATGTGAAACCTCTCATAAATTTGATAAAAAATAATGATAGAAATTTTTTCTCCCCAAACTGGTTATTCTCCTGTGCTTCATATATTGGTAGAATGGGGGTGTATGTAGGAGTCTTGGGAAAATGTAAGTGTGATGTCACAAAATTTGCAACAAGGTTTAACAGTGTTTTTCACTGAGATAGCAATTTTGGGGGGGGGGGGGGGGGATTTTATTTCTGAGGTAAAGGAACTTTTTTTTTTTTTGAACTTCAAGTATTTCCATTTATTTGTTTATTTTAATCAATTCAACAGTCTAACTTATTCAATATTGGTCTTCTAACTTCATAAATATAAAAGATGTAGCATAACACATATAAGATACCTTTGTGTCATTCTGCCACTGATCAGTGATTGACAAACTAGATGTTTGTGCACATACATGGCAAATTGCAGCATGCTTATTTAGGTGTATCAAAGGAGCTTATTTAGGGCATATTACACTCACATTGTACAATTGGCATGGTTGTGCATGAAAAAGAAGGAAGCAATAAAATGATTGCAGTTCAAAAGAATTGATTTGGAAATTGAATAGTGTTATCTGTATTTGTAATTTTTAGTAACAGGTGCTTATTTGGAACTTGAGATATTCTGGGTAATTTGTTCTAGTACAATATTCAAGCTTTAAGAGCAACCAATGAACTTGAAGATATCATAAAATATCTTTAGAGATCAAAAAATAAAAAATAATGAAAGGAAAACCATTAATTTACAATACGTTCAGTGGAATATCACCAATGGACCAGAAGATATCACAAAAACGTTTAAAGATCAAAAATAAAATATTATGGATGAAAAGCTGAAAATATGCAATATTATTGGAGAGTGCAGGCATATTTTGGCTTTCTAATGTTCTTTTCAATAAATTACCTTATATCTGTGTACAAAAATGTAATTTTATGGCCCAAAAAACAACCAAAAGCTTCAACAAAATAAAAAATTAATTATGAAAAATGAAAGAGATTATTATGAAAATTGCCTTGAACAATACAATTAACTCACGTTAAAATAATATCAAAATAAATCCCTATTGCCACTCACATACAAATAAATTGTAGCCAAAATAGTGTTTATGTTTAAAAATAATTATTAGACACATAACATGAGATGTAATAGAACATTTAGCTATATTATTATTATTAAATTTAAAAGAAAGAATGAATAAAGAAATAATACAAGAACTATAGATATTATAATAAGTATTTAAATAATTAATATGAATTTATAATTATATTCTAAAATTTTTATAGTATATGTTGTTTATTATAATAATGGATAAAATATTTAGGTGATATTTTTATTTAAGATATGTAGTGTATATATATTTAAATTTCGATAGTAGATCTATTGAAATTTAATATATATACTGAATTTTCTTATATTCTTAAGACTAGTATTCTTAGTACCACTCCTACCCTGACATATTTAAAAATTATGTATTCAGTAAATGTGAATATGCATTTATTATTATAAATATATGTAAATAAAGATATAAATTGTGTATTCAGTAAATGTAAATATACATTCATAATTATAAAATATAAATTAACCAGTATAGTACTACTACAACAACCGTGCTGGACACCAGAGATTTGTAGGTATAAATTATTATAGTGAAAAATATAATTCTGGAATAAAACAAAATGTAGAAGTTTAGAAAAATTATTAATTTTAATATGGACTGAGTATTTTGTAATGCATTTATTGTAGAGTTTTAATTTAATTTTTTAACATTATAAATACCCTTGAAGGAATAAATTTAAAAGTAACAATATACAGAGATCTTTAAAATCAAAAGTTTGGAAATCATAAATATTACCTATCCTACCTAAATTAATAATTAATTCATTGATATTAGCTAGAATAAAGTAATCATCCCTAAAATAACACAGACTTTCATTCATTTCTTTTAAACAATTTAGTGATAATTTACTAAACAGATATAGGGGTGGCTTGGCATTATCAGACGAGCCTCTGGGCAAGTAATTTGTATGACCCCGTTATGCACCATCAGCCATTTCCCAAAACCAAAGATTGTGCCCATTTTCAGACGGACCATTAGCCTTATGAGTATCTTCAAAGACATGTAAACAACTTGTCATCTCAAATATACCAAGAAAAAAACATTAATAAATAAAACTAAATAAATAAATAAAAATACTAAGGCACAATTGTAAAAGACTTATAAAGAGATAGGAAAATATAAATATTTTTTGTGACTAAATGGCAAATTAAATTAACTCTTAAAATGTCATCTTTGAAATATATTCTCTTGTCAGTGTAATCATTAGAACCCAATGCAATTCCATATAAGCATGTGTTTCAATTGCATTTGCATGCTTTTTAGGTAAAGTGCATATAAAAACGTAGGAGTTGAAAATTTGCTTTCAAAATGCATATTTTAAGTTTTTTTTTTTAGCAGTTTATACTGTTTAATACAATTATGCATTCTGCAGCCCAATAACATCAACTGATGTTTATAGAAGATTATCAGCATTCAAAATATTTTCAGATGATAGAAGTCAGTTTAGCTGTTGGAAAGTTTAAAATCTATTGGTTGTTTACTACAATAAAAATTATGAAAATTTTCATATATATATTAATTGCATTTGCACTGCGATATGAATAGATTTTGATTAGATACTGCCTATGCCTTTGATTTTAACTGCATGTTTTGCCAACATATAATATTTTACATTTAATCTGAGCTCTAGTAATCATAATCGTCCCTTCTAACACTCATTCTCCCTCAGTTATTTTATTATGATCTGTTATACAATTAAGTTGGAAGCACAAATTCAGGAGAATTTGGCTTCCTCTCTACACAATTTGAGTCCAAGTACATAAATTTATATCAGACCAAGGCATCAAATAAGTTTCTCTATTTCAAATCATGCATACTCACTTAGGTGGGCTGGTTTCGCTCGTTTTAGAGTGATACTGCATCAAATTTTAAGCAATCACAAAACCCGCAACTAAGAGGCATTTTAGGAAATTCTTCATTCTTTTATAAATTGGATGTCAGTATATTTTTGTTCTTCACAAAACTCAAAAAATTGCAGCATATATCAATTTTCTAACTGACAGTACAGTTACTGGTTGCGAGTTGCTGATAAGCTCAAGTATTGGCTTTGCCAATGCATGTTGCTGCAAATCATAATTCAGGATACTACGTAAAATATTTCAAATCATTATTCCACCCTCTGAAATGTTTCCTATCTGGGAGTTTTGTGGCTATGACTTATTTAATTGGATCATTGTAAAAGTCCCTTCAAAAACTAAGACAAATGTGTCTTTATTTTTATGTGAATTGAATTTAAGGCAGCCTTGCAGTGGTGTAGGCCATCCATAAGCTAACTGACTATGGAACTGCAATTATCAGTCTGGGCCTGGCCTGACTGTAAAGGTCAAATTTTATATTATAGCCTTATCACTCTGAAACCACTTTGGGCCACCCGGATGAATTTGGCTGTCTAAAGTTGAAAAACGTTTTAAAATATAGTACTTTTTACATTCATTCTTCTTTCAAAAAACTTCAATATGCATGCAAAATTTAAATTTTGAGATGAGAAAAATGTATTAAGAAAGCAAAACTGTTCATTAATTAAGAATAAATCCTTAAATATCACCCTAATCAGAAGGTTCAACCTAGCCGAAATTTTATACTTTTACCTGGTGTCCCAACAATAATAGATCCCAAAGATCTAAAGCCTAAGCTCAACCCAATCTGAACATCTCTTGAGCTAGGCATGGGCCGGCCTAAACTATTCTTTTTCAGATATATCTAAACGCATAAATCAGAGCTATCTACACATCGAGAATTATAATATAGAACTTCCTTCTGCCCAGTCATGCCAAATGTTTTCAGAACTCAGTCTCAACCCTGACCTAACTTGAAAGTTTCTATGAATGATATAGCATGATCCAGTTCATGGGTCATTCTGAGCTTAAATCCATACTCGTACGGGCCCAAGTTTGATGTCGTCAAGAGGTCAGCATAGATTGAAATGTTGTACTTTTAGCTGGCCCTCTTGAACCTAAACCATTGTTATCTCAAATCTATCAGACACTACATGTAGACCAGTCATGTATTTACGTAGAATTATGCAAGTTTTTTTTACTTTTTACTACAAGGTTTTGATGTTTACAATTGTATTTCATCATTTCATTTATCTAGCTTTTTTTAAATATGAACCTCATGTACCCCAGCTAAATTGACCTCCAATCTAAGACTATTCAAGAGAAATGTAGTCCGTGCTTATCTGAGGATTATTCACTAATCCAAGCAATCCTTCCTTATCTGAGGATTATTCACTATCCCATGCAGACCACTATATGAAACCATATTACTAATTCCAGTAAATTAAATTCTACAAAATTTCATTTTAAGTCCAGATAAAATCACAGACAACCTTTTCACATACAACAGTTTATTTCTTTTGATATTGTGCAATTAATAAGAAGTTATTTTAATCAATATTATCTCCAAATATCAGACCATACCACAGTGGCCCATTGTCCACTGGCCTGACATCCCACTGGCCCAATCTGCCACTGGATATATATATTAGTATTTTTGTATTTGTGGAGTCACTTTTTCACTCCAGATTATATTTGTGAAATAAAAAAATGGTTTATTCAAATGAAGCTAAATACAAAAAGTAATTATAGGAAAAATCGTGTATTGCTCATATGAATGAATTATCTTTTTGTTTTTAATAACCGGAATCAATTTGTTGAAATCTGAAAGTTGAGTCAAAAGAAAACGTATTTTGTTTTGACTTTGACTTAAAAGAAGAACTTTTCCTACCTTGTGTTTCACCCAAATGCAATACTTGGTTTGGTTTTGCATATTTTTTTAAAGAATTTTGAAATGAAAGAAAAATACAAATTGTGTGTTTTATATTTATATAGCATACTAATATTTAATTATTTTTATATCCTAGGAATTATAATTCTGTGAAGGATTTGTATTTAGAATGGTGCAAATGGTGGAGAGCACCCATTATTAATTGCTTGTGCAGTAATGATAAGTAAGCTTTCTTTATTAAAAAAACTACTATTTTTTCATAATTAGTCTATTTGATATGCATTAACTTTATTTTTAAAATACTTGATATTATAAAGATAACCTAAAAAATATTTTTGTTTACTCTGTAATATAATCCCCTTTATTTTCAACAAAATCATTTATAGTGATCTTTTGATTTTAATCAAATGTTTCTAAGTAATACTTGATCTATGTGAGTGTTAAACAGATACAATATATATATATATATATATATATATATATATAATATATATATATATATATATATATATAGAATGTTTCTTTAATACGAAGCATACAAAAGGAATTAGGAATAAGGATAGTTCATAAATGAAAAGTTAGATAAACTAAACAGCGTAGTATAAGAATGTGAATGACAATGCAATATACATTTAATTTATTGCGCAAATGCAGCTAATAAATAAAATGTTTTCAATATAAATATAAATTAGTAAATCCAAAGTTAGAATGTATGTAGTAACAAGCATTTTTGTGTTCATTTCGAAGGGATATATGGACCCGAAGAGAATTTTTTCAAAATGAACTTATCGTAAGCCTTAATCACTTCCATGTGCAAGCTTTTTTGCTTGATTTTTTAGTTTTCTTATTTGCATTCCTCATTTTTGAAATTTGTTGATTGTCTTTGTCTTTATGACCTGCATTACGCTTTAATATTTCCTCTTTATGTCTTAATTTCTTTTATTTCTTTGTATTTTGTAGAAAATTTTGGAATAGTGTATTATGAGTTACTACATACATTCTAACTTTGGATTTACTAATTTATATTTATATATATATATATATATATATATATATGCAATATTTATATATATATATATATATATATATATATATATATATATATATAAACATTGCATATAATGAACTATTTGTATGATACCTTGAAATTTGCTATAAACAGTAACAACTATACTTAATTTTGTATAGTAAAGTAAATTGTCTAAGGTTTCTTTTCTTATCTATAACTATATTTAATTTATCACTAATAAAGTGTCAAATCTGGTTTCTAAACAATTAAAGAACTACTAAAAGTATAAGATAATAAATTTTAAAATTGGGAAAAAATTAGGAAATTTGAAAACTTCCTGCCATTTTTAGACCCATGAATGCTATTATTTGCAATAGGAGCATGTTCCTAGCTTTAAGATTGCCCACTTTAAATAGTTTCTATGAGTATATAACTAAAAATTACTTAGAATGGAGAAATACCAAAATGTCGAACTTTATATAATTGCATAATAATATTTATCACTAGGATAGCCATTACAATTTATATTTAGATATTTTAATTTGATAGCATTGCCTTATTCTGTATTATCTATAAATCCTTTGTACCTGTTAATATTAAATTTTATCATCTAGATTACTAATTCAGAATGTTACAAATGTCATTTTACCATGGACTATGAAGCATTTGCCAAAATCTTATGAACTTATGATGGAAGTTCTAAATCAGGCTAAAGAAGATTTTAGTAAGCTGCTGTTGTTGCGCATTGCCAAAGAAAATGTATCTTTTGTTCTTGGTGAAAAAGTTGGTGTATATTAAAATTTTACTTATTTGGTTACTTCTTTAATATTTGTTAAAATGATGTTTGATAAAAAATATATTATTACTCTAGGAACTGATTCTTATCGTCAATAATCTGTGCCATGATGATATTCTGAGAAGAACAGAAATTCTGGCAATATTATGTGCTTCACCAAAAAAGTCAGGTATCTTAACTTAAATCTACTGTTTACCTTGTTTTACTTTTTAATTGTTTGTAGTGTTTTATCTTAAAATGTTTAGCAGTGAGGTGGTCAGAAAAATCAATAACAAAGGATAATTAAAAGCTTTGTAAAAGTATTTCTGCTTTTATTAATTTTTCCACTCTATAACATTTTGCATCTATAACATGATTTATTTGAAATATTACATTTTTTAACATAGCAGCATAGAACAAAGTTTGACATAATGCCTAAAAGGATTTATTTATGGCTCAATGGTCACAAGACTTTATAGTTTCAACCATTGTCATGAAAAATAGCCACAATACATTTTTTTTTTGTTCGGGATGTCATTAGCCCCCCAGGGTTTATATTATTAAGTATGGTATTGATCAAAAACATTTTTCAAGTCCTTTAAAGTGAAGGATAACATGCTACAATTCTAATCATTTGGACCCATGATACCAATTTTTTTAAAAATTTTCTTGTAAAATTTGAGAAAAAGCTACTAAAAATGGATTCTGGCATGAGAAAGTCAAATTGAGCTACACTCCAGTTCATTTATATTTTATCTTATTTTATGTTATTGTAATTTTGATCACAAAGCTATTTTATTTGAGCATTCATATTTTTAATGTAGAAAAAGTTCCATAATTCCAAGGAGAAGCGTCACAATAACCTAACTGCCACAGTGAAAAAAAATACACAGAAAAAATCAGAGAGTATGCTAGGACTCTACTCATTGTAAATGATATAGTTAAAGTAAACAATACTAGATGCCCATTATTTAACCTATATAGATTTAGCTATCTTGGTTGGCAGGACATATGAAAATAAAGAAAAATCAGCATACGGTGTTTTTATCTAGAAATTTAAGACATTAAATTTCAGCCCAAGTTGCTAATTTAGATATGCGTAATTATGGATATTGCTTAATTATGGATATTGCTAATTTGGATATACTGAAATTAAAATTTCAATTTTAAAAATGCAGCACTGTAAATTCCATATTATGTAGACTTTTAATCCTTTAAATACTGTGGCTTTTCAAAAAATGATGATAGTACCATAACTTCTGGTAAAAAGAAGCTACAGTCATGTAAATGCTGCAGGGACACTGAATAAAAAATCCTAAAATTAACAGAAGTACCACACCTGGTTGTTGTTGTTAAGACCCAGATTGTCCAACCTACCAGAAAAGTGTAAAATACCACACCTGGTGTAAATGCTGAAACAAATATAAACTATAGTAATGATAATTCATGTTTATTGTCATTGCATGACTAACATAAGTTTAACTGATTTTGTATGTCTTGTAACTAGTAATAAATATTAGTGAATAAATATTTGATGTATTAAATAAATTATTATGAATAAATACTGATCAAATGTTGTAGTAACAAGTCTTCCAAACAAGAACAAGTAACAGCATTCATGCAAGTAGAATGGTCGACAAAATTATCAACTGATAATTATAAATTGTGAAAATAAAGTATTTGGATATAGTGAGAGCATATGTACAAGTTATTGAAATGTGATGCTATGTTTTCGTATCCTTTAAAATCAAATGTCTAATGAATTAAAATTGACTCTTAGTGAGTAAAAGTAAAAGTTTCAGAAACAAAACAATTTAAAAAACAAAATCCTGTTCCTCTGAATGCATTTTCTGATCCACAAAGTCAATATTTCAAATTGGAGCATTGTGTGGTTGATGTTTAATAATAATAATAACCTTTAATACAATTAATTTCAATTGGCTACAGAAGTGTCCAAATAAGAATGGAATTTCAATATATCTGCTGCATCCAGCAAAAAATGGATTTTTATATACTTAAACTGATAGCTTTTGTACGAGAAATTACAGTACTTTAATACCATTCAATAAAACGTAATAAGAGTGGCAAAATATAAAATAACAGCAGATTGAACCTTTAACTATTGTTCACTACTGTAAAAAACCTGTTTGTGATATTAGACTAAATGTGTAGACAAATGAATTCAATAACGTACATGAAGAGAATGGAGGAAACAAAAGACTGCTTAAGAAAGATTAAATTTATTATCATTTCTTTTGTAGGAAAAGTGAATGTTTATAGATTTTTAGCATACTACGAAACATAAAACTGCCTATTACAAAACATAAATATGGATTAAATTAATATTATATATAATTATATAAACAAATAAATATTCTTTTTCTGCTTACACTCATATCTGGTGTAAGCTATCTTTATGTGCTGGTAGAATTATATAAAATTAAAAAGTATATCTGCTTACATACATGTTGAAACAAAATTTGCTGCAAAATTTTTATGTTTATAACAATAAAATAATTATAGAAAAATTATGAAAATAAATAATTATGAGTATTGTAGGTTTCAAATGAAACAAAATGTATATTTTATTATTCTATATGTAGCTGTGAAAAAGCTATGTTACTATTTAGCCTAAAAAGTATTGGCAAAATTATCTAAAACTTCTAATGTATATGTGTATACATATATGTCTACACTCTATGGATCTGGTTTCTCTATTGAAAATTCACGATCTGCAGAAACTGTAATCTGTAAATTGCAGTCAAATTCAGTTATAATAAACAATTTTTTTAAGAAGTTAATATTTTATGAGTAACAATTAAAATTTAATTACTTTTTGTGATACATAATATAAAAAATATTACATTATCATAAAAACAATAGTGTACATTTTATACTTACATTTACCCATGCATGTAATTAGTGATACATATGTACTTAAAAGACTTGTATATCTCTAAGATTTTGTTTAATAATGCTTAGAGCATTGGAAACACTGTCATTTGTATCTCAAAGAACTGTAAGTTTCATTGATAAATAAATCTGCTATACTTTCATTGATTTCATCATCTGAATTTTTTATTAGTACAGCATTTAGTGCATCACAATCTGTTGGAATTCCAGATATTAAATTCATCAGTGTTAGTTAAGTCATCAAAATGGCTAATTTTGGGATGTTTAAGCCATTCTGAAAAAGGTAATTCACCATCCTCATCAAAATAGTTGTCAGTTGTAGGCAAAATCTCTCATAAAAATAACCCTTTTACCCTAAAGCAGTAGGAATGCATTCCATTTTCACTGCAAGATCTATCAAAATGCTACTGAAATGTGGAAGTTTACTTTGTAAGTGTTTCATAGTAAAAGATCTTATTTTTAAGGTAAACAAAAATCCTAAGATCTTTTAATTTAAAGTTAAAAATGCAATTAGGGGGTTAAAAATTCCACCATTATATCCGTGAAATAATTCATTATATCAGTGATATTCCACATATATTAATACATTAAATCACACTGAATGAAATCATTTGATTGATATAGTCATGAATTCATTATGTCTGTGTTCATTTTAGCTGATTTTAACTGTAGTCATATTTCTATAGAACTTTGTTACCTTACACTTATACAACTTTTCCTCATATATTTAATATTTTATTTTTGATATTTTCTAGAACCTGTGAAAGCTAGAGAACTTGATTTTCTAAAAGACTTTATTAAAGAAAATCTGAACATTGATTCAGCCCCTTTCCATCATCATTTACTTTCTCAGCTACGCATTTTACTCACAAGAATTAGGGATAGCTTGACTCAAGAGTATCGCTCTGGTATCTGGAACAGTGATTGCATTCATGATTTCTCACAATTAGGTATATTAAAACTTATTATATATCAATAGTATATATCTGGAATAAATGGCATAGGTTGTTTTAAATTTAAATATATTCGAAATTGAAGATGTCAATTGCATCATTGCTTTCAATGTAAAAGGCATAATATATTATTCATTGACTGTATTCATTGGTGATTGCCAAAAGCTGATGTATATTTTTTACTCTTTTCTACATTTCATACTCTTTCTGTCAAGAGTAACATTCTCATCAAACAAGTATCGTATATCTTGCTATTTATATATCTATATCCTATGATCCCATTTATGACTACTCCACCCAGGAATTGTTGATTTTTGGTTATGAAGATATAGACTTCTAGAATATAGGGCTTTTTTAGAAAAGTTCCTCAAGACAGACCTGGACACAGAAAAATTTAATAACCTCTGTGCTGTCATCTATTGAAAATAGTTTGATTCAAATGTATAATTTGACAATTTTTATAATTATGCAAAGTTTTTTATAGATACACAAGTTTTATAATTATTTGAAATGGAATTCAAATGTATATAATTCAATATATGTAATTCAGCTCAATTGTTACTAATAAAATTTTTAAATTGAATCAAGGGTTTTATATGTAAAAGAAATTCTTTAGCAATTCCATTTAATTTTTTTTATTGGGATTTAATATTTTTTTACTCATGGGGAATAGTTCTTAGAATGGTGCTGCTATGTATAGAAACTGTATTTGATTTTATTCTGTGAGGACTAGTTTTTGTTTCCATGTGGCTTTAAAATATATTTTACCTACAGACTCTTTTCTCATTGACTCATATATTTAGTTATTTGATTTTTGGAGAATTGGCAACAAGCTGTATGAGATGCAGCTAGTAGCTTAAAATATTGATTGCAGTTCTCAAATTAAAGGATTTTTTTTTTTTTTTTTTTTTTTTTTTTTTTAAGATTATATGAGCATGTATGTGTTCAAGATGACCTAATATTGTCATTGTATTTCTGTGCAACTTCTTGCAGAATTTTTTCAGAAACTTTTTTGATCAAAACTCATTGTCCTATTTCATATCAAGTTCTAGGTAATCATGCTGATAACTTAGTATCTGGTTAACCATCTGTTGACCTGGTTGATTGAGTTTTGAAAGATTATAATAATAAATTGAATGACATAAGTAAGCTGTCAAGTTGCCACTCAGCCAGCGAATCTTCATAAACATCAGTGTATATTTTTCCACATTTCTCAAATTCATAACAAATCAGTAAGTGATATGTCCCAACTCTTCATGTAAATCGTATTTAATTTAGTTCTACTTATGTACGATGCATAAACAGCATTATGTCAAGTATGAATGGCATAGCGCCTGATGTGGCCATACTACCATTGAAGGACACTTCCAATAGCGATTTTCTAAAGGAAGTTCTATATTTGCCTTTTATGTTTTGAAATCATGGAAACCTAGTATGTACAACCTAACCTTGTCATGTAATTGGAGACATTTAACATATAAATAGGCAACGCCCCATATTTAAGTGATCAGTATTCTAGCCAGTCAACTGTAAGTGAACTGCTAAATTTTTAATATCTCTAATTATAAAATTTCCTGTAAAATAAAGGCAAGATAAAATATTTTCTTGAAATTCAGCTTTTAATTTATTTAATTCCTTCAAGATCACCTTCACCCCTAATAGCACATTATGATATACCAAAAAAACTGCAGATACCAATATTTTCATATTAACCCTTTCGCGACGGTTGGCACGCCCACGTGCCGGCTGCGAACTTGCATTCAAGGATGGACGGCACGCACTCGTGATGGAGAGAACTTTACCCTAAACGGCGAGTGGCACGTATCGATGTTTCTATGTGAAACGTTTTCATTTGAATTTATTTGTCTACTAGATGGCGTTAAATGCCCGTGGAAGCAACTTAAATGTATTTTGCAGATGTTTGACCTTGGCACAAGGAGAATCTAATGAATTATTTCTCCATTTGGAGCGGTGAAATATGGTTCTGTAATGTAAACAGACAGAGAACTTCTCGCAGCATCAACAATTTTATAATTGAGTTCCGGGTCTCCTTTTGATTTTAGCCTTTAATGATTTTGTTGGTAAATTACAGGAATATAAGAGAGTATTTTTTGGGGGGTGGGGGAGGGGGGTAAAGGAATGTGTGACAGTGAAATGGTTAGGTTATTTCGGATAAAAGTATGGCTGGTTTGAGACGTTTCCTTTCTGTGGAAGAATATACGCGTATGGTAAACGAACCAGACAGTAATGAAAGCAATGCAGATAGTAAAGATTCGTGGAACAGTGTTATTTCTGATGATGAATCTGAAAATGCAATTGATTCTTTAGATTCTGAGCGTACTATTATTACAATGCCGTCAGCTTCAGTTGCTGTTTTTTCGAATGATGTTTGGACATGTGATTTGAAAGATCTGAATTCTTTGGAGTTTTTAAACATACCTGGAATAAATCACAATGTCATGCCGCCTAATTTAGATAAGGAACTTGATTTTTTAGCATATTTTTTGATGATGAACTAGTAGAATTTATCGTAAAAGCAACTAATGAGTTTGCAAAGAAAAAATGGGAGAAAAATCTCCTCTCTCCTTCCACATCGAAGACGCCACCTGTTTCAAATGTATTTACACCTGTGACAGGAAACGAATTTTGTGTGTTTCTCGCACTAGTAGTTTTGACGAGCATTGTCAGAAAACCAAATCTTAAAATGTATTTTTCTAAGAATCCAATTATCAGTACTCCTTTTTTCAATTTAGTTATGAGTCGCGATCGATTTAAAGGAATATTACGTTACCTTTATTTTACTCTTGATAGTAATGCCCAAAAACTAGATAAATTGAAACCCGTGTTAGATGCATCAGTTTCAAAATTTAAATCTATATACACTCCTAGAAGAAATGTGTTCATTGATGAATCTTTGTTCTCGTGGAAAGGAAGGCTGGGATTTCGTCAATATATCCCCTCGAAAAGGTCCAGATATGCAAATAAAAATATATAAATTGTCAGAATCGGAATCAGGCTATATATGAAATTTCCTTGTGTATACTGGAAAGGACATGGAATTATCAAGCTCTGATGGTGGGTATGGAGAACGTGTTGTGAAAACACTTCTAAGTGAACTTTTAGGAAAAGGATATACTTTGTATTTGGATAAATTTTTTACCTCTCTTGTACTCGCAAAGTATTTGTTGAAGAATACGCATATATGTGTTACAGTTTTAAAAAATCGGAAGGACATGCCAAAGAATTATCCATCTATACCTAAAACATATATACACTAAAATTTTTAATATTTTGATAAAAGAAAATTTGTAGAAAAAATATACATCAAATAGAAAATAAGTATTTCCTTTCTTCCTGAAAAAAGTAGAATGCTGTGTTGAACGGGTAATTTTTAGTGAATTTTTTTCGAGAGTTAGGCTTACCGCAAAAAATTAGCCATCTTTTGGAAACAATTCGGAAACGAAGCGCTCCGTCCTTTGGGCCATGGCAGTTTCGGATGGAATGCCGCCATCCCGAAAGGATTAAGAAAAATGGAGCCTTTTATTTGAATTTTTAAATGATGCTAGATGGTGTTATGATTGCCATGAATTTTATAGCAGATGAATGCTTTGAGTCTGCAGAACAGTAATCTTCAAATAAAATTTCTGGTTTGCATCTCAGTATAATGAAAAAGATAAGTTTATTGATATAAACAAATTAGCAAGTGGGTGATAAAAACAAATGCTCCAAGAAAAATTTAAAAAGCCAGCTTTTTTAAATATCTTTCAGCCCCATTTATTTATATTTCCTGATGGTAGTACGTTTAAATGTAATATTAAATAATGTGTGTTATAGAGATAGCTTTCATAAGGGATGTTGAAGACCCAGACCGTCCGACTCGTCCAGAGGACTAAGAGCAACTATTTGGACGGCCGTTCATAAGGGATGTGAACTAGTGTTTTGGATTTTTATTAGAGTTACTCAGACAGCCTTGTTGCAATGAACAAGATTTTTCAAGGGTGCCTAACAGTTACAATTCTAAATAAACCTACCAATGATATTAGTGAAGCTGTACTTATGATCCATGGTAAGGGTCAAAGGAAGAAAGGGCACTTAATCGAAAGCAGTGACGAGAAAAATTATATATAGAAAAAACGTGTGCAATTTCACAGTAAGTTACTGTGATGGAATGTGCTTTAAATGATGTTTTGAAGTATATCGTAAACATAAAAATTTTACTTTTACCATATAAAAAAATTATCTTTAGCAAATTTTGCAAATAATTTGAAATTTAAATGAGCACTTTAAATAATTGAAACATTTATAAAATGTTTCCATGAACTTAAACTTTAAAATTATTAAATTTAAATAAAAGACTATTTAATAAAACATTTTCTGAAGAAAATTACATTTCCTTTTTATATAAGCCTTTGAGAACAACAATATGAAATACATGATTTATATAAAAACTGAGCCATTGTTAATAAAAAACTGGTTTTTATGAATTTTTAAGATGCACTAAGCTTAATATCAGAAAATGCCTTGGCTTGTCATAGTATTTGTGCTATGAAAACTTTATCCCATAAGTGTGGTCATCTCTTAAAAGGCTAGCCTTTTAGGAGGTTAAAAAATAGTATTATTTTAATATTTTAAAGATTTTTTTATTTTAAATTTTCATTTTATTTTTAGAATTTGTTGATTGGTTAGCTCACACTGCCATCCAAAACACTTTTCCTGGTGCCTGTTATCAAAGACGTCGAGTATCTCTTCAAATTTTGAATGTTATTTTTGATGTTTTTATACAATCGCCTATGGGTTTTAAGAAAAAAGAAAAGCCTTCAAGTAAAATTTTATCTTTTAATTTTTGCAACTGTATTATTTGTGTTTTAAAATATTATATTTATAATAGGATCTCGTGGTTTCATTATAATTTGTATTTTACAATATTATATTTGTAAAATGATTGTATAGTTTTATTCACAGTGGGAAAAAACCTGATTAAAATCATCCCAAACAAAATAAAGTCCTATCCATTTTGTTGACATTTTGAATATGAATGATTTAAAAAATAAAATGGTGTAAAGAATAGGAAAATGAGAAAATAATAAAGAAACTAGTTGTGAAAATTATTCTTTGAAAAGCAACCACATATACCAAATATACATAAAAGTCATGTTACAGTAAAATATATTTTTTTCTAAAATAGGCATTCAAAACTTAAACTTAAGCCTTATACTATCATCTGTATTTTAAAATTTAAGTATATAATCTCTAAAAACGTATTAAATAAAATGAACTATATTTTGATGCTGATTGAAAATATACTTTTAAATAAAAAAATAAATATATTCTCCAAAGGCTACTTTAAACAAATAATTGATTCCAGAATAACTATGCCTAAAGAAGTTTTTGGCATAGTTATTTTCTTCCTAAATAACTATGCCTAAACAAGTTTTTGGCATACTGTTCTTCTTTGTTCATATTATTGTACTTGTTTTCTAAAATGTCTAGTTTTTGTTATTACTTTAAAAACTGAAAGCTGTGGAATTTCATTGATAGATTAAAAACATCAGAATCTTCAATAATGTTAATTAAATAATCATTTTATATGTAATTTATCAATAGAAATTGAATGACATAAACTTTAAAATGCTAGCATGAACAGTTCTTGAAATATTGCACATTTTTAAATAAGTTTATCAAAAAAATTGCATAAAATTAAAAAAGTAGCAAGTATTGTAAAAGTAGTAAGTATTTCCACTTATAGTGTTATGAGATAAATCTATTAACATTATTCTACATTATCTTGCTCATTCCATTCATGACAAAAGACACTCTTCTAAAAGTTTTATATTTTAATGTTAAATAATTCACCAATACTCATATTCCACATAGTTTTGTTGTGACATACATTGATTCAATTTTATGTTTTTTATAAATTTGTTTACAAACAACCCCAGAATGTTTTATTCTTCAAATCTGCTTGTGGAGATAATTTTGTTTAGTGAGAACAGAGATTCTTATACTTCTTTTTGGGAGAATTAAATTAAATATTTTAATAGAATGCTTTGGATAATAATGTCATTTAGAATACTACAGGAATTTGCACATATTTTAAATCATGAGTAATGTCAGGTCTGCTGTTATCTAAATAAAATTGTAAGTTTTGCTTCTGTCTGTCTGTTTTATATCTCAGCATGGAAAAACTCACCTTTTAATTTCTTGTGAGAATTTTAAAATTTCAAAAAGAAAGACTTCAAGTATTAAAAGTTCACTGCAAATTGTGAATTTTAAGTTATAAGTGTAAAGTTATAGTTTAAAGTTATATTTTAAGTCTTTATATATTTTATATGAAGAACTGGTATACTGCTTGTAAATAATATTTGCAACAACGCTATTATGAAGAAGTGTTTAATTAAGTTTCATTCATAAGTTTCTCTTTGCAAAAAAGATATATATTTTTTTTATAATAATTGCTATTTTCCAACTTAGTATTAAGTTTTCAACTTAAAAATAAACCTTAATATCTCTTGAAAAGTTCAATAAACCTTAAAATAAACCTAAAAATAAACCTTAATATCTCTTGTTAGACCATTTGTAATAGTTTCATTAGCTTTGAAATGAAAAGTTGCATGGAATCAATATCGTACTTTGATAACATTGTGCATACTTTTCATTTTATGACATGGGGCATAAAATGTTGGGAAATATTAGCTGGCCATAACATTTAAATGCATTTTTCTAAATTTTATCACTAAATCAAACTTATTTAAAAAAGAATGAGTGAAAAACTTGTTTATTCTTTAAGAAGTCAAAGAGCATTGCAGACAAAGAGATGCAAGCAAACTGTTATACGTGATAGGAAAAAACTTTTGTTTACTTTTCAACACTTTAAATTTCAATGATAATGCCACATTCCGAAAACATCATACATGCATCTGTTTTGACTATAAGCATTGAGGAAGTCAAATTAATACCCAAGTACCAAACTGATGAATTTAAAAGTAAATAAAGCATTTTTAATTTTTGTATTATTTAAAGGAAAGCAAAGCATTTAAAAATTGAATCATTGAATTGAAAAAAAAATTTAAACATCAACTAAATAACAAATTATGAGTTAAAGAAATCAATTCTAAGCTATAAGAGAAAATATTGGCTGAAAAAATTTGACAAATTTGAAAGTTATTTGCAACACTGTTATTGATTGGAAAATTGTTTAATTAAGTTTACTTTAAAAACTTCTCTTTATGTAAATAAAATATATTTATTGGCAATAATTGTGATTTTTTAAGTTCCTACTTTGAAAGAAACCTTAATATCTTGAGAGAGGCTCACGCAGCATCTTTTTCAGTTTCATTGACTTACTAATCTAAAATTGCATTGGATCCATATTTTGCCTTGATGGCATTGAATATACTTGCCATTTTATAATATTGAGTATTCCGATGAGAGAAAATTAGAATTGATTTGCTGCTACTGTTCTCCAATGGATTTTCTAAAAATGTTCACTAAATAAAAGATACTGTAAAAAGAATGCAGTGAAATCTTTATTTCTTAAATTATTCAAGGTCAAAGAGCATCATGAATGAAAGGACACAAGCAAATTATATAAATAGTTATGCATATGCAGCAATTATATGTATGAAGGTTGTCATAGTAAAGAATTTCACCTTTCCACATTAAATTGCAAACAGTTAAATACATTATTGATATTAAAAACATTAGAATTTAGATTCTGAACTTTGAAAACCTACTGATTGGAACTCAAACCATTGTTTTATATATAATACTAGAAAATATATCCAGCATTGCCCAAAATTTAAGATGCAAATATCCGATTAAAATTATACCTGAACTCTCAGTAAATTCTCAAAAACCAATGAGTGCTTTAACAATAAACCCACTTTTAACAACAAACAAAAAAAAAAGCTTATGTCCATATGGCTAAGCCATGACCACTGCACTTTGCACTTTATAAAATACTTGTAACTGCAATAGCTATCATACAGTAGCTCTGAACCACACTGAAAATGTGCACTGTTTTTCTCAGGATTTAAAGCAGGGATTAATTTAATTTATTCATTCAATTTTCCAAAAAGTAAATTGAGCACATGCACATTCAAAATACCAGAAGTACATAATTTTTAAAAATTCAAGAAAATTCGTCTATTTAGAGTATAGATTTCATTTAAAATTTGTTTGAATAAGAATTTTTTTATCTTTTCGATTGAGTTAAAGTGGAAACTTAGCAATAATATTTTCAATCGTTAAGGAACCAATTTGTTTCGTAATTTATTTGTGTGTTTTGCATATGTTTTGTAATTTAAGTGTGTGCTTGCGCAGCAGGTTAATAAGCCTTTTGAAAAATTTAATAAATTTAATTAATCCCTGACATAAATCCCATGCAATATCAGATACAGTTTCTAATTAATATAATTAACAGTAAACTAATAGTTGACTATAACACTAATCATATAGTTACTATTCGTTGATTTTCAAATGTAATAATTAAAATTGATTCTAATAAACATTATCTAATAAATACGAGTTTAATTTTAAATTAAAAAACTTATAAATTTTGAAAGTTAACTCATAATAGTTTATAAACAACTGACTTCTGTTAACTGAGAAGTATATCTTTCTTTCAAAGTATAGTAATCTGTTGGATCTTATTTTCTTTTTAAATTTAGAATCTGTTGAACTGATGATTGAGTGGGCTCAGAAAAATAACTTTTGGAATTTTTTTAGTGATAATACACTTCTGTATGTTCTACCATGCATTACAGATTTCACTGATGAAGTAATTATATTTTTTTTAAAATCACTTGTCTGTTTTAATTTTAGTTGGTTATGCATAAATTTGATGTTTACTTTTGTTGGCGATAGATTCGAACATTATGTGCTGACTTGCTGCTAAAGTATTCATTGTGGCCACTTATGGATGACTGTAATGGAAACAGTATGGACACTGTTACAGAGTTTGCCGTAATACTGTGCAACCATCCTGACTTCAGAAATAATGATGGAGGAGCTCTTATTTGCCATATTATTTTTAAGCGGTAAGATTATTCTTTATTTGGAGGTAAGAGTAGCAGTAAAGTTTTTCTTTCAAAAAAGTTTAATTAACAAAGTGAAACATAAATTTAAACATTAATTACTTTTAAAAGCATGAAAAGCAATTCCTTAATCAGATATACAAAACAGGACAGCTCATCAAAGCAATACAAGCTATCAATTTAAAATGTAAACAGCCAGTTTAAGAAGTTGATTGGATGTTTTTTCTCCAATTAAAATTGTAAAGAATCTTTTTATTGCTTGAACTTTGTTTTATGCTGCTCATTAGATGATGAAAAAGAAGCTATTAAAATATCATTTAGAGCAAAGATTGAACCAGCAACATCTCGATATCAAGACACTCTACCAATTGTACTATTTGGGCTATGAAAAAATTGGACATAATTGTAATCCAGGACTCTGCATACAATTTCATATACTAAGGTCAACAATAATTTTCATGTTTCCATACAAAGCTCAGCCCAGAACAGAACTCAAACTTGAAACCCCCTGATCTAAAGACAAATCCTCAAAATAAAAATAAAAAGTTAACTCAACTTTGCAGTAGTTTATGGCATTATAGATTGGTTATCCACTTCAAATATTAACAAATTGTCTTGTTTTCATTATAATCACAAGCATAGTGAGGGTGAGGATTTCTAAAGTAACTTATTTACATCTATCCCTATAACTTCACTGCCAGCTTGTAGGTGATGTGAATAATGCAATAGCATTATTCTCTTTGCTGTATGCCCCATACTAACTATCTTGCAAGCTAAAACAATATGACATGTTACTCAAAAAAATTCTCATTCACAAATAATTATGTTTCATTAATTTTCATAGTTGCTTTATATCTTTGTATGAGTTTTGATTACCTGTTTTATGAAAGTTGTGCTTATATAGGTTATGCAGTGAGCTCCAAGAGGAAAAATACTTCAAAGCTTTAGAATTTCTTGAGCATCTAGTTGCTACTTCTAAATTGCAGTTGGCAACTGCAAAAGAAGACTTTTTAGCTGCAGCAGTTTCCAAACCTGTTCATGGTATGTGTAATCAACCTTTTTCTAGCATCATGCATTTAATGTCTTTACAACATATGTAACTTATAAGTAAAGATGCTTATTTTATTTTTTCCTCTTCACAGCCATTAATTTAGAATTACCACTCTACAAAATAGAAAACCTGGAATTTCCATTTTGAATTCCAACTTGAATTCTAACTTCCATTTCTTGATCATAACTTGAATATCCCATATTTTTATATATCCAATTTGCTGTTTTAATAATTTATTACTTTAACAAGATAATCCCACTTTTTCAGATTATCATAATTAGGAAAGTTAATAATACCACATTTTTCCTTGTATAATTTTTTCAATTGTCCCTAATTATGCTTATAACCAATACTGATTAAAAGTGTCTTACTTTTTAAAAAATACAAGAAAAGTATCTTAAAATATATATTAATATGGATAAAAGTACCTGAAATCACTGTGAAACAGAAGCAAAAAAATTTTCTAAATACTCTATTTTATTTTCATTAAAACATTAAATTCAGAGGAAACATGTAGAGCTTGAATTAGATTTTTTTAGGTGCACACTTAAAAATATTATATTACAAGAGCATTAATGTAAACCCATAGCTGTTAACATTCCAATTTTAAAGATAATACAAGTTCTCTAAAAATTAGTGCAATTTAAAAATTAATGACAGTATCTATATATATAAAGAAGAAAAGTATGTATGCATGTATGTATGATTCAACATCACGGGAGAATGGCTGAACCGAATTTGATGAAATTTGGTGGGTAGTCTTGAAATAGCCTCACTTAAAATTTAGTTTTTGTTTTGAGTTTCTACAACCAGGCGTTCTTGAGATATTAGTGAAAAACGAAACTTTCGTTTGTCTCATCATCACGGGAGAACAGCTGCACCAAGCTTAATGAAATTTTGTAGGTAGCTTTGAAATATCCCACCATAAATTTAATCGAAGTTTCGAGAGCTCTACTCTAACTCCATGATTCCCAACAAAAAAGGTTGGACATCGTTGGTTTAAAACATGAAAGTCAATTAAATCTCTTGAGTTTTGTGGGAGTTTATTGAACGTATTAGCCACTTTTGAAAATCGCAGCTTTGAAATATGAATTTAAATGGAAACTCTTATCACCATGGTTTATTTTTCACAGGCTTACTTAACGAGGAAAAGTATTAAATCAAAATGGTTATTTAATTATCAGCATTTTGTGAGCATTAATGGTTATTTAATTATCAACAGTTTGTGAGGATTACTGGTTATTTAATTATCAGCATTTTATATCATGACAAGTCATTTGACTCTGCAGTGGACACCGATGATGTCGTTAATTACCCACTGAAATTTCTGAACTACCTTGAGCCACCTGGAATGCCTTCTCATATCTTGAAGTTAAAGAAAGGATCACCAATAATGCTTCTGCGGAATCTGGCCCCACCAAGACTATGCAATGGAACATGGTTCTGTGTCAAAAATATTTTAACAAATGTCATAGAAGCCACGGAATTAACAGGAAAGGTGAAAGAAGAGGACTTATTCATACCTCGCATACCATTGATACCAACCGACCTACCATTTAGCTTCAAACGAGTCCAGTTTCCAGTTAGACTGGCATTTGCCATGACCATCAACAAAGCTCAAGGACAAACCCTTAAGTTTGAAGGCATGAATTTAGAAAGTTCTTGCTTCTCTCATGGCCTGTTGTATGTGGCATGCTCAAGAGTAGGAAATTCACAAAATTTGTATGTTTTATCAAAAAATGTGGTTTACATACAAGCATTGCTGTAAAACCTAACAAATTAGGATAATGTCATTTAATTTGTCAATATTTGCATTGTTGCCTAGCGTTTAAGAGTCATTTTAGTTTTCCTTTCAAACTGTACATATTTCAAACTGCTCATATTGACTGTACATCAATTGTGGACACCTAATAATCACATTCCAACACGCTGCCCAGAGAACCTAGCTGCGAAGGGCATGCCGGAAGCAGCTATAACTTATATAACGCAATGATTTTTTTTTCTTACATAATGCAATGAATTTACTTCTTTCACAGTGAAAAAACAATGTATAAGATTCACGGCCCTATATGTTCCGGTGTAATTTTATCAGAGTTTTGCATCATAAATCCCGAGCAATGCCGGGTAATCGCTGCTAGTTTTTTATAAATGGCAATACATATGTTAAACATACACTGTAAAACAACATATTATTTCCCAACAGTCAAACTATAACCTTACAATTCAACATCTTTAAAATTAGTATATTTTCTCAAATGGGTATATGTTGAAAATTTGGCTTTTTAAAATGTTCTATCTATTTTTGTTCATTCATAACAAGAACCTTTCTGATTACTTTTAATGACACAAGCTCTCCAAGCTTGAGTCTGTAATTGTGTTCTTATTCTTTTTTTACCACACTGAATATCTTTTTCTCATTCTACATTGCTATGCATTATTGTTAGATCAGAATAGACAATATCACATCACAGAGACCAATCTTTTGTATTTCTGTATCAGCAGTCTGTATATTGCCTACTAATGCCCATTGACAATCTATTATTGTTTCTTTTTAAATATTTTTTGAAAGCTTATCTACCTGAAATTTACAAATTGCAGACTGAAGTTTGTCAGTTTCCTTCTTAACATTACCCTTGAATTTATAAAATTATGGAAAATTTATTTTAAAAATACAGGATATCAGTCAGGCGGGGAGGTGGGGGGGTCTCTTAATTTTCTACATTAACAATGCCTGCAACCAAAAATTCACCTTTTAATGGAAATTTGTGAACAATATAATCATTGCAAGTTATAAAATATTTTATAACTTACACATGAAAAGATGATTTTTCTGTTTTAAACCATAAACATTTTTAATGCTGCATTACCTATTGCAATGTTTGCATCATCTACATCTTAATGTTCTATTCATAAATATTTACAAATTTCTGCGAAATATTTTAACCAAAAATGGATGTGTAAAAATTGCTTATAAATCAAAATTATAGCATTATAAACTTGGCAATTATTTTCATCAGCACTGATGCCAAAATCCACAAAGTATTATGATCTTTTCTACTTCAGTAATTTTTGTATCAGTATCCAGTATAATTTTAATGCATTTAGTGCAAATAATCGCGATTGAAAATTTCCATAGTATAGTGCATGTATGCCAGAAATCAAACTTTTATAGCCTCATTTATTAGCTGCTAAATAAAAATGGCACAACTTTGGGTCTTGCGAAAAAGATTTTGCGACAACAAACCAGAATTTTTGACAGATTTTGACGAATTAAAAGAAATTAAGTGCACTGTGTACCCTTTCAGAAAAAGTTGGATGCACAATTTTATTTTCACTTGCACAGTGCAACTGGATATTTCAAGCCCTGGTGTAAAGATTATTGTATAGGAATTTTATTTGTAAAAAGTTATATATTGACTAGATAAATTATATGAGTTTTAAAACAATGCTTAATTGGAAGAAAATTGTTAGTGTTGTAAAAACCAGATAGCTAGTAGTTTAGAGTATCTGTGTTGAGTTTAGAAGAGACAAGATTCAATTCTCAGCCAAAGCAATTACTTTACATTAACTAGCTGAACTCAATGCAAAAATTTCTCAACTAGGAATAAGTAAATCAACAAATACAATATATATATATATATATATATTATACAGCATTCAGCATTTGTTTTCTCTTAGGCACTATTTCGACTTTCCAATTTTTAAATGACTTAATAGCATGCGATATAGCATGGAAAATATAAACCAACTTTATGAAAGGTTTATTTTGTTTAGACATAAAATCATGAAAATTAGCACCAAAAAATCTGAGAACATGTTGGAGATAGATGGATCTAATAAATGCTTATACTTCAAATTTGAATGTGTTCTCGAGTTAGGCAAAATGTTTGGACTAATCTGCTAATCGAGACTTGTTTAAAAATAAGATGATAGGAATTGACCAAGTAGATTCCAAGGTTACATTGAGGACAAATGGCTTCAATAAATGGCCATACTGCAAATTTAAATGTGTTATACGTTTTGACAAAAATATTGGGTAAATCTGTAAATCAAAATCTTTCATTTAAAAATGAAATCAAGAAAATGGGCCAAGTAGAATCAGAAAGCAAATTGAAAACAGCTATAAATTCAATAAAGGGTCATAATTCAAATTTGAATACATTCTCATGCCAGTAAAAAGTATTGGAAAAATCAGCAGATCCAGATCTTTCATTTAAAAATAAATTATGAAAATTGGGCAAATAAATTCTCAGAACTTGCTGGAAACATAAACAATGTCAGAACGTAAATATATACATTCTTCATATTTACAGCCTTAGCAATTAACAATGTGAAAGATTATACTGTATTATTGAGAAAAGAATTATTTGATGTATCTGTACTTCAATGTAATTTTTAATTAGAAATTGAGGAATTTATAGAGCAAAAGTGCTCAAATAGTTCAGTCATTTTATTTATCTACCTTGATTTCAGGAGAGTCTTTTATCTACCATTTTTTTTATCTACCATGATTATTTCTAGCCAGACAGTTACTTTTTAAAATATAAACAAAAATAAGTTTTTCAAATTAACTGTATAGTATTTAAAAGTATGAAGATAGCATTGCAGATTTTAAATGGTACACTGTCATCTAATTTAATGTGTTTATACAATAAAACCTTTCAATAGTGAACACCTTAGAACCTGGACAATATGTCCACTATTCGTAAGTTAAGCTTATGATGAGCTCTCAATCAGAAGCATAATACAAAAATCTTAATTGCCTATTTTAATTCAAAAATAAAAATTTGCAGTCATAAATTAAATTGTAGCATAGTACAATTTTATTTTAAAGAAGGTTTTCTTTTATTTAAGAGTTACTGAAATTCATTATTTAAGTTGTGCCTATGTTACTTAATTTTTCAAATATTCCAATCACTTAGCGTTTTCAGTTTAAAAAAATGCGTTTATTTTTGTTGATTGCCACTCAACGCCTGTTTTTCAATATGTATGTTCAAATTTATCAGCAGTAATAGTCCCTCAGAATCACCTTTATTAAAAAAAATATTTCTGATTCTTCACTTTATTTTACAGTATCTTTAAAGTCCTTTATGTTTTGTGACTCCTCTTCTACAATTGATGCTCCTTTTATTATATCACTTTCTGCCAATCTTTCCATAGAAACAAAATCATGCAAATTATCTGCTTCTTTGTTACTTATTTATATCGATGTTTATAAAAAAACCTAGGTTTCAACACAAAAAAAATTGCAACTTTTTGTGATCCTCACAAGAAGTTGCATTCCCCCCCCCCCCCCCCTCCTTGAATATACCAGTTTTTCGTTTTATTAGTCAACACCATTGGCCATTTTTTAGAGATAAGTACACAGAAATACATATAGTTTACTTTAGAATTGGTATTTTTAAACCTCCTTATTCATGGCAGTGTCTACTATTCACGGGTATCCATTAAAGAGGTTTTAATGTATTTTGGCAATAATAAAAATTATGAAAACACTAGTAACAAATTTTTAACATTTAGATTGATACTCTTAGACGTGATATTATTCTGATATATCATGTCTAAGATGATGATATTCGTAACATTTAGATGATACTCTTTCTTTTTTTCCACAATCATTCAGTGTACATTTTTTCCCACTTTCTCATTTCACTGAAAGGACATCTTTACTTCCGTTGGAAAGCAAGCAATATTTTGCAGAATTTTTGCATATGAAAAATACTTAAATCATGTTAAAATGAATAGAAAAAATTTCAAATGAGAATGGTTAATAAAAACCTGAAATGAGCCCTAAAAAGGTTTGAAATTAAACTGTAGATAAGAATAAGAATTATAAGAAGAAAGATATTTTATTATACTTACATGTAAACCAAGAATTCTTCACAGACTATATCTTATTAGAAAATGGCTCAGTTATGTTGCATCATGTTTCATCGATTACAACAAGATATAATGTTTAAACCATTATGGTTAGCTATAATGCATATAAAAATACCTAATTGATCATTCATTTGCTTGAATAATGAATAAATCAGATTCTATATCCCATAATAAAATTCCATTGTATTTTTTTAATTACATTGCAGTAATAAATCCCTTTAAATTAAACATAAATATAAATAGGTATAAACTAGAATAAATCCTTACATACAACTTTTAGACAAAAAATGAAAACTAATGTTTCTAATGAACATTTAATTTGATAATACCATTTGCCATCCTCTTTGATTTTCTGTCTTAAAGCATTTCCCTGTATAGTATATCGATTTTGTACTGTGAATTTCTTTCAGGTATGTTGCTTGCACTCCAATACAGCCTTGCTAATTCTGAAAACTTCATGGGACACTCTTACCAGTTTCAAGCAAAAAAAACTATGGAGTTGTTAAAAGGATCTATCCAAGTATGCTTTGATACAGTTGAATACATGTTAGGAACTATGAAAGGAGACAATGGAAACTATAATTGTAAGAAAGTAAATTATCAACATCTGATTTACTTTGTTAGTAATAACTTAAACTTTATTGTAAAATGAAATGTTTTTAATTTGTGCCGAAAACATCTGTAATTGTAGTTTTTGAATTAGAATTTTTTATGTTTTTTAGGTCCTTCTTTTTTGGACATTGATAAAGCTATGGAAAAACTGGTATTATCGAAAAAAAATTCTTATGCAGAAAATTCCACTTTAAATGGGGTTAATATTGAAAGTAGTGAAGACTCAGATCACACCTCTTTGACTGACCTTTTATTATCATGTTGCTGGCACTGTATTAAAGTGAGTTTCCGTATGCACTATCTAGTGATTTTAGTTTCATTTTACTATTTAATGAGTTTCATTTTTCTATTTTTTTTTGTTTGTTTTCATTTGTATCCTTATAAGAAAATTAATAACAGAAGTAAATGTATAGATATTTTTACAAAAATTAATCAATTTTACAGGCCTTTCAATGCTGTTTTCTGTTCAGGAAGTGTTAATTTTTTTTAAAGAACAATGTTTGTTTGGGTTTTAGAACATGCTGGCCTTATTTATAAGTAGCTGTTGATGTCAGAGTAAGCAAAAATTATTTTTATGTCATGTGATATGTACCAAAGAATTGCAGGTGGCTTTTATCTACTTCAAATAATAGCAAATTGTCTTGCTTTCATTGTCACCAGAAATTTTAAAGGCTGATAAGATTAAACTCTGAATATTACTTCTATTATGCTGTCGATAAATTTATAAAATATAACTTATTAGTTTATGTAACTGTATCTCAATTCAATGCTGGTGGGATCAGTGCAATAGCTCCTGGTCATAAGAAGCACCATCCCATTTATCTTCTAAAGAAAACAATTTGGCATGTTGCTCAAAAAGTCCATACTTGTTGATTTTACATCAGTCCCATAGTTTTTCAGTCCAACTCTGTCTCAATTTATTCTTTGATATTTTAGAGAACATTGATTTAAAGCAGTAATGAATGGAAATTATGTTACTGATCATTCTTTTACTATTTTTAGAATAGTTGCTTCCTGCTGTGTGAAATATCAGCATTGATATCATCTTTGAATATTAATTATACAGAGAAAAAGCAAATGCTGCAAGAAATATCTAAACTATATGCTTCTATTCTGATTGCCTGCCGACACAGAGTAAGTTTTATATTAAAATTTATCAGCACACATTTATTTGTATAGAATTGCAATGGAATAAAATTATAGTAGAATGATTTATGCAGCATGGAATAACTCAATACTAGTATATCCATGACAAATATTTCTCCAAAACGGTTTTACAGTAGAAATAAAATTAGCATGGAAATAATTACTATCAAATTTTCACCATCTATTTCTTCCTCTTTTATCATCCTTTTCTTGCCAATTTATTTTCAGCCTGTATTATTTTTTCAATCATGCAGATATAATTCTTTTTACTTGTATAAAACTATGATTCCTAAAAGACTCCAGAACCTTTTGCACCATATGCCAGTGTTGTCTTAATGATCAAAAGAATTCACCTGCTTATCAAATCTAACTCTACCTTATGATTATATTTATCACTTAATACTCCTTTTCCAGTGAACTAGATGAGTAAAATACTTTGATTTATCAGAAAAGCACAGCAAATTATAATGAACATGAGAAAGATGGTCATAGCCAATGTAATGGCAATTTGTACCAAATTTGTAGTTGATCAAGTGTCCATTAGTGTACATAACCTGCTGTTACCTTTGATGTATCAAATTCATTGTTCATTCATTTTTTATATTTTTTGTAAATACTACAAATATTGTAAACCGTCTTTTGTATCAAATTCATTGTTCATTCATTTTTAATATTTTCAGTAAAGACTACAAATATTATAAACCGTTTTTATTTAATACACCATCATGACATACATGAGAAGTTTTTCAAAATGCCATAGCACTTTCGGACAACATAGTGTCCATCATCAGTGGTAATAATAAAGAATTGACAGACATGAGCTTTCATACAAACAGAAATTGTGCCTACAAATTTGCATAGAGTAAATTGGATAAATTTATACTAAAATTAACACAACACATATTCAGGCCCCCCACATCAAATTGTGAGACAGGGTACCAGGTAATGTTGTGAGCCCCATGTAAATTAAGGGAGTGATTACACACACACACACCGGCATCCAAAAGCAATTTTGGTAAACCTAACTTTAGTAAAATAATTTTTGCTTTATCTTTTTAATTAATTTAAAGTTGCATTCTCTAGTTACAAAATAGTAAAACACAGCAGAAATAGTAATCACTCAATGAAACGAAAAATTAAATGTATATTCATATCAATTCATTCAATATCATTATTTGATCCACTTCTATTCCTCTTGCCACTCTTTTAACAAAAGTAAGATAATACACTCTGATTTTGTGTAGTAATCAATTTTTTGTATCAAAATCTCATATATGCAAAGTTTCTCATTTGTGTGATAAACGATTTTTTTAAAGTAGATAATAGTAGTTTGGATCTTCTAAATCAGCTAGTCTCTATCATAGGGGTACGAAAAAGTTAATTTTACTTAATATAAGAAGGTATGTAGTGGGAAATTTAAGCTGCGGACAACGAAGAAATTTAGTTCAGAGGCACTTCAGGACCCGGACAAATATAACTCAGCGAATTTCTTTTATTCGTATTAGTTTTTTAGTTATTTTATATTGAAGCACGAATTTCACGCAAATTGGTTATTTAGCGATCGAAAATTTTGTCACAGAGTTTTTATTTTTACACCATCGAATAGATCGAATAACATTCTTTCCAATGATATTTGAACCGAACCGAACCCGTAGAACGAACAACTCCTTATATTTATTTATTTGCTGTGTAATGGCCTAGCGCCAGACAAGCAGCATTTGTAAACATATTCATTTATTTATTTAAAATACATCAAAATGTGTATATTTTAGATTATTTGGTACTTAAATATGTGTATATATCTTCGTATTCTAACGAAAAAAAAATTACTACATTGTTTTAGTTTTCGTGAATTTTCATACAAACACATAAAAATTTTAGGTATCGTTTATGAAATGCATATCTTTTTTTTCTCCCTGGTAAAAGTTTGAGCTCATGAACGTCAAAGTCTTTGAACTCAAGTCTTCTCTCCTAAGAAAGGATTCCATTTTGTTTCTTTTATTTATTTATTCTTTTTTCCTGCTTTCCACAGTTGCGAAACGAAAGGAAGAAATGAGTTGAAAATTGAGGCGGTTTGAAAGCGATATGGAAATTGAGTGGTTTTATCTGTAAATGTATTATTTAAGTAGCAAAAGCTTATTTAGGACCCAGGCAATGATGGATTGATTTGTTCTAGTAGTATGTAAATGTCCCACCGGAGAAGAAAAATGTCCTGTTTGCATCCTATGATCTCTTGATATGATTAATTTTGTAGTATGACAGATATCTGAGACCTATATCCCTTAACTATTTTTAATTTTGTATTCAACAGTACATTAGTTGTAAAAATTTCTACAACTATTATGAGTTATTTGATAATTTGGAAGAAACTACAACTTTTCTGTAAATTTTAATTGTTTTATTTACTTCTCAGAGAAAGAAAAAATTATCCACAGGCCCAATAACTAAAATATCTGATGTATCCAACACAAAACTTTACCAGAAAATGAATATATTTTGATATCCATACACAATAAAAAATTAGAATTTCCTTATGACGTGAATTGGCTGAAAATAAATGTACACCAATTAAAATAAATATACCTAATCATATGGAAATCATTTAACTCTCTTGAGAGATATTGTGCTCGTTGTGAGAAAAGTAAAATTTCTAATACTCAAAAGCGGTTTGTGATAAATCCTAAATACATTTATAGCTTATTTCTGGTTAAAAGTACTTAAGGTATCCACCCAATTGATAAAAAATATCATATTTAACTTTTTTAATTTTTTAACACAGATAAAAAAATTCAATATCTGGATGACGGTACATCCTATAAATGATGTCATTTACTTTTAAACGAAAAAAAAAATATATTCAATATTAAATCTCTATTTCTGTACATATATAGGTAATATTATTATTTTGTGTTTTATCAGTTTTAGGAATAAATGTTTGAAAAAGCCATGTCTGGTCCAATCTCACTGAAAATCGTTATGTTTAGGCGATAAAATAATCAGACGATACTTTGTTTGAATATTTCAATCTGTTCGAGAAATCTTATACTCCCAGATATTATTGAATTACTAGTTCGTTTTGGGCATGTTTTCAATGAGTAAATCAATCCAAAAGTTTTATACAAATTTTAAATATACAAATATTTTACAAGAATAATTTTATAAAACTATATAAAATTCTGTTAAAATAAAAAATCAGATGTGGGCAGCAAATGACTTTCCCTGCAGACTTATATTCACGTTCTCTTTATTTTAATTAAATTTAATTCCCTTTTCATTCAATTTTCGTTCTCATTTGGTAACTGGAGTTATTTTCAAATATGGCATAGAGAAAATACGAAAAAACTAAAATATCTCGAGAACGGCTAGCCCTAGTGTAATGGAGTTAATCTTATTCTTTTTATTGTTAAAAATTACGTATAAAACAAGCATTTAATGGATATATTTGAGTGTACGTAGTTTTTTATTTTAGATTTTGACAATTTTTGCTGGCCATTTTTCAACTAAAGACAGTTATTTTATTCTGAATCGTACCAAAATCTAATCAGCACACCAGGGTAACCCACGAGCGACATATCTACTGAATTTTGTGAAATTTGGTCAATTAGTATTTCAGCTAGAGTGGATACATGAGGTATTTGCAGGCCATTTTGCAAAAAAAGACTGGTTCTTTTATCCCAAATCGTACCCAACACTAATCAGTACCAGATTCGCCCACAAGTGACCAAATTTTATAAAATTCGGTCAATTAGTTTTTTAGTTAGAGTGGATACAAAATCTGCACAAACACACACACAGACGTCATGCTAAAAATATTTTTTTCGTATTCTAGAGGTCTCGAAACGCATAGATCCGTCGAAAACTCTAGTTCAGATTTTCGGCATGATCCCAATACTTTCCCTATACATTACCATGTATTGCAGGGAAAGTAATAACATTCATTCTAAGGTCAAGACTGTACAGCAATCAAAAATAATGTTGAAAAAAAATATAAGAATTAAATTAAACATACCTTGTGCTAAATTTTCTTAATTACAAATAATTAATTGAAGAATTTATATGAGTGATAAACTATTACTAAATAAAAGAATTTTTTACATTCTCTTATACTGAGATCTTTCTCATCAACGCAAACTGAACAACTTCGTTTCCAGAGAACCTACTACTCACATGAACCTTGCTTAGGAACATTCTGTTAGGCAGAAGGTCTTTCAAAGACGACCCCTCGGCTTCCAGGATGATATGCAATGCTCTGCCGTCAGGCATCTACCCAAAATGTCCTCCAGAACTGCAAAAGAGAGTTAGTAAACTGGACACCCTCATGTGTTAATTGCTTTGGGACAACTGACCATTCCTATAAGATCCTATCTCATTTGTATGGGAAGGGGAAAAGACCTCTCTAGACAAAGAAATGACCATGACACAGTGCTCACTCTCTGCAATTTTTTTTTTCTTTTTTTTTTTGTAAAGTCATTTATTTTATCAGTTCAATGCTTGCAAATTTCGGAAGTCAAATAGCAAACAATTATTTTTATTGCCCTGGGAATCAAAGAGGGCTCTTTGATGGAAGCTGGTCCCTCGTAAAGGTTCTTCCCCTCCTTTCAAAATCGGCCAATTTACGGGAAGTATTTATTATTGTGTTGATGGCATAGCATACAAGGCATCTTCCTTGTATGCTACAGGCCCCCGTCTTTTTTTTTTCTTTTCACTTTTTTGCAACAAATGTGGAATCAAAGAAATAGAACAAGTTCCCTCATGTATCACATGTTTAATTTCTACAATTCTTTGGGTTTTATTTTATGGTTTCAAAAGACTTGTGTTTGCTTTCTATTATTTCTATACTTCTAATTTTATAATTGCACAAAATATGCTATATTGTATCATAAAAGAATTTTTATTATATATATAAATTCATATGCACAAATAATACTGTAAAAAATATTTTCTCCAGACACCTTCACAGGACCCTATCTTTCGCCGGGCCCCAGTACCATGGTCCCAACTGACCCCCCCTTTGTGGGGCCCTGCACATATTACAAATAATTTCAAGCAAAATAATTCAATTCATTTCAAAACCCATGTACATAAATAAATCAAGCCAATTCATAAACAATCAAAAAAAGTTCATGTCCAGTAATTGCTTATTATTGCCACTGATGATGGACTCTATGTTGTCCAAAAACGCTATAGCATTTTGAAAAACTTTTCATGCACATCATGATGGTGTATTAAATGAAGATGGTTTACAATATTTGTAGTCTACTGAAAATATTAAAATATTTTAGATGTGTTTTGCCATACTTAAGAATTCATTTTTAAATCCATAATTAAAAATGTATATTGGTAATTATGTTAACTTTTTCTTTAATGTACATATGCATCTTTAATGTATATATGCAATAAAGCAGAAATCTGATAATTGTCAATCAGGTTCCAAAATCTTTTTTTTTAACTTTAAAATTTCTAGAAACTTTTGCTTGGAGTAAGATTTTGGAAATGTGTTTTAAAATTTCTAATGGATAACAGCTGTTTGATGTGATTAATGGAATTTTAATACCTTTTCATTAGGTTCACATGTCAGAAATGGCATACAGTTTTATTTTTGTTTCGCACAGAAATCGAAACTAACATTAGGAAATAATATATGCATTACACTTAACTTACTTTTATGTGCTAACAGAAGACAAAGTATTTTTTAAATTTTCATTCATATTAATAACTAGCAGCATACCCGTTCTTCGTACGGAGTATATAATATAAAGAAACTTATAATTCGCAATCATGTGCAAATTTTGTTAAAATATTGAATTTATTGCTCCTAAAGAGAAGTTTCAGAATATCTGTTCTCACTATGCAAAATTATCTTCACGGGCAGATCTGAAGAATAAAACATCCTGGCCCCTTTTGTAAGCAAATTTAAAAAAAAAAAAGAATTGAATCAATATATGCAAAATGAAAGCACTAAAATTGTATAGGACCCGTACTACTTATATTCGCGAATAATAGAAGATATAACCTTTATTAGTACATTAGAAGATTACCCGTATTACAATATGAGTCTAAAAAGTTTTTGCCAAAATAAAAGAGATGAAGTAATAAATTGAAAATATCAATAATCCTCGTAATCTTTATACCAGGAGGTCGTAATTGATTCCAATATATGCCAATATATATCAAAACATATGCCAATATACCTGTACTACTTTTATTCTCGTAGATTAGAAGATATATCCGTGTATTTGTAAAAAATTACTCGTACAACGTACAATATATGAGTTTAAACAATTTTTATCATAATAAAACAATTGCATAATACCAGTGCCGTTCCTGGGGTGGCGAACGCCTGCGTGCAAGAATAATTTTGTGCGCCCCTATATACTATGCTTAAATTTTGATGATAAGGCCAATTTTCATAATCATTTTTAGTTTGAGGTTTAAACTGAATAGTTTCCTTATAGACTAAAGTCACTTTAGTGTAAGTGTTTGATTATGAAAATGGGCGTAATAAAATAAAACAACGAAAAAATATGACAAAAAATTTATTTTCGACATCAAATAAAATAGACTATTAACGTACAATATAGGTCATAAATAAAACACGTCCATTCGGAAATTAACAAAAAATCTAATATAACTCAATTCACTCAACTGAGTGAATTGAGTTAAAACTCTCAAACGGCGCTCAACGCAAACAAATCTGTTAACTTGAAAATGTGCAAGATCTGTCTAATACCTAAGTACCTAATTATCAAATAACAAGGTAGTTTTAGAACATAACACGTCTTGCTTTTGCAGATGCAAGCTCATTGATCATTTCATTGTGATCGATGGCTTCACATATTTTATTTTCGATTGAAATAACAGCTAAATCTGAAAGCCTTTCCTGGCACATCGAAGTTCTCAAATAAGATTTTACAAGTTTTAGCTTTGAAAAACTCCTTTCGCCAGACGCAACAGAAATCGGCAGCGTCAAAAATATCCTTAATGCTATAGACAGGTTTGGAAACAAAGACTGCAAATTTTTCTTGGTTATATAATTCAGAATATCTATGGGTGAGTCTGAGGTATTGCGAGAGTCTTTGACAGGGTTAAGGATTTTGTATGATGAAATTTCATTGTACAAATCAAGACCATCAAATTGAAGTTTTTTTTGGAGAACTTTTCAGAAAATAATATTTTTTGCACCTTCGACCTCTCTGAGGCACACGCCGCCGATAAATGCATAAAAAACAATAACATGTATATTATTTGTCGAGCGAGCCGCCAAAGGCGAGCGGCATGCTTTGAAGATATGCCGCCGCCCGACGGGCGGCGGCGTACGGCTTACGGGCTTGTCGGCACTCGGCTTACGGGCGGCGCCCGTAAGCCGAGTGCCGACACGCCGACAACAGATTTTTTGCATGTAAATTCCAGTGTAGAAGCAAAGTGTAGAAGTTACTTCTTATATTAGTTTACTGTTTCTTCCTGTAATCAAAGTTTACAGCTTTGCTATAATTTGATTTTTAATACCTTTAATGCCGATTTTTCTTCCAATTAGAAGTGCGTTTTTGCAAGAGTAGCGAATAGTTGAATTTGGCGCCCCTTAAATTGGGCGCCTGCGTGCGGGGCATTCGCTGCATACCCGCCAGGAACGGCACTGCATAATACCTTGAAAATATCAATAATCCCTGAATCAATAATCTCCGAAAATATCAGTAATAATAATGTTTAAACCTGAAAACCATAATTGATATTATCCAGTCAAAAATGCTATGTCAATGATATTTATTTTATATACATATCTTTATTATTCAAATCGGAAAAGATGTAATATAAAATCGTATGCCGCATAACACATTGGGTCCGTTGCTAAGCGACATGATATCTTTTGCTTCAAATAAATTGATGGAAATCATATCGTCTTAATAATGCGATCTCCATGGAAGGTTCGGCGACATTTTAGTCAATTTAGCGATAACTTAAAAAATCGCCAAATTTATCGCCAAGTGGGACTGTAGAACTGATAGTCCCATTTTGCGACAAATTGGCGAAACATCATCACAATACTATCCCCTAACAAAACACAATTATTTTTATTTATTAAGCGTGATTTTATCAATTCCATGACATTTTTATGGACTCACAAATACTTTTATCAATTTCGTGATATTAAAAAAATTCGTTAAATGTGTTACTAAGTAGGATGGATGGATTGACTGACAAATGCTACCGAAACATCATTTCAGTACTCTATTCTAAAAAACAAATCATTGATTTGCATTAATTTTATAAATTTGGAAACATTTCCGCTAATTTAGTAAAGTTTAAGAGAAGTTACCAATTTATTTAGAGATATTCCGCTAAATTCGTAGCTCTGAATTTGCAGATCTGAAGAATAAAATATCCTGATCCCGTTTGTATATACTAAATGAAAACATTAAAATTGTATTATAAGATACACCCATTCTACTCTTTTTCTGTTTCAACAATCGGCTAAATGAATTTATTGGGTAAACACAATATATGAGTTTATTAGCTAAACACAATATAAGGGCTGGAAACCTCTTTGCTAAAATAAATGAAAGTGATGTACGCAGTCCGCAATTTATATAATTAAAGAACAATCAAATCGTTCATTTAAAAAATATATTTTTACATCCATTTATTTATTATTCAAATAGAAAAAATAATAATAATTATTAACAACACATTTAATTTCATTCCGTTGCCGAGCAACATGATATAAGATAGAATCTTCCTCATAAAATGCGAAATTTAATAGCCATTTTGATTTCTTTATACTTTTCATTGTTCAGTAATAGCTTGTGAAATATAAACCAAGGAGATAGATTTCCCATTTAAATCATGTTTCAAACAATTCATGTTTTCAGAAAGTGACTAATTAATGCAAAAAATCTCCCCCCAAACTCAGAGATACAGTTTTAATTCACTTTCAAACGATTTTCAAGCTTTTCGTTTGGATAAACCACGGAGTTAGAGAGTAGAACTCCTAGAAAAAAGTTTCGTTTTTCGTTAATATCTCGACAACCCCTGGTCTTAGATACTCGAAACTTGGGCTAAATTTATGGGGGGCTATTTAAAGGCTATCCACAAAATTTCATCAAATTCGATTCAGCCGTTCTCCCGTGATGATGAGACAAACGAAAATGTCGTTTTTTACTAATATCTCGAGAACCACTGATCGTAGAAACTCCATACATGGACTAAATTTTAAGTGGGACTATTTCCAGGCTACCCACAAAATTTCATCAAATTCGGTTCAGCCATTCTCCCGTGATGACGGGACAGACAGACAGATTTTCATTTTTATTTATATAGATAATAACAGAAATGGCAGGTAATACTCATCAAAAATGATTAATGAAGTTTTGTTTTCCACTTACCTTTTAATAGCAAAGTTTTGAAAATTGAAATAGATGTAAAAAGAATTCTAAATAGTGTTCTTCAACTGACTTAAAATTGTTGTGTCACCATCTACTGAATGAAAAGAATGATTTTTCGGGTATCATCGTAATGTCACCTATTCTCAGGGACAAACTTATATGAGCAATTTCATAAAATAATATCATTAAGATTTTTACAAATAAGGAATTTTTAACAAGTTAAAATCATACTTTCTTAAGCTTCTCCAATTTATTTCTATTACTATGTTTTTCACAGGTGCAATTAAGGGATGAAAGTTCTACTCAGCAGTGAGAGACAGTGACAGATATGTCATATTTGCAATTTTTTAACTCAAAACTATATTTAATATTATTGAAAAATACTTTTTGTTGAAAAATATGTAAAACAGTACTATTGTAAATGAATAGTACTGCAAAAACTATTTATCTTATTAGTTTTTTTTTTTTTTTTTAACTCAAGAGACACAAAATTTACAATTATCAGAAATTCAGCCTTATTTTAGCTTCTAAAGTAATTTCATTGAAACTAATTAATGTACTCTAATGTTCATACTTATTTTCAATTCTTTTGTTTCTCATTTGAATAAAATTTATTCTATTTTAGGGTGTTGTAGAAGCGTGTTGCAATGCTTTGAACAAATTTTGTACTAGTCTTCTGAAAGACAAAGCCATATATGAAGACATTACTCTAGGACTTTTAAAATCAGTATGAAAATTCATTTAATTATAGAGTAACTTACTAATAATGAGAAATTCGAAATCTCAATGTTCATTTGAACATTTTTTTAAGAATATAAAACTGAAAGAATATTTCTGTGTGGGTATGTGTGTGCGTGCGTGTGTGCATGTTTATTTTATTCTGTATTGGATGAAGATATTTAACAAATATGTTTATTTCTCATATTTTGTCATGAAATATAATTCAAAAAAATTTCATTAAAGGTTTTTGAAAATTTGGAAGACACCAGTATGGTATCAGTGACACGGAGGTCAGCTGGTCTGCCTCTTTTGTTTCAAGCTGTCGTTTCTAGTGAAGAAAATAATATTAATGTAAGTTTAAGTGGATATCTATTTATTAAAGGAACCATAAATTAAAAATACAAGTATAATATTTACACCATAAATAAAAAATGTATCATTTTTATAAAATTAGAAATTGTTTTATGATTTTATGTAATTTAAAACCTCAACTACTTTGCATTCAGTTAAGGTACATAATTAAACCAGAGAGTTGTATAGCACATTTAAAAATATTAATTTATATTCATATTCATGCTTTGTGCTATACTTATGCATTTGTGGCATAGAGATATCTATTTCATCATCATCATTATCATAACTCATCATGCCTAGTGGCACATAAGGCCTTCAGCTTGCATCGCCACCCTGGTCTATCCTGTACCGCATTCCTGACTTCTGACCAACTCGCCCATCCCATCAAATTTTTGTCCTGCTCCACCAGTCTCCTCCAAGTAAGCTTGGATCGACCCCGAGATCTTTTTCCTTCAGGCACCCAAATAAGTGCCACAGCAGGGATGTTATGCTGCGGCATTCTCAAGACATGTCCAGTCCATTTCCATCTGTGTTTTTTTATCTCTATCTCAATTTCTTCCTGTCCAGTACTCTTGTAGAGTTCAGTGTTAGTAATAACATACGTCCAAAATCCTCCCAAAATTTTCCTCAGACATTTAGTCTGCCAGGCATTTAACTTGTTGCATTGGCCCCTTGTTAATTTCCATGTTTCAGCTCCATATAGTAAAACGCTTTTCACTAAGAAATTAAAAAGATTGATTTGGGTTTTTAAATTAATATTAGTAGTTCTCCATATTTTATTTAGTTTTCTAAAACAATTCTGAGCTTTTGCAATTCTTATTTTGATTTCTTCATCTGTTCCACCCTCCTTGTTCACCAGTACACCAAGGTACGTGAAGCTATTTACACCTTCAATTGATTCATCATCTAATTTTATATTTTCAGAAGTTTTTAGATATATCTATTTGATCATTCTTATAGTTAACATAAAATAAAATACTTTCTGCTCTAAAGTTAAAGAATTACATTCAAAATATGCATATCTCATTAGATAGCTAAAGTAAAAATGCATGTACAGTGAGCCATTACATGTACAGTGAGCCATTACATGTACAGTGAGCCATTGCATGAACAGTGAGTGTAAGAAAGTCATTTCAGCTTGCTTACCCCATTGAAGATGTTGTCTGAATTACTATTAAGTGCTGCTTTTTTTTTTAAATCACTCTGATTTACTTATTTTTAATATTCAACTCATTCATTATATATTGAATGCAATCTGTTATTTTTATTAAAATCAATAACGGTTATTTTGTTTATATATTTTTATTTGTTGCTTAACTTTTATGTATGAGTACATTTACATCCTTGAATAACATTTCTAATATTTCTCTTAAAATAATTAAAATATGTATTTGATACCTTGATTGAATGGATCAGTCAGCATGTCTAATACATTTTATGAAAATGTAAAGAAAAACTGTGCATTAACTATATATATATATATGTATATATATATATATATATATATATATATATATATATATATATATATATATATATATATATATATATATATATATATATATACATATTTGTTGATTTGGATTTGTTTATGCAGAAACAACTATCTCTCAAGCAAAAACTATACCCTATGTATACATATATGGGGAAGCATTTTTGTACTGGATGCTTATCGTCCTTAACCTCCTCAGAATTACATTCGCAAGTCTAAGCCTTTTTTGCTTAAATGCCACTATGAACTCAGAGATTTTTTGTCAAGTAGAATATGCATTGGAATTTCATTTAAAAAATTATAATTTTACCAGAATGACTTAATTTTTATATATACAGCAATGAAGCACTCCCTAAAAAATAATCCGATCATCTCTAAATTTTGCATGCAAATTCTTTATACCAAGTATGCAAATGATTAAATTTGCAAGGCCAATGAGTGTTAACTTCAGTTATAGCGCACATTTCTACTGCGCAACTAGCATGCTATAAAACAGGTTAAAAATGTGGACAATTTATCTTTGCTCGTTATCCGTGTTTCAGTATGGTGTGAGGTGCTATATATCTCTTATGACAGCAAGTCACCCCCTAGACATTCTGCTTACAACTTTAACAGCTCAACAATATGTCGTTGATGAAATCCTGTGGCTGTTTGCATTACCCTTCAGGGTACGTCATTCTGAGGCTATTTTCCAACAAGATAATGCCACACCACATACGGCTAGAATATCTGTGGACTGTATCCATGCTTTTGATACTGTTCCTTGGCCAGTGAGGTTACCAGACCTTTCGCCAATCAATCATGTATGGGCCATGCTAGGCCACCAGATTCGGGCACCCCAAAATGTAGCAGATCTGGAGCAACAATTGAGGAATTCCAGACAGAATTTTCACAGGATGGCATTAGGAAACTTTATATACATATACAGACATATACAGGCATGCATTGTCGCCAAGGGGTGTTTCACCAATTACTGATTTGAAAATTCAATGTGCAATTGCTAACCATTGATGATGGGTCCTGCAGCCTTGATTTTGTAATCATTTCATTACCTGTGTATGAGCTGTATGCATATTTAATTTCAATAAAAACAGTCACTTTCATCATGGTGCTTCTTTTTTTTTTCTCAAAAGAGTGTATATATATATATATATATTTGTTTATATTAATGTATATAATTACAAAATATCAATATAAAATCAAAAATTACCCTTTCACAGAGTAAGTCAAAGTACATTTTAAAATATACTTTGAAGTGCATAGAAACGTTTTTTTTTTTTTTCTTAATTAATGTATCCATTCACACATTTAAAACTTTTTTGTATATGTTTGCTTTTTCAAAATTTTATTATATAATAAAAGAAATTTTTTTCTAGGTATGAATTTTTTTTCCAAATCATTGATTACTGTAAAACAGTTTATAGCCATTTTTTAACTCTGTAGCATCACTGTAGCAAATATTACTAATTTCACTACAAATTTGTTCATATTTTAAAATTTTAAAATTTACTCTAAAAAATATTGGTCATTTTACCATGAATAATATATCTGAATGTTATAAATTACTTATTTATACCCAATAAAGTTGCCTTTAAGACTTCTCTTACTGGGGAGCATCTCTATAACCTCATTTTCAATTGAAAGTTTAAATATTTGAGGCTTGCAATTTAAAAACAGCTGATCATTCAAACTCTCTGACTAATTTGTTTACATAAATAAATCTACCTCCTTCACTATACCCCATCATGAATCAAAACTTTCATTTTAAGATTACTGTCCCATTGCTCATAAGCTCATTATAAAATTATTTCAATTATACAATTAATATCATTTTTAAATTAAAATCATTTTTCTGTCACAAATGACTATAGGATATAACACTGTTTTCATGCATGCCTTATATATGTGTTACTAAGCCCCATCTAAGATCTCATAAAAGGGGGCTATGATTGAGTGGGGTTTATTACAATGCTGAATTACATTTTGTTAATATGCCCCCACCACCACCACCACACACACACACACACACCATTTATGTTTATGCATGTACTAAGACTTGGGAGAATTTTGCTGTTATATACTGTGATGTTGGTCCCATAAGAATTATAAACCTGAAATACTTTGTACTTTCGGGTTTTAGTTTTATGTATCTTAAAATTGCTTAAATTTATGTTGTACTGGAAACTATTAACTTTTGTGGGTATTCAGTTCCTTGATGTTCACTTCCCACATTATCTCAAAACAATTCTGCTAAGTGTTTTTTTAAAATAGAATCTTGCTTAAATTATATTGGCTCAGAAATGAAAAGTTTTTTATTATTCCTAGGATAACTGTCATTTTAGTTTCTATTTTCTGAATTTCTTATAATTATTTTGAAGCTGTTTGTCTAGAATTCAGTACTTTTGGTACAGAGCTTAAGCAACTGGATACTTTTCTATTTTCAAATTTTGTGATTTTAAATTTTCTAAATTGTGAGAAATAATAGAAATTGTAAAAAAAAAATTATCAAGCATCATTTTAGAATAGTTTATCATGAAACTGAATAATTAAAGTTGATGATTGTGAGGAAGACACAACATATGATTGTTGATCATATTAAATTTGCCCTCAACTGATGCTTAAATGTCATATTGAATATAAATTAAATTACCTTGCAGGAGAAAATAGGGTGAGAGTGGGGGTATTTGAGGGTCATAACCACGATCTCTAGAAGATTTTAAAGGCACTGTAATGATTAAAGAAAATTTTTGACCTTTAATCATTACATTCTCCATTACATCCTAATGTGCCCTAAGGTTAATATTTAATTCATAACTGCCATCCACATTTACAAAGTATTTCATTTCTTATAATATATAAAGAAAATATTGTTTACCTAAAAAATTTCAAATTCAAAATTTTAGCAGAAATATACATTTTAAGACCTGGGTATGTTTTAAATACCAGGAATTTTGTCCTATGAGCATATATGTAAAGTGTGAACATAATAACTCAATTTATGTGATTATTGTCAGGAAATTTTATATTTAGAAAGTTTGTATAAAAATAAGAATTAAATATAAGTAATTTTCACAATTACTTCATCAGATTAAGTAAAATAAGTGATTTGCACATTGAATTTGATTAGATTCAAAATACAAGATTTTGATGACATTCTCTGTGGAAAAACGATAGTAGATTGCAGAAAATGAATAATTAAAGTCTTAATCATTTTCCATAACTATAAGTGCTTGAGAAAATTATAAAAGTAAAAAACTGTTCTTAACAAACTTCAAATTGACTAAAAATGCAAATTTGTTTTTAGAAAGTTCATTATATTATAAGTACTGGTTTTTATTAAATTTGCATTGTATTCCAAGATTTTTAGAAAGGTATTCAGCTCTAACTTTACTCATTTTTCTGTATATATGTGCAATCCATTTCATATGCTACATTATTTCATGCTTCTCTAATTATCTATACATATATTTTAATTTTTTTTTTTCAGAGAAAACTTTTATCTTATACTGTAGAAAATTTGCTGAATTTAGTGAATAAACCATTACCTTCTAAAGAAACAATCAGTGAAAAAACAGATTTGCCTCAAGCTCATTCCTACCACATACTAAAATCACTTATTTCAGATGCAAGCCTTTCTCAGTGCATTCTGCCATATTTTGATACTATCATACCAGTCTGCATATCTGGCTTTTCGTCATCAGTTTGGATAATCCGCAATGGAGCATTGCAGCTGTTTGGTAATTTTTCTGAATATTTTATAATTATAACTATACTTGCACCGAACCTTACTTGAATACATTATGGAAGGTATAGTAGCCATTTTACTCAGTTTTATTTATTCATATGCATATTTGGTGAAATTTTGTGCTTACGGCTGCTGTTTTACTATTTTGATCCTAATTTACTACCTGTACTGAAGAAAAGTATTTACGAAAAATATACCAAATGGTTTTATGAAATGTTGTTCTTTGCCATACATTAGCAAAATATAATTATAAAATAATATTGTTTTATAAATCAACTCCAGTACTTTTAATCTTAAAAAAAATTGCAGAATAAATCCTCTGAAAACGAGTTTTTAAATCTGAGATATGGTTGCCATAAAATAAGATTCACCAAAAAATACCAAACGAATTCAAGTTTTGAACAACTATTGATTCTGGAAATGATAAGGCCTTGCTTTATTGAAATATGGTTAGAATTTGAAATGCAATTTTAGAAATTCTTCAAATTTATGCAAAATATTAAGGATTTTAATTATTTATAATGTTAAATACATTGGACTATGTTCTGTATCAGAGGCTTGCAGTTTTTCCTATACTTCTCCATTGTCAAGTTAGGGTTGCCGCAAGTATGGTAGGTATCCATGGAAAAACATCAGGATAAAACTTTTATACGTACAGCCCAGACTGATGCTAAAGTAATGCAGCTAAAATAACTTCGTTCAGAGCAGCATACAGCACAAAATTAATAGTATTAACCGATTTTGAAGGCAAAGACAGCCTTCATCAGGACATACAAGAAGTGCATCTTTCACTTGTGAAAGAAAGATCGGCAACTCATTAAATTACATTTTATTTTATAATTATACATATGCAAGAAATGCAACCTTCACTCCCAAGAGAAAGATTGGCAATAATTTTATAATTATATGACTAATACCCTCTTGGGTGGGGGCTAATCTTGTGGTCAATAAGTTTAGTTTCTAATCACCCTCCATGAGAGAAATAAGTATTTTTTGAAATGACTTCAATAACTCTCACATAGTAAATATGTTTAGCCACTCTTCAAGATTTTCCTCATATGGGAACTGTGTATACTCCTTGGGATACAACACATAAACGTGTTTCACAATGAAAATAACTTTCTTGAGAACAACATACAACACAAATTAATAGTATCAACCAGTTTTGAAAGCAAAAACAGCCTTTTTCATCAGAACCACAGAAGAAGTTCAATCTTCATTCAGAAGAGACTGATTGGCATATGAGTAACAAAGAAGTCCCACTGGCCTCTGAAGTTCTTTACTACTCACACTCAAAATTATATTATTTGATAGGTATATACAGTAGAACTACATATAGTGATATTCTAAATATAATGAAAAATTATGAATTAATTAGTGCAATGCTAATTGAAATCTAATTTGCTCATGTTTTATGAGCAAAATTTTGAAGTCCTTATATTTAGCGAACATACAAAATTGCCATACATATTAAAAAAAGCAGAAGAAAAGAGAAAAATCTTAACTTTATTTATAAATGATTATAGAAATAGAAAAGATAATATATTTTAGAGGGTTATATTACAAGATTTAAGCATCAGTAAAAAATGTCTTCCACCCATAACCTGGAAAGCACATAAATACCAAGTTCTAGGCTATGACAGCTGCGGAATTGAAAACAGAAATACTAGAAAAAGTTTGTATGGATGATCTTTTTCTTGGACCCAGACCATCCGACCTACCCGAATGTGTAAGGTATCTGTTTGGAGGGCTGGGAAGTACCACAGTGGGGGAGGCATTCACAGGAACCGTACCCTCCTTCCTCTATCACCAACCTCTCTGAAGGATTTATGCACCCACGTGTTTAATGTAATCATACTCCATGTGAACACAGCGACAGTTTGGATAATTAAATAATACAGATATGGATAACACCATTCTATTTCCAAATTGCCTGTTTTGAGCTAAATTCATTCTCTCTATAAAAATAAATGAAAATATTTAAAGTCACAAAAAAAGTTCCTTTAATTCCTGAATTATTGCTATCTCAGTGATTCATCGAATTTAAATAAAATATTGACATAATATTCATAATATAATGCCAAATTAATAGGATAATATCTTTCAAATTTACAAAGTTAGAAAACTCAAAAAATATATGCACTCAGCTATTTCCTCCCATCAAAAGTTTCTCCTCAAGAGTTGGGCATTTGCAGAAAGTCAAACATCTTTTGTTATGTAAAACTAGTTACTAGCCAGGCAAAAAATTAAAAAATATTAATTATATATAGAAATTAAAACATAAGAAAGAGTGAAAACTTATAATTTAGCATAAAATAAATGAAAACTTATAATTTAGCATAAAAGTCATAATACATATTTCTATGCACTGATTAAATTTCAAAAGTAAACATTTATTTTGATGTGCATCTCATGCATAATTATGCATTTTGATGAACTCTGACATAGGATTTGAATGATTTTTTGTAGACTTGTGAGATGATTGATTAGTGATTGTTTGAGTGAGTCAGGATGGATGAATTGAAAAACAAGAAAGATCAATCATGCTTAAAGCATTGATTGTGAAACACTTTCCAACTTCAATGCAATTTTATTTAAACAAGTCTAAAATGCAATACATTCCTCAGTAATATTTTAAAACTTATCACAATACTACATTAATTTATTATATTTGACAACTTAAACCTTCATTGAAAAAAATGAATTTCATTCAAATGACGGCATTGAAATATAAATTGCCTGGTTTAAACATCTCTAAAATGCGATACATTCCTCGGTAATATTTTTAAAACTATCATGATACTACGATAATTTATTATATTTGAAAACTTCATCGAAAACAACTGAAATTCATTCAAATGACGTCATAGAAAAAATAACACACCTGGATCTCTCTATAAAACAGCATTTCATTCATAACTTTTTCACATTCATTTAATTCATCACAATACTATAATAATTTATTTTATTTAAAAATTAAGACCATGGAGCTACAAGTAATTAAACTCTATGCTTAAAACTTCATCGAAAAAAATCATCCTTTGTAAAATCAATGAATATTTCATTCATATCAGCTATGCAGACTCCATGGGCTAAATAATTTTGTGTTAAAGAAATACAGCAATTCTAATACAACTCATTCTACATATTTTGCTGTTTACATTTTACATAAGTGAAAAATAGGCTTCGTTGTAGAAATAATCAAATTTGGATGATCATTTAAACTCAAATATATTGTAATTGCATTGTTTCAGTATGTAGATGCACAGAATTTAAGCAAAAATAAAGTGGTTTTAGGACGGATACAACACTCAATATAAATTAAAAAGAACTTAAAAAATCACAATTTTGAGACAAGATGGATGCCATATATCATTTTGAAGTGGGTCATGTGATCTTTTCATATCATGGTCACGTGATCGCTTCATATAAGAGGTGTAATTATTATTTTAATTTTTATTTTAAAAACTACTGAATATATTTCACTGAATTTTTTTTTATATATTTTATGGAACAATTTGAATATTACCTAAAATTTTCGAAGCAATTTGTGAATTTTAAATCTGCTTAAAAAATGTTTGAAAAATTAGGTCCCATAGGGCTCAATGTATTTCATTTTTTCAACCTGGGTTCAATCCAAAACTAATTGGGTGATATTATTCATTTATATTCCCATAGGTCCTACAGACCGTCTGAACAACATACTAAAATTTCATTTTGATTAAGTCATTTTTACGGCAGTTATCGTGCTAACGGACAGACGGACAGACAGACAAAATGAACAAAGTCATAAACACTTTTCAACTTTGTTGTAAAGTGTTAATAAATATACAACTGAAATGTAAATTTTTCTATCATTTATTCTGTGTTATCATTTTTTTTTTGTGTGTGTGTGTGCTAATTTTTAACACTTTACAACAAAGTTGAAAAGTGTTTATGACTTTGTCCATTTTGTCTGTCTGTCCGTCTGTCCGTTAGCACGATAACTGCCGTAAAAATGACTTTATCAAAATGAAATTTTAGTATGTTTTTCAGACGGTCTGTGGGACCTATGGGAATATAAATAAATAATATCACCCAATTAGTTTTTTATTGAACCCGGGTTGAAAAAATGAAATACATTGAACCCTATGGGACCTAATGTTTCAAATATTTTTTAAGTGAATTTAAAATTCACAAATTGCTTCGAAATTTTTAGGAAATATTCACATTGTCCCATAAAATATATAAAAAAAATTTCAGTAAAATATGTTAGGTAGTTTTTTAATTAAAAATTATTTAATATAAGGAGAAAAACAAATTCAATTAAATTCTGACTTTTGGGATATCCTCCAGAAAGAAAAAAGAGATATATTGTATAATAAATATCTTTTCAAGAGTTTAATTATTTTGTATATGAGAAAAGCTTCACATTTTAAAATAAATTTGGTAGATAACAATTTTTCAATTTTTTTTTTAATTTTATATACCTCTTTATGATATACGTATTTGATGGCATTTTTAATGCACTTTCCTACGTCCTAGAGAGTTAAAATTTGGTACACAGCTTAAATTTGTAGAACATTTTATTCTACAAAAATTGGTGGATCTATAAATATAGATCCTACAATTTTTTTCGAAATAGCCTGCAAATAATCCCCATTCACTTCTATAAATCATTGTTGTAATGTTGTTAAAAATTCTGATGTGGGCAGCACATGTGTTTCCCTGCAGACTCATATTCATGTTCTCTTTATTTCTTCAATAATAATTTCAGTTTATCTGCACAAAATAACAGCCATAAGTATTTTAAATGACATTGAATTTGCACGTTAAATTTAAATTTGGTTCTCATTTGATAGCTGGACTTATTGTCAAAGGTGGCTTAGCGAAAACGCGAAATAACTAAAATATCTCAAGAACAGCTAGTCCTAGAGTAATGGGGTTAGTCTTATTCTTTTTATTGTCAAAAATCACGTATAAATTGGAATTTAATTGATATAATTGAGCACACGTAGTCTTTTATTTTTATATTTAACGATTTTTGCAGGCCATTTCGCAAAAACAGCCCATTCCTTTTTCCCGAATCGTACTAAAATAACCTACAAGTGATTTAATTTTGTTAAATTTGGTATATAAATCACTTGTAGGTTATTGAAATATTATACACCAAATTTTGTTAAATTTGTTCCATTAGTTTTTAACAAGAGTGGTTAAAGACAATTTCTGCCGGCCATTCCGCAAAGAAGGCAGATTCTTTTATTACGAATCGTACTATAATCTAATGAACATCTGGGATTCCCACAAAAAACTTACCTACCATACTTTATGAAATTCGGTCCATTAGTTTTTCAGTTAGAGTGGATACAATATCCTCACAGACACACAGATACACCATTGCACACACAGACGTCTTCCTAAAAATAGGTTTTTCATGTTCTAGAAGTCCCAAAACGTGTAGATCCTTTGAAAATTTGAGTTCCGATCTTCGGCCTGATTTCAATACTTTGAATACATACACACACACACATATATATTATCTGTGTATCTGTGTATTATCTGTGTATCTAAATTCCGTGCCTACGCAATTACAATATTGTGATTTTAAATGATCCCTAAACTTTTATTATTTCTTCAACGAAGCCTAATTTTAACTTATGCAGAATGCAAATATCTCAAGCGATTGTAAGGTGAGTTACATAAGAATTGCTGAATTTTTTTCACACATAATTATTTAGCTCTGGAATCTGGAATACAAGTTATATGAATGAAATATTCATTGATTTTGCATAGAGAATCAGATGATTTATATTTCGATACAGTTTTAAATATTTAAGTATAATAAATTACTGTAGTACTGTGATAATGTAAAAGGTATCCCCACTGAATGTATCACATTTTAGAGATTTTTAAATGAAATTGCATTTCAGTTGGAAAGTGTTTCATAATCAATGCTTATGCATGATTGATCTTTCTTATTTAAACTTATCTTTGACTCATATATAAGTAGACCCCTCCCCCTACTGTAATAGTGAAAAAAATTCCAAAAATTCTCAGCTTATGCATGAGCATATACAGTAAAAAAAGCTGAATGCTCAGTTCAATCTGCAAATTTCAAATTTTGATTTACTCAATTTTAAATTTTATAGAAACTTTATGACTTTTTTATAAAAGGCATAACTCAGATTTGTCATTTCATAATGAGTGTTTATTTATTTATTTATTTATTTTTTTTAGTGTTATTATTAATTTATCTAATTTGTACTTTAGGAGTTATTTTGCCTAGAGTGTGTGGTCAAAAGAAGGTTCGGGATGATGATTCTGAACACAATATGGTATCTGCCTTTGAGCTGTTTGCCCGATGTCCCAGTCTCAAAGTGTACCTCCTTCAGGAACTTAGAAAATGTGTTAAATATCATCATGAAAAAAAGCTTTGTTCAGAATTGGTTCCTGTGCTGTCTCTTCTTGTGAAATTAATGCCTGAACAAGAAGAACAGAGGTCTTAATAATTCATAATTCTTTAACATTATATTTTATATCAATATTCATTCGTCTCTTTCTCTGATAGACCCTGTTGGCTAAAAATAATATTCTATTACCTTCAATATTCACACAAGTAATTCAATATGAATTGTTTCTGTGTTTCAGAGAAAGCATAAGTGTTATGCTTTAAACAGTCTTATTTACTACAATTTGTAGCATCAAATTACTTTTGTTTAGGGCCTCAAGACAGTAGTATTTGTGTGACCTCTATGTTTATGGTGCACATAATGCAGCAATTTTGAATGACATATTTTTAGGCTACATATGAAAAAAATTGTTTTTTTCCTACATAACATGCTAATTAATACTGGCTAAATTAATAATATATTTTTAAAATAATATTAACTGATAAAAATAAAACCGAAAATTTTTAAAAATAATTTTTTTATTATTATTAATAATAAACATTTTAAAATGTGATAACATTAATAAGAAGAAATTAAATGATATTCAAATGTATAAAAGTTAATTTAAAAAATATTTCACCTTCTCTTTGTAATAAATCCATCTATTTTTAATCTTTTATCAACATCTTTTATTATTATAGATATATATTTAATTATCAACACCAATATGGCATATCTCATATTTTCTTTTTATTCAAAATTTTCGACAGGGCCCCTAAATACCGAGAGACCCTGAGCCCACCTTGGCCCAGTATAGGCCCAAGACTATTTGTCATAGCAAATAAGAATTTAATTTACCAATATTATATTAAACAAATATTACATAATCATTATGTAATATTTTTGTCATTTTTCTGACCTGATTTACAGATTCCAGAGCCTTATATAAAACTTTCAAAATGCTGTATCAAGCAAACACTATTTTTCTTCCTGATTTATGATTTTTAGGGCCATATTTAAAATTTCAAAATACTGTGTATTTTGGTTCATACATTCCAGATACATTTTGTAATTTATTATGTAGGTATATTTAACTGACTTCCTAAATGGATGCTCCTATAATATCTCACCTTTGCAACCTCCACACTAGTCCATTAAGTAGAATGTTGCTTTTATAAGATCTGTGCCTTAACCCTTGCTTCTGTGGCAGCCATCTTGAATTAGCACAAAAACTCTGACTTCCCTTCCTTGGATATTAAAAAGGAGTCTTCAGTGCTTAACAGTAGTAGTATGAACTATGAATCGCCATATGTACTATGTAAGAAAATCCCTCTTCTCTGTGTCCATCCTATGAGGCAGCAAATTTGGCACAATATTGCCAACTTGGCCACTTTTGAAAAATATCACCAAATTGACATTAATTCGTTGTCTCGGAAATTTTAGTTTAATTTCTTTGATAATCACTGTAGTTTTGAGGGAATTATTAATTTTATATTCTTGATTCAAAATATAGAACGTTTCATTGTTTGTGAGACAGGTACATTTTGTTAGAGGGTCATAAATTAATTATGTTCTGTTAGGGGAAGGTATAGTAATTATGTTTAGTTAGGGGATTGTATAATAAATAATTAATAATATTGATTGGAAAAAGTGCATATTCACCTACATCTGAGATATTATGAGTTCAAGTGCTGCAACAAGTGGTTGAGAGAGAATATTTTATATAATTTAATACACCCTATCATATTTAATATCTAGTGCAAAGTATTTGCATAAATGTAAGTAATAGTTTTAAAAAGTGTGTAATCATAATTGACAATTAAATGCATTAATTTTATACTTATTTTTTTTAACTTTAAAATTTATAAAATGTTAAATTTAAAACTTTTTTATTCTGTTAAAAACTTTAAAAAATTACACTTCACCCCACCTTGAAAAAAATTTTGGCTGTGCTATTGAATTAAAATATTATGTTTCAGTTAATTTTTTGTGTCCTTTACTTGTAAAATTAAATTTTTAAATGATATATGACTTTGACCATTTTATTTAGGGCATTCATGGTTGACTTTACACCTTTACTACTGGAGCTTCTTAACATCCCAGTGTGGAAAGTAAGGGATCTGGTATCTTCAGCCCTCTCTGTGATGCTGACTAGCACTGAGGTTATGAATTTGTTGAATGAAGTAATATTAATACTTAAAATTTCAGCTGTAGATAAAAATAAAATACACAGTATATTGCTTGTAATTCAGAAGTTTTTAAGAAGAAATTGCAATAAGTAAGTTAAAATATATGATTTTTTTTTATTAATGCATTAAACGTATTAATTTTTTTTCATATCCAACATGATTTTCAGATTTAAAATTGTAACAAAAATTATAATTACAGAATATTACACTGTAATTTAACTTCCGTGAAAGCTAATTATACTTTTGATATGAATAACCTGTATGCTTGGGATTTCTGTTGTAGAAATCGAAGTGTTATGAAACCTTATTACTTTGAACCCTTATACCTCCTAACCTAATAGACAAATATGTAAATAATTTTTCTTGCTTTGTTGGAAATGTGTTCCAGATTACAACTATATAAAAATAATTTCAATATTTTAATATGTTAAACTTTTTTGTCAAAAAAACTTTAAAAAGCATCTATCTGAGCAAGTATGTTCTTTTCATTTTTCTTACTTTTACTAGAAATACCTTCAAAACTTTGAAAGATAGATATAAATAGTAAGTGACAAAAATATGTTCCAGGACATTTAGTATAAAAATCTATATTTGTTTTTTAAAACAGCTCTTATAGTTTGCGAGTCATCGTCTTGTCAAGTTAAAGAAAATTGAACATTTTTAGTTCATTAAATCTGAAAGTGCTAAATATGCATAATATGCAATAATTTGTAGCTCTTTGAAAGCCTTATAAGTGTGTATCATTGAATTTTGAATCGAATTCTTAGTTTTCAAAGTATAGTGATTATAATTTCAATACTTTAGTATTTTAACGTATTTTTTTAGTAAATTATGTCATGATTATTGTAGCTCAATCTTTTTACTTACTCCTTGACAAAATATTGGTTCATAAACACAAGATATTTTATTTTGTTTAAAAAAATTAGGAGATTAAATGAACTTTTTCTAATTTTAGCATTTTGTCAAGTAATTCAGATGTACAAAAATATTTAAAAAATATGTACCCACTTATGGAAGAAAAGTTGAAATGCCCATTGCTGTCAGGAATGGTTATAGACTTGATGTTATTGGTTTCAGAAGCAAGAAAAGATTTATCAATTCTCAAATGCATAGAAGAATCCAAATATTCTAGCAGAACATCACAGGATTATGAAGTATATAAATTATGCACTTTTCCTCTTTGAAATATTAACACTTTATCAATTTCTTTCATATTTATTTTCCTATCTAGTGTTTATAAATTAAAATAAAATTTGATTTTTCATATTGGCATTTAATGCAGTTTGCATGAATTTAAATAACAAATTAGTAGTATAGTTATAATAAAAACTGTTAACATTCCTCCAAGCCTGACATTGTTGAGGTTCTAATTCAAGCCAGATTTATACAAACTTTCATATTCCTGAAATTCCTGCTGCTAAGATTATTCATACATTTTACTCGGGGGGGGGGGGGGGGGAGTTCATTTTCCTCTGTTTTAATTATCATATAAAATTGCATTTATTTCATCTCGAAAGGAATCAATCCCATAGGTGTAGCCAGGATCTCGGAAAGGAGGTGGTTATAACCGAATGAGGGGTTACAGTTCTGGATGGATTTCAATGGAGGAAAGTAAATCTGTAAGTTATTTTTAAACTTGTAGATTTAAAAATCTGCATTGAATTACCACATTTAATTTCTTTCATTTTTTCACAAATTATGAAACTTCGGAAATTTCAAGTTTAACATTAAAATATATCATTCTGTGTAGTCATTATCAGTTATTGGCTTTTAGCAGACTTTTTTTATTTGTATTTAGTTATAATCAACTTATTCCAGCACACACTTTAAAAGCCAAACTTTGGGAATTTCTTCAACTTTCTCGAACTTAGGGAAGTTCAATTTTGTAAAATTTCTATTCTGTGCAGTCATTATCAGTTATAAGCATTTATCAAATTATTTATATGTATTTGGGTGTAATCAGATTATGTTGGCATCCACTTAAAAAAGTAAAATTGATCCTTTTATTACTAATCTAGCATTCATCAGTTTTCTTATTAAATTCCATTTTAAGAAAATTTAATATCCCTGGTGAAAGCAAAAGCTATTTTAAATGACTTTTGGGTGAGTGTAATTTTTAGTAATTATAAAGTAAAGCCAAGAAAGGGCTTTTTAATCATACTGTATGGTTTATTAGAAATTACATAATGCAGAAATTTATTATTATATTAATTCTCCAGATTTATAAAAATATAACTGATATTAAAAGTATTTATTTCTTATATGTGTGGTATTTTGATATGTACAAATTAGGACAAGAGCGGGGAAAGGGAAATTTAATGAGTAATTAAAGAAACAAGTATGAAGAAAGGAAGATTTTATGAGTGTTTTGAGCTGGTTTCCCTTAAACTAAGAATTTATTCCATCAGAAAACTTGTTTTAAATAAAAAATTGTTTGAATGAGGGGGGAGATACATAATCACTCAGGGACTCCCTAACTTTATTTATAATTTGGTCCTGAAAGAAAGGCCCATTTGAATCAGAAATGTGTTTTCGATTATGACCCCATGATACTTAAAATGTCTGAAAAGGCAAAAGTATTTACATTGAAAAAGCCAGAGTCTTTTTCTCTGAGTATTTTTATCTCATTAAGATTATCACATTATAAATCTAAATGTTTCTGCAATCAAATTTTCATGTAACCTTTTAATGCAAAACTTTTACATTTTAGGTTGGATTTGTCTTCTATGAAAGTAAAGTTATGTTAGCTTGCTTGAAGTTGTGTTCTTCCTCTGATTTGCCTGTTTTCCTCAAAAAACTGTCATGTAAAGACAAGCACATTCAGATTGTTTGCCTTCAATTTCTTTCTAATAGGCTAAATTCTGAAAAATCTGCAGGATTATTCTATGAAGATAATTTAAAATTATGGAGAGACATTTTTGTAAGTAGATATTATACATTGTTTTGTTTTTGATGGATAATGTAGCCATGGTATTCGTTTAGAAGAGGTGACTTTAATTTATAACTTATTTTAATTATTCAATCATCATCCTTAAAATGTATTTTTTATTTTATTTAGAATGGTTAAAGATTCTCCACATTTTATTTTCGTATGTTGTTTCATGCTCGTGTATTAATTTAGAAGGCAAAACAAGGTTTGGTTCCAAATCAGATGATTACCAGCCAATTTTATCATACAATGACAACAAATTTATAAGTATGCCAAATGATCCCAGACAAATGTGCAAGTGCCATGGTGTTTCTATGCACAGTTTTGTCATCAACTTTTTATGATTTTCTGTGAAAGAGAAAAACTTAATTTTTTCATTCACCTTTGATCAAATGATTTAGCAAATTGAACACATCTTGCATAATTTAAATCTTATTGTGTTTAAGCTAATATTTTAATATGTTTAAAAATTAGTTATCAAATTGTGTATCAAATTGTGCATCAAATTTGATATAATCCTGAAAAAATTCAGCTGATAATATTTAGATGAGGTGAATTTGGAATAAATTAGCCTAAGTGAAATAAAAATTTTAATAACAAAAAATAAAAAATGTACAGTATAATGTACAGTTGGTGAGCATCAGTAAGCAGGGGGCGGAGTTCCTAGTGTTGAAAAAAAATACGAGAAATTGTATAATCAAATGTGGGTATTTATAACTTGCAATGTTTCCTTGAAAAAAGTCAGCATATATCAGTAATGCTGTGCTGTGCCTTTTTCGACATCAGCATATTGTGAAAATTACAAATACAAACTTTAAGGATTAGTAAAAGTTAGGCCGTGATCGTTAAGCTGAAAAACTAAAAATTAAGTCATTAAAATCAACCACTTCACAAATAAAGAGGAAATTTAAAAATATAAAAAAAGATATTTATTAAACTTAACAAAAAAAGGAGAAACAGTTACAGGCGATTACACCCAGGTTACAAAAATGTTGGAGAACTAAGTTTGGCAACAGTAGAATGATAATACACATAATTGACACAAAGGAGTGTATAAAAGTGTAAGAAAAAACTAATAAAAATCAAGTCCACCTTTAGGAGGTGCGGCATACCCAAAGTCCCCCTTTAAACGGTGAGACACAAAATAAAAGGTATACAAAAAGAACCGACATTCTAGTGAACTAGATGAAATTACATCCAAAAGGGTGTGTAAAGGAAAATGTAGTGTGTATATAAAATAGGTAATAAAAATAAAGAAAACTAATTTAAAACAGCCCTTGAGGTATCAAACTAGATATAAAAAAAATATCATTTTCTCTTAGAAACAATTTTTGTTAAGGTTTGGTTTCCCCTTTTAAGAGGTGAAGAAAAAGGAAAAACATTTTTGTTTACTAGGCAATATTTTCGGCTTGAATCCACCTTTAATTTAAGATTTCTCCGTTTAAGAGGCGAGAAAAGTTAGTTCAAGTCCATTTTTATTGAACGGGTCAGGAGTTTGATGATTACTGAAGGTGCTCCGGATGGAATCTTCCTGAGTACTTTAAATGGAGAGGACTTACCCCCATGCTGAGAGTGGCTTGTTGCCTACCAGAGAGGAGCTTTCATGGCCAATTTACAATGGTCCGGTTGCCTGGTCCCGGTCATCAGTGGCTGGTAAGGAGGTGGTCCGCTGTCCAGGGGCCGGCATTCGGTGGAAAGGCTGGATGCGTTGGGCCCGGTCTCCCGGAGAATTTAGGTGAAAACGGTGGGAGCCTTTAGCTTCGTATCATAGAGTTGGGCGATGAGGGCCAAAAACATAGGCTGGAGTGGAAAGAGCTTTCAGCTCAAAAAGTGAAGAATTTAAGGCATCGTATTCCCGGCTATTAGCCTACGGAGCAGGTGGTGACTCATTTCTCTCCGAAGGAAGAGAAAAAACTAATCTCCTTATCTCATAATGGTGACGTATGAGGATTCGCTCAAAAAAATAGCTCCATCTTACGATCCTGGTGGGATCTCCCCACAAAAGTTGAAAAGTTTCTCTAGAACCAGAAAATAACGTCTCTTCGCTACTGCTGCATCGTTCCCGAGTGAGGAGCGCTCTCTGACTTGGCACGAAGTTTCGAACCGGCAACCTCCTTTTGGCGGCGCCAATCCGAATCTAACGCGCCAAGAGTCCGCAAGCGTCCGACGAAACGTCCACATGCTAGGCCTAAAAATATCCTCTTATAAAGCTAAGTGCGCCAAAAGTATCTACCCTACGCCACATGTGTAAAAGTGATCAGTAACTTAATATGCTTGTTTACAATGCCGGGACGCTTGAAATTAGTAGCGTCAGGGCAGCCATATTGAAAAAACGTGAAAATCTATAAAAAGGAACTTTGCCAAAATTATAAAAACCTTTCTAGAAGGTGTAAAAATATGTTTTGTGAATGAAAAAAAAATGATGTTTATGATTTGTTATCAACATATACACTTAATATTTCATCATATACAGTTATAACATAAAAACAAATAATTCTCCTTAATCCTGGGTGCAATAAAGCAATACATAGTCTGTGATGTTCTTTTACATGGAATTGTTTACAGATGACTTCGTAGTTACATTCAATTGCTTTCAGAGCAAATTGCACGTTTGGGAGGGGGAAAATTCCAGTCTGCCCAAGTATAAAAATTCAGAAAAGGTGCATTTAAAATTATTTTAAAGTCCTGTTATGCAGGTAAAGAATTATTTAAATTAAAGTTAGTTTATTCTCACCTTTTCAAGCTAGAATGATCTTATTGACCTGAGCAATTTACTAGAAACAAAATTTATGACTATTTACTTATTAATTTGATTGCTCAGCTTCAATTTCTTTTAAAGTAAACACAAGATTAAGTTAAAGTTCTTATTAAAATAAAAAGTGATTAAGATTAAAAGTCCTTAAGATAAAGATCATTAACATATATATGTGAATAGCATTTTACTTTTGAATTCAATTACCTTTAAATTATTGCTCACTTAAAATTATATAGTACCAAGAGTACATGTATTAGGTTTGAAGTATTAATAAGTTAAGAGTTATAGGATTAAATTAATTTATTAGCAGTAAAGCAAATTATTTCTGCTCTTTCTCAAAAATCCAGCACAACAGCTGTCTTTGAATATCAAATCCTTGTTCACTAATATTCCTATGCAGGGTGTTCTTATGTGCTTAGAAAAAAAGACTTGGAAAATTTCATTACTCTGATGTTGAAGTCAATTAATTTTTGGCAATGACTAAATTATGTATTGAACAAAACAAACACTCTTTCTTTCAGTCGAGAGTATTTTAAACAATCTGAAGGACTTGCAATGAATAATTCTTTGTCTACGTTTCTTTGTAATTCATGCAATTTTTTTTTTTTTTTTTTTAGAAAAAGGTGTTTCGAAACATATATTATTTAAATGCTGGTATCAGTATGTTGATAATACTTTTATTCTTGTTGAAAATCCATTCGATCGCTCCTCTATTCTTAACCTTGTTAATTCCATTGACCCTCATATATTCAATTTACACTTGAAATTGAAATGAACAATAAACTTTTCTTTTTAGATGTTCTTGTTTCTAGAAAGGATTCTTTGTTTAGTACTGTTTTTCAGAAATCTTTCTCTGTTTCTATGCCTCCACATTTTCATTCATACCATCCTCATCAACAGAAATTAACTGCTCTTTACACATATGTATACCGTATGGTCTACTTATGCTCTGATTCAATTTATTTAACTTCTGAAATTAAGTTCTTGAAATCTTTAACTAAAAGCAGGGATTTCTATTCTTCTATCATTGATAATGTTTTGTTCCTAAAAAGTTGGTAGATCTTGCCTTTTTATTCTCCTTTAAGCTTTAAAATTTCTAGAATTTTATCAAGATTTAATTTTAAAGTTGTTTTTAGGCCAGTCAATAAATTCTAGTTTCCATCCGTTAAAGCTGTTGTTCCACCCTTATGTAAAAGTGATATTTATTCTGTTAGTTGTAAGTGTAACTTAACCTACATCAGCCAAACAAAGAGGGCTCTTGAAGAATGTATCAAAAAATATTCTAGGATGGTCGTTAAGCAAGAAACATCAAAGTTATCAATTACCCTACATTGTTGTTCTGAAAATTATTCATTTCAATTTTCTAAGGCAAAAATCATCGCTCATGCTCTCCTTACATCTGAACTAGATTTTTTGATAGGAGCTTTTATTAACTTGCTTCTGCTAATCATGTTAATGATAAATCAGCAGTTCTGTTTGGCTCCAAAATCTAAAAAAATGTCCTCCATATACATTCTTGACATCAAATATTAGCTCATATAACTTCGAAACAATTTTGTTTGTTTTTTCAATTATTTAGTTCATTTTTTCGTAATCTCAATTTCATCCAATAGTGGTTTAAAGTTGTTTGTTCATTTGCTACTGGAATTTAGTTAATAATGTTAACTCATATAGATTCCATAATTAGTTACTTCCTTAATTTTTGTTCCTATTCTTAGTTTCAGTATCTAGCACTGGTACTTTTATAGTAGTTTGTTAATTGGTTATTTGAATATAGTTGATGAAGTCACTATTGCAGCACTCCGAAATCGATTGTTTCCCCCACACTACCCCTGTATTTGTTTTTTTAATTAGAAATTTTTATTTATTTGAACTCTGATAATTTTGTTATTGATAAATATGCAGTTCCTTACATCTTTGTAGTCAGAAAAGTATTCTTTTTACACATCTTTGACTTTAAAAGTAGGCTCATATATTCTTAGAGTGTGTCAATACTTTTGGAATATGTAAACCACCCAAGGAGCATATGCATAACAAATGGTGTTTTTTACTTTGTATTGGACATGCAAATGATTTGGGGGCAATTTCATTTCTATGTGGTAATCCTCAGTAAACTTTAATTTTGCCTCCAAAATCCTAGCTATACCACAACTGTGAAAATTAAATTATTTAAACAGTGTATTTGATACTTTATGGTATAAAAACAGAATGCTTTATTTGATATATTTATCACAGAAATCCATAATTTATGTTGTTATTTTTAGGAGAATGCTGTTTATTTTAACTTACAAATAATCCTAAAAATACACAGTTTCTTCTTCAAATCTGTTTTATAAAAATAAAAAATGATTTACATTTGATAAAAGATAAAAGTTTAATTATATATCCTGATACATGCATGTTTCCATTCTAAATTCTTCAAATTATTGCTATTTTTTATGATTTATAATAGGTAAGTTATTGCACCTAATGGACAATACATAAGAAAAAGTTATAGGTAGCAGTTCACAGACTTATAATTGTGCATCCTTTATTATGAGATAAGTAATTTAAATTAAGCTATATTGTACTGTAGCATTTTAAACCTAGCTAATTAATGATAATACTATTCTTCTTCCTCTCTCACTGGGAATACCTAGTGTTTCTAGAGGTTATCTGCAAATCTTGTAAAGAACTGTATGTTTCTGAACTTTTGTAAGCTTATGATTATTATAAACAAAAGTATTTAAATAAAAGAAAATAACATTATATAAACTCATTTGATATTATTACTGACTTAGCATCGTTTTTCTCTTTCTCATTAGTGTTGTTTTCAGACTGTACTTATATTTTCTATTTAATGATTATGATTAAATTATTTATTGAATAAATTTATTTTGTGTCTTAGATGTCAACAATAGATTTTATATCACCTGAAAATCATCCAAGTTTAATAAAAGAAGCTCTTGAACTCATGATTAGTTTGTCCAGTGATTGGCCTACTGGAAAAGTTATGTTAGGTTCATGCAGTGATTCTGTTATCAGCAGGTTGCTAAACCTTCTGGATATGCAGTCAGGCCTTACGGTGTCTGCTCTCTCTTTCACTATGTGGTCGATATGTATCAAGGGTGTTCTACACCAGCAAGCCCACAAGTATGTTTTGTAAAAGTTAACTTTTGTATTTAGAAAAAAGAAATACTAGTACGAGTTGTCAATTTTGTTTAATCACACACGATTAATTAACATGGTCTGTCATTATATAACTACACCTACAGTATATTTTGTATCTCAGAAACAAAATTCATAATTAATCAAGGTTATAAATTAATCAAATAAATTATGAGACCAAGTGTATTTATTACAAATAAATTCAACTAGTTTAATAAAAAAAAAAACATCAACATGATTTAATTTTTATTCCTTATTTTGGCACTTTCTCTCATTTGTTTTATATGGGATCCAAATATGAAACTAAACCTTATTCTAAACTAGTTTTATAATAAAAAATAATAAATTGCATTTAAAATGGCTTGAAACATTATATAAATGAAGATAGAAAAAATATTTACATATTTACTCCCACAGTGCCTTTTGTGCCTCAAAAAAAAAAATAATAATACAATAAACACTCTTTTGCATTCCTCAGGGGGGACGGTACGGCAATAGTGGCCTATGTATCCCACACTACATATAACTAAAAGGAGTTTAATAGAGGAAACAAGAGTAATGAAGAGAAGTTTGGTAGAGGACAAGGGTAATATCGGATAATAGTAAAATAGCCAACAAAAAATCATAACTGAAGGTAATTAAGAGTTACAGATGAATTTGGAGAGAAGTTCAACTTTTGTATGTAATTTTAGAATTAGTCTTAATTTTTAAAATCAATTTACAGACCAATCTTATTTTACTATTTACTTTAAATAAATATTCATTCACATTAAAATTGTTCCCATATTAATGCTTCTGTACACTTTGTGTTCACAATTCTGCAAAGTTGCTAATAAAAAACAGTATTTTAATATATAGTTTTGCAAGAGTAAAATTCCAATCTTGTTCATCTATTAGTTTAACCACAAACATAAATATATCGAGCATTCGAGTTATAAATAGTGTAATAGACTAAAAAGTCAAGCTATGTCACTTTGTAAACATGTAGTAGATATTTTATTTGTCTACTTTTAATTTGTTAATCGAATTAAAATTATTTCATGTTCATTTTTAATGAAAACTATGCAGAATTAATTCTTTGGATGCTAACGTGAAACATTTTCAGTGTATTAAAATTTTAGTTGATGCTTTTTATCAACCTTAAAAAACAGGGATGGGACCCTATGTATCTATATGACTATGATTGAACTTTTGAAGTCAGTAGAGAATACCACTTGTCAACATTATTATTGTTATATAAAATAGCATGTTCAGTTTACATTACATAATGCAGAACTTTACTTAAATTATTTTTCCTTTTATAGTTTGTGCCTGGAGAAGTGGAGCTTATTATTTAGTGCTTACTGTCATCCACGTAGCACTGATATATTGCGAATGCAAGCTGCCAGATCGCTGGCTATTCTTGGGTCATCATTAGCTGAACATTTAAAAAAAAATATGAAAGCAGATTCTGATACTTGTGTTCAAACTTTTATTAGGTAAGATATTGGTTTAGGTTCTCTATTTTTACATTTTGTTCAACTTTTTGCTACATTATGCATATCTACAGTTAATGTTAAAAAATATATATATTTTTTAATATTTTTTAATGATTTGTGTAAAGTACATTATTTTAAAAACCATTTATTATATACTAGAAAATGTGCCTGACATTGCCCGGAAGTTAAAGCAGGTTTGTTATATAAAATAACAAAATAGATATCCGTATACATCAGCACAATGATAATGAAATGCAGTGGTGTACCTGTGTGCCAAATTTCATTATTATACGATGCTTATATTTTTCGCTACAGCCTGCACACACACCTTCAGTATATTGTGTTATAATCATACCATTAACTTCATTCAAGTTTTATTCTGTATGTTGATTTGTCGTGTGCAGGAATTTCTACAGAATATTTAGTGGATTTTGAGCGTAGCATAAATGTGCATGTGCTCCAATACAATATTTTACACAACTGTAAGAGCAGCATAAATTATATATATTAATATAAATTACATTTACATGCAGCTAGGAAAGTCAACAGATAATGCAACAGGTGAAAGTATAATCCTTATCACTAGCAGATGGATCATAACAGAAAATGGCAAAAATTGAAATCATAGAAAAGTAAAAAAAATTAATACCATATGAGCAACATTTTCTTCAAAGGTTATCATATCTACATGTATCATGCATCACCTCAAGAACTTCCCATTCACATTCTGTAATGCTCCAAACATCTATCTACAACTTAATATAGGATGTTCAATTCCATCATACAATTTTTTCAATACATGTATTATGTATGAAAAATTGATGTACACAGTGCATCAAAGAATTTAAGACTGTTGCGAGATGTCAGCGTACAGTGGCTCCATCAGTGTAATCGCACATGCGTGATAAATCTCGGCCATCTGCTGGTGCACTGCCAAAAGTTTGACGCATTTGCTAAACTAGCTCAAAAGATATGGCCGTTCATTACAGAAGTAAAATTTTTTCATGTTGAATTATTGAGATGGAACAAAGAGCTGTAATTACATTTAACACAAAACTTGGTAAAAGTGCCTCGGAAACGTACCACTTGGTAAAACAAGTTTACAGTGAGTTTTGTTTAAGTAGATCAAATGTTTTCCTGTGGCGCAAATGTTTTTTGGACAGAAAAGATACGCTAGAAGATGATAAGCATACCGGAAGACCCAAGTTCATCTAGGACACCTGAGATTAATGAAAAAGTGCATGATTTCATGGCAAATAATCGCTGTACAACACTAAGAATGATGGAAGTGTCTTTAAACATCAACAAAGAAATGATTTGAACCATCCTGCATGAAGATTTGGCCAAAACGAAAGTCTGTGCTAAATTTGTTCCAAACACTTTAACCAATGAACAAAAATCAAGGAGAAATGCACATTGCAGAGACATCATTTCAGCTGCTGAAAATTATCCAAACTTCTTGAAATCGATTCTTACAGATGATGAAACGTGCTGTTTCCAGTATGATCCTGAAACAAAGCGACAAAGTGCGGAATGGAAGTCAAAAAACTCACCACAAGCCAAAAAAACAAGAAAAGTTCCATCCAACCTCAAAACAATGCTTATTACATTCTTCGATAGTAAGGGTATTATCCACAAAGAATTTGTTCCAACTGGACAAACAATACTGGTGAGTATTTAAATGTTTTGAAGTGTTTCACGATCAGAATTCGTCGCATTCGTGCATAATATCGGGATGAAAGCAGTTTGTGTTTGTTGCATGATAATGCACCCAGTCACACCTCACTTATTGTTTGTAGATTTTTGGCAAAAAGTAACGTCTGTGTGTTGAATCATCCACCATATTCGCCTGTTTTAGCACCCTGCGACTTCGCTGTATTCCCAAAAATGAATTTTAAATTGTATTATTTTGATGATATTTCGACCATACAAACAGCTTTGACTCATGCTTTGGAGGCCATTCTACAAAGTGAACTGAAACAGGCATTCGAATCATTATTAAATCGCTGTAATAAGTATATATGAGCTGGAGGGGCTTATTTTGAATAAAAAACCAAAACAAATCATAATTTCTTGTTTCAATTTCATTTTACAGACCCAGTCTTAAATATTCTTTGACGCACTGTGTATATCAACATTTATTGTGTGCATTTTGATAAGATTTGTGTGTTTGGCTAAGCATTGTTTCGTTGTTTCAGTGAGTAGATGCACTGAATTTAAGCAAAACTAAAGCGGTTTTAGAACGGATACAACACTAAATATGAATTAAAAAGAACTTTAAAAATCACGATTTTGACACAAGATGGATGCCATATTTTATTTTGAAGTGAATCACGTGATCTCTTCATATAATGGTCACGTGATCACTTCATATAAAAGGTGTAATTATTATTTTAATTTTTATTTAAAAAATTACTGAATATATTTTGCTGAATTTTTTTTTATATATTTTATGGGATAATTTGAATATTTCCTAAAACTTTAGAAGCAATTTGTGAATTTTAAATCCACTTTTCAGCACATGAATAGTGTATATATTTTTAAAAATCACAATTTGTCTATTAATTGTATGGATTTTGTTCAAAGTTTGTTTAAAAGATGATTTCTTAATATTTAAGATGGTGTTATGATGAAAACTCTGATAATATTTTTGGTCACTAAAAAACTGATATGTGTAAAAATAGCTCAAACATAAAATAACTAAAAAATTAATTCAAATTTAAAAAAAAAAATAATGCTGATGTGCACCTTCCCTGGTCCTGAAGTATCTGTCTACTAAATATCACTGCCATACAACGCTTAGATTTCACGCTATAGGCCATGCACACAGAAACACAGTCATCTTCTTTTATTATGTAAGATAAAAATAGATTACATCATCAATGCACAAAAAGTATATATATTTTAAAAATTTACAAATATGTGTTTATTAAATATTTAGATTTCATTCAAAGTTTTTTGAAATATAGTTTTTCGATCTTGTGAAAATTCTATCATAATATTTCAGCTGCTAAAAAACAGATTTATGTAAAAATTGCTCAAAAACATAAAATAACTAAAAAAAACTAATTCGATATTTTTTTTTTTTTTTTTTTTTTAGAATCACCTACTTTTGACCCCTTATTGCAACATTTTAAAACATAAAATAACTAAAATACTAAAAAGTAATGCTGAGGTGCATCTTCCTAGGTCCTTAAGTACCTGTGTACCAAATTTCATGGCCATGTGACGCTTAGCTTTCCCTTTACAGACCGTACTCACATACTCACAGACATCTTCCTTTATCAGGGAAGATAAAAAAAAACCTACTATTATGTAAGATACAGTGAAGAGGAGATACCTTTTATTATGTGAGATACAATGAAGAGAAAAAAAAGCTTGTAACAGAACAAGGTAATTGTTGCTTTATTGCAAAAATGAGCATATTTTCATGAAAAAAAATTACACTGATACTATTACATGATAAGAAAGCCACGAAAAACCAAACATGATTCGACCACTTCAAAAATTCCATAATGTAAGTTAATGTAATAATGGTGACTTTCTTGCTTGAAGACTAGTCAGTTAGCTAACCAATCAGTGGGCTGTAGTGAAAATTGTTGCTTTTTTAATTGAATTATTTTTATTTTCATAAGTTGAATTAATCTTTTTACAACTAGCACATATACTTGACACTGCTTGTTATTTAAAATATGTCAGAATGCTAAACACATTCATATTGCTTTTTGAAAAAAAAACCATTAAGACATTAAATTTAATTTCTCTATAAAAAATAAAAAGTATAAGCAAAGGGAATCTGAGGAATAAAATATACAACAAAATGAAGACTCTAAAATGATAGCAAAAGTTATTCATGTACCATTTTTTACCCTGTTGCTGCAATCAGTTGAACACATTCAGTAATATAGGAATTAAAAAAAATATTTTTTTTAAATATTACCATTATCTTATGTTCCATGGCTGTAACTGATATAGCAATATAAAAAATAAAACACTGTTTATTAAATTTAATTGCCCTAATAAGAAACATAATTTCTGTTCTTGCTTTACAAAATGATCTTCATAGGCAAATCTTGAAATATGATATACCCGTACTATTTTTATCCTGTTTCAACAATCAATATTAAACACAATAAAAAAATGTGAGATTCAAAAATATTTACTCAAAAAAAAAAAAAAAAAAAAAAATGATGACTAAAACTACCAAATCGAAATATCACAAATTTCTGTAATCTTATATCCTAAGTCAATAACTGATAAAAATAGAATTGCAAATCAAAAATATAATAATGTTCATTTAAAAAATTTATTTTTATATCCATTTCTTTATTATTTCAATCATTTAAATAAACTAAGAATTATTTGCCAAATACACATTTCATTTAATTCCAGTATTAAGCAACATGATATCATTTTCTTCAAATAAAGTTTCGAAAAATAATTATCTGAATAATGCTACTTCAATGGAAAATTTAATTTTGCATTTTTTATTAATATCTCGACAACCCCTGGTTCTACAAACTCGAAACATGAATTGGGTTACCCGCAGTAAAATAGAGAGTAATCATTTCAAATTTGAAAAAAAAGAATCCATTAAAAATTGTGACTTTGTATACAGAACTGACAGACAGATAGTCAGACTTTCCATTTTATAGATATAGATTTGATTAGGAATATATTTACTGATTATCATCATCTTATGTTTAAAAATATCCTAATTGCTTGCAGTCTTTGTGAAGGAGCTTTGTTTTTGTTGCAAGATGAGGATCAAGAAATTCGAAATGAAGCATGTAAATTTCCATCCCAGCTACCACATATCTATTTAGTAAGTTTAACTCCTCTTTAAAAAAATTTTATCTGAGATTATTCATGAAATATTTTTAATCCTATATTTAATATATATTTTATATAATAAATAAAGGAAGATGTCTGTGTGTGTGTCTGTGCAGTCTGTAATGGGAAATCGAAGCATCATATGATCATGGAATTTGGTACACGGGTACTTCAAGACCCAAATAGGTGCACCTCGACAATATGTTTTATAATTTCAAATTAGTTTTTTAGTTATTTTATATTTTACCCCAATTTAGGCCGATATTTATACAAATTGATTCCTTAGAAACCTAAAATATTATCACATATATTCCATCTTAATATCTTCAAAAAGATCAAAAAATTCCCTTTCAAACAAACTTTGAATGGCACCTATACACTTAATAGATAAATTTTAATATTTTTTTTTTATATTATATACGTTTTGTGCATTTTAAAACTGATTTTTATATTACGTTATACAAAAAATTGGTGTGCCATCCAACATTCATATTTTAACAGCAGCTCTTAAATATACCACAGAATACTCCAGAAAAAAATAATTTCATAAACTCATATGATGCTTAATTATAAATTTTTTTAACACAGCCATGTCTTTGATTTTTTAATGAACTTAGCAATCAGTGGACTCCTCACCCTACTGAGGTAAGATATAGGATCGAAGGTTCTACTATTCCCATGTACGAGAGAAGGAACCAGACTTATTTTTTTCAGGGGAGAGTAGGGTTTTAACCTTCTATCTTCAAGAGATATCCTGTTTAAGATTCTTTGAGCTTTTGAGTCTTTTATTTATTTTTTTTAGTATTTTATGGAGAACCTGTTTCAAGATTTAAAGTGTGGTGTTATCTGTAGTGGGAACTTATTTTACGGTGGCCAAATAAATTGATTTAATTGTACTAAGATTGTTGAAATTAAGATTTAAATTGTGGCATGCAATTTCACTATTATTTATATGAATAAAATTTATTTATTTTTTAATTTTATATAACTACCCTGCTTTAACTTCTGAGCAATGTTGGGTACATTTTCTAGTACATAATAGAGAAAAATACATGTATGTGTGTGTCTGTGCAACCTGTAACAGAAAATCTAAGCATCGTAAAACCATAAAATGTGGTACACAAGTACTTTAGGATTCGAATAAGTGCACTGTAGTGTTATTTTTTTTATTTTGAATTAGTTTTTTAGTTATTTTATATTTTAGCCTGATACACAAATAAATTCCTTAGTGAACTAAAATATTGTCACAGAATTTCTATCTTGACACCATCAGAAAGATCAAAGAACATTCTTTCCAACAATGTTTGAACCGAATCCATGAAACATTTCTTTCAAATTTATTATTGTTTTTAAATTCATCAAAATTTGCATTTTTTACATGATCTGATACATATACGAGGCATGTTTTTTAAGTAAGTACCGTTTTGGAATTAAAAAAAGACGTGCAAAGATATCGCAATAATTTTATTTCTACATGAAAGCCTGTACCTTAATCTACTTTTCTACATAATTTCCGTGAATATTGAGGCACTTGTCATAACGTGGCACCAGTTTTTGAATACCCTCCTCATAAAATTCTGCCGCCTGACTTGTTAACCACTGTATCACAACTGTTTTGACTTCATTATCGTCTTGAAGACGCTGACCACCCAGGTGTTTCTTCAAGTGCAGGAACAAATGGTAGTCGCTGGGCGCCATGGAGGATGATCTAGAGTTTCCCATTTAAAAGATTTGATGAGATCTTTGGTCCGATTAGCCACATGTGGACGGGCATTGTCATGCAGCAAAACGATACCCTTACTCAACTTGCCACGTCTTTTGTTCTGGATTGCACGATGCAGATTTTTCAATGTCTCACAATAAGACGCTGCATTGATTGTCTCATTACGAGGCAGAAACTCCACTAGCAATACTCCTTTTTTGTCCCAAAAAACTGTGCACATGATTTTCCGGTGATGATGAATGTCGCCATTCCATGGATTGTTGTTTTGATTCTGGTGTGACGTAGGCCACCCATGTTTCGTCACCAGTAACAATTTGGTCTAAAAAATCGTCACCTTCATTGTGGTACCTCTCAAGGAAAGTCAATGCACTGCCTAAACGTTGGGTTTTGTGCAAATCCGTCAACATTTTTGGAACCCAACGTGAACACAATTTCCGGTAATTCAAGTTCTCGGTCACAATGCGATACAAAACACTACGAGAATATTGAGGAAACCAGTCGCACATTGATGAAATTGTAAAGCGTCTGTTTTCTCTCACCTTTTCTTCCACTTTCTGCACCAAATCTTCATTAAAGACCGAAGGACGCCCACTCCGTTCTTCATCATGCACATTTGTGCGGCCATCTTTAAATGCTCTCACCCATTTCCTTACCATTCCATCACTCATAATGTTTTGTCCGTAAACTTCACAGATCTCACGATGAATATCGATCGGTTTTACGCCTTTAGCACTAAGAAATCGTATAACAGCCCGTACTTCACAATCGGCAGGACTCTCGATTGTCGGAGGCATCTTAAACACTCAGTAAACAACGTATACAATGAAGAATCAGACTGTAATGGCGTCAGTGCGTAGACAAGAGATGTAGGTAACCAGCGCGGATGCGCAGAACGCCGACCGTAGAGCTGCGGCGGCGGAATCGCAAAACGGTACTTACATAAAAAACATGCCTCGTATATATATAAATATATATATATATATATATATCATCACATCCAAAAAACTAAGATTAGCACAATTCTATAATTTGGCTGAAAGTTCTATATATATATCAGCATTTTAAAAAACTTTTTTTTTAAATTTCATAAGTAATTTTAATTTTTGTAATTTAAGTCATGGCATTCAGTCATCGCAATAGACTATCTGGGAATTTTTCGCACTTCAACAGAGATTTGATCTTCCCCTGCTCTGGATCAGATCCATTTTAAAGGTTGAGGAGTGAGCGAGATGCACATAATGGATGAGTTCTTTATATTTGGCAGGAAACTTCCAAAGGTCTAGAGCTTTTGATTTTTTTCCTTATGTACTTGGGGAATTGAGTAATAACAGAATTCATTTATGACCTGGACAAGCCGACTAATTCATTCTAGTTCTAGAGTATAAAAATCTTTTTCATTCCTTAAAAAAAATACATATTAATAAAATATTCAGTTTATGTGAATAATTCCATATCATATAAATATTTTATTAAGTATTCAAAATATTATGTTAAACAAATTTGGGCTGCATTTATGCATATATTTGCATGTGAATTAAAGAAAGATATACCATTTTTTGTTAGTTGTTTTTAATTAAATTTAAAGAAGTTATTCTGTTTGTCAATAAAAAAATAATAAATTGTTACTGAGTTTAAAAAAGGCTTTCCTACTGCATTTAAACATAATTTGTGTTTTTAAAAATGTAAAAAACAGAAAGTCCTCATTATTATATAATGAATGTTATTTTATTATCTCACATTCTAATCAACACAAGTCATGTTACATTTTTCACCTAGATGAAAAAGGCTCGCTAATGTAATAATTTGGTAAATGATGAAAAGTCAGATTTTTTTAATTTACCATTTGTTAAAATTACAACTTTTCATACGTTCTAAACATTGCCTAGATTTTATTTGTATCTTTAATAATATTTTTAAAATTTTGTATCTGAATTTTAAAAAGTATTAACTTAAGTTTGAACATTTTTTATTAGATTTACAGTAAATATTTTGTGATGAAATATTTCCATTGTTTCATCACTGCTATTGTGTTTTTTAAAAAAAATTCCTAAAAAATTATTATAATTGAAAGAAGTACTCTCTTCATTTAAAGCTTTCTTTTTGGATATGTTTAAAAATCTCACAACTTCATAAGTACACTTAAGAAAGCATTTTCCCATCGGTCATATATGCTTACATTTTCTCTTGCCAATCTATGGGGAAACATATTATATATAATATATATATATATTAATAAAGTAACTGAAAGAGAAAGCTTTCTTCTTTTTAAAAGATGAACAAGATAATAAAAACTAGTTTAGTATACATGTAAAATATTTATTTGCATATAGGAAACATATGGTCTGTTTATCAATCTTTTCAAAAATAAGAAACCATTTCTCTTCAATAACTATGAAGAGGAAAAATACTATGAATAACTATGAAAGAGGATGGAACATCTTAATTTTTTTTTAATATGTAACTCACATCTGATTTAACATTTTGACTATAATATTAGTTATCAAATTATAATTTGTATATCTTAACATTCATCTATTGTCAACTCAGTTAATCATTAAATTTTTATGTTTTTCTTGTAGGCTAAAGTTCTTCAATTTAACATAGGAATAAAAGTAAGTAAAATATAAATGTTTATTTTAATATGAATGTTAATTGGAAGGTGTTTTAATTTTTCTTATTTTAATGCATTCCATATTATTTCAGTGGAGTGGAACAGGTGGAAAAAAGACTTGTATTGGGGTCATTCTTACAAAAAGGGAAAAATTAGCATGAAATTTAAATTTTTTTTTTTTTTTTAAATTTATTTCGTTAATGCATTGTACCAAAGTATAACTTTCTAAAACAAATACTAGCAGAAATCAAGCAACACAAATATGAATTTTAAAAGAAATTATTTTTTTAAATAACATGATAATACATATGGTAATGATATATGAGAACATAGTAATAACATATTAAAACATGGTCATCATAATTTACATAAGTAAATATTGCATAACTTTCTCATTTGTTTGTTAGACATTTCAAATTTTAAAATTGAAGTTCACACTTTGTGTGTCATCACCATAGTTTCATTTATCATTACCAATGCATGAATGTGCCTTGGAAATGAGCACCATGATAATGACAAAAATGTAGTTTAGCCCTGACTAATTTATTACGTTTCAGATATAATCATATTATATTACTATACTTTTAAATATGTCCTCTACCTTCACTTTTAAAATAAATAAGTTGCAATCTACAAATAATTTCCTTCTATTTTAATGAACTTGGTAATGAAATATAATAAATACACTTGCATAAAATTTCCACTTGAAATATTGCAATTATCCATGTATTACATTCCTAGCTATTTGCTTTGTGGTCTCCAATTAAAAATAGCCCTGTTAATTTATCTGATGAGAATAAACCTATGATAGAGCCATCTGGTCACCAGATATGTTATCAAAATGTATGTTAACAAATGAACTATGGTAATGATTTTATTTCCAAGTGTCAAATGAAATTTAAAATTTAAATATATTTGAAAGTATTTTCTTTTTTATTGAACATTAAAAAAAAATATTAACTAGTAACTATAAAAAATGTCTTTAATACCAGGTTTTTTTTTCCTCCCTTTTTAATATGTAAAATCTATATTTTAAAACAGATTTTCATTTTTGTGACAAGCCTTAGTAATGACATTTAAACTAATTCATAATAATTTAAAAATACTGTCATTGTTTATGGTCAACATACTATGTAGTAAAGAACACACATCATTTTATTCGTAATCCTCAAGAACATTATTTTATAGCTGATGAAAAAGAGTGACTTAGTTTCTTCCCTTTTTGTGAGAATGACCCATTGACAAATCTGAAATTTAAGTCACAGTAACTAAAATGGTGCTACTTAAGTTTCGTATAGCGTATATATTGTGAAGTAAGTAGAGTATTGTGTGGGTTTTAGGTTAGATCAGTAATTCTCAATCTTTTTGTTTGTTTGTTTGTTTGGATGAACCGTTGAAATCTTCTTACTTAATATAGGAATATATTTGTGTACATGTTTTTCGCCTGTAGAGATAAATCTAAGTATCATACAACCATGAAATTTGGTACAGATACTTCAGAACCCAAATCAACGCACCTAGATGTTATTTTTTTAATTTCAAATTAGTTTAGTTATTTTATGTTTTAGCTCAATTTACAATGATATTGGGTGATATTCACACACATCGATTCCTTAACGACCTAAAATATTATCACAAAGTTTTCATCCTGACAGCATCAGGAGGATTAAACATTTCTTTTTCAATCAAACTGTGAATGGAATGCATTAGACGATTTTTCGTGAATTTTTAAACAATATATACATTTGATACATTTTAAACCTCTTCAGTTTTTATATTACCATATATACAGAAATTGATTTGCCATACATCGTTCATTTTTGTTTCAGCACTTGATTAAAAAATATCACTGGCAACTCCAGAAAGAAAAAAAAATTTCATAAACCCATCCGTTAATTAATTATAAATGTTTTATCCAAGGCATGTCTTAGATTTTTGAACACGTCTTGCAGATTGTTGCAAGCTCTTGGACCCTTTTTCAAGGTCAAAACATATGTGATAAGGAACCACTCATTTTATCATAGGAGAGTGAATATTTTGGAATGGACTGAAAGGAGGTGCATGAGGAATTGCATTTAATTGCCTGTTTTATGAATAGTGTGTTGAATATATGGTCAATTGTGATTCTCTTTTTTTTCTTGTGAAAAGTGTGTGTAATTTTATTCATGCAAATTTCGGTTTGAAGCCATTTTAAATTGTGTTCAAATGTGTTATTTTAGCAGCATGTGCTTGTTTAATTATTTATATGTAGTTGATGCTTATTTTGAATCCAGGCAATGCCTGGCAATTCGTTCTAGTAATTCATAAAATCTCAACCTCTACCTTTCTAACATATATTAAAGCTTCATAAAGCAAGTTTATAAATCTTTAAAATTTGACAATTAAAAGCACAGCAAGTAAATGGCATATTTAGAATTATGTCCTTATCTTGTTAAAAGGGTTTTTTGTTTTTTTATAGAACACCATTACATCAATCTAGACATTTTACCTCTAAACCAATTACAATATGCAAAGTGCTTCTGCTTGGATAAGTTTGATTAAAGAAATCAAAATGAGAATGACAGTTATTACAAATATTCATTGAATAAATACAAAACTGCATTTTGCCATTATATATTTTTTTCTTTTTGTAACTTGAAGAATATATGTATATGTTGTTTGTTATTGATAGTTAACCACTTAATCCTAACACATGTGAGATGTACTTAACTTTTAAGTCAGAATAAAAGTATAATCTCACATATACTTCATTTCTTACTTTTATTATTTTAGATATGTATCATCTTCAATGGTGAATATATTTTTTATTTTGCAATATTTAGAACTCAGTTTTAAGCCGGACTTTGATTCTCGTGTGATATAGTTAGTATTATTTCAGGTTGTCTTTGAGTATATGCTGCAGGTATTGCATACTGAGCCATATTATCTTTCATATTTGTGGAATAGACTTCAAAATTATCCACCTACAGTGAAAATTTTACAATCCTACTGCAAAGTAAAGTAAGTATGAAAAAGAAATTTTTTCACATTTTTGCACAGTAATGATGTAGAAAGGGTGTTGTTTTCCTGGGAAAATTTTAATAGGATCTTTTGACTGAGAAACACTTTCAAACCTTTTAAAATGATGTTTGTGTGTATCTAGCTGGGAAATTTGGTCACAATAACTTGAGAACTTATCCAACATAATGATGATCCATGTGTCATAAAATTTCATATTCAGAAAGATTTTGTAAATATTAGAACTAGATATAGTTTCTATAATTTTAATAACTGACTTAGATGTTAGTCAAAATTTAGTATTTTGATTACACATAGTTAAAACAATGTTGTTTTTGGAATAATGACACTGTAGGTTATATGGGGAAATGATAGCTTGGACACACAATAAAAATATTTTAAAAAAATAACTTACAAAAGATAATTCAAATAATCCATACACATTTTGCAATTTTAATACTTGAAGCAATTTTTTATTCAATACTAGAGCAGAATTTGTTAGAACTGGTTGATATGTACACATAACATATTTTTTTTTTTTTTTAAGAATTTCAGGCAGAAAATAAAATAGTTTTAAAGTTCATCAGATAACATCATCTTTAAAACACTGTTTATTAACATTTTCTATGGTGACTGAGATTGTATTAAATAGTACTTAATTATTTTGATTTCAGCAAACCTCAACAATATAGAGTAATCTAGTATGATGACCTTCTCAGAGCCTTTGTGCAAAATAGATTTACATTATTCGCTAAATTTGTCCACTATGCACTGCAAATAAAGACTACTATGATCATCTTAAACTTTCTCATTTTACTTATGTTAATGCATGTGATCATTGGCATGGCACAAACGTTTTTTTTAGTGGGTTGCCTGGCATTTTTTTGGCATTTTATGTGCTATAAAACCTTGATAATTCAATACTTGAAAAACTGTCAACTATCCTAAATTTTTTCAATTTGAATAAGTATTTTTGCTCTTTTTATGAAACCTGAATTATTGTAAATAGTTAACCAACTGAACCCTCATTGTAAAAGTAAGTACAAATTTGCTACAAAAAATACCAAATTTGAAACTGTATTATGCATTTGCTGTTATATCACACATTTATAATTTCTTTTCTTTATTTTAATATTTTCAAGAGAGATATTATCTATAATTTTCCTCAAAAGCTAATTGCTTTACATTAAATTTCCATTTTGAATGAAAAGTGGAAATTCAGTTTTTCTGCGAAGTTATGTAAAGAAATTTACAAAAGTACTGACGTTATCCAAATTGTATTAATATTTTTCATAATATGCATATTTTAATAAATTAATTCTTAAGCATGTGGACTAGTCTATAGACTATCATTAAGTAATTTTAATTAACTTTGTTAGAAAAGTTTAAAATTCCATATGAATTGGTATGAAATATCATCTTTAATGTTTATATCATTGTGATTTTTTTCTTATATGGAGGGGGGGGGGGAATAATTAGAGTATAAGCTACTAGAAATCTGTTGAAAATTTTCTGTATGTGTTTTAAGAATTAAGAAGATGAAAAAAAAAGTTAAAGATTATGAATTTAAAGTCAACATTATAACCATTCTAATTTAATTTTTTTAGGCTGGTGTAAATTAATCATGAATGTAGCTCCGATATAGATTCTGCATAGATAATTTTGTTTAACAAAAACAAATATTCTTATGCTTTTTTTAGAGAAGAATTAAATTAAATATTTTAATGTATTTTTTTAACCAATATGAATACTTTGAAAATATGCACATATTTTAAATCACAAGCAACGTCATGTATATTTACTTTTATAATTACTTTTGCTTTGTGCCAAACATTTTACTAATGCTCTTCCAAATTTTTAGTCGAGATTTTATGTAGCCATAGCAATCTTAGTATGTGTGTATGTGTGAAACAGTGAGAAGTTTTTATTGAAAGTTTTTAAAGAAATAATTTTCAGTTTGTTGCAAACTTTTGCATCCATGTATCAGTTTAAAAATGTTGTTCATTGTGATTTTTATTAAAATCTCAATCAGACTATTTTGATGAACAATAATTATAAATATGTAAGTATTGTCAAATACAAAAAAAACAACTGCTAACCCATAACCAAACATTGCAGATCATTCTTATTCTGTATTACGAAAACTGTAACACATAAAGAGTCAAGCAGTATTGAATTTTTAATTCCACAATATTCTCACATATTCCTTGTTTAAAATAATTACTTCAATTTAAAGTTTTTCCTATTTTGCCATGTATAACATTTTTTTCAATTACATATTTTTTTAATTAAAAAATTAAGTATTTATCTGAAACTCATATTTAACAAGTATTAATTTTTTACCTTAACAATAATTCTGCAAAGATAACAATGCAACATAAACTCAAATAAACTTATCGAACTTGGAAACATATTTTTTTGCAATTTTGGGTGAAACTAACTATTCAGAGGAGGAAATTGTTAAAACCCACATATAAGTGCTCAGAAATTGTGCAGGTTGAGATATTTCCTGGTTCTGATGTATAAATTTTCATGAAACAAAAATTTTAATGAGAAAGATAGTTTATATTAAAAATTCTATATGTAGTTTGTTTTTTTTAACATTCTGATATATGGGGTAAAATTGACTACTTTAATTTCTGATGCAAAAGCCATTGTGTTTAAATGTTTAAAATTATAATATAAAATTCAATCAAACTGGTGTCTGGAAAGTAACAGCACTCAAGGTTGATAAAAAGAATCAAATGTTTTGGAGGCAAAGAACAAACAGCCTCCACCATGATAAAAATTTCATGTACTTTACTTCTTTCAATGTGAAATACTGATGAACAAGATCCACAGCCCAGGTTGAAAATTGTTGATTTTAAGATTGAAAGTGTCCTGACATTTGGTGTTTTTCTAGATGACAACATGTAAAATTATTTTGAAATTTTGCGCGAATATAACTTGACAATTGGAAATATTACTGATATCAATCAAACAATATAAACAATATACTCCATTCTATTAAAATATGCTAATTATTAATTCACTATTTTAGCATCATTTTCATAAATTTAGCATCATTTTTCACTTTAGTGTCTGTCCACTTTGGTGGCATTTTCATCAATTTAGCACCATATTAAATCAATTATCAATTTAGCACCATTATTTCACCATATTTATCACCAAGTGCTACATATTAGATGATTCTTACTACTATTTATTTTTATATAATTTTTAGATGTATTTATTTGAAAAATGTGCAATATCTTAAGAATGATTCAAGCTAGTGTTCTAAAATTTGTGTCATAAAAAATTACATATAAAATGTTTATTTATTTAACATTGTTAATGTCCTGATTTTTCTCAAAAATTAATTTCAAAATTTAGGAGTCTTCTGAATGTTTGATTGCGTTTAAAATCTATAGGATTCCAGTATTCACTGATTGTAATAATTGTACAAAATTTCATCTGAAAAGCTTCATTGTTTGTGAGATATCACATCCACAGACTCACAGACACACACATACACTAACATACACGCACATACACTAGCATATACATACACACACATGCACTAACATACACACACACACATACACAGAGACATCACTTCAAAAATGTTTGCTTCGAGTTCAGATATGCTTGAAATGTGCTTTCCTGTCAAAAACTTGAATTCAAATTTTTGGCCTCATCACAATATACTTTCCCTATACATTATATATACTATGTATGTAGGGAAAGTAAAAAGCAGCACCACCAAAGGCAAGAAATGGGTTCTTGCCTTTTGCTAGTGCTGGTATCATTTTATACTAAAGTAGTAGGCTGGTCTTTACCTTCAAAGCCAGTTGATACTTTTTATCAATCTTGTATGCTGTTACTAACAAATTATTTACTTTTGCAGATTAAGTATTTTAAAATTAATTTTTATCATATGTAGTTTTTACACTGTCGGAGCAGGATATACTGAAATCCTAAAACATTAGTATTTCTCTAAACTATCAAAACAGTCAAAATCTAAAGTCATTACTTGTATCACAATTTGAAATATTGATTTTGTTTAGAAATCAGAAAATGTGTTTTTGCTCTGAGTTAAAAGATGATGATTTAGTTTTTAAAATGTTCTATAAAATGGTTTGTTTCTTGAACATTGCCTTTCAACCATTAGTGTTTGATTCTAATTTATTACATAAATAAATACAACTTAACTGCATCTGCTTTTCCTCATTATATGAACATATTTATTTTCATGATTTGTGATAGTTGGTTGATATTTTGTAGTCTCCTGGAAATGCGAGCACTACTGCTTGTTTAAAGACTATAAACCTACAAACGTTTGTAAGAATCAATGATTTATTAATAGTACAGTAGAACTATAATAAATCACACTGCTGCTTGTAAGAAAATAACTTAAACTTTCTTGAAGAAAGCAGGCATATGTTGGTTAGGTGATGGACATTGTTTTGAGTGCATTATAAACCCCCTTTTTCAGACCAGTAAAATAGTATGTGCCCTCAACAAATGCTGAGAACAAAAGCACCCTTAACAACTGCCTTGTTGCAGTTGTTAAGGGCGCACACTATTCTTTTGGCCTAAAGAGGGCTTATAATGCCCTCAAAACAGTTGTCATCACCTAACTAACATATGCCTACTTTCTTCAAGGACATTTTATAACTTAGTACAGTGGAAACCTGGTATAATGTAGTTATCTAGGGACATATTTCAGCACTGTAATGATGATATTTTTTTCGAGAGACATACCCTACACCCATGTTATAAACGAATCCGTAGTATTTACTTACCTGAAAATTAAATAAACCTGCATTGGGTGTGAGGTGGCAGCAAGTGGGAATTGCATAACTATTGCTTACAATTGCTGCAATTTTTACATTGGGTCCCCTGTTTCTATTAATTTCTAGTGCATTATTTTCCTTATGGCTTTAACAGCTACAACTTTCTCCAAGAAATTATATTATTTTAAAATACAATATTAAATGTGAGAAAGCATTCAACTAAGATTTTGCTGTATTGTTTTTAATTAAGTACTAGTTCTTACACAGAGCCTAATCATCCGGCCACACATTAAGCTGCCATAAGCCTTAGGGTTGATCGTGTTGTCTGGGTCTTCAACAGAGCCTAATCATTGTATATAAGAGAATTATATCTGTACTCTATCAAATACATTTGTGTTTTATACATTTTTTTTTTTTAAATATAGAAAAGTTAATCTCTTTGAGCAAGAATATGTGAATGTATTTGCAGAACCTCACCAACTGCTTATGCTTTATCAATCCGATGTCAAGGTGAATATTTCTCATTTTACCATCTATCTAATCATTCAGTGGTTCATACATTTTAATTTTAAATATATTTTCATTTCAGACTCTACTTCTGGATCTAAACAAGACAAATTATCAATTATATTGTGAAAAAATAGAAACATTTGTACAAGATCTTAAGCTGGAACTGCAAGATGTGTATTCCATTTTATCATCCATTAACACTATAAACCTTAGTATGTATTTCAATGCTAATGGTCTGCTGCTGTTTTAACTTTAGTATTACAATTTAGTTATCTAGTTGTGAATTAACCATAACAAAAATGTATTCTTTCAGAACATCAAATAATATAATTTGGACTGTGAGTTAGATCTTCAGAGGCTAGTGAAATTAGTTTCCCTCATTTCCCTCATGTGGGGACTAACAAAGAAACTCCCCACTTTATGTGTCTAATCCCACCTCAATCGTTTCTCCCTTTTTCAGTGAGATGGTGAGAAACCACTGAGGTCTAATTAGCAATCAGATACTATAATACCCTAATCCCTCCTGAATATTCTCAGATATGATTTCAGTATATTTAAACTCTTTGAGATACAATGCATAAAAAATTTTCCATAAATTTTTATGGGTATCCACTAATTACTTTTATATTAAGAACTTTTAATTATACATAGAAATTGACTCTTTTAAGAGTGAAATTTTATACAGCACACCTCTATATGACTAATTTGTTTATTATTAATTTATGAAGTTTCTTTAGATATCAGTTTATTCACCAATACTATGTATCATTATTATAGTAAAAAAAAATCACTTTCTGTAAATCGGTGCTTTTATCTCCTGACCAATTTTGTTTTTAATTTTATAGACAGACTTTATTCATTTATAGTGTCACACAATGGGGGTCTATAGGACTATCCCCTAATTTCTAGGGCAATTATACATTGATTTTTGGTACTTTATTATTAAACTGATAGCAGCAATGCTTAATGTTTAATGCTAATCTGAAGAGACCATTTTGTAAATGTTCTAAATATGGTTGGTTTAGTACTAAAGTTCAATTTATAATTCTGACAATATATTTTCTTTATATTTTAAAAGAATGAATTGAAATAGAAAAGTATATGTTATGTTGTTGTTGAGACCCAGATCGTTCGATCTACCAGGAAGGTGTAAGGTAACTGTGGACAACCGGGAAGTGCCACCCAATTTAGTCCGGAACCCTGTGGGGGAGGCATCCACAGGGACTGTACCCTCCTTCCCCTACCACCAACCTCTCGGAAGAACTTACGGACCCACATGTTTAACGTGATCATACTCCGCATAAACACAGTGACAGTTTTGGTAGCAGAGAGATTTTAACCCGGACCTACCGAGTGCAATTCCCGCATGCTAACCACTGGTCTACCGCATCCCAAGTATATGTTATGTTTAAAAATTTAAATGGATAAATAAATAAAATATTTAGCACTTTATAACAATTTGTATATTACTTAAATGTGCCAAGAGCTTTCAGTTTAAAACTCAAGTTCCTTACTTTTTTCTTAAATATGTTAGGCATATAATGTAAAAGTTGCTGTTTGAAATACCAAATAACATAGGAAACTTCTCTAACAGCTTCCATAAAATATGTTTATGCATAACATTATTTAAAAGACATTTTTTTTTTATAAATTTTTAAAGCCGGCAATGGCAGAATAAATTACAGAGAAGGATCTGTATCGCCTTCATTTTTTTTTTCTTTTTTTGTCAGTTCATGTCACTATTAAAACTTTTTTGTGGATTTCTGATCTTTCAAGATTAAACCTTTATACCCATGATCAGGATCATATCCTTAAATGAAAGATTTTCAAAAGAAGCATTTAGAATCATTATCATCTGACGTTGTACACATGTACATCAGCATTTTATAGTTCTATTAGCCAGCTTTGCCCGCTTGTTGTCACTAAATATACAGCAAACAGTTTTTTTTAGCAAGTTCTGCACCCATGCAGCATGCACACCTCCACTCCCCCTTCTTTCATGGACTCAAAAGTCATAAAGCAATAAAATTGAATCTAAATTTTGCATAAGCAGATCAAGTAGGTCCATTGCAGACTCAAAAATACAACATGAAAATTGCATTAAAATCGGATCAAACTTCAGCAAATATCCATAATAGAATATATTATTCTATCTCGCACCTATCTGTTATGAACCATCAAAAACGCAGATTTCTTAAACAGTCATTCAAGAACATTCAATCCACCCCTATTTGAAAACTGGCATAACCCAAGTCTCCCCATATAGAAGGAACATTCTGTTTCAAAGCTCTGCTAGGTGAGAATTTAAAGAGAAAGTTATTGAATCGTTAATATAATTCTAAAAAATTAACAAATATAGGGACAATGAAACCAATTGCACTATTTGAGAGCTAAGAGATGAAACTTCACGATAACAAATTTAAAACACTGTACCTTTAAAAGTAATTTGATGGTGATAATTTTAAAATGACCAATATGGATTATATTTGAAAAGCTGCATAAACTTAGTTTTTACTTGTCTAAAAATATGTATAAAAATAACTATCAACTTTATCAAAATTTAGGCTTCTAGAGACTCATGGAAATTTATCTGTCTCCTGTTAAAAAAACTTTGATTCTAACTTAATTTTTGAATGAGAAGATACATTTTTTGCACACACTTCTTTTTAACACCTCCCCCCACCCCTTCCAAAAAAAATAAAATAAAATAAGGTTTTTACAAATATTTTAAAAATCCTTCAAATTTTTCGAATATTCCATTCTTTGTCTACCTCTAGGGTTAAATACCTACTGGTTTTTCTTTTAAATGTGCTCTTCTATAGCTGAGTGAGGGCTTTGGAAATCAGTTAACAAACATTCCAACTAACTGCAGAATGCAGCTATTTTATGATGTTTTAATAGTATAGATAGATAGAATGTTGGTGTAATTTTACAATAAGGATCACACTATTTATTGCTTTGAGATATGGCATTTATTTATTATGGTTATGGCATTATAAGGAAAAAAGTTCCAGTAATGTTTAACCAGTTTTTCTCTTGTAAGTTTGAATGATAAGGCTGTGTTTATCTCAACATATTGCTGTATGTAATGTGACTATTAAAGTACATCTTAATCATTAATTTCTAAAGTTAAACTCTAATTTGTTAATGGGTGCAAGCTTATAACTGGAATATTCTATTTCATTTCACAATCTAAAATCATAAATCGAACCAAAAGTATCTATGTTTCACAATACAAGAAATGCTGAATCTAATGTTTAGTTTTATAATAATGCTTCTTTTGCATTATGAATTATCAATACAATGATCATTACTGAATGTATTTTCTTTTTCCAGATCAAAACTTCACATATCACCATCATGTGTTTCTAGCCTTGAAAAAATTAAGATGTCAGACTGAAGTGTTAGTTCAGCAAAGGAATATAATTATGGCTGATAATCCATTAATGAATGAATTGAATGAGTTAAATGAGAAATGGTATAACACCGAAAAGCTTTTATCACCTGTTGCTTGTTGGTTTCTGAATCAATTATAGATATTATTAACTGAATATTTTATATGTTTTTACTTATGGAATACTTATATCTTTCTAATATAATAAAAAATCTTTATTCATAAAGGTACTTCTATATTAATATTGTTCTTAATCATACATGATGTCTCAGAAAGTTTGAGGCCTAAAAGCTAATAGTAATGTCACTAGAAGTCAAGTCTGGATGAAGGGGGTCCCAGGCACCCCTCCCTCAAGGGACATCTCACTATCCTTTTCTTTTTTTTTAAGGTGCTGGAGGACCCTCCTCGCAATTTTTGTGTCAGCATATTTCCTTTGATGAAAATAATTATTTTACTGCCACATATGTTCCTTCCATTTTCTACATTTTTCTTTTTTTATTATTATTTATTAAATCTGGGAGATGCTTAGCCTTTAAAATTTACAAATTTAGTCCTAGTCTGCTGCGGTTTTTTTCTTTTCAAATTGAACCTTTTTTTTGGGGGGGGGGGGATGGGCTGTTATATTAAAATCATATATCCTTCAATTTTTGGACAATTTGGATTAAAAGTGATATCAGCACATTTGAGGTTCGGATGGGTATGGCCACCCAAATGCACTCTTTAATAAGAGCGGTCCTTTCTTAGCAGATTCTTGTCTAGATTATGGATCCCCTGTCGTACTGACGATTTTATCTATATTACTATATTCATGTTTTATTAAAATTGAAAATGTCCATTTGGGAGGATCTTGGGAATCAGAGTTTTGACATAAGTCACATGCATTCTTTGATAAAGACCACCCTTCTTTTTTTTGAAGATTTTTTTTCTGTTATTGGGGGGGAAGGGAAACCCGAGCCCCAAATCGATCTCCTTTCATATTGTAATTATTTCCCTCCTGATATTTGCATAATTATAAGTGGCAGTCTGAGAAAATGATCGAATAGGATCATAGTACAAAACTTTTGAAAGGTGGCAATCAAGAGCAATGTATTTGATCAGTCGTTTGCTATGCCAGTACTTAATGTATTTGCTCTGTCATTCAAATATTTAACTTGAATACTGTGACTACTTTGTTTACTGTTGTAAATATTTTGTTTATAGGCAGCATTGATTTTAAAAGAATTATTAACAATAGCCTTTATCTCTTGTAAAGAATCTATTTACTCCCCACTTCCAAAGAAAAGTATGATTAGAGGCAAAAATTTTGCAATACAATTGTTTTGAAGACTGATATGGATTCTGCATCAAATTCTAAGGAAAATTCACTAAAAATTTTTACTTCTGGTTCTTTTTGCATTTCCGGTTGAGAAGTTTTCATTTTCTCTAAAACATCAATTTTTCGAAATTTGCTATTAAAAGAGCATAAATTATAACTGATATGGATTCAGCATCAAATTTTGAAGGAGGTAGGACAATTTACTAAATATTTTCTAAATATTTGGAAGATGCCACTTATATATATAAATTTATATATATAAGTAAATTTATATATATATATATATAAATTTACATTTGCCTTACAACATGACATCTATTTTTTAAGATTGGCTATAGATAGAGTTTCGATGATGACTAATATGAATTTAGTCGCAAATTCTGCACGAGGTAGAGTGACTTCCTAAGTATTTCCACTTCTTGTTCTGGATGTTTCAAGGAAAATTTTCAATTTCCTTGAAACATCCATTTCTCAGAATTGGCCAAGAATAAAGTTTATGTCACGAATGGGAAAACTTACTTACAGAGAGACAAATAAAAAGAAATGTTTGGTAAGCAAAATACCTTTATTCATTTTTTATCCTTCAAAATTCATTTTAAAATATATTTAAATATTCATATTACAAATCAATGATAAATACCTACTAAATTATTTTGAAGTTCATTCAGAAGGCTTAAAATGATGAGGTGTGAGACTGGTGAAACTGTGATTGAGCTTCAATATTTTTTGTAATCTGGGTTAAACTGTGAGGAGGTAATTCTTAAGAGATAAGAAAGATACTCATCTATAAGTTGGTTTCTAAAATCACTTTTCCTATGTGTCATGGTTTACATACCTGGTTTAGATCAGCGATTCTCAAAAGGGGCCATGGTATATTTCAATATAAAATGAAAAATTGAGGGAGGTGCAGAAACTTTCTTATTGTATACACATTGTATTCTAAACTGTAATGAGTTTAAAGTATAAACGAGAGGAACGCCACAGAGGTAAATACAGTTTAGAAGTTGGCCATTTGTAAAAAAAGGTTGAGAAATACTGGTTTAGATGGTGACTGACTGATATTGGTTCAGCATCAAGTTTCTTAGGGAGGTTGAAGGATTCACTGATGATTTCAACTTCTGTTTTTAAAATTTCCCTTGAAACCTTTATTTTTCATTTCAGAATCAGATATAGATAGAGCTTAGCTAAGTATTAACCTCTTTTGTGCCTTGACACACCTCAATACTTAAACAATTGTATGATTTCCATTAATATAAAAACAAATACGGTGTTGCAAAGGTACAATAAAATTTACACATTAACAAAAAAGTAATTTAAGTAATAATACCACTTTAAATTTACAATATTCAATAAAAAATATAACAAATTCAAATTATTCTTGGTAAACCTAATAGCCCTAGCTCATAAGACTGTAACAAAAAAAAATTTCATAAAGTTTGATTATCTCGAGTTAGTGAGATCTTTAGCTTTGATGTTTAATACGCATTGTTTTGATTTCCGGCACAAATTTTGTTATCTTCTGTTTTAAGTCCCATGTTTTGTGGTATCACGGTGATTTCTTTTTTTCACTGAAGTAAGTCAGTCACAATGCAAAAACCACAATGAAGATGGGAATGGTGACAATAGCATCCTTGTCAAACCAGTCAAATTTAGGTATTTACATCGTTCTCATCACAAGCCACATCGTTGCTCCTTTTACTTTGAATATAGTTTGTATTTTAATCATTTTGGCAGTTTGTTTTAGTACTTCATGTTCACAAGATTGGCTATAGAGTTTAAATAGTAAGTGATATAGATTCAGCATCAAATTTTGGAGTAGGTAGGGTGGTTTACTACTTCAGGTTCTTTTCCACGTCTGGTTCAAAAAAACTTCCTAAAACATATATTTCTCAGGATTGTCTATAGATAACTAATATTTATTTAACATTAAATTCAGACGAGGTTAAAGGGGTTCATTAAGGATTTTCACTTCCTGTTCTGAAGATGCCACTTCCAATTCAAAGATTTTGTATTTCCTTACAACATCTATTTTTCAGTACCACTGATATAGAGCTTAGATAATGACTGATATTTATTTAGCCTCAAATTCTGGGGAGGGGGGGGGTAATATGGGTCTCTATTTCCTGTTCGTTTCCCAATTTTGGTTCAAACATTTTCATTTCCCTTAAACATCTATTTCTTAGAATCAGTTATGTTTAGAGCTTAGATGCTGACTGATATGAATTCAGCAATTGGATTCAAAATTTTTCCATGAAATGTTTATCTTTTTAACACTTTGCAACATAGTTGAAAAGTGTTTATGACTTTGTTCATTCTGTCTGTCTGTCTGTCCATTAGCATGATAACTGCCGTAAAAATGACTTTATCAAAATAAAATTTTAGTATGTTGTTCAGACAGTCTGTGGAACCTATGGGAATATAAATGAATAATATCACCCAATTAGTTTTGGATTGAACCCGGGTTGAAAAAATGACATACATTGAACCCTATAGAACCTAATTTTTCAAACATTTTTTAAAAGAATTTAAAATTCACAAATTGCTTCAAAGTTTTAGGAAATATTCAAATTATCCCATGAAATATATAAAAACAATTTCAGCAAAATATATTCAGTAGTTTTTTTAATAAAAATTAAAATAATAATTACACCCTTTAAATGAAGAGATCACGTGGCCATTATATGATGAGATCACATGACCCACTTCAAAATAAAATATGGCATCCATCTTGTGTCAAAATCGTGATTTTTTAAAGTTCTTTTTAATTCATATTTAGTGTATCCGTCCTAAAACCGCTTTATTTTTACTTCAATTCTGTGCATTGAACCTCCATGGTTTTAAGTTTTTAAATAAAATAAATTATTATAGTATTGTGATGAATGAAAGGAATGGAAAAATGTTTATGAATGAAATGCTGCTTTTATATGGAGACGATTTATATTTCGATGACGTCATTTGAATAAAGTTCATTTGTTTTCGATGAAGTTTTCAAATATAATAAATTATTGTAGTATTATGATAATTTTAAAAATATTACCGAGGAATGTATCGCATTTTAGAGATTTTTAAACCAGGCAATTTATATTTCAATGCTGTCATTTGAATGAAGTTCATTTCTTTCGATGAAGTTTTGAGTTTTCAAATATAATGAGTTAATGTAGTATTGTGATAATTTAAAAAATATTACCGAGGAATATATCGCATTTTAGAGATGTTTATATAAAATTGCATTGAAGTTGGAACATGTTTCATTATCAATGCTTTATGCATGATTGATCTTTCTTGTTTCATACTTAGCTGTAGAGTATAGATAGAGATTAAATGATGAATGATATGGATTCAGCATGTATTTCTAGTAGGGGTAGCTGTCACACTAAGGATTTTCATTTCCAGGTCTAGAAATGACACTTCCAATTAAAAAGTTTACATTTTCCTTGCATTATCTATTTCTCATGATTAGCTATGGATAATTGTGCAAAAGTGTATAAAATACTTTATATTTCCATTGAAAATTTTGTATACACACTACTTCCGAGACATGAATTCAAAGCATTAAAAGAATGTAAAAATACAAAGAAAGTATATCTTATGAGAGGGAGGGGCACCCCTCAATCGTTTGTCCCAGGAATCCCTGGGTATTAATCTGACCCTGTTGGAAGTAGGAATTGCAGCTTTCTGACATGTCTGTGTAGGAAAATGTGAGATTTGCCATCACATATTAGCTTTCAACTATTTTTCCCCCAACGTTTAGATCACAATTTGTGCTCACCGAAAGTAAAATTTTGACATAAAATTGTGACAAAAATCAGTGTTCCCATGGTCCATAAAAGTGCTTAATTTTTCATACATATTTTCAATGCCTTAAAAATCCTCCTTAAGGTCCTTAAAGGTCTTTAAAAAGGTCCTTAAAGTGCTTAACTTTTGACATTGCTCTATTTATAAAATCTAATTCTTTCAGAAAACTGCAAAAGATACAGCTGATGAACTTAAGAAAATTGAAAATAAATGTAAAATCTGATAAACTATGAAAATGTACAGGAGGGTGGTTCTTAGTAGGGTAAAAAATAGGGTAGACATAGGAGGGTTGATGAAAATTAAAGTTAAAATTAAATTGGAAATAGAAATTAAAAGTGTATTTGCAATTTCCTTAATTTGTTTTACATATTTATTTTATATTTCATTGAATATTTTTTCCAAATTAAATTTTTGCGTGTAAATTTTTTCAATATTGTTGTACTTTCATAAGATGGTTACTTCACATGTTATATACAAAATTCTATAACTGATTCTGGGTAGAATACACTTTATTGCATCAAAGTATTATTTCCAAGACTTTTGCTAGGTAGTGCATTACAGGTAACATGGGAATTTTAACTTTAATTTTCATCAACCCTCCTATGTCTACCCCATTTTTTAATTATATAAGTATTTATATTAATTTATATTTTCATTTCTGTGGAATCTAATAAAACAGATAATGCTTTGTGGTTCTATAAAAAAGAACCTTATTCTATCTTTTGTTTCAAAGACGAATATTTTTAATAACAAATATACATGTAATTGGTAGTCTAGCTGGCCTCAGACATAAAGAATCCTAACTACTACGAACTATAATTCCAATTTTAATGGCATCACATTGTGGCCATTAAAAGGTCACATGACTCATTTTGGAATTTCATATATATGCATTTTGTGTGATATTTCCATGACTTTTGCCATATTATTTTGATGAGGGTAGGTGGCCTATGGTATCTGAACAAAAGTGCAAATCATTGGTTGGCGCAAAGAAGAGAGTTGGCTGAAAGAGTGCCCTGTCAGTAAAAACCTTTGCCTGTACCTTTTGCTGCCTGAGCAGCTTTTTTAAATCCAAAAAAGTAAATGTTTCCATCAGCTTTAGGGTACTTCATTATCAGCCAATTTAAAATGTATTAGTAAGTCATTGATTCTCCTGTACCTTCAGTGTGTGAGCAATACTAAAGTGTGAAGGATATCTGAAGAGACAATGTCTATCCAAACAACCCACTTCCAAACAACTCTCACTTATACACTTATTTTGATTGGTGTACAATTGGAAAGAAAGTTACTTGGTAGTGGGTTGTTGGAGTAGACACAGTTGCCCCAGATTCCCTTCATACTTCCCCACTGTAGGTGAGCATGGCTTTTCTCTTTGATTTTTTTCTTTTTTCATGGTGAAAGTCAATGCGTGCCTATTGGTGCCTGAGTTATATGATGGTCCTCTTCTGGTGCTATGTGATGATAGAACAAAGTACCAGACCTAATTTTGTACCAAAAATATGTGGTCTCATAGTAGAAATTCATAGTCAGTGGTGACTCATTGAAAGGCTTATATGCCTGAAAGTTTCTGTTGGTGAAGTGGAGAGGACCTCAACTCAGATGGTATTAAAAGACCGTGAGTGTTAGTTTTCTATGGTTTTATTACATGTAGCATAAATTTGGTTCAGATTTCTTAAAAGTCATTTCTCCCTTTATAGTGTATCCATGTCTACTCGTTCTTCAATTAAAATCAATTAATCCCAATTGAATATTTTTAATTTCCTTTCAACACATAATGTATGATTATATGTAAAAAAAAATCTGATATGGGCAACACATGACTTTTCTTATATAATGCAATGAATTTACTTTTTTTACAGTGAAAAATAATGTAGAAGATCCACGATACTGTGCTTTTAGTGTTGAATTGTACATTTGGCGATTTCAAAGTACTCAACTAACTTATATTTCACACAACTCTAAATTAACATTTATCAATATTGATAGCATCCTCAATAAGCTATATAGTCCATATATTAAAATATTTTAATAATTAATTCATCAATTAGGCGTCATTTTCATTAATTTAGCATTATTTTTGCAATTTTGATGAAATTTTCGTCAATCTGGGCGAAATATCGCCAATTTGGCGATACTTTACTAGATTATTCGCCAAGTTTGCCAAATACATCACTAAGTGTTACAGACAAACGAAGAGAAGAGCATTTCTTTTTTCTAGAAGGTATGCCGTCGCATTTTGGCAAATCGTATACTAGCACAGAACTAACTCTGCTCTCACATCACACGCTGAAATTGACTGGCTTTCAAAGCGCTCGACAAATGTATCACGTGACGCGCGGATAGAGCTTTCTTTGCCAAATTGCATGCCCGTCATATGACGGAAATAAGAATTTGCGAAACGTTACTTCTCATGTGGCGTAATTTTTATCAATTTGGCGACATTTTTGTCACTTTGGCAACATTTGAAAAAGTCGCCATGTTGGCGACGTCCCGCTAAATTTCTCGTCAAGCGTTATGGACGGAGAAATGGGTTATTCTTATAGTCTAATGTTCTTTCCAACATATTGTGTTTTCATCAATTAGCCGTCATTTCATTGATTCAGCGTCATTTTCATCAATTTGGTGAATTTTTTACAATTGGGTCATATTTTTGTCAATTTGGCAACATTTAAAAAGTCGCCAAGTGGAAATATTCCGAAAAATTCGTCGCCAAAATGTTATCCAAACGTTACGGACGGAAAAATAGGTTATTCTTATAGCACTCGTAGACTCTTATATTATTTCCAAGATATTGAATTTTCATCAATTAGCCGTCATTGTCATTGATTTAGCCTCTTTTTAATCAATTTGGCAATATTTAAAATAGTCGCTAAATTGGCGACATTCCTCCAAATTTGTCGCCAAAATCTCGCCAGGCGTTATGGACGGAGAAATAAGTTATTCTTATAGAAGATAAATAACTATTGACGTCCACCTACAAAAATATTATTCAGAGTAACTTTTCTCAAACATGAATAGAACAAGCTAGATCCATGAGAATGTAGTCACCATATTTATCGTACGACATTGTATATGAAAAGTGAACATAGTATTTCACAATAGTTAATTTTTTATGTGATTTTTTTTATATATTTATGTGAAAAATGTACAATATATCGAGAACGGTTCATGCTAACGTTCTAAAGCTTGTGTTAATCGTTTTCTAATGAAAAATTACATAAAAAATGACTATTTGCGTAACTTTATTAAAGGTTTTGATTGTTTGATGATTTTTTAAAATTTCACTCAAAAATTTAATGGGGTTCTGAACATTCGATTGCGTTTAAAACAATAGGCTTCCAGTATTCACGGATTGTAATTTGTGTACCAAATTTCGTTCGAATCGCTTCATTCATTCGTCAAATATCGTCTCCACAAACACAGACTTCCCAGCCGTCCAAACAGTTACCTTACACCTTTCTGGTAGGTCGGACGGTCTGGGTCTCAACAACAACACACAGACGCACAAAAACATTCGATTCGTGTTCATGGATGATTGAAACGTACTCTCCCGTCGAAAACTCGAGTTCGAATTTTCGACCCCGTCGCAATACTTTTCTTATACATTATACTATATATATACAGGGTGTCCCAAAAAGATTGAAACACGTTTTAATTCTTTACCTGTTGGAGATTAGTGGGCAATGTAAATTGCAAAAATATTGAAAGTAAGGTAGGAAATAAGACTACGTTAATGAAATAGTCCTCCCATTAATTTTCAAAAAATTACACTTCTTAAATTTTTATTCGACCCCCTTAGACAAATTTGGTCAATCAAAAAAATTTTATTTTTAATGCAACAAGATCATTAAAAACAAGAAAGATCAATCATGCATAAAGCATTGATTATGAAACACTTTCCAACTTCAATGCAATTTTATATAAACATCTCTAAAATGCGATACATTCCTCGGTAATATTTTTAAAATTATCGCATCCACCATTCTCCACACCCACCATTCTCCATATCACCATTTTTAAAATTATCTCGGTAATATTTATAAAATTACATTAATTTATTATATTTGGAAACGTCATCGAAAACAAATAAACTTGATTCAAATGACGTCATCGAAATATAAATCGCCTGTATATAAAAGCAGCATTTCATTCTTAAACATTTTTCCAATCCTTTCATTCATCACAATACTATAATAATTTTTTTATTTAAAAACTTAAAACCATGGAGGTACAAGTAATTTAACTCTATGCTTAAAACTTCATCGAAAAAATCGTCTGATGGTTTTCTGTGTAAAATCAATGAACGTTTAATTCATATCCGCTATATTGCAGACTCCATGAGCTAAATAATTTTGCGTTAAAGAAATGCAGCAATTCTTATACAACTCATTCTACATCTTTTGGTGTTACATTTTCCATAAGTGAAAATTAAGCTTTGTTGTAGAAATAATCAAAGTTTGATAATCATTTAAACTCAAATATATTGTAATTGCGTTGTTTCAGTATGTAGATGCACAGAATTTAAGCAAAAATAAAGCTGTTTTAGGATGGATGCAACACTAAATATGAATTAAAAAGAGCTTTAAAAATCACGATTTTGATACAAGATAGATGCCATATGTTATTTTGAAGTGGGTCACGCGATCTCTTTATATAATGATCACGTGATCTCTTCATATAAAGGGTGCAATTATTATTTTAATTTTTATTTTAAAAACTACTGAATATATTTTGCTGAAATTTTTTTTATATATTTTATGGGATAATTTGAATATTTCCTAAAACTTTCGAAGCAATTTATGAATTTTAAATTCGCGTAAAAAATGTTTGAAAAATTAGGTCCCATAGGGTTCAATGTATTTCATTTTTTCAACCCGGGTTCAATCCAAAACTAATTAGGTGATATTATTCATTTATATTCCCTTAAGTCCCACAAACCGTCTGAACAACATACTAAAATTTCATTTTGATAAAGTCACTTTTTACGGCAGTTATCGTGTTAACGGACAGACAGACAGACAGAATGAACAAAGTCATAAACACTTTTCAACTATGTTGTAAATTGTTAAAAACCGCATATATGTATCTTTAAAATCAACTGAATTATGATAACGGAAAAAATCTGACTTATGCCACTTTTCCGTACCATGTGAAAGGCTGTTTCATCAGTGAAAATAGGAATCAAACAAATTGACGATGGAAATTGTTTACATTAAAAATACGTTAATATGTGTCAAAAATTTTTTATCACAAATACATCTAAATAAAGCATTAAACAGACACAGATCATATAAAGCAGTGGTCTCACTACGCAGTTGGGTATCATATGTATTATCATCCAGTTTTATCTTTTTTGTGATATGTCACAAATTTACGATTCTAATTTGATATATTGTCCCCATTCACAATGTTCAATTTTCAATTAAATATAACTCTCTCAATTTTAAAGATACAGATATGCGGGTTTTTTTTAATGATCTTGTTGCATTAAAAATAAAAAATTTCTGATTGACCAAATTTGTCTAAGGGGGGGCGTATAAAAATTTAAAAAATTTAACTTTTTGAAAATTAATTGGAGGACTATTTCATTAACGTAGTCTTATTTCCTACCTTACTTTCAACACATTTGCAATTTACATTGCCCACCTATCTACAATAGGTAAAGAATTAACCCTTTCGCGACGAATGGCACGCATAGGTGCCAGATGCGAACATGCATTCAAGGACGAGCGGCACTCACTCGGGCCAGAGGAAATTTTACCGCAAGCGGATAGTGGCACGTATAAGTGCCACTACGCAGAACGTTTTAATTTGTGAACTAGATGGCGTTACTTGTCCATGGAACTAACTTCAATGCATTTTGCAGAGGCATGACCTTGGCAGAAGAGGATCGAATGAATTATTTCTCCATTTGGAGCGGTGAAAATCATTTTGTAACATAAACAAACAGAGCAATTCTCGTAGCATCAACAATTTTATAATTGGGTTTCGGTTCGTATTTTTATTTCAGCGTTATGATTTCGTTGGTGAATCATAGGAATATAAGAGAGTATTTTTTTTGTTTGGGTTTTAGAGGCAGTGAAATTATTCGTTTATTTCGGATAAAAGAATGGGAGCAACTAACGAGTATTTTGTATTCAGATTTGTATGAAAATTATACATCAAATATAACATAAATATTTCTTTTATTCCTGTAAAAAGTAGATTTCTGTGTTGAATAGGTGATTTTTAGTGAATTTTTTTCGAGAGTTAGGCTTAGCGCAAAAAATGCGCCGTTCTTTTCGACCACTTCGGAAGCGAAGCGCGTCGTCCTTTGGGCCGCGACAGCTCCGGAATGCCGCCGTCCCGAAAGGGTTAAGCACGTTTCAATTTTTTGGGACACCCTGTATATAAGAAAAGTAATAATTGAAATGAGTCACAAATCAAACCCTTGTATTATTACGGATATACACGTTTTGATCATATCAAAACACGACTTAACCATTTCTATCTATGTATCTATCTCTCTGTGCGTACAATATTGAACCATTTGAAAATATCTAACAAAATTTGGTATAGTTATTTCAATCGTTAAACGTCAGAGGACATTCCCTTTTGGAATGAACGGACCAAAGGAAAACTCTGTTTTTTTTTGGGGGGGGGGGGGGTTATCATATTTTTCGAAAACCGAAAAAAGTATTAAAAACATAATAACATATGAAAACGCTAAGGAAATATATATCTAATAGATCAGCTTTTTAATGCGAATGTCATGATTTATAAAATGCTGATATGCACCGTTCTTATGATGTTTTATGCTCTTGTTCTAAAATTGAACAATTCAGAAAAAAAAAAATTATTATTATCAATACCACTTACAACAATATTATTAGCTTTACAGTTTAAATCGAGACATAATTATTAAGAAATTACCAGAGCTGCACTCAAGATATTATTTTTTTTTATTTTTTTTTACATTGAGTGCTATATCTTTTGAACAAATTGAGTAAATCGAATAAAATTTGGTGTGATCAATCGTTGAACATCAGAGACCTATTATTTTCAGAGTGAATCATGCAGAAAATCCTCTATTTTTCGAAAATATATTTCAGAAAATCTAATAAACATAACATTATAAAAACATAATAACGTATAAAAATGTTACGAAAATATGTATTTAATACGAAATTCTTATCTAAATGCAAATGTCATTTTACGTGTTGTCATCTAGAAAAGCACCAAATGTAGAATTCAACATTAAAAACATTCTGCCGTAAATCTTATGCATTATTTTTTCACTGTCAAAGAAGCAAATTCATTGTATTACGTAGGAAAAAACGTGTGATGCATATTATTTTTATTTGCATCATATTATTTTTATTTGCAACTAGTATTTAAGACATCAGGGACTAAAAATCCGGTTCTGCCCCATCTCGTGGTCGATAGTTATAAGTGGGCAAAGTTTCAGACTTCTGAGTCACAAGGGCTGGAAAGATTTTTTGACACCACCACACAATTTATCGGCCCTCGGAAGATATATAAAAAATCCTACTCCTTTAGGATCTGTCCCGTGGTTGATAATGTTAGTATACACATATTCAGTCTTTTAAGTCGCCAAGAGGACTTCTGATAGTCTGCAAAAAATAGCGTCCCGAAGTATTCTGAGGCCCGAAGCGAACTTTCACAAAAGGCCTCATCTGAACAATAAATACAATTCACACATCCGAAAAATCGATTATCCGACAATTTTAGCTTTTACAAGTTAAAAGATTTATTAAAAGACTAACATATGTTGGTCTTTTCATTTTAGGTTCTGAAATAGAATTTTGGGCTCCGAGTCAACAATATTTTGGGAGCTTTTGTATGACACAAAATATTCCCGGGTCCTAAATGACCTTGTCCCAAATGGATAATCCGCCCCTAATTATATAACACACAGCGCACCATGGGAATTATAATATCATGATCTCAATATATATGCTCAACTACAATTCAGTAAACAGGTTGTAGTCAAAACGCTGTAAAAAAAAAACACTATAAACTGATACACAAATGCCTAATAATAAAATATAGAATTACTAGCCGAATACCCGTTGAATATCAACGGTCTCGCAAAAAGCAACCCCCGAATAACGCAATTCTTTTAATAATTCGCGTTTCACATTTATTCGGCAAATCAAACATTTTGAAGTGTGACACCCCCTAAAGTAGCAAATATTAGAAATCTGAAATTGCACACTTTTTCCTTTCGAGCGATGCACCTATACACCAAATTTGAAGTCTTAATCTCATCGCAAAGCATGTTTTTATATCATTTCACTTTTCGAACGTTTTGGTGTCCGGAATCCCTAAAAATTACAAGTATTCGAAATTTTCTATTGCACACTGTCTTTCTTTTGAACTACCTACCTGTACACCAAATTTCACGGTTTTATTCCATCGCAAAGCATATTTTATCTATCATTTTACTTTTCGAAAAGAATGAACATGTTTAAAAAACTCTATTATTTTGTTTTTTATCAAATAATTGTACCATATACCAAATATCAAGCCTCTATTATATTTTAAAAGGAGGCGTTTCTCATTTATTCAGAAAATCGAAAATTTGGGTTTGCGGCCCTCCCTAAAGTAGAAAATTTAGGAAAACTGAAATTGTACGTGCTCTTCCTTTCGAACTATCTACCCGTGCACCAAATTTGAAGTCTCTATCGCATCTCAAAACATGATTTTTCATCATTTCACCTTTCGGACATTTTTCTCTGAAGCACCCCTTTAAATGAACATTTTTGAAAAACTCTTTTGTTTGTGTGTTTTCATCAAATTATTGCCCATATACCAAATTTCAAGCCCCTATCAAATTATCTTATCCATTTTTCATTTGTTCGTCAAATCGAACATTTTAGTCTGCGGTACTCCTTACAATAGCAAATGTTGAAAAGCTGAAATTGTACACTTTGTTCCTTTCCAACTATCTATCCATATACCAAATTTGAAGTCTCGAACTCATCGCGAAGCATGCATATTCTATCATTTCACCTTTCGAATGTCTCTGTGTGCAGTACCCACCCCCTTAAATACACATTTTTGAAAAACTCCATTCTTCGGTTTTCTATTAGATGATTCGCCCATATACGAAATATCAAGCCTCTATCACGTTCTAAAAATGGCGTTTCTCATTTAATCGGAAAATCGAACGTTTGGGTTTGCGGTACCCCATATAGTAGAAAATTTGGGAAAACTTAAATTGCACATACTCTTCCTTTCAAAATATCTACCCGTACATCAAATTTGAAGCCTCTATCCCATCTCGAAGCATAGTTTATCGTCATTTCATTTTTCGAACAATTTCCTCTGGAGCACCCCCTTAAATGAACATTTTGGAAAACTCTTTTGTCTTCGGTGTTTTCACCAAATGATTAGCCAATGTGCCAAATTCCAAACCTTTATCAAATTTTAAATCCGGCGTTTCTCAATTGTTCGCCAAATCGAACATTTTGGTATAGGGCACCCCCCCCCCCCCCCCTAAATTAGCAAATATTGAAAATCAGAAATTGCACACATTCTTCCTTTCGAATGGTTTACACATACATCAAATTTGAAATTGTGTCTCAGCTCAAAGTATGCTTTCCTATCATTTCACTTTTCGAACGTTTTGGTGTGGAGCACCCCATTTACAGAACATATTTGAAAAATTCGATTTTTTGGAGCGATCGACCCATGTACCAAATTGCAAGTCTCTCTCTACTTGGGAAATGCCTCAAAAAGGCGTAACAGACAGACAGACGGACACTTGGCAATTAGTATATACTAGCCGAATACCCGTTGAAAATCAACGGTCTCGCAATAAACAACCACTGAATAATGTAATTTTTTTAATAATTCACGTTTCACATTTATTCGACACATCGTATATTTTGGTGTGCAGAACCCCCTAAAGAAGAATATATTGGGAAACTTAATTTGCGCATTTCTTCCTTTCCAATTATCTACCCATACACCACATTAAAGTCCATCTCATCCGGAGGCACCCCTATTTTATTATTTCTCCTTTCGAACTTTTTTCTGTGAAGCACACTCATAAATGAACATTTTTGAAAAACTCTGTTTGTCTTGGGGTTTTTTATCAGATGATTAGCACATATACCAAATATCAAGCCTCTATCACATTTAAAAGGAAGCGTGCCTCATTTATTCGAAAAATCGAACATATTAGTGTGCGACACCCCTTAATGTAGCAAATATTGGAAATCTGAAATTTCACACTTTCTTTCTTTCAAACTATCTGCCCGTACACCAAATTTGAAGTCTATCCTATCGAGAAGCACGTTTTTTCTAGCACTTCACCTTTCGAACGTTTTTCTGTAGAGTATACATTTTTGAAAAACTCTATTCTTTTTGTGATTTCTATCACATGATTCGCCCAAATACCAAATATCAAGCCTCTATCACGTTTTAAAAGGGGCGTTTCTCCTTTATTCCGAAAATCGAACATTTTGGTATGCGGCACCCCCTAAAGTAGAAAATATTGGTAAACTGAAATTGTACACTTACTTCCTTCCAAACTATTTACCCTTACACCATATTTGATATCTCTATCTCATTCCGAAACATGGTTTTTTTTATCAATTCACTTTTCGAAAGTTTTACTCTGGAGCACTCCCCTAAAACGAACATTTTTGAAAAACTATATTCGTCTTGGGTGTTTTTTTCAAATGCTTATTCCATATGCCAAATTTCAAGCCTCTATCAAATTTTAAAGGAGCCTTTTCTCATTCATTCTGTAAATCGAATATTTTTGTATGTGGCACCCCCTTAAGTAGAAAATATTGAAAATCTGAAATTGTACACTTTCTTCCTTTCAAACGATTTACTCATACACCAAATTTGAAGTCTCTATCTTATCGCAAAGAATGCGTTCCTATCATTTCACTTTTCGAACGTTTTAGTGTGGAGCACCCCGTCTAGAGAACGTTTTCGAAAAATTCGATTTTTCCAGCGGGTTTTATCATACGATCGAGCTGTGTACCAAATTGCAAGTCTCTATCTATTCGGGAAGTGCCTAAAAAATGCATAACAGACAGACGGACACTTGGCAATTAGTACATATAGCAAGAAACTGTTGGATTAGATAGAAAGTATATTGCACTAATGAGTCTAAAAAATGTCAAGTTACATCCAATAAAAATAATGTACAACATTTTGAGGACCCAAGCGGTCGCTTGGACTGCTTAGCCCTCGGAAAGCTCCTGTCTGGAAAGACCCTCATTTTTACCCTTGGAGGAATTAAAAAATTCGGTTCCGTTAGGTTCCTTCTAGTAATTCATACTACTACTAGAGCGCCCATAGAACATTCTATGCGAGGAGGGGGGAGCAAACTCAAGAATGAGACGGTCAATATCAACAAACTTGATACCTACATTTGTGATCTTCTTCTTCTTCGACCCAGACCGTCCGACCTACCAGAAAGGTATACCCGTTGAAAATCAACGGTCTCACAATAAGCAAACCCTGAAAAATGTAAATTTTTGAAAAACTTGCGTTTCACATTTATTCGACAAATCGAATGTTTTGGTAGAAGTAGAAAATACTGGAAATCTAAAGTTGCACACTTTCTTTCTTTCTATCGATTTACCCGTACACCAAATTTGAAGTCTCTATCTATTCGGGAAGTGCCTAAAAAAAGTGGGACAGGCAGACGGACACTTAGCAATTAGTATATTCTAGCCAAATACTCGTTGAAAATCAACGGTCTCACAATAAGCAAGCCCTGAATAATGTAAATTTTTGAATAACTTGCGTTTCACATTTATTCGGCAAATCGAATGTTTTGGTGTGTGGCACCCCTAAAGAAGAAAATATTGGAAAACTTAAATTCCTCACTTAATCCTTTCGAACTATATACCCGTACACAAATTAAAGTCTCTATCTCATCCGGAACCATACTATTTTATCATTTTCCCTTTCGAACGTTTTTCTGTGAAGCATTTTTTAATAATTCATTTAATAATAAATTTTTTAATAATTCATTTAATAATAAATTTTTTAATAATTCTCGTTTCTCATTTATTCGACACATCGTATATTTTGGTGTGCAGAACCCTCTAAAGAAGAATATATTGGGAAACTTAATTTGCGCATTTCTTCCTTTCCAATTATCTACCCGTACACCACATTAAAGTCTATCTCATCCCGAGGCACCCCTATTTTATTATTTCTCCTTTCGAACTTTTTTCTGTGAAGCACACTCATAAATGAACATTTTTGAAAAACTCTGTTCGTCTTGGCTTTTTTATCAGATGATTGGCCCATATACCAAATATCAAGCCTCTATCACATTAAAAAATATCGTATCTCATTTATTCGGAAAATCGAACATATTGGTTTGCGGCAGTTGAAGTCTTTATCCTATCGCGAAACATGTTTTTCTATCACTTCACCTTTCGAACATTTTTCTATGTATAGAACCCCATAAACATTTTTGAAAAACCGTATTCATCTAGGGTTTTTTCATCACAAGATCAGCCCATATAACAAATATCAAGCCACTATCACGTTGTAAAAGAGGCGTTTTTCATTGGTTCGTCAATCGAATATTTTAGTGGGTGGTCTGGTCGAAGATTCTGTCCAAATTGTGATAAAAAAAAAAAAGAAGTCTAACTGGAACCTTTCTGTCTGAAAGTTTTAAAATTTTACAAGTCCCGTCTTCTGAGAGGTAGGGGAAGGAGGGTACGGTCCCTGTGGATGCCTCCCCCACTGGGTTCCGGTCTAAATTGGGTGGCACTTCCCGGCCGTCCAAGCAGATACCTTACACCTTTCTGGTAGGTCGGACGGTCTGGGTCGAAGAAGAAGAAGTCCCGTCTTCTATCGAAATATGTATGAGAGTCGTTCTGTCTAGAAAAATCCCTATATCTCCCCTAAAGATTTTCAGAAATTCCGTATCTTCAGTGGTCAAAAATAAATTTCTAAGTTTTAACATTAGGAGCCTTCCTATCCGTAGCCGCTTGTAAAGTTCTAAGTTTTTCGTTCAGTACCAAAAATAGGGTGACAGACCATCGCCAAGCATGCCAACCATGGATTTAATTTTGGTTGGCGGCGCTGTGGTAGCGACTGAAACGTTTGTATGTACTGTGCGTTCACCTTTCGAACTAATAGCGTCCCGAGGTTTTCAGAAGGTTCCATATAGGCAGTAAAACGTCACTCATCCAAAAATTGGTTATCTGAAAAATAGATTATCCCATGATTTATTTATGTATACTTTGGATTGGGAAGATCTAAATAAGAAAATTGATATTCAAGAAAGACCTGATTAATATGAACAAAATCTGATCAATCTCTACATGGGCGTCCATTGGGGGTATTTGTCCTCCCTTGGAAGTTCAAGGTCACAAAGGTGGGCATCAAGTTAGTCGATGTTGTATATCATAGGCGTAGCCAGCTGTTGGCGCGGGGAGGTGCCCTGATTAAAAAAATTCGTAAGGGAAAATATTCTTATAGGAACGCAATTATAAGCCACACTCCGATTTTAAAGACTTTTCGAAATGTATAAATAAAAATATTTAAAAAAATTAATTTTAATTGAAAAAAATTATTAAAAAATACTTTCATCAGGCCCTGTATACAAATTAAGTAACCCAAATGAAAACAGGAAACGTTTTAAAATATGTAACACACATTAATTATTAATTACAATAAAAATAAAAACGCCCTTGAATCTAGAAATGGCCTGCGGTAACTGAAAAGTCGTTTTACTCTATTTTAGCCATTTAAAATATTTCCTAACTGCAATTATCTTGAGTGTATACTAGCAAAAACAACAATTACTCTGTCAATTGATATGTTTTTGTTGTAGTGAATATGGATTCTTTCTTCAGTCATCGTAGCTCTAGTGTAATTATTCAGTCTCCTCAAACTGCTTGCGGAACGTTCACATTCACAAGATATAGTCAAGGTGAGTATGTATATAGAAGGGTTGCTGCAATACAAAGAAGAACGCTGATATTTGGAAAGAAATTTTCGTGTATATATTTTAAGGCTGTAGCTGGTGTGTTTGGCAGATCTGATTGGGAATTAGATTTGAAATGTGCACACCAGCGCTTCATTTCTTGAGCTAAGAGTTTTGGGGTTGGCAATTCATCATTATAAATATCCCTCAATTGTTCCAAAGCATTTTCTTTAGTTTCGTTCAATCAAATTCAAGGTAAAATGGATAGTAAGGATGAAGCTTTTTTTCCTAGTCCAGTAAATCGCGATTTCAAATTTGATATTATGCTGTCAAGTAACGGTAACGGTTTACTTTATAAAAATTAAACGATGAATTGCACTTCACATTACTTCGATGAACTTGTCTTTCTGCAATTCGTGGCACTGAGGGTTCTATATTGATCTTTTGACCCATCAAAACTGCTTGCTGATAGATGCTTTCATAACCTTCATCCACTGTATTTCTCTCTGAAATGTACAAATTTATTGTTTCTTCAATCTGATTGTAGGCCTCAACGATGTTGGTTGCTCGGCCTTGAAGTTTGATGGTTATCCCTTCTAAATGTGACAAATACTGGTAGGTGGTGACAAAAGTTGCTATAAAATCAAACGATGTTATAGAATTGAGTAATGCTAAGGCATCTCTTACACTGAGCACTCCAGGTAGTCTCAGAGTCTGATTCTGACTTTGCCCCATATACGATGCGCTCAAATGTTTCAACTACATAAATGAAACTTTGATAGAAGTGTTGATAGGTTTTATGCTTCATGGCCCATCTTATTCTGCAGAGGTCTAATAGAACTTTTCGTCTGCCTAAATCATATGGTCAGTAATCGTGTGGTAAATCTGGTGGTCAGACCTTTTGGTGACTGTCTTATTGCAGAAATTTTGTGGTAACCTTTACCAGAGCGGGGAAGGGGGGGGGGGGGCTGGGCACACACACCCTGGCTACGCGTATGTATATATTATCCTTGAGTTTGCCACCTCTTGGAAAAAGTCCCATGGACGCCCATGGCCCTCTGCAAACACGAGGACTCAAGTTGTCGCTTGGGCTGCATTATCTTTGGGTAGCCTCTGCTTTCACCCCACATTAGCGTCGTCTGCTAGGCATGGCCTCGTTTTTTTAGCATTATGAAATGCATCCAGTTCTCTTCCTATAAATCCATGCTATCTACGAATTCTTCAAATAGATCGGACTATATTTTCCTGATATTCTAAGTGGGAAATGTGAATATAGTCCAAATTTTCTCAAAAAGTCGGTACCACAGGTTTTTTGCAAACAATTTTTTCGGCAGTAGTAAAAGAAAAATTCGTGAACTCAAACAAATTCCAGGCTCCAGGGACTATTTAAAGACAATTTTAGAGTTAAAGCTGATGTTTATCATGAAAATTTCACAAGAAATTCCATACCGAAGTGGTTTTAAACATTTTTTTTAATTATTGTTATAATAAATTCTCCTTCGAAAATTGGCGCGACGCCATGGTTGTACTTGGTTAACCCCGTAGATGCTTCGAGCACTTTACAATATGGCGTCTTATCGCAGAGTTCCTGTTTGGCACATAATCTAAATGTAAGTCAACAGTGTGCTTTACCTCCAAGAAATTTATTATTGTTAATGGACATAATATATCCTGAATGAAATATTTTAACTTGATGTCAAACAATTATATTGGTTGTAATAAAGTTATTACAGTGATTTTGGCGGTGTTTTGGAATCCGAGTGGTGTCTTTTGAAGTTGCTGTTGACCATTACTGAAATAATAGGCTGTGGGTCTTGGAAAATATACTTCACTTACCATAAGAAATGTTTGTGCCGTGTGGAAAAGATAAAATTATTTGAGTTTTGTTAATCATATTTATTTGTTTATTTAAAGAAAACAAACTGGTTTTTGATGAGTAGTAAAATCGGTGATTGAAACTTATGTTTACGTTGTGAAAAGCTACATAGCGCTACACAGTTTTCTTTAATTGGGAAAAAGAAGTTGTGTATAACATCGTGCATCGTATATTCTTGAATATTGTGCATAGTGGTGTGATCAGTATTGCTTTAATCACGTTTTGACAGCAAAATAATAACTTTGTTTTGAACTGTCACCTGTGTTCACTTTACACAATGGACTAGCAGAGATAATTGGGGAAGATTTATAAAGATACATTAGTGCTTGGAATTTAAATGTACAATTGCTCGACGCTTATTGCAATATATATTTATATTTTTGAAACTTAATATCTATAAGAGCTGTCTGATAAAGGATGTGTGCTTGATCATTGGATTTTTTTTTCTTCTAGTGAGTCATTGATTGTTCTGCTTTTAAAAAAATGTGGATTTAAGCAAAGTTTGCAGGTTGACTAAACCTGTTACAAGTCAAACAGATATGGCAGATACCCGAAGACGTGTAAAATTGTATGCTCTGAATGCAGAACGTCAGTGGGATGATAGAGGAACTGGACATGTATCATCATCTTACATTGATAGGCTAAAAGGCATGTCATTGTTAGTTCGAGCAGAATCAGATGGTATGTATTGAATTGAGTTATTTTTGTGTATTTGGCTATATTTAAATTCTAATGTTATCAAATAGATAATGTAATTTATTCAAAATTTAACAGTGCATTACAATGTTAATATGGTACAGACATAATTATGCTGGATTAAGGTTTCAATTTTATATTTTTTGTACTTGTATTACAGCATTTGTACAGCTGAACTTAAATTCTTGAAAATATTTTAACATCTACCACACATCACCACTTTTAGGGCTTTGTGAAATTTAAGATTTTGTTTTCAGTTTCATATTCATGTTTCTTAGCACATGTGACAGAACTCGAACACAGAACTATTAAATTTTGATGACTATAATGTCAATACTTGTAAATATTATTGTTATGTGAAAATTTGACATGGATCAAGGAGAATCACTCCACATGTCATAATGTGCTGTCATATTGTGACCGATGAAAGATGACAAATAGGTCAGAAACCCAATTTAGAAACATAACTTCAATTTCCTAAAGACTGTGAAGTTTCAGGTTCAAACCTCCTGTCCGGGGAATTAAATCTCTTGAGATGGCCTGTTTTAACATAATAGTAATTAAATAAATAAGAAATTTTAATCATTACCTTCTTCCTGCAGCTTCTGACTGTAAATTAACTTAATTAAATCAACTCAAAGATCTTAATGATTAGACAAGGATTGGTATCAGAAGTAATCTTATTTAGATGCATAATTTTAAGCATAATCTTATTTAGATGTGAAATTATCAATCATATTTGGACAGAATTTAAAACCTCACTGGACCGCAATATAAATAAACATACCTATTTCATCACATCAATTACTGAAAAATGAATCCAGATGCATTTCACTTTCTCACATTTCAAGATATTAAACATAATAATAAAACACATGGGTATGGTCAAAAACGGGCTTGAGCACTCACAGACAATAATTTAAGCAATTATATTTTTACATATAAAATACAAATAATTTAAGTTATTCAATTTCAGCGTTGGATCAAATCAATGGATTTATATTAATTTTAAACTATCAAAGTGCACATACAGTTTTTAGCTATTTTGTGCTCAGTGCTTGCATACGTAGAATGAAATACAGAGACTTTACTTTGGAACATGACCCTGGTTAACGAACAGTGTAAAGTTATGATGTGCAAGTAAGTACACGATAAAATCAATGTTGACAAAATGCTCTCACTTTCAAGGGGACCTCCAGTGAATTAATAAGTTTTAAGCAAAATGATGATCAAAGTTTTGCTTGGAATTGGTCCTCGGGAACCTTGGTAAAGCTGGTAAATAAGGAGAGATTCGAAATTGGCCTCAGATCAAAATTTGGTGTTTGAATCCTCCAAACGGAGAAATAAATGCGACAATAAGAACCATCTCCTTTAGTGACAGATGAGGTACAGAACTGAAGACGAACACCAGGAGCTAAACACATCTTTGTAAATAACAAACCGATACTGCCAAAACGAAGTTATATATTATCAAACCATAATCATAGGCAGCACAGGTCACAAATTCGATATCACTTTTGGTTAAAATGATATTGTGATCTAGTATAATTTAAGAGCTGCCACATATCAACTGAGCAGACAACATCCGTCATGATTCCATGGGCTAAGATTACATTTATCTGATTCCATTCTCCACAAGAACAGGGTCCATTCCTATTTATGTGTTTTACTCAGACCTGCGCAAAAGTGACAACCAGGTCATGTGACATTTGAAATTCAAAGTTTATACATTTTAATTTGATCCAACCACTCCCGCTATCAGTTAAAGAAGCCAGGATTTCTGTTTGCCGCGCTATAAACTATCTTCTACATTCTCGATAAGCCTAGATAAGCAAGAAATAATGGCAAACAAAACCTGTACTTGACATTATGAATATACGAAATAAATGCAATCTGCGTAATTAGATTTGGAATTCTCACTGCTTTTAAAATGGATTTTAATACTAGTGCTCAGCTGAACAAATTATCTTATCTTTATGAGTTAGCATACTGAATTTGGCGTAGAATAAACACATTTCTGAATAACTACTGGAGGGAATTTAAATAGGCATTTTGGAATTTTTCACAGAATTAATAACAATGTCATGCAAGAAGAATGACACTCCTTTATGCCCTGCGGGAAATTTTTAGAAAATCAAGGCTGGTGCATTGGCCTCCTGAAGTCCTAGGAACCTTCAAAAAGAAAATTTAGTGGTACAACTGTGCAAACTACACCAGAGATCCTTGACATGAACACCAACTCACATGGGACAAGATCCAAAGAAGATCTGAAGGTGACTGAAAATCAATCTAGAGATCCACCTACATGCCCATTACAAAAGTTATACATATAAAAATAAACTAATTTCAAAAATAATTTATTTCCATAACATCATGGATAAACATTTTAAAAATTAAAATTTTAAGACATTTAAAATCTACTTTACCAAAGAAAATTTTACGGATTTGAAAACAAGCTCTTATTTATAGATAAAACTTTATTATGGAATACTTAAAGTTAAGGATTTAAAGTGAAAATGAAATCTTATTTATTGAAATAAAATAGAGTAATTTAATATCAATTTTTGCTATAAGAGCTGGTGTTTTGGAAATTGAAAGAAATTTTAGAACTTAGTTTTACTCTCTGAGACAGCCAATCAAATCAATTGGATAAAATTAAGTTCTAAAATTTCTTGTCCATAAAATTTTCTTTGGTAAAGTAGATTTTAAATGTCCCCAAATTTTAATTTTTAAAATGTTTAGTAAAGGGAGGTGCTCCAAACCAAAACATTCTAAAGATGAAATGATAGAAAAATATAGTTCATGATCAGATATAGATTATAAATTGGATGTGAGGGTAGATAGTTCGAAAGGAAGAAAGTCGAAAGCCCAGACCATCCGACTCATCCTGGGACATGAGCAACAATTTGGACGCCTGGGGAAAGATAGGAAGAAAGTGTACAATGCCGGGAAAAGAAAGTAAGAAAGTGTACAGTTTCAAGTTTCCAATATTTGCTTCTAAAGGAATGCTGCATATCAAAATGTTCTATTTATGGAATAAATGAGTAACAGTTTATTTTGACTGAGGTATACTTGAAATTTTATGCACATGTTAATCAATCGATACAACCTCAGGAAAATCCACATTTTTCAAAAATGTTCATTTTATGGAAGCTCCAAACAAGAACGTTCGAAATTATAGTAAAACGACCTGCATGATGAGATACAGACTTTAGAACCTACTTTCACTGATGAAACAGCCTTTCACATGGTATGGAAAGGGGATGCTATAGCCCAGTGGTTAGCTCACGGGAATTGCACTCAGTAGGCCCGGGTTTGATTCCCTCCGCTGCCAAAACTGCCTCTGTGTTCACGCTGAGTACGATTACGTTAAACATGTGGGTCTGTATGTCCTTCCGAGAGGTTGATGGTAGGGGAAGGAGGGGTACAGTCCCTGTGGATGCCTCCCCCACTGGATTCCGGTCTAAATTTGGTGGCTCTTCCCGGCCGTCCAGTTATCTTACACCTTTCTGGTAGGTCGAACGGTCTGGGTCTCAACAACATGGTATGGAAAAGTGGCATAAGTTAGATTTTTTCCTTTATCGTAATTCAGTTGATTTAAAAAATACAGATATGTGGTTTTTTTTTAATGGTCTGGTTGCATTAAAAATATAAATTTTCCGATTGACCAAATTTGTCTAAGGGGGCCGTATAAAAATTTATAAAGTGTAACTTTTTAAAAATTAATGGGAGGACTATTTCATTAACATAGTCTTATTTCCTACCTTACTTTCAACATTTTTGCAATTTACATTGCCCACTTATCTCCAACAGGTAAAGAATTAAAGTGTGTTTCAATCTTTTTGGGGCATCCTGTATAATATGACTAGGAATGGTTTTGTTTAAGTCCCTTGTGATTTGCTTGTGGCCGACTCACTCACTTTTAATGTATCAAGAGTAAAGATTTCCATACTATTTTCAAGATGAACAAATAACAGAAGGGTGGGACCATTGACTATAAATATTCGAACATAGTACCGAATGACCTTCGACTTGAGAGTTTCCTTTTCATGCATATGCACAGGATTCGGCATACTTATCCTTAGCCTCCAGTGTCTACCTTTCTGTTTCAAAACGAAAGACAGTTAAATAAAATCCATTTTCTCAATTGTGAAGTATAAAAAAATATATCAGTTTATCAGTTCCCAAATATCGGTTTATCACTGTTATCTGGAAAATACCGATGATTAGATATCGGAACATCCCTAAAATTAAAATAATCCTAAATCTAAAATTATTTTGACTTTGGAGGAAATTCATACTTGTTTTTATCAGGAATTTATTTTTATTAAAAAACTAATAAAAAGAACACTGTAAAAATATATTTCTAGATATGGTTAGGTTATTCTGCCAATGGAGAATGCCTTTTGTAGAGAATTTCTAAGAAAAACCCTACCACAATTCCAATTTCAGTGCTTTGTTCAGTTAAATTAAAAGTAACACATACCTTAAATTCATTTTCAAAAGCTCAAAATGTCAACTTTCAAGAGAAAAATAAAATTTATTTGACTTATTGTAGTTATAAGAGTTACAGCCGTCCCTGTAAACTTTTGAAAAGGCAAATGTGGGAGATTAAGTGATCTTTATCTGGGAAAGGGCGGTCAAAGTTTCTGCAATTTTTTTTCTCTTTTTTTTTTTTTTATTTATGTTGCACTATAATCCGTAAAAAAATAATTAAACAAAAATCAAGTAACTATACACTTTGGAAATATTTTGTAATTTCATGGGGTAAAATTTTATAATCTTAAAATTAAAAGAAATCAATCAAAAGTAAGTTCATAAATTTAGTAGTCGACACCTGTAGTATAAAAGTAAAATAACTACATTTTTTTGCAAAAATATTTTCTTTGTAGCTTTAAATATTTATAGTGTTTCCATTCTCATGTGTTAAGGAAAAATATACAAAATACTTTTTGTGCTTTCACTGCCCATTTATTCTCTATTCGGTATTGTAAATGCATTTTCCTTTCTTGACTGTATCAGTTTATTTCAAGTAATTAAAATATGCATTCTATCTTAGACTAATATTTATTGATTTTGTTCGATAGTGAATATTGTAATTTTTTTAAAATGGTTTTGTGTAATTGATAATAATGGCTTATTTGCAAGTAGATGGTATTTATTTACATGTATGTAATGCTGTGTATATAATATAAGAGTCATTCCATGTCAAATCAACACAAGAAATGTCATTTTTCTCCTCACCATCTCCAATGTTTTTAAAATTTGGTGGACTAATTAGATTTACTAAGAATGTAAAGCACGCAAAATTTAAACCTCCTAGGCCTATTTGTTTAGTTATATGCATTTAAAAATGGTTGAAAACAAAAAATGTACCCTTTGGCTACATTTAAATTGCCATAACTTCTGTTATAATTAACGCACAGAAACAATTTTGGTATCGTTTGAAAGCTCTTTAAATGACCTTTAAAATGATACTAAACACATGAAGTTTTTGTGGAAAACATTTCAAGGTCGTAGTATTTGACCTTTGATCTTGAATTGCTAAAAATTGAATTTCTTATTTTTCACTATATTTTCCCCCTGAATACTATAACATCTTAGCTACGTGTATACCAATTTTCAAAATGGGCACTCAATGGGATCACACACACACACAAAAAATAAATTAGAAACAAAAAAATACAATATTTAAATATTGACATAACCCTTTGACAGGCTGTTAATGCATAAACTTCCTTAAGATTGCTCAGAACAAGCCTTTTCTGTTTACATATTCTTTTTTTTATTTAATTGCTTTACAGATATACAATCTTTTTTGCCTGGCATTATTCTGCTAACAATGTCAGATTCATAAAATTCCTTCACGGTATTAGTCACATTTTCGGCTAATGACTTTCCAGGTTTTGGATTCTGTGATGATAAAATCCCTTTTTCGTTTATTAGTTGCTTCGCTTTTCTCACGATAAAATTAGAAGCTTTAAACTCTCTTTCAATTTTTCTTATGCTCCAAGTTTTTGTCAAAATAGTAAGAATTTGTACCTTTTCACTGCGGCTCTTGGATATAAAAATTTTTCTTTCAATTGACCAGGTTTAACTTCCTCATCATCAGTCATGTCTAATTCAAACAACTTTTGCATTGTAAGTCCTATCTTCTTAGACTTTTCTTTTGGATATTTATGTTGTTTCAGTTTTTTCTCACTCACTGGTGATTCTTCCAAGACATTCAAACTACAATTTTGCTTCTTCACGATCTAAATTTGTTAGTTCATCATCACAAACTCGTTCCAGGTAGCAGGTCTTCTTTGGACCTGGATTCCAGAGCTGGGTCATCTGTTAATGCACATATTTCTTTCCTGTATGGGTCATATATCATTTGTCCAACAAATTCGGGAAATTTTTCACAAATCAACTTGGAAACAGGACGTAGATATTTTCTTTTGCACAAGCGTTTCTCTTTTCCCAGAGGGTTGCAACATCCGTTTAGCCATTGTTTGTTCATAATAAAATTTTCTTTACTTAAAAATTAAATTCTTACAAAAAATATTTACACAAATTCTAGTAAAGTATAGTATCAATGTAGCAATATTTCATCATAAATATGCTTTAAAAGCTTTATATGTGGTTTGGCTTTTCAACCTAAAACTAAAATTGCAAATCAACGCCATTTGAATCAAACAGTCAGCTCTAATTCAAACTAAAATCCAAACTGCAAACCAAAAACATCTGAATCAACCAATCACCTTTAATTCAAACTGAAACCCAAACTGAAACCGGAAACCATCCGAATCAACCAATCACTTCTAATTCAAACTAAAACCCAAACTGCAAACCAAAAGTAAGGATGTGCCAGTCAGTGGTGGCACAGCACTAATTGGCAAATTTAGCTGTTTTATAGCTGGAAAATTTCATTTGCAGCTATATTTAGCTATTTATAACCCAATAAAATACTGAATCAAACAACATGCCAAATGCTTGTAATAGTATATAGTCTAGCTTGTAATAGCATAGTATTTTTATCCACAAAATTAAAAACTGCAGCATTACTAAAAAAAATAATAATAATAATAAATAATAAAAAAAAAATCCTGTCAGGGTTGTCAATATTTAAATATTGTATTTTTTGTTTCTAATTATTTTTTGTGTGTGTGTGATCCCATTTTGAAAATTGACATGCACATAGTTAAGATGTTGTAGTATTCAGGGGGAAAATATTGTGTAAAATAAGAAATTAGATTTTTAGCAATTCAAGGTCAATGGTCAAATACTATAACCTTGAAATGTTTTTTCCCAAAAAACTTCATGTGTGGTATCATTTTAAAGGTTATTTAAAGAGCTTTAAAATGATACCACAATTATTTTTGTATGTCAATTAGAACAGGAGTTATGATAATTTAAATGTAGCCATTAGAGGATAAATTTTGCTTTTTTGGCCATTTTTAAATGCAAATAACTAAAAAACTAATCTGTTCAGGAGGTTAAAATTTTGTGAGCTTTACTTTCTTAGTAGGTCTGACTAGTTCACCGAATTTCATAAAAATCTGAGCTGACGGAAAATTACTGTGTTTATTTGACATGTAATAACTCATTTAGTAATTTGTGATTATTTGCAAGTTTGTTATCCAGTTTAAAAGCTGTGGGTTTTAAAAGATATGGAATTGTTGAGTGATAATACCAATGTTTTTCCCTTTTTTAGGATCTGTTCTGCTAGAATCTAAAATTTTGCCTGATACAGCTTATCAAAAACAACAAGTATGTTATTTACTACATTTTATATTTGTTTACCAATAGAATTTTTTTTAATTGTTATTTTCTTCATTAAAATGAAACTCATGCTCAGAACAAGATTAATGCTGAAGAGATGAGTGGGTCAATCCATGTCAAATCATCCCAAAAATGCGAAACTTTACGTCACTATTTTAGATTTTTTAAAAAATTGGCACACATATTGTCATGAGTGAAAACTGAAAAAAAACCACGTATGTTACTTAATTAAGTCTAATGGTTGTAGAAGGGAAAAAGGTCACGTCATTTAAAGCTCTTCTTGAAAGCATCAAAATGATGCAAAAATTATTTGTCTAAGTAGGTCCAAAAATATAATTATTTTACTGTTGATAGAAGAGAAGAATTTTTCGCTTTTCTGAAAAGCTTACTTGCATGAATTTAATATTTTGGAGAAATTACAATCTCTACCAACCAAAGCTCTCTACCAACCAATCTCTGCCTGTAAAGTTTTATAAAGTCATAAGTGTTAGGTAAATTCATTGATTAATTTGATATGGAATGACCCTAGATGTAACTAATTCACTGTCATGTGTAAAATATTTAAAAACAAGATTAAAGATATTGTATGCATCCAATGAATAATAATCAGCCATGAAACAACCAGTTTATTTATTTATTTATTTTTTTGAGAAACAAAGATCACTAATAACTTTAAAATTTGGCTAGTAAAATGTTGTCTTCTAGTAGCTCACTTGAATAAGTGAATTAAATTTTTAGAGAAACTCCAGTGATGACACAAAGAATTGAATAAAAGGGTTATTCCACAGTATTCGTATGTTACGTACGGAACATTTCACAGCAAAATTTTGAGATATTTGTACATTTTTCAATGTCAAAATATAAAGGAGAACGTTTGCAATTATTTTTAATGTATTATATACCACTTCATCTAGATTCCATACATAGCTCCATTTCAAAAAATTGTAAACATTTCAAAATAAAATACATGTTTTATACAAGTCCCGGAACATCAATAATGTCTTCAATTTTTTTCACTTCCTCCATTGACAACGAAAAATGTCCCAGGTTATTAATTGGACCTGGTGCTTTTTCGAGTTTAGTCAAAATATTTCTTTTTAGGATTTTATCCTTTTCTGGGATGTGTTGCCAGGAACACTTGTTTTTGCCTAAAGGTTTCATAAAGGATAGATAGAGATATTTATCATCATGTCCTCCACAACTCCTGACCACCAATAATCATCGTACATCACCGATACCCAGTCTGATTTTTTCAGTAACTCAGTACATGCATCTGAGCTAGGCTCTTTATCTTCTACAGGGCATAAAATCTTTATCTTTTCATCAGGATCCTTTTATCAGAAAAGCAAGAATGCTTCCAAAGGCCCAGACTGTCGGAGCTTATTGCTTGGGCAAAATGCATGCTATGTATACCTGATATCGAAATAGCTCCTTCCAATTTTCAATTAATGCAAACTTAGTTATGCATATCTGAATGTCCGCTCTACTTATGTATTTAACATTTATACGGGGTGCCAATTTTTCCGTGACTTTAGAAAACTCCATTGCTGTATTTATTACGTACTGCTTGCGCAATATACTTAACCAAACGTTTCTCTTAACTACAGCTCCTAAACCATCCACTGCACTTTTTCCGTGTGCAGTTCCAAAAAAGTTCCAGTCTGCACTAACCCCATGGTAATGCATGTGAAGCATTAAATTTTGCATGTTGTATCGAATCTTTAACTGGGCACCACATCCATCCGACCAGAAATGGATGTGACTAAATACCACTGTTTGTTTCAAATCTTCAATTATTGCAGAATTGAATGCAAATACTGCATCTTTTGTATGATTAAGGTCGTCAGAAACAACAATATAGTTTTTATGTTCTAGTTCGAGAGTTTCATTATTTCTATAATATACAATACAGGTAAATAATGTTACTTGGGTTGAGTTCCAGTAAGCTGCCATAATTTCCCCTCGCTGTTTTAGCGTAAAATTTTCCACAAAGTGTTCATGAATAATTATATGCCCAACCTGTAGGGTTTTTTGGGATTATTTAAACTCTGCAAGTTGTTTTTGTGCAGTATAAACATGCAAAGCAAAAGAGTTCAAGCGGCTGATTAATTCTTCCTTTGCCTGAAGTAAATCACAAACAATTAGTTCTTTCTTCATCTTTCCTTCAATTCGTTTCCATTGATAAAAGGTAGTCTCCATATCTTCTGCAAGGTCATTAACATCAAAATTTATTACCTTGTTTACCCATGATTTTACTCCAGATTCTTTACAATATCTTTTACAACAATTTAAAGATTTGTTGTCACTCAAATCGAAGTAACAGACTGTTTCTTTCATTGCAGTTTCTGCATTCGTTAGCAATTTCATAGTTTTATGATAGATCTTATTTAGACTATCTAGTAGCATCTCAATATTTTCATGGTGCATACACATGCAAACCTCATGATCTCTCTGAGATATTGGAAATACTTCAGCAGGACGAAGTGCAGCAAATGTACTAAACCCTATGGATATTTTGGCTTCTTTAAACAGTTGATATGCTTCTTTCAACTTTATTATTAAAATTCGTTTTTGATACTTTGCTCTTTCTCCTGTAACAGTATCCTTTACAGAAACATATTCTTTCTTTCCTGGCAAAATTCTGCTTATCGAATCTTGTTTGTAAAAGCCAATCACTTCCTTTTTTTGATCTTCTGAAAGTGCATCTATCCTTTTCTTTATTTATTACATCAAAAAGTTTTATATTAATTTCCTTTGAAAGAAGTTTAATTTTACCTGGTGACCAATTTTTGACAACATCTTTAATAATTGGTATTTGTTTAGTTCAGGGGTGGCCAACCCAAATGACCTTGCGGGCCACTTCGGAAAAACATTATAATCCCGCGGGCCGCATATATATATATATATATATATATATATACACATATTTTATTGCCAATGGCCAGGCACTTGACTCATCGTCATTCGCCCATAATTCGGCCTTATATGTGATCCATTTAGCCATCCTAGGGACGTTGCCCCAGAGGGGGACGGAACACACTGCGCCCACAACACAACAACATCCATGCCTTACGTGGGGCTCGAACCCACAATATGGCGGTCGAGCGATTGCTTTGGAAACGCATACCTTGACCACACGACCACCACGTCGGCCCGAGGACCGCATATAAAAATATATATCTTTATTTTAGATTTGGACCCATTACAAACATTTATAGGAGTGAAAATGTAAAACAGAATGAATTATTATTATTGTTGTTTTCATTATTTTTCATGTATACAAACATAGATAATATAATAATAATAATGCAATGATCGAATAATGTTTAATTTATTTAATTAGTGAGATATTTGTTTCTCAACTCTTTCACTTAGTTTTTGCAAGTCGATCTCAATGCATGTATTTGCACATCGTAATTGATGTTGCAGGTTTTCGTCCGTTAAGTTTGAGCGCGATTTATGTTTGATAAATTTCATTTTCGAAAAAAACGATTCACAGGTGTAAGTTGATCCAAAAGCGCTCACAACTTTTTGTGCCAGATCTCTCAAATTGGAAATTTTTTCTTTTGTGACATAAGTGTTATAAAAATCTATTTTTGATTCTGATGTTTCAAAAATGTGTTTTAATTCATTATTGCATTGTAAGTCAATCAGTTCCATTTGGAGATATTCTGGGGCCGACTCGACATCGACATGAAAGGGAGATGAATATATTTCAAATAATTTTTTGTATTTTTCTAAAATGCAATACTGCGCATGCAATACTGTCCACTTCTAAGTATGTATAAAAACAGAAGCAACGTGTAAAATAGAAACAGTTATGGGATTTATTTGTTACAAAACACTACACTAAAAACAAAAATATTGCACAAAATAATCGTATTTTGTAAAGTTGTAATGAATCTCGCTGGTCGCAAAATTATTCAAGGCGGGCCGCATGCGGCCCACGGGCCGCGGGTTGGCCACCCCTGGTTTAGTTCATAGGTTCTCAACGTGGGCGATAATGCCCCCTTGTGGGCATTTGAGACTTTCAGGGGGGCAGTAGAAGACCCAGAGAAAATTAGGGGGCGTTGAGATGGTACGGAGGGGCGGTGGGCAGATTAAAAAAATATAGTTTAAAAAAGACAAAAAAAAAAACACGCTACTCACGTACTAACGTACTAACTAAAGTAAACTTTAATATTGGTTAATTTTTGTTATTGTATGTATTTTAATCATTTTTATCAGGTGTGCGAAAATTCACATATTTTGGTAGTTTGGGAAGTGGATGAAAATTGAACTTAAAGATTCCATTACATTCAGATCTACATTAAATTGGATGATATAAAAATTTTTAATTTTAGATTTGAATTAAAAATTTTCAAATCTTCCAATTTCACGTGAAATATCTCATATATAAATACAGGTAACGTTAACAAAAGCCTGTTAATAAAAAATAGCAAAAAATATGCTTGTAGCAATTCAGTTATAACAAGTTTTTGTTAATTAACGTGATTTTTGCAATCCTGCAAGAATTGACAGTATTATCTGTGCTTGTTCTAACCCTCACTATGCTCCCGCATCACCCTTACCCCCGAGCTTCACTTCGGTGCCGGGTGTTATAAACGAGTCACTGCATGTTTATCTTATTCCTGTCGATGCCTGTTATATGTCTCTAACCTATATAAAGGCAGTGATTGTTCATTTTATTTTCATTAGCATTATCGCGCGCAATTGATGACAGGGTTTTAAAAGTACACTAATACCACTCATGTATCTGTAAAGTAAAAACCATGTCGGAAGCAAAAAAGAAGAGGCGGCAGTATAGTGTGAATTATATTAAGTATGGATTTATCGAAAATCCCACAAATCCATCATCGCCAATGTGCCTTATTTGTCAAAAAACATTTTCAAATGAAGTTATTTTAATATATATTTATTTTAATATTTTAATAAAATACACTAATAATTTTAATAAAATACACTGAAATATTTTAATATATATTTTAATAAAATACACCCGGATAAGAAAGACAAAGATGTGACCTATTTTCAAGACATGAAAAAGAAGTACGAAAGTCAGTCAACTGTATCAAAACTTTTTTCATCAGCTTCTAAGCAAAACGATGACGGACTTCGAGCTTCGTACAATATCTCATTGTTAATTGCTATAAAACATGCAAACCACATACTATTGGGGAAGATTTAATTTTACCAGCAGTAAATGAAGTAATAACCACTGTACTCCATAAACCAGCTGCAGATATTATCCGAAAAATTCCTTTGAGCAATAGTTCTGTGCAAAGGCAAATTGATGAGATGGCTTAAAACATTGAAGAATCATTGTGCAATCATCTGCAGACTTGTCAATTTTCAATTCAGCTGGATGAGTCTACTTTACCAACCAATGAAGCATTGTTATTGTCATATGAGAGGTTTATCAAAGATGAGAAAATGTGTCAAGAACTATTGTTTGCTACGAATTTGGAAACAGATACAAAAGGAGAAACCATATTTAATACACTGGAAAAGTTTTGTGACGAAAAGGAAATTCCTTTTAATAATATTTAGTCAGTTGCTACGGATAGCGCACCGGCTATGACAGGGCGTCACAAAGGCTTCATAACGTGCTTAAAGTTCCTGGCGTGCTTGCTGTGCATTGCGTAATTCATCGCCAGCATTTGGTTGCGAAAAATTTGAGTGAACGCCTCCATACATCACTGCAATATGTTATCAGAGCAGTTAATAAAATCAGAAGTGACTCGTTGAATGACAGATTATTTAGTCAGCTTTGCATTGCCAATGATGAAGATTTCAACCGATTGCTGCTTCACACAGAGGTGCGCTGGCTGTCAAAAGGTACTTGTTTGACTCAATTTTACAATCTGTTTGGGACTGTGATAGAAGTTCCTAGGAAACAAAGACACGGAATTGTGCGACAACCTTATCTCATCAAAGAACGATATTGCGTACTTGACAGACCTGTATAAATTGTTTAATGATGTCAATCTCCAACTTCAAGGCGACGACTTAAACTTGATTAAGACAAAAAATAGAATTGCTGCTTTCGTGTCCAAACTGCTATTATACAAAAGAAATATCGGCAGACGCGAATTCAATAACTTCCCAAATTTATCAGCAGTATCATTCGAGCACGACGACTTGCTTGTTTACTGTCAACACTTGGAAAACCTCCACAATGATTTCAAGTAACGATTCCAGGACATTTTAAACATGGACATACCAGACTGGGTTTTGGATCCTTTTTCAAATGTCAACACAGCAGGATCATCCCAGTTAGAACTAATAGAACTGATGACAAATGAGGAATTAAAAATTAAATTCAAGAATGGCTACCAAGAATTTTGGCTGCAGAAACTGATTTTGCAACTGTACCCAGGATTATGGTCGATTGTTCAACGATTTCTGACAGCATTCCCATCTTCCTATTTAGCTGAACGTATATTTAGTGCTGTAGCAACGTTTGTAACTATAAAGAGAAATCGGTTCCATGTTACTGAACGCGGCAACTTACGGTTGTGTTTAAGTAAAATCGAGCCTGATATTAACAAACTCCTTAAAATGCATCAAATTCAACCTTCTCATTAGATAAGTTATAAATTCAATGTCTTTTGAATATTAATAAAAATACTTTTCAATATAATTAAGTATGCGTCTTAATTGTTCTCATTGAAACAGTCTTCTTTAAACTCAGAAACAGGATAGGGCCATATCCTATCTTACGACTATAGTATATAATATTACACGTTTAAATATAATCGTGGCAATAGCTCTTTCAGATTCGCACGTAAAAAAAATTGGGGGAGCATTAGGAAAAAAAATATTCTCAAAGTGGGCGGTGGGCAAAAAAAGGTTGAGAACCTATGGTTTAGTTGGTGTTGATGGTAATACATTTTTAACACGCTTTACAGCTTTTCCAAAAACTTGCGGTGTCATCATGGAAGTTGAGAGTTGTTCTTCAGATATGATCATATCTGAACATTTCTTGCTTCTTTCAATTTCTTTTTTCTTAGCTCTTTGGGGTCTTTTTCTTTCAGTTTCATACTTCTGTTGATCTAACTCTTTTTTATTCATAGTTGACTTTTTCTTTTCCCTGTATCTCTTAAATCTTTCCCTTTCTTTGACTTTATCAGCCATTCAGGTGTCTTTATCATTTTTTCTTTTCAGCCGATGTTTTCTCACTCTTTCTGTAGAAGTAGGAGCCATAGTGCTTCTTCTCAAATTAGGATTTCTTATTAAATTTTTAGTTAAATATTATATGGAAAAGCAAATATAAATTATTATGGCTATGTATGTATTATAATATGTTATATAATATGTAATATATGTAATTATAATATATATATATATATTATATTATATATTATATATATATATATATATATGTAATATATATGTTATATATATATATGTAATATATATAATATATTATATATATATATATAATAATATGTAATATATAATATGCTATATAATATGTATTATAATAAATGCTATGTGTTATAATATGTATTAAAATGCTATGTATTATAAATGATCGCAGATTTATCTTTGTTTTTTGATGAAAATCAACTGATTACTTAAAATGATGTTTCAACATTTCAAGCATGCTATAACTTAACTAATGGTAGCTATGACTAACCACATGTGTTTACTTGTACATTTTTTGTAGATAGTGCTGCCATCTGTGAAGGAAAATCATAAACATAGTCTAAAAATTAAATTTTTGCTAAGCTTTAAATCAAAATTCTGCATTTTGTCCCGTAAGTAACATATTTTTATTTATCATGCCCAGCTTCTAAATGAAAAGATACAATATTTTAATTGAATAATTTAGGAAGCTAGTTCACCAGTTGAAAAGGAAAAAAAACTGTTCAGTTGTCATTAGTATTATTAGTTAAAAAATTAAAAATAAGCTCAAAATTGTTTCATACGGCACAAAAAGAAAGTAATCATTGAAAGTTTATGATAAAATATTTTTTTAACTTTTTTATAATGCTACTATTAACCCTTTCGCAACGATCGGCATGCCCACGTGCCAGATGCGAACTTGCATTCAAGGACGAACGGCACTCACTCGTGCCAGAGGAAATTTTACCGCAAGCGGATAGTGGCACCTATAAGTGCCACCATGCGGAACGTTTTAATTTGTGTACTAGATGGCGTTACTTGTCCATGGAACTAACTTCAATGTATTTTGCAGAGGCATGACCTTGGCAGAAGAGGATCGAATGAATTATTTCTCCATTTGGAGCGGTGAAAATCATTTTGTAACATAAACAAACAGAGCAATTCTCGTAGCATCAACAATTTTATAATTGAGTTTCGGTATTTCAGCGTTATGATTTCGTTGGTGAATCATAGGAATATAAGAGAGTATTTTTTTTTTGTTTGGGTTTTAGAGGCAGTGAAATTATTCGTTTATTTCGGATAAAAGAATGGGAGCAACTAACGAGTATTTTGTATTCAGATTTGTATGAAAATTATACATCAAATAGAACATAAATATTTCTTTTATTCCTGAAAAAAGTAGATTTCTGTGTTGAATAGGTGATTTTTAGTGAATTTTTTTCGAGAGTTAGGCTTAGCGCAAAAAATGCACCGTCCTTTTCGACCAGTTCAGAAGCTAAGCGCTTCGTCTTTTGGGCCGCAACAGCTCCGAAATGCCGCCGTCCCGAAAGGGTTAAAAGGGTTTAATGAAACATAGGAACTTTAAAATAAAATAAAATATTTTTTGAGTTATAGTTAAAAATATAATGTCCTGTACGTAACAAATTTTTCTATATGGCTGCAAACAAAATGCTCTAATTTTTGTTTGGTTAAAAATATAGATTTTCTGTTGATAAACTTTAATAGAAGGGATTTCAAGCTTTAAAATGATGTATTACACTGAATTTTTTATAAAAAAAATTTTTTCAAACTTGAGAAGCCAAAGACTGGAATAACCCAAAAATCCATTCCTGGCACCTAAAGTTGTCTTTTAAAAATAGAACGAAAGTGATATACTCAGTAATTTATTTACATAATTACCTAAATTATTGGAGTTTGCATATAAATATTAATTTTTTTGAAAGACAACATTTTTTTCAGTGTATCTTGAGTTATTTATATATATATTGAATATTACATATTTCAGGGTTTGTGCACACTCTGGAAATCGAGAAAACCGGGAATTTACAGGGAATTCGAAAGTGGATTAAAATGCCAGGGAAATTGCAGGGAAAATCGATTTTTTGTTCAAAATTTTTGAAAAATCAGGAAATTTTCAACTTGATAGAGACTGTGGATTCTCCATAGTTTCTACAGGAAACTTCCTCATACTGCAGATTACTGAATTTGCATAGTTTCCTATGGAGAATTGCCTTCTGTGAAGGCCAATGTAAATTTTCGGCCATGTGCACGATAGTGTAAACGTAACAATAGGGATATATGGCCATGTGCACGGTAATGCCAATCAAATCACTATGACCATGGTGATTTACCACTGCGTGGAATGTAAAAGATCCATTTTTTTTTTATATGGAAATAATAAATGTACTTCTTAAAAATTGTTATATTTCGCATAAATCGCTGAATGGTTAATTTTATAATTATTTGTGGATAAACAGTGCAATTGCGCAATTCAGTTTATGTTCTCGTGAATCTCAGAGAGTTGATTAGTATCTTTTTCCATCTATCTCCATCTTCTAAATATAAGCATTCTTCTAATAAGCTAAATATAAGCCATCTTCTAAATATACATTAGATTGACTAAATTAGCTTATTTTTAATATTTTGATTAATTATTGGGGTTAATTTTTTAATTATTTTCGCTGAAACAGCACTATTACACAATTCACTTTATGTTTCCATGAATCCCTGAGAGCCCATTAGTATTTTTTCCATCCATCCCCATCTTCTAAATGTTGCATATTAGATTGATTAAACTAGCTTTTCTTCATATTTTGGCTATTAAGGATTGATTTTTTAATTATATGTATTATGCAAAAATAATTAAAAAATTAACCTTAATAAGTAACCAGAATATAAAAATAAGCTAATCTAGTCAATCTAATATGCAATATTTAGAAGATGGATGAGAAAAGATACTAATGGACTCTCGGGGATTCACATGAACATATGTTGTTGTTGTTGAAACCCAGACCGTCCGACCTACCAGAAAGGTGTAAGGTAACTGTTTGGACGGTCGGGAAGTGCCACCCAATTTACACCGGAACCTAGTGGGGGAGGCATCCACAGGGACCGTACTCTCCTTCCCGTACCACCAACCTCTCGGAAGGACTTTCGGACCCACATGTTTAACGTGATCATACTCCGCATGAATACGGCGGCAGTTTTGGCAGTGGCTGGAATCGAACCCGGGCCTATCGAGTGCAACTCCAGCACGCTAACATGAACATATGTGAAAATAATTAAAAATTATTAAAAAATAATTAAAAATTATTTTATACATTTATTATATTATTTTATTTTTACATGAACATATGTGAAAATAATTAAAAATTATTAAAAAATAATTAAAAATTATTTTCACATATGTTCATGTTAGCGCGCTGGAGTTGCACTCGGTAGGCCCGGGTTCGATTCCAGCCACTGCCAAAACTGCCGCCGTGTTCATGCGGAGTACGATCACGTTAAACATGTGGGTCCGAAAGTCCTTCCGAGAGGTTGGTGGTAGAGGAAGGAGGGTACGGTCTCTGTGGATGCCTCCCCCACTGGGTTCCGGTCTAAATTGGGTGGCACTTCCCGACCGGACGGTCTGGGTCTTCAACACCTTTCTGGTAGGTCGGACGGTCTAGGTTTCAACAACAACAACATATGTTCATGTGAATCCCCGAGAGTCCATTAGTATCTTTTCTCATCCATCTTCTAAATATTGCATATTAGATTGACTAGATTAGCTTATTTTTATATTCTGGTTACTTATTAAGGTTAATTTTTTAATTATTTTTGCATAATACATATTTTGCTATTTTGAAAAATAGGTATGGAATTTCCAAACAGGAATATAGGAATTTCCAAATTTTATAGGAATTTCCAAAAATTGGTATTAAATAATGATTTAAAATAATGATATAAAATGATATAAAAGAATGATATAAAAGAGAAATAATGATATAAAAGAGTTACCATTTTGGCAAGGATATATTAAGATTGATATATTTGCATCTATAAATACATTGCCATATTTTATTTTTTATTAAAGATTAATATTTGTTATTATCATTAGTGAAAACTTGTGCTTTATCAAACGGAATTGTTTGTTTTCAATATAAAGTATCTTTAACTGGATAAAAACTTATAATACAAACATATATATTAATGCATAATTATATATAATCTTAAATAATTTTGTGTACATTCATTTTTGTATTATGTGAGCATATATTTCATTTCTTAACCTGACTACTGAAAAAGTCTTAAAACTACTGATATTTTCTTTTTTCACTACTGAAATCTTCATCAGCTGAGTGGCATCACTGTAATGATTGAAGCTGTTAGGTTTCGTGAGCATTAAGTTATAAATAATCCCACTTATGTTGTTGTTGTTGAGACCCAGACCAGAATCCCACTTATGTGTGATTATGCAGATTTTTGCCTCATGCTGCCATAGAAAATATGAAATTTCACTCCAAAAAGTTTTCACTCAAATTTCAAAAAATTCTATCTAGTTCTAAATTTTTCGATAACAGAACTGGATATAAAGTTTCATGAAAATCTATCAGTATTTATGGCAGTAATTGATAACAGATGACCATTACTCTAAAATAGTCAAAATGTGTTCCGCAGGTCGTAAAACATGTATTGGCATCAAATTTTCGAAATAAACAATATTCTTGAAAACAATACTTTCTCTATTCTGTAGTATAAGAAAGTAAAAACATGGTAACAGTAAATTGAGGTGTGTGTGTGTGTGTGTGTGTGTGGATGGAGAGGGTGGGATTCACAGAAAAAATACCTATTGATAATCATGTACAAACAGCCGATTATGCAATTAAAGGTCTCGAACTAAGAAACTTCATAACCAAACAAGGAAATAATGCCCATCTAACTACAGGATAAAAGAAAAACTGCTTTCCCACAAACCAAAATTAATGAAACAATAAACATTAGTTCAAATGCTTGAACAAAATAATAAAATGAAAACTTTCTTTTTCTTTTTATTTCCTGTATATGCATATTTTTTCTTAAAATTTCATTTGTTTCATTTTTTTGTATTAAATAATATTTTTTAATGGGTTAACTTGACTTTTTGTCATGTTTACTAAAAATAATGTTTTATAGCATATGTAGTTGATATTAAGTTTGAATTTTATCCAAACTCTATATTCCCAAAAATTTTAAAATCCAAAATTTGCAAAGGCCAGATTTTCGAGATTGCACTGTATATGCAGATAAAATTGTATACAAATATAGAAAATTTTGAGTTATTTTGACTGCTTTTTTTTCTCACTGTTATGTATTCATGATAAATATGAGTTAAATTTAAAATTATTATTAAATCTAAAATTATTATTTGAAATTGGTGTTAAAATAGTAGTACACAGTTACCCAGAATTTTGTTGAAGATAACAGGGAAAACTCAGGGAATTTCATTGTGAAAAATGGGCATGAACCCTGATATTTAGTGGATAAAAAGATTCACACAATTTTATTGCCATGTTATATCTAAAGTGGTTACTCTAATTTTTTTTTGCACTTGGAGTTTAAAAACATGTTTTAACATCTCCAAATAATTTAAATTGCAGTGTGAGCTAGGGTCTTGCACAGGTTGGGTTTGACATGACTCACACCCGCAACACAGAAAATCGTTGACCCACAACCTGACCCGAACCCATAGCATGTGATGATCTGCAATGGAATTGTTTTTCAAATTGCTATTCAATAAATTTTAAATCTCAAATGTATATGAACAATTGAATTTTAAATTTCAAATGCATATTGAACATATGCACAATGCTATTCTGTTGCCTGCTGTTTATAACCTTCATTTAAACACATTTATCCAGTTACTTTCATATAAAAAATGTGATATGTAAATAATTTTCGTGAGTAGACCCACAACTCGACCTGCAGCTTGAAAAGTAAAGTTAAATGCTTTTTTTTAAAAAAAAAAAAACAAGAGGATAATGAATACAGGAATTGCACGGTTCTTTCTTTTTCTTACTTTCCTTTTATTTTCTTCTTTTTCTTACTTTTTTGCATTTGAAAGTTTTTTTTTTTCTTTCTTGTGTAACTAATTATGGGCGTATCAGGAAAAATGTGGGAGGAGTTTATGATACAATGCATGAAACAGTGAAGAAAATTAGTTTGACAGTTTGTTTTTATGAAAAAGTTCTAAAATTTGCAATTTTTTTTTAAGCGTGAAAAAATTTGCAATTTTTAAAAAAGAGTGTTAAAAATTCATATTTTTTTTTAAAAGAAAGCATGTATCCTTTTTGGAGAAAAGGTACTAAAATTCGAGTTTAATAAGACCTTCCTATTTTTGGCATTTCAAAATAAATTACTGTAAATTTTTAGCACTTTTTATATAACAAATTTTGGCACTTTTAAATTACATTGTGTATTTTAGCGCTTTTGAATAAAATCATAATTTTAACACTTTTAAATAATATCATATTTTTTTAGCTACACATTTTAGTACGTTTTAATAAAAATCATGATTTTTAGCACTTCTACATAAAAATTGCGAAAATACCAAATCTTGCTACTAGTTAGTACCTTTGATTTTCAGTAAGTAAAATCATACAAAAAAATTAAGCAATGTAATTATGCACAAATTATTATACAACACAGCAAAAAATATATAGCCCATTTAATTTTTGAGACTTAATGTTTGTTGACGAAGAGGTTTCATTCTTGCATTATGTAATAATTTGTCCATAATTATGCTGTTTAAATTTTCCCTAACTTGCATTTTATTGCAGTGTGTTGCTTTATAAAATCACAATAAAATACAGCATTGTTGCTTCCAACTTCTGCGCCTTTGACAATACGATTAATGCCCGGCCACACATTAAGCTACCATAAGCCTTAGGGTTGGTCGTGTGGTCTGTGGGCCTTCCAATATGATTAATGATCCCATTTAATATTGATTCCCTCTCAAGACTGATTCTTGCGAACTGTTTCAAAATTTGATATATTGTTTAAACTAGATAAATATGTTAAACTTTATTTCCAGAAATTAAATTCTCATTTCCTTGTTTCAAACTACTACAAAACCTGAGCGAAAACCTAATGATGCAATATTAATGCCAATAAGTTCGATAAACATCCCATCTGCAATTTCTGTCTTAATACTAACATGACACTATGTTGCCAATTTTTTATGCCAACTTCTTTCTCTAGTAAAAACAGCCTGAGAGAGCAAAATATCAACAACCTTATTCCGGAGCCTTAAAAAAAAGCGACAACAAAAACCTCTCAAGTATTATTGCTAATATTAAAATCTGTTAATATTGGCGAATCCACAAATTCTGTTAATCCTGCAAGCATGCCCATTAACAAAATATGTTGCTTCACTCCAAGCTTTTCGTTAAGAAAGCAGAAATACTTGCTAATGGAAATTGTAGCAGCCATACGAAGCATGTGATTAAAACTAAAACAAACAATTGCGAACAAAGCAGTTCACACTAAATTTAACAGTTTAGAGAGAAGTGCTTTGCTAAATTTCCGAACACTGTTAAATTTTGCAATGCATTGCTAAATTTCCACTGTTGAATTTTGCAATGCTTTACTAAATTTCCCAACGTGCTTATTGTTGAAGCAAGTTGGGATTTTTTAAATTTAGATAAGTGGTACCAAAAGCTATGGTGAAAATAAGTTTCGAAATTTAGGCGAGTAGTAGAATGAGGGATCTGTTAATTTAGCTGATGACCTTGCTGACTTTGCTGAAAAGAACCTGCCCGTCTTGTGCCCGCCATAGGAATATACTTGCTTTGGCAGGATTAGCACGAGAACAAGAGCAGCTAGAAAATCCAAATTCATTATGTCTTTTGTGATACATTTTAATTATTTGAAATTTGAATCTTATACTTGCTAGCCAGTCTTGGCTCGCAATAGGAATATGCTTGTTTTTGTGAAATAACTCAAGAGCCAGAGCAGTTAAGAAGTCCAAATATTGTATGTTGCTATCATTTGTAATATATTTTAATTTTTTAGATTTTTAATATTATCGGGCTAGTTCATTCTGTGTCCACCATAGGAGTGTACTAATAAAAAAAAAAAAAAAAAAATGGTAAAATAACTGTAGAACCGATTTATCTAGATTGTTCAAATTTAGTAACTCGTCTTTTTACTTAGTGGTATATTTCAGTTCTTTATTTTAAACTTTATCGTGCTAGCCCATAGGAATACACTCATTTTTAGAGAATAACTCGAAAACAGGAGCAGCTACAAAGTTCAAATTCAGTATCTCATTGTCTTGTGGTATGTTTTAAGTCTTTGGACCTTCAACCTTATCAAGCTAGCAATCCGTGGTCCTGCCATAAGAATGTACTGGTTTTATGGGAATATCACCAGAAACGAAGCAGCTAGAAAGTCCAAATTAAGTATATCATCTTTTGTGGTATGTTTTAATTCTCTAGATTATTAACCTTATTGGGCTATCCCTTTCTGGGCTCGCCATAGGAATGTACGCATTTTGAGGAATAACTCGAGAAGCGAATGAGAGAACTAGCCACAAGTCCAAATTTAGTATGCTGTTAACTTTTCTGGTACATTTTAATACATTGTGTTTTAAGCCTTATCGGGCTAGTTCCCCCCCCCCCCCCATACATATGAATTATTTTTTAGGGAATAACTCAAGAACAGGAGTAGCTAGGAAGTTCAAGTTCAGTATCTCGTCTTTTGTGGTATATTTTAATTCTTTGGACTTTCAAATTTATCGGGCAAGCCCGTCCTAGGTCTGCCATAAGAATGCACTCGCTTTGAAGGAATAATTCATGAACTGGAGCTGCTAGAAAGTTTAAATTAAGTATGTCGCTGTCTTTTGTGGTATATTTTAATTCTTTGGATTATTAACCTTATTAGTCTTGCCTATTTTGAGCCCATCCTAAGAATATACTCATTTGGATGGAATAACTTTTGAACCCAAGCAGCTAGAAAGTCCAAATTTAGCATGTCATTTTTTTTATTTCGTGGTATATATTAATTCTTTGTATTTTGGCTAGCCTGTCCCCCCCCCCCCCCCCCCCCCCCCAATACAAGTGTACTCATTTTTATGGAATAACTCTAACAGGAGCAGCTATAAAGTTCAAATTCTGTATCTCATAGTCTTTTGTTGTATATCTTAATTCTTCGGACCTTTAACCTTATCGGACTAGCCCTTCCTGGCCCCACAATAAAAATTTACTCGTTTTAAGGAATAACTTGAAAACTGGAGTAGTTAGAAAGTCCAAATTTAGTATCTTGTTGTATTATGTAATTCATTTTAATTCTTTGGATTATTAATATTATCAAGCTTACCCGTTATGGACCTGATATAGGAATGTGCTTGTTTTGTGGGAATAGCTTGATAACCAAAGCAGTTTGAAAGTCTACATTTAGTATGTCGTTTTTTATTTTATGGTGTATATTAATTCTTTGTATTTTGAACCCTAATGGCCTAGCTTGTCTTTGGCCCAGCATAAGAATGCACTTGTCAACCCTCTATGTAAACAGAATGAAAGCACCTGCAGAGCGAGCTCCGCGGGTTAGTAAGCGTGAGCAAGCAAGTTGTGAAGCCGTCTGCATATTATGCTTGCATAGCAGGTTATGAAACTGCTATGCAAGGGGCAACCACTAGTACTGAAAAAAAAAAAGAATCTGTTATTTTTGGCAGTTTGGTGGAATCGATGTTAACTCTTAGCAACTGCTATTTGTAGTTAGCAGTGTTAAATTAGCTCCTAAGTTAGTAGCAACTCATCTCTAACTGGTGCTATGTTGTTGTTGAAACCCAGACCGTCCGACCTACCAGAAAGGTGTAAGGTAACCATTTGGATGGCCGGGAATTGCCACCCAATTTAGACCGGAACGCAGTGGGGGGGGGCATCCACAGGGATCGTACCCTCCTTCCCCTACCACCAACCTCTCGGAAGGACTTACGGACCCACATGTTTAACGTGATCGTACTCCGCATGAACATGGCGGCAGTTGTGGCAGCATGCAAATCCAGCGTGCAAACCACCGGGCTACCGCGCCCGAAAAGTGCCAAAAGCACGTGGTGTTCCCAGGTGGTCACCCACCCAAGTACTAACCGTCCCCGATGCTGATTGATTTCAGTGGTCTAACGAGAACCGGTGTTTTCAGCACGGTAGGGTCGTTGGCTCTAACTGGTGCTATGTTGTTGTTGTTGTTGTTGAGACCCAGACCGTCCGACCTACCAGAAAGGTGTAAGGTAACTGTATGGACGGCCGGGAAGTGCCACCCAATTTAGACCGGAACCCAGTGGGGGAGGCATCCACAGGGACCGTACCCTCCTTCCCCTACCACCAACCTCTCGGAAGGACTTACGGACCCACATGTTTAACGTGATCGTACTCCGCATGAACACGGCGGCATTTGTGGTAGCGTGCAAATCTAGCGCGCAAACCACGGGGATACCGCACCCGAGATGGCCAACAGCACGCGGTGTTCCGAGGTGGTCACCCACCAAGTACTAACCGCGCCCGATGCTGCTTGACTTCGGTGATCTAACGAGAACCGGTGTTTTCAGCACGGTACGGCCGTTGGCCCTAACTGGTGCTATGTAAAAATGTTTTTCTCATGCAGTAGGCATTTTCAGGGTTTGCATGATCCATAAAAACGGCTTATAAACTCCATAAATTCACATTATTTTTGCCAAAATTCCTTAAAACTTTTGCAGTTCTAATTCCGAAATGCTAAAATAAACTGAACAAGCGACTAACAGATCAAAATTAGAAAAAAAAAATGATGCAAAATACAACCTTTCACCTCTCTTAAAAAAAAAAAAAAGTAGAAAAAGACTGGAAGAATTTTGATTAATGTAGTGCACTTCCCTTTTGATAAATTACTATAAGTTTATTTTTCTTTACAATGGTAAATAAACTCTGAGAATTAATGGGATTAAAGTAGTCAAACCATCTTAATGATGTTGAAATACAAGTATATAAATATTTTTTTTCGTATATAATGTTTATTTTTAAACATCTGCCTGATATCGTTTGAATTTTAATATAAAACTTTCAATCCCTATTTCTTTTCATCCAGTTCAATATTTCTTTAAGTATGTCAGACCCAATAAAAAATGGATTTAAAGACAAGTCTAAATTTACAGATAAGTATTTGATTCATAAAATATCTGATGTTGGCAAATCATGACTTTCCCTCCAAATACAATTTTTTTTTTGTCTTCAGGGTTTTTGTTTATGTGTAGGTACTATATGCATAAATTATCCCAATATTTTTAAAGTGACTCATTTCAATTATTACTGTAAGGGTATTTTTATAGTGTGCATGTATAAATAAATAAATATTTCACTACAAATAATTTATTTCACAAATGGTGGGATTGCGCAATTCATTTTGTATCGTGGTGCATTACAGAGACTCCACAAGCATCTTTTTTTCATCCACGTCCGTCCTTTAATTATTACACAGTAGGCAGACTCCTTCCGAGAGGTTGGTGGTAGGGGAAGGAGTGTACGGTCCCTGTGGATGCCTCCCCCACTGGGTTCCGGTCTAAATTGGGTGGCACTTCCCGGCCGGCCAAACAGTTACCTTACACCTTTCTGGTACCGGCCGACCAAATGGCTACTCATGTCCTTGTCGACGAGTCGGTCGGTCTGGGTCTTCAACACCTTTCTGGTAGGTCGGACGGTCTGGGTCTCAACAACAACAACAGGCAGACTAAACTTGCTTATTTTCATATCACTGTTAATTTTAAAGATATATTGTGCATAACTAACGAAATATTATGAGAGTTGATAATGCAATGCTTTATTATGCTTATGTAATGTTTTAAACCTCAAAGCTGCTTTTTTTTTTGTCTCAGGTTTTCAAATTATTGTTATGCTGAGTTTATTTTAAAACTAGCCATTTCATCCGCGCCTAGTCCATTCTTAACTGCTAGTGGCCATGAAATGTGTACACACTTAATAAATGTTCTGAATATCAGAATCTGTTTCAATTTTAAACAAAAAAATCTATTAGTGCACATTTAAAGAGCTAAAATGATGCGTGTGATTTTCAAAATGACCGCCTCTTTGATGTCCCAATCTTTGAACCCATATACCATGCTAATAAAATTATTTTTTTTTTATACTTTTAGAACATATATTGGTACATTAGTTTATAATTAATAAAATGTATAGGTAAAGTGTTTATGTTTTAAAATATTAGGTATTTACTATTATTTTTAGTTTTCAAGTAATAGAAATTTGCATGTCCTAACACAGAACACCACACTTAAGGAAGTCTCTTTTTATGCTTTCAAACTAGATTAGCCTTTGTATATGAATTAAAAAATATGGTTTTACATTTTAATTAACAAAAATGCAAGTTATTCCTTTAAAATATAATTATTAATATTTTAAAATATAAATGTGTCCCCTGTACGTCTCATGAGTGTTACTACTATTATTTTAACTAGGTTTTGTTTTCTGCAGTTGGTAACAAAGGTAATAGAAGCCATATTGTTCCTTCTTATCCAGTATAAAAAAAGATTACAAAAAATTAATAACAGAGTACCTGTAATTTTATTTTTAATCAAAGTCAAAATTTTATGTGATGTAAAACTTAAAAAGGCAATTCATTTGAAAATCACCCATGCAAGTTTTTTTTAAATTCCTTTGTATCATCCCACCTAATTGGAATTTTCTATTTTTTTCATTGATATGTAAGCTGAGACGAATTGAATGTGCCTAAAGTCAAGATTTTGTCTCGAGTGAAAGTACTTGATCAGTTTGAACAGTTATTTTGAATTGTTTAATTATTCCTTTGAATCGCCACCTCTAATTCAAATTTTTTGAAATATTAGATTTTTTCTTTGACTTAGAAGATGTGATCAAACCAAGATTCTAGAGTGGAAATGCTCAATAATTAGGCAAAGAGGTTTTAAGTTTTTATTTTAATTATTATTCCTTTGCACCATCACCCCTAAATCAAAATTTTGGAATTTTAGAATTTTCCCCTTAGTCTTGAAGTTAAGCCAGATTGGATTAAATCAAAACCAAAATTCTAAATATAGTGGAAGTACTTGATAGTTTTAATACATTATCCACACACTCATCCATAATGTATTAAAACTATCAAGTACTTCCACTATATTATCCACACACTCATTAGTACTTCCACTATATTATCCACACACTCATCCAGGGGGCGCGGTAGCCCATTGGTTAGCGCGCTGGAGTTGCACTCGGTAGGCCCGGGTTCGATTCCAGCCACTGCCAAAACTGCCGCCGTGTTCATGCGGAGTACGATCACGTTAAACATGTGGGTCCGAAAGTCCTTCCGAGAGGTTGGTGGTAGGGGAAGGAGGGTACGGTCCCTGTGGATGCCTCCCCCACTGGGTTCCGGTCTAAATTGGGTGGCACTTCCCGACCGTCCAAACTGTTACCTTACACCTTTCTGGTAGGTCGGACGGTCTGGGTTTCAACAACAACACACTCATCCAGCCAGTTCAGTGCATATAGATATATTTTTTTAATTGACAACATGTTAAACAATAAATGGAAAGTAAACATTAATTAATAAAAAAATTTTGAACATTTTATTCTTGTGCAGAATTTTTATATATGTAAATTTGTGATAAAAATGACTTTGAATGAATTTCCAGTGCTACAAATCATTCTAATTGTTCATTGGTCTGTTGTAAAACTGATACTAAATTTTGATTTACCTACTACAAAACTGATACGAATTTTAGTTTTATCTGATACGTATTTATTTTCTTGATTGTATATCAGTATTATTTAAAAAAATTTATAATTTAACTCTTTGCGGATGGCAGACACGTCCATGCGTCGACTATGAAACTGCTTTCAAAGACGATACTCACGTATTCGCATCCAGGAGAAATTTACCTTAAAGGATAATGGACATGAATGCCCTTTTTCATATGGAATATTTTTCATTGAATTTATTTGAATACTATATGGCGCTAAATGGTCATTCAAATATTTACAACATATTTTGCTAGTACTTATAGTGAGTTATTTTTTGTAAAAAAACATAAATTTTTTTGTGTAAAAAAAAAAAAATCCGTATTTTTTCCGACAGGGATATTGAACAGGTTACATGCTGACTTATAGAGTGCCGTAAAAAATGTTCACCGTCCTATCTAATGGATTTTTATATTTTAATGTTGGCAGGTATGGTAGTGTGAAAAGTAGTAATAGAATTATCGGTTTGCACTTTTCTTATCAACATTAGATAAAGCTCCTTTTATACATTAAAAGGAGCTACATTAGTAGATTAAAATCATTAAAATTACAACTTTATACCCCTTTCAAAATCAATTCATTTGTTGAAGTTGTAAGAGCACAAAGAAAAATACATAGCTTTATATTCTGTTTTTATTTGTATATCATGCTGGAAATATTTGTTTTAAATAATATTATGCAAAAACAAGTATGATTAAAATTTTAATGCCTTTTAGGAAACATTAATCGTTTGGTCTGAGGGTGACAATTTCGACTTAGCTCTAAGTTTCCAAGAGAAAGCGGGTTGTGATGAGATTTGGGAGAAGATATGTCAAGTAAGCTCGCGCAGTATTCTAAATGTAAGTATTTTATGTTTCTTCTCATTAAAAAACTGCATGTATATATCTACTGACCAGGTTTTTTTTTTCCATATTTTGCTTTTCTATCTACAGGCATGTCACTTTTTTTCAGAAATGTGGATTATATATTTATTTTTATTTATTTATTGTTGTGATAAACATGCTGCATAGACCAATTTGAATAGAGTAATTAGAAAATTAATAGTAATTGCTTTAAGAGCTTAATGAAAAATTTATAAATCAATTACTCCATTCAAATCAAGATCCCTGCAAAAAAGTTTTCACGGGTCGGATTCTCATGTCAAATCAATTAAATCTTAATGGCCAAATAAACAATTAATTAAAATGATAAATTTCGTATAGTGGAATTACCCAAGTATTGACATGAGAACCTTAAAATAAAATAAATAATATAAAATGAATTAGTATCATTCATAATAAGTACAATCATTGTTTAAAATATAAAAGAATTATTTATTATTTATAAATGTTCATCATGAATTCTAAGGCAGATACTTATGGTAGAAATTATTTAAAACAAAGAATTTAGATGTAAACATGCTAAATAGCTTCATCAAAATGTAACATATTGACAGATAATGCTCTTAATAATATTATAACATTAAAATATAAATAAAGAATTACTCACAGTTTGCACAACATAAAAAAAACAAATAGGAATTGATATAAAATATCATCCTTGAAGTAGCTTATAATGGTATTAACCATTTTACTTAATCACTTCAGCCTGACCTTATGTGACATACATTATCACTCTATCTTATTCGCTCTAATTGAATGACACACTCGTTGAAACAAAATCTTTAACACAAAATGACATCTTGGATCTTGGCGATACTTATGTGCTATCTATGCCTTATATGCATAGACATAAAGTTGGATTCACATATTCTAGTCGATAAAAAAATATTTTCAGAACTGAGCTACACATTTTAACGTTTTAGCATTTTTCTTTGTAAAAAACCACCAACACACTATGACACTTCTCGAAACACACTTACACTGACATCTGAAAATTACACCTCCCCTCTTCCCAGGGAAGGGGGAGAAAAAAAAAGGAAAGCTGCTTCCCAGCTCACATTAGCATGTTTCTAGGACCCAGTAACAGAAGAACAAAATAATTAAAAAAAATGACTTCTGGGTAAGAAAGAGACGTACCAATCAACCATTGGTTACTGACCAGTGATGTCACTTTGATCCACGAATTGTAGAAAGGGGGGAAAAATTTGTTTCTTCGCATGCTCAATGAATTCCCAGAAAAACCTCTGCTCACAGGGAACTTAGAATTGATGATCTTGCACATCTGTCAAGGATGGTAATTGAATGCACTTGCAATCCATTCGTGCCTAATCGTGGTGTTAATGGCTGCAAATAAATGCCAGATTGTAGATAACATCAGAGGTCTCGTTTAGCTTTCAAAATTCTGTTTTTCCACACCTTAAAATGTCACTTAAGGTTTTGAGTGATCTTGCTAAATGCTTTTTAATGGCTTTAGTGCCTTCTACTTCGAAGCCACTGTGGGAAAAACATTCACTACCTCGGACCACCATGAATTTAAGAAAATGTTCTCAATGCAAAGAATAGTTTTCTGTAGTAAAGTTATAAAGTGTTATGATGAGTTTAAAGTTTTTAAACACATCACAACATTCCATCCCCCGTTTGAAGCAATTGAAGTAATCGTACCATCAAAATATCAATGTCTGAGAACAAAAACAACCTTAAAATGTCACTTAAGGCTTTGAGTGATCTTGCTAAATGCTTTTTAATGGCTTTAGTGCCTTCTACTTCGAAGCCACTGTGGGAAAAACATTCACTACCTCGGACCACCATGAATTTAAGAAAATGTTCTCAATGCAAAGAATAGTTTTCTGTAGTAAAGTTATAAAGTGTTATGATGAGTTTAAAGTTTTTAAACACATCACAACATTTATTTACTTTTTATTATTTATTTATTTATATTTGCAAACTCATGTTCTTCTTTCCTACGAAATTACAATTTTTTTTTTATGATTTCTGCCATTTTATATCTTTTAGAAATTTCCAATGTCTTTCCGACGGATCTTTTTCTGTCTATTATAAACCAGAATCCTTTATTTGAAAGTCCGGGCCGAATTCAGATATTGAAAGAAAAGAAATAACTTTGTCCAATTTGTATATTGAACAAGAATCTTTCGTTTTTAATAGTGGTTTTTTTTTAATAAACAATCTGAAAGTTTGACTATGGGCAATTCACTGTCTCTTATTTTATGTGATATTTATATGCATTATTTTGAAGAAAACCTTTTTAATTTGCACAATTTTAAATGATATGTGGATGACACTTTCATGTTGGTTGATAATATTTTCAATCTTTCTAATTTGTTTCCTTTAATAATTCCATTGACCCCAGCTTTCAGTTTACTCATGACGAAGAATTTAATATTCACATATCCTTTCTTGATGTTTTTGTTACAAGAGAATATTCCACCTTCTCAACTTCTTTTTTCCGTAAGCCCTTCTCTGTTTCCATGCTTCCTCATGCACATCCTGTTCAGCATAAATCTTCTGCTTTTTGCACTTATGTTTACCGTATCTTGAATTTGTGTCCTGATTCTTAGACACTTAATTGTGAGATTCATTATCTGAAATCTTTGGCCATTTGTAGCGGTTACAATCCCACTATTATCAGCATTAGAATAATAGTCACTGGTCCTATGGACCTGTGTATATAAGAAAAAACTGGTCCATACCCATCATGACTGGCTCGCTAAGGTTATAGATGACTTGGCAGCAATGTACAAATACATACTCTAATGCATGTGAAAATTTGGTTTACTTCTAAAGAAGTATATAGCAAGTTATCCCACATAATTATCAAATTAGTTAATATATATTATATACAAAACTGCTAAAAGTGGAGAAATTAGTAGTCCTCAAAATAAATCTTTTGAAAATATTAGTTAATTTTCGGAAGACATTTTGATTCCTGTTAAGCTGGCTTCCATTTCAATCAATTGCAAATGTCCTTTTATCTTTTTTACAGAAATATTAAACTGATACTCCTGTATTGCCATTTATTGCAAAGGATTGCCTTAACTTGGCAAAAAATTTAATGGTAATATTTCTGAAAAAAATATTGTCATGAAATGTTCTACTGCAAGAAGTAAATTATTGCTTTTAGAAATTAACTAGCTGAATACCTATTGAAATTCAGTGGTCTTAAAATAAACATCCCTCGAATAAAGTGAATTTTTGAATTATTCGATTTTTTCCAGTTGTTCTTTTAAACTGTTCTGTTCACCTTTGCACCAAATTTCAAATATCTGTCTCACTTCAGACTGGGCATTTCATTTATTCTGCAAATCGAACATTTTAACATGCAGCACCCCTAAAGTATTAAATTATGGGAATCTGAAAATGTTAACTTTCTTTTCCAACTATCTACCATTACATCAAATTTAAAGTCTATCTAATCGTGAAGTATGGTTTTTTATCATTTCATCTTTCAAAAGCTTTTGTGTGTAGCATATTCACGCCTTTAAATGAATATCTTTAAAAAATTTTATGCAGGTAGCTTGGTATCTGTAAATGAACGTTTAATCTACCGGCTGCAGTGTCATTACCTGCATGGTAAAGACCAGCTAATTTGAGTGCAGATTCTCGCATAATACTGATTCAGTTTTACTAATCGTGTGAGATATTGCAGTGGTAATCCAGAATAAGGTTTTGTATATCCTATAATATCACTATCGTTACTGTAATCACTGCTATCATATCATTGCTCAAAGAACAATTACAACACACTGACAAAGAATCTAAAAAATTTCTTTGTTGTTTTCATTATCAGGATTCATTTTATCTGGGTTTTGGATCAACAAAACTAAAATTTATTTAAATTGACAAGCATATGTGGCCAACACTCACGTTGTCTTGAATCCACTAATGAAACTGCACATCTACTGTTTAAAAGTTACTGCATAAAACAGCACTTGCGAAAGCCTATTTATTCACTTGCGGTTGATAAGCATTGGTACCTAAAAGCTTATTTTTAGGCTTGCAGTAAATAAGTGTTGACATCAAAAAGCCTATTTTTGGGCTTGTGGTAGATAAAGTGTTAAATAAACATGTGAATTCATATTAAAGAAATGAAAAATTATATATTAAACAATTTTAAACTGTGTAATACTTTTCTTTGTAATAAATTTTACAAATAATATAATCTTGTATATTTTAATACACTTATTTCCTGGTTGTATGTTTAATAGGGGCTTTAAATTAGATATTGAAGTTTAATTTAATATTGAAAAATAGTTTCATTCGTAAATTGTCACAAAAAGAATCACAGTGAAAATTATTTTTTTTTAAATGAGCGTAATCTTGCTATGATGTCAGTTTGCTATAGGAGCAGCTGACGTTGCAGCTAATCAACGATGTCAAGTTGATTTGATATCTAAGATTTGAAGCAGATAATGTCAATAAGTTAATTAAAAAATATTCTGTTAGTGTGATCAGGGACGTAAGTACCTGGGGGGGGGGGGGGGTCACACACACCCTGGCTCAAAATAATCGGAAAAATTGGTAATCACTCGGAAAAAAACCAAATAAGAGTGGGTTTTATTTATCATAAATTTCACTTTAAAAACTTTTTTTTTTACTTTACTTTTCTAAATGTTCACTACAAAATCACAGTTCTTTTTTTTTTTTGGTGAAACAAAATCTTTGACGTTCATGTTGAAGCAAAGCCATCTGATGGACGTGGGACAATGGTTTCTTTTCTGTGTCATAAATCCCCTTCAAATACAAATGGCTGAGGGCAATGACAACGAGGGTGGTCCCGGAAGCCCCCAATCTTTGTCTGCATTTTTATTGAGGAAATTCGGAGACGCAGATCTGGCACCCGGCGGGTGCAGATCATTTGTAGAACACATTTTCACGGACAAAACCATCGAAGACAATTAGGTTCTGATAAGAGCTCTTTGGACAAAACCTCTTTTCTTCATTACATGCAGTCGGAAAAACAGCAGGAGAAAATTACTGAAACCGTAGATGGATGAAACACATTGTCCAGGGATTTGGAAAGCAAGCCCAGTGTGTGTTCGCTTAACCCTTTCGGGACGGCGGCATTCCGAAACTACCGTGGCCCAAAGGACGAAGCGCTTCGTTTCTGAAATGTGCCCAAAAGACGGCTATTTTTTTTGTGCTAAGCCTAACTCTCGAAAAAAATTCACTAAAAATCACCCGTTCAACACAGCATTCTACTTTTTTCAGGAAGAAAGGAAATACTTATTTTCTATTTGATGTATATTTTTTATACAAATTTTCTTTTATCAAAATATTAAAAATTTTAGTGTATATATGTTTTAGGTACACATGGATAATTCTTTGGCATGTCCTTCCGATTTTTTAAAACTGTACCACATACATGTGTATTCTTAGACAACAAATACTTTGTAAGTAAAGGAGAGGTAAAAAATTTATCCAAATACAAAGTATATCCTTTTCCTAAAAGTTCACTTAGAAATGTTTTCACAACGCATTCTCCATACCCACCATCAGAGCTTGATAATCCCGTGTCCTTTCCAGTATACACAAGGAAATTCCATTTATGGCCTCATTCCGATTCTGACGATTTATATATTTTTATTCCATATCTAGACCATTTCGGTGGGATATATTAACGAAATCCCAGCCTTCATTTCCATGAGAACATAAATAACCTAATCATTTCATTGCCGCACATTCCTTTACCCCCCCCCCCCCCCCCTCCCCCACCCACTCAAAAAAAAATACTCTCTTATATTCCTCTAATTCAACAACGAAATCAATAAAAGACAAAATCAGAACGAGACCCGGAACTCAATTATAAAATTGTTGATGCTACGAGAAGTGCTCTGTTTACTTTACAGAACCATGTGTTTCACCGCTCCAAATGGAGAAATAATTCATTGGATTCTCCTTGTGCCAAGGTCAAACATCTACAAAATACATTTAAGTTGCTTCCACGGGCATTTAACGCCATCTAGGAGACAAATACATTCAAATTAAAACGTTCCACGTAGAAACACCAATACGTGCCAGTCGTCCTTTAGGGTAAAATTTCCTCCGGCCCGTGGGCATGCCGTTCGTCCTTGAATGCAAGTTCGCAGCTGGCACCTGGGCGTGCCGTTCGTCGCGAAAGGGTTAAAAGTGTCTTTAATTGGGCAAATAATTTATGACTCTCAAAAAAATATCTGTAAAAAGCATGTGATCTTCATTCAGTCAAGTCCAGATTCCTTCATTTCTTCGCAGAGCAGAGTAAGTAGGCCAGCTTCTGTATGCATAGTTTATTAAATACATTTCATGTTCAACATGAAAATATCGTATAATCGTGAACGGTAAGGCAGTACTTTTAAATTATTTAAAAGCATGCATAAGAATCGTTTATATAGATTTCTCATATTTATTATTATTTAGTTTTATTGCTCTGTTTAATTTTGTTATAAAATTCATATGCTTTTTAAAAGTATCTTTTAACAATCCATAGCTAACACAAATAATTTTTTGCGACAAAATAAAATCGAAAATTGAGAATAAAACACTGAACTATATAAAAAATCAGCAGTGGCTCCAATAGGGTCAGAAAGGGCCGAAAATTAATCCTGCCCAACCCGACAATATCAGTGCTTAAAGACCATTGAGTCTAGGTGTGATCCGGCCGGAAATAATTTGTATTCATAAGTTAGAAATATGAATGCATGAAATTTTTCTACGAAGAATTGAGATAAAAGGTTTTTTTTAAACATTTATCTTTACATAGCTTAAATAAAGACAATAATTTCATGTATTCAATTAAAACTAATTTGAAAAGTTTTCAAAATTAAATATGTTCGACTCAGCCGTACTTTTTAAAAGTCCGATCCTGGCTCGAAACAGTGTTATAAAACTCGGTCAACGCCCTAGCCAAAATAATTTTACGTAAATACTAATTTCGTATATAGGTAGTATTTCGTATATAGTAGTATTTCGTATATGTATTAAGTTTGGAGATATAAGCGTCCAAAATGTTTATATTTTTCGTAATGTCTCGATTCCTGCCAACCATATATATCCGAATCATGCATGTTATTCACATTAAAATTTATACAATGCTCTGTCATTTTATATTGTGATTATTTTTAGGAGAATATTATATATCAAATAATTGCGGGGGAAAAAAACAAATCAAGTCTTTTTTTTTTTTTTTTCCCTGATGATGTATTTTCTTTTCTAAATTGAGAAATAAAATAAATTGCATAAAAGTATGCAAGTGTGAAAACTGGTTTAATATTTTAATTCATGTTTGCAACTAGTTATTTAAAACAATTCATTAAATTAAAAAGTTAGGCTTCCTAACCCCTGAAAGACGCTACTAATGTATAAAACACAGAACTCAGGAAAATTTTTAGGGATGATAGCAACAAATAATTTCTACAAATATAAGAATTGAAAATCATTGTGTTTAACTTATGGCTGCATATTCTGCAAAAATTGAAATAGGAAAAATATGAAAAATTGAAAGTTTGTTTAACTTAAAATGTTATTAATTTTATAACTTAAATAAAGTTAATTAGCTCATAAATTACAGTATTTTTTTAAAGTTATAAATACTAATAGAACCCACCAAAGAGAGCTTTTTCAAAAGATAGGACAGCGCTTTCATTGTAGATTCCGACATCGATACTAGAGTTATCCTAGTTTTAGGAATGTCCCCTTCAGGCGGGTTCTGTAAACATTAACACTTGGTTTCGACCATTGTCCATAGACTAATCGTGCAGACTGACTGCAATCTTTGTAAAATTTAAAGCTAACTGCGTAATAAGACTGAATTTGTCTGTCTCTATAAAAGTTCACGAATTTGTGGATTATAGCAAGTTTTCGTGTTTCCATTCCACAACAGGTATATGTGTAGAGTGCTAAAAGCGATCTACATATACTGTTATTTTCAATAGGACCGCAATTTTTATGGAAAATAATTGGCTGATATATTACCAGAAAAATGAAAGTTATTTTATGTTTGTATTTTAAACTATCTGTGATTGAAGAATTTAAAGTATTTACAACTATTTAAATGCAGTCATCATTTACATGAAATTTTATATGTTTTGAGTTGGAATAAACATGTTTTATTAATTCCTTCGTATAAATTAAATGCATGGAAGTATGTATATTTAGAAAGTCGAATAAATATTATAATAGCGTTGAAAATCAAAATTCAGTATTGCAATCATGCCGAAAATCGCAACTCGAGTTTTCGATGGATCTACACATTTTGGGGCCTCTAAAATACGAAAAAACTATTTTTAGCCTGACGTTTGTGTGTGTCTGTGCGTGTGTGTGTCTGTCTGTGCAATGTATGTATCCACTTTAACTCAAAAACTAATGAACCAAATTTTATAAAATTTGGTAGATAAGTCAGCTGTGGGTTACTCTGGTGCTGGTTCGATTTTGGTACGATTCGGAAAATAAATAACCTGCCTTTTTTTGCGAAATGACCCGCAAAAATCATCAAAATTTAAAATAAAAAACTACGCATGTTCAAATATATCAATGTAATACTTGTTTCATATGTAATGTTTACGATGAAAAGACTAAGACCAACCCCATTGCACTGGGACTAGCCGTTCTCGAGATATTGTTTTTTTTTTATTTTGAAGACCTAAAGAATGTAAAGGGAATAAAGTTGCGAAATTTAACGAATATGCAATAAAAAGGCAAATTTGATATAATATCAGAAAAGTATCCATGTTATTTTCAGCAATTAAACTCAATTTAGTTCACAATGAAATAGAAAATGACAAAATGAATTCGAATCTGCAGGAAAAGTCAGGTGCTGCTCACATCAGATTTTTTAAATTACTATAATTAAACCTTTTTGCACAATAATTATCATATTAGAAAATTTTCACCCGTTGATATCATTACAGAAAACACTTGTGATGTTCACATTTTTAAAAGATTTTTTTTATAGAATACGATTTAAAATTAATTACGTCTTACAAATTTTTATTAGAAAGTTAAATAATTTATATAAAGTTAACTTTCAGAGTTTTGGAATGCAATAAGTTAAAGAAAGAACAGAATTATGTCACAAGCTTTTAGGAAAAATGCTTTTCCATCGGACTTTCCAAAGGAAAGAAAATAACATTTTAGCTTACATGTTTGCCTTATAATTTTATAATAACTAGCATAAAAATCATTGCAACAGAATTGAACGAGTAAACATGAGCGGTTTTAGTGATATGGAGCGATGCAAGTTTCTCCATAAAATGCATTATTCTATACTGTAAAGGCAACCAATCCATTAGCTTTCCTGTTGAGTGCCGAGATTACTGTTCGATAATTCCATTGTGGTAAGACTAATCTAGACAAAAATGGGATTCAGCTCCTATTGCAAATAACAATGATAGTCCACTGCACGGGCGCATATGCGTTTGCACTCCACACGCTACGAGGGCGTATTACACCCTCGTTAAACGCCCAAATGATTGCTGTGTGGGTTTGAATATGCGGGCTCGCATTTAATCCGCATATGCAAACTGTACGCCCTAAATAAGCGCTTAAACACACCTTCTCCCATTGCGCTGCGACACTTTCAGAATTGAACGAAAAGCAGGGAGGTAATGATCGGGATTATGGTTGTTGTTATCTGATTCAAATGATTTTTTCACAAAATCCTTTTAATGACAAAGAATTGTATTTTTTTGAAAACTATAAATCATATCTTTAAAATTCAAGAAATAAGAAAACTTCTCAATTTAAATCACTTCATGTCTTTCGTCTGCTTTGTTTCCGTGAATGGCGAAAAGTAAAATTAGAGAATTAATGCTATCTCCGAATATTTTCGTGCTATAGAAAAGATTTATCGAGCGAATTCTCATAACAATTTGCACGTCTAAAAAATCCAAATGATCTGTAAAATTCTGAAACTTAGAATTTTTGATTTTATCTCCCAGATCGTGTCGTACCAATTATTTGTAACCGTCAGACATATGTCTCTCATTCTTCAAAGAATTGTCTGCTGGGATAAATTGGTTTAAAAACGACGAAATTTCGAATTTAAATAATCATAATCTTTAAACTAATTGGAATTAAAAAAAAATCTCGGCGAGGTTCATATTTGCATAAGCTGAGATACCACCTCTATACAGATTTTCACAGCTGTTGAAAGCTTGGATTTTCCTCTATACGGTATGCACACACAGAAACAGACATCTTCTTGCAAAATACTATAAACAACAATAATACAAATTTTACTCGACCGTTTGATATTAAATTGTGTATAAATTAGAATGTTAACTATGTTGAAATGTTTTTGTAAACCTATTATTAATCGAGAAAAATATGTTAATTAATTGAGTGCCCAATCAATCAAAATTTGCATTTGTTATAATTCTGCTGTTGTACATTTTGTAGGCACATTATATATATTATATTTTTATTAATAAATAATTATTATTTTATTTATAATTACTATTATTTTATTTTCAGAATCAACTTTTTCTGTCCCGTTCAAATCCTCTCCCCCTCCCCCCCCCTAAAAAAATATATTGTTTAAAATTAAACAGAGTTATTTCAAAATAATAAACCAACATTGATAGTTGCGAAATATTGTATTCAGATTTTTTGTGGCCATCATTTGAATAGTCACAACCTCATTACTAGAGCTGTCACTATAAGTAGGAAACAAAAAAGTGATGAAATTAATCTTATATATTAAATATCGATGAAGAAGCCAGTAAAATTGATCAAAATAATGAATAACATAATTTTTTATTTTTAAAAATCAACTGTCCATAAAATAGTGATGCTTTATGATAGTCAAATCACTTCTGATTCTATTTGCGCCACTTAATATGCACTTGTTTCCAGTAATAATTTACCTATACTAAAAATATTGATGTTTAATTCCCAAAAGATTTTTTTTTACATTTTGTGGACTTCCCTTCTCTGCAATTGGTTTATTTAATCTCACGTTCCTTCGAAGTATTTATTTCTCGGAGACTTTGAGCGAAGTTGAAGGAATTTTTTTAAACCAACAAAAAAAGTCAGCGGACTTCGTGAGATACGCTCATCCAAGTACACCATGGCCATGCATGGGAAACAGGAACCGGCGGACATTGATTGCCGCCGGTCCTCCCATCCACTCCTAATATCCACAGTCACATGCGAATCATACATCCCTCCAATTCAATATTACTATCTCTTATACGACTCCCTATCAAAACTTACATACTATAACGACTCCTAACATAACGCAATGAATTTACGCTCCCCTATAATCTTCGCAAACCAATTTATCAAGTTTAATACCTCACACTTTTCATCTCAAGTTAATTAGTTTGGTCATACCATGGAAGAAAAGGGACTAAATTTATGGTCCATATAATTCAGCTCCAACCAATCTATCTATAAACAAAGTTTTTATAATTGCATTATTTACAAAGTGATTTTGAAGATAAAGCAGAAAACAAGTCTCTCTAACTCCATGGCTTAGATATTCATATTCTGAATTTTTAAATTGGGATGACCTCTCAAAATTAACTTTCCTAGTCAGCTGAATCATGGAGGTGGTCTCACCTCTAACTCCGTGAGCTGAATACAGTTTTCTTTTTATTTCTTCAAGCATTGAGTTCTCATAACCATGCAATTGCATCATGTTGTGGCAACACCTTCGACCTGAGATTACAAACACAAAAATAGCAAAAAAGGCCAAACTTTGAGAAGCTATTTTCCCAGATCCAAGGATTAATTTGGAAAACAACTTTCTGATTTGGATTCAGCAGGGTAAACAGAAGTATTTTCAGCCTTCAGGGTTGCATTGGGTACTCTAACATACTGACACTGCACTTTTAGAAACATGAATTCGTTCAAATCACTGCTGAAAAAACATCGAAGCTATATACTGCATATATTGCATACTCTGTTGCAAAAAATTATATGCACCCATAAAAAATTGAATAACCTACAGCCGCGAAACTCGGCATGCATGTGTCGTTTGAGGAAATATGCAAATGATTGGAATTTGGGATCAATTAAAAGCGTTTTATTAAGAAATAGTGACAACAGGAAGCTGGCATTTTAGTAAGTGGTAATCGGCTATACAAGTCGCTATTGGGTGTGGTATAGGGTCAGTTAAGTTGCTTATGTCCCTCTGCGGAAGATTCTGTCACAAATGTTGCAACTGATGAGCTAATTTAGAGAAGGCTGCAATTACTGTCACAGCATGTCCCAGACGTTCTCTATTGGTGATAGATCTGGGACCTGGATGGCCATAGGAGGGTATTAAATCTTTGAAGACATTGTTGAAAAAGTTGTGCAGTATATGTTCGAGCGTTGTCATGTTGATAAATGGAACCTGGGCGACTTGATAGCATAGGCAGAACAATCGGCTGCAGAATATAGTCGACAAACAAGCGAGTCGTCAGATTGGCTTTCAACAACTAAAGGAGATCTTTCTTCTTTCGCTTTCTGTTAATCTTCCTGTTTTGGAATAATGAGAAATAAATATCAGATAACCTAAAAAATACAATCTAGATGTAATTAAGAATATGCGGATATCCACAAGCAGGTAGATTTCCTGGTGGATCATTTGGAATTTTTTTTTGACGTCTGTGTTTGAACGATTTTTAGAAAACAAATATCGAGAAAATGAAGAAACGGCAATCCCTTATGAGCACTACAAATCATTTCATATTAATTTCCTTTGGACAATGTATGTATGCTATTATGCACATCCCGTGTTTTACAAAGCTAATTCTTAACCTAGAAACGCGTATTTTTGTGTGTGGTTTTTTTTAGGAACTTATTTGGAATGTGCACAGTGTATCTGATAATTAGAAAAAATTAATAAAGTTTTAATTATTTGCAAAAACCTAATAAAAGACTCAAATTTAGCAAAAGAGAGATGCATGTTCCGCAATTTATACAGCCAATTCTTGGCATAGAAACTCGCGGGTTTTTAAGTGTTAGGCAATCATTTGGGAATGTGTCAAGTGCATTCAAAAAAAATTTCCAAAACGTACGAAATTTAATACTTTTAAAATTCTGCTAATTCTTGCCTTAGATAATTGCCTTGTTTTAAATGGTTGCTAAAGGTCTGGGCATTTGTACAACACATTCGATAATTTAAAAAATGTATAATTATTTATTTTAAAAAATCCCCTCAAAAACAGTCCCAAAACCAAAAATTTGTTTTTGAGACTTTTTTCTTTTAATTGGGGTATGATTTGGACATATGCACAAAACATTCAAAAATTAAAACAAATAATTGCCGTGTAGACTTTGAACTGGACAAAAGTCACTAGAACAGCAATGCACTCACTCAAAAACAAAAGGTAACTCACTTGTTTGTACAGTCGGAAATTTTCAATATTAGTCGGAAAAATTACCTTCACACCCCCCCAGTCAAGATTGGCCACTTACGTCCCTGAGTGTGATTCAAATTTTTAAGGCTGTAACTAATCATATTCCATTAATCATAGTAATATGAAATTTAGTGTGTTGTCTTTGATAGTACATTTTAATTATTTTGATTTTTAATCTTATCAGGCTATTCTGTCCGTGGTCATCCACAGGAATGAACTCTTTTTGGTTTTTTTTTTGGAAAGGAATCGAAGAAATAAAATAAAATAAAATCCAAGCATGAATGCTTTACATGTAGACAAGCCCTGGGCCTAATAATGAATTGTTCATTTTGATAAAACTCTTTATCAAATCCAAGTATTTTATAAAAATGAACACAATGCATGTTTCTGATATCAGCAATAGATTATATCTATAAACACTGATAACTTTGATAACATGCATAAAGATTGAAAAATAATAGGAAACAAGAATACCTGAAAAAACATTGCGTACGTCTGATCCATTGGAGCCTTGAATAAAGAGACCAATGTTGCCAATCTCAAAAAATAAAAAGTTGAGAACTGCTGTTGCCAGTCATGGGAAAGAAATAACAGTAATGTGAAAAGACAATAAAAGGGGATATTCAACAGTAAGAACATGTAAAAACACATGGTAATGCCTATACTATGTACTAAATAAACAGGGTATTTATATAATTTGCTAGTCATTTTAAGTTTATTAATAAAATATGCATACCATGAAATTTTTTATCAGATACTCTATAAATTCTAAAAAGCTGATTTAAGTATAACATTTCTAAACAATTGAATCGAGTTACAGGAATTAAAAGGTAATATTTTATTAATGTTAAAGTTAAAATAGTTTTTTTTATCATATAAATTAGTAACTATCCTATTAGTAGGTTCATTAATACGATTTAAGTCCAAAAAATTAATGTTATTACTAATAGTGGCTTCATTAGGAATTAGTTCCAAATTATTCGGATAGAAATCTGTATCTATGACACAGTTGTAAAGACCACACAAATCATATCATTAACATATCTGTAATTTTTATAATCTGTTGAAAAAGAATTTTCATAATGATAAAGGTATAAATTAGCTAATATACTGCTACTACAGCCACCTTGTGGAACCCCTGAGACTTGTAAGTATAATTTATTACCTTGAAATATATAATTATTGAAAAGAACAAAGTGAAGAAGTTTAGGAAATTTGGTAAATATAGTATGAGTAGTATGATAAGTAATATAAGCATTATATAGAGCTAAAATTACTACATAAAGATCAGGGATGTATCTAGAGAAATGTGAGTGGTGGTTGATTTTCCAGAACAATTATAATTGAGAATATAAAATTTCGAAACGAGCTTCACGTTAATTCGCACTCATAAACAGTATTAGTATTGTATACTTTTATATTAAAAAAAAAATATTTGATAAAATTGAATATAACTTTTTTAAATGTAATTATAATATGTATATTTTTTTGGATGAGTGGTGGTCGGAAATTCTGAGTGGTGGAAACCCCGACCACCACCGACCACTGTAGATACATCTCTGGAGATCTTAATATTATTGAAAAGAAAAGATCTTAAAAATCAAAAGTTTGAAATCCAATTACTTTACCAAGTGATGTTAATTTATTCTTTTATTCTTTACTATTATTTAGAATAAGATAGTTATTGCTAGAAAAACATAAACTATCATTTATTACATTTAAATAATTTAGAAGTAATTTACTCGCAGTAATAGAGTAAGTATTGTGACCACTAGTTAGTGTTCTAAATTTAATAGGATTTTTATGAAATTTAGGTATTAGCACTATATATGGATATTTAAGAAATTTATAGTTAATATTTAAATCACTATACATATTGATAATTTTCAGTTTAATACTATTAATGGAGTGTGGATCAAGTTTAAATAGACTATTGTTATTTAAATAATCTAACAGAAATTGTACATAGAATTTTTTACAGATAATAGCATAATTATTAGAGACTTTATCAATATAAGTAATAACAAAAGAGCTTTGTAAATCATTAATGGAATGTTTAAAATTATCAATAGTATATATAGATCCATGCAATTTAATATTACAAATAGTATTTTTAATAAATTTTAATAAAGTGAATTTCCACATATTAAATGCCTCTAGAGGCAGAGTGTATTTAGAAGCTAATTTATAAATATATTTATCGAGGTCAAGATTGATTGACTTTCAAATTTTAAAAGAGTTATAACAGGATGGTAACCTGAATTTTGTACCAAATGACATAATGGTTTTTAATGTTTCGTCTTTAACTATTGCTAAGTCTCCTGTAATGATATGGCCCAAGTGTGAATTTATATAGTCAGCATATTCGTCTACCTTACAAATACAATCATTATCTACATTTGACATGGAATCTTTATCAATAGAGAGAGATTGTGAAATTTCATTGTAATTAAAAATAGTTCTACTAATCGGTTTGTTGTATTTAAAAGTCTTGGTAACATTCAAATCCTCAATAGGCAATAAGTGTTTGAATTTGTTAAAAATAGACCCAAAATTTATAGAATTATAAATTGGATGTTTAAAAGATATCACACAATAAGAATTAGTAGACGTATTATTATATATGAAATTGATTAAGTTTTATTTTTAAATACTTTGACCTAGTAATGAGCAAATCATAGAAAATATGATTAAAATTTCATTAGTTAAATTTGAAAATAGCATAAACATTATTTAAATGTTTTTTCTTAACCGCAAATACCCAAGATTTTATTAATTTCCATTGCTAAATGCTGTTAAATTGATGATGTAAACTTTTAATCTCAGCTTTATAATCACGAAGCATGGAGCTTCCCTTGCCTCTTTTAAATCTTTTGAGATTATCTGAGTTTCTATTATTTAAATGGGGTTTCAAAAATAGGTGATTAAAAATAGAATATTGATTATCTACAAAGTTATATTTTACAATATTACCATTTAGATATAATTGATTTAATCCATATGGAAAAAGAGTACAATTTGATTTAATGTAAAAGTTTTCCAAAAATATTCTATCAGCTGTATTAGTTTTTATATCCAAAATATGTATAGTAATATTTTCAAAACCATGTTGAGTAAAATGTTTATATTCTATTTTATTAGATGTAAGAAGAAAATTTTTATTGAGGTTATATTTTTTGACGTGATCTCTATGAACATTCATTCGTAAATGATTGGGATTGCTAGTTTGTCCTATATAAAATATATTACAAATGTTACACAAAAGTCAATAAATGCAATTAAAAATTTTACTGAAAGGCAAATGGCTATTTTGGTTTGTGATTTAAGTATTAGAAGCAGAAGGGCTTGTTTTGCAATTTTTATTCTTACATTTATTGAAATTATAATTTTTAGCAGGGTAATTATTATATTCAAAATTTTCCATGGCACAATGTTGGTAAATTGATATCGGTCTAGACAATTCCCAACATGAATCGAAAATACTTGGGCAATATCTATCAAATTATATAATAATAAGTATAAATATATTTACCAGTCACTAAATCATATAAGTTATGTAATTCATAATAGTATAAGAATAATTATTAGTATGACAATATAACATAGAGAACATAATATAAAAGAATTAAAATAATTGCTTATAGATAAATAAGTATAAACAACAAGTCCATGTAAAACCTAATCGTAATGTGAATAAGGAGGAAATTACAAAATATAAAGAAAAGATTTAACTTTATGGTTATTATCAATTCTGAACTTGATTAAATAAAACTGTATAATAATGTATATAGTGTAAAAATTGGATTCACTTAAAATCCATTTCAAATAAGTAGTAAAATAAAATAAGAAGATTGTACTGAAAAGTACAGTTTAAAAGAGTTTCAATAATTCACCAATACAGTATACTAAACAGAAATATTTAATCACCCAAACAAAAAATCAAAATTAACATCAAAATTAACAAAACGTATGAGTGCATGTTATATAAAACTAATTATGAATAGAATTGAATTAATGTGTGATATCGAGATTTTGGAAGAAATTGAATAATTTAGAAACAAATGCAGACTTTTGATATTAACCCTTTTGGGACGGCGGCATTCCGGAGCTGTCGCGGCCCAAAGGACGATGAGCTTCGCTTCCGAACTGGTCGAAAAGGACGGTGCATTTTTTGCGCTAAGCCTAACTCTCGAAAAAAATTCACTAAAAATCACCTATTCAACACAGAAATCTACTTTTTACAGGAATAAAGGAAATATTTATGTTCTATTTGATGTATAATTTTCATACAAATCTGAATACAAAATACTCGTTAGTTGCTCCCATTCTTTTATCCGAAATAAACAAATAATTTCACTGCCTCTAAAACCCAAACAAAAAAATACTCTCTTATATTCCTCTGATTCACCAACGAAATCATAACGCTGAAATAAAAATAAAAACCGAAACTCAATTATAAAATTGTTGATGCTACGAGAATTGCTCTGTTTGTTTATGTTACAAAATGATTTTCACCGCTCCAAATGGAGAAATAATTCATTCGATCCTCTTCTGCCAAGGTCATGCCTCTGCAAAATGCATTGAAGTTAGTTCCATGGACAAGTAACGCCATCTAGTTCACAAATTAAAACGTTCTGCGTAGTGGCACTTATAGGTGCCACTATCCGCTTGCGGTAAAATTTCCTCTGGCCCGAGTGAGTGCCGTTCGTCCTTGAATGCATGTTCGCATCTGGCACCTAGGCGTGCCGTTCGTCGCGAAAGGGTTAATAGAAAATGTAATCTCTCTTAACTCATATCACAACACAATTGCATACTCTCCATAAGGTTGTTAGAGTTTTGGACAATAAGCAATGCAGTCTTCAAGGCATTGTGATCTCTGGGAGGAGGATTTCGTCGTGTGACAGCTCTTACAGGAGCATCCCATAAGCTCTGAATTGGGTTCAGATCAAAATATTTGACTGGCCAGTTTATTCGCTCAATACCTTCACTTTTAAGAAATTCATTAACCAGGTTTGCTCAATGTGGATGTGCGGTCTCACCATAGAAACAATGTCAGATCCGCATGCACCTCAAAAAAGCCTTATGTAGGGTACTAAGACTTCACCACAATATCTCTGGCTAGATGCAGATCTTCTATCGAACAAGTGTACGGGAGTACATCTATTGATCATTATGAATACCCGTACCATCAAATCTGAACCACCGTAATCATCATATTCCATTCATTAATGTTAGTGGGAAGATTTTGAGTTCCTGGTTCCTTCCAGAGGTAAGTGTGTTTAGATTCATAGGTTAAACTAAACCTTGACTGACTCGTCACTGAAGAAAACACAGGCTCATTGTTGTTGACTGCAGGTCTAGTGTTCTCTGCATCAACTCAAGCGGACCCTTTTATGTTGTGAGGTTAGTGAAACACATACCATTGGCTTTCTGGCATGAGAGTTTTCTGTATACAGTTTGTTGGGATATTAATGTTCCTGTGGCAGCTGCACTAAACTCAGCTGCCTAGCAGTCGACTCTCTGTTGTGATGGTCAGTTATGTACAGATGCTGATCTTGAAAAGCAATTGTTATTCTTCTATGGCCTTGTCCAGGCTTCCTAGCAACAGTTCCAGTCTTTAAATTGCTTCCAGAGAGCAGAAACTATCTGTTGTGAAACAGTCATCTATCTTGCCACTTTCATCAATGTCTGCCCAGCCTCTAAACGGTCGACAGTTCACCACCTCAAAGATACTTCCAAATAATACTTTATAGCCATTAAACTTGATTTGAGTCAATAAACATGAATATCCGATAGTGAATTGCAGAAGTTTGTAAGGAAAACATACTTCATGCGCAGTCCTTGCACCGAATTTTGATGATGTAATGCTATTATTTGCATATCAGAAAGAGTTTGATCAGATTGGTTGGGTATTTCATGAAATATTATTATATTTGTGTATGTAAAGATAATTTTGGACACCAGTGTACATGTAAGGAATAGTGTATATCTTTTCTTCAAGTTAGTCTCCTAGCATTTTTAATATCCTAATGTGGCTCCTCTCAATAAGTTTTGGAGCTCTGGTCTTCATGGAAATATCTAGTTGTTACTTACATTTCCTCCTCCCACAAACAAATATGATCTCACCAATATTTTTTTTTTCCTTCTCCCCCTTGCTAGTTTTAAAAGTCCTTCTACCGACACAAAATTGGTGCATTTATTATTTTTAAAGATATTTAACTTTTGTTTATGTGAATTAGAATATGTTGATATTTCTTCAAATATTTGTTATAATTTGAAATTATTTTTATTTTAAGGTACAAGGAAAAGACCCTAATGTTGACATTACACAAGACTTGGTAGAAGAGTCTGAAGATGAACGCTTTGAAGATGTGTATGATTCCGCCCCTCCTATAGAACTGCCTCAATGCACTGCTAAAAATTTAGAAGAAATGAATGAGATTATTACTAGTTGTTTACCATCTCCTGCTCGACGAGAAAAGCTTGCCATGCTTTTAGAAAGTGAAGATTATATTAAAAAACTTTTGCAAGTATTTCATACACTTGAAGACGTGGCTACAGTTGAGCCACTGAATACAATGTTTGACATTTTTAAAAATATATTTATGTTAAATAAGAACGCTTTGTTTGAAATGATGTTTTGTGATGAGAATATATTAGATGTTGTTGGTGTTTTAGAATATGATTCAGCATCTCCAGATCCAAAACGTCACAGGGATTTTTTACGAAATGTGTCTCATTTTAAAGAAGTCATCCCCATTTCTAATCCAGAACTCATAGCTAAAATTCATCAAACATATCGCGCCCAATATATTCAGGATGTTGTCCTTCCAACTCCATCTGTGTTTGAAGAAAACACGTTGTCTACATTAAGCTCTTTCATATTTTTCAACAAGGTTGAAATTGTGTCAATGATACAGGTAAGATAAATCTCACTTATTTCTTTTATGAAATTAAATTTTTAATTTCGAGAATGTAATGATAAAAATTATATTTAAAAAAATATATTGGCTATCAAAATTGATATAAATGCATTTCTTATTTCTTTCAATACAACTTTAAGGATAAGATCAAATTATTACATTCTAGAAAGTGAGAAGAATTATCTGTTTGTATTGTGAGAGGGGAGGGTTACTTTTTAAAGTTAGATTTTGTATCATAGGTTGAAATTCATATGTTTCTGTATTCAATAGAACTACTACTAATTTAGCTGGTGTAATTTTTGTTTTTATGGTGATTACACATGAAGTTTGTAAATCTTAGAAATATTCACTGTTAATTTTGGTCAAAATGACCTGCCTCATTATTTTTTAGTTAAATGCTAATTAAACCCTAACCTGTAGCTTGATTTTGATTTATTACCACTCTAAATAGGCATAATAAAAATATCTTACAAATTGTGTTATATCCTGTATGTTTTAGAAATCTAATTATTTTATAGCCAAAAAATTCTTACAGAATATTTCTTAAAAATTCTGATATAATTCTCTAAAAATATTAATTTTAGCCTTCATATTATTTGCAAAATATTGACTTTTATTCTAACTAGAAAAATTGTGATAATGGCTATATTTCTGGCATTTTGTGTCGTAACCAAGCTGGGTTTTGTGTTCCTACTTGATGGTCAAATGGTTTTTGCTAATTTTCATTTTTTCTTTTAAATGTAGTCCAAAAATGCTTCAATATATATAGATACAAATGTTTTTTATTTTTATGGAATTCTATCAATAACATATCAGTAGAAAAATATAATTATTTTAGGTAGCCAATGTTTGCTGTCCTTTTCTACTGATGTTTTTAGATAGGGGTTTCATTGTTTTGGCAATATATAATTGATATTTCTTTGGATATTTTATTTGATGCAAATGATATATTGTATGAATTATTTGTTTGCAGTTATAAACATTGCGATAAAAGTAAATTATACAAATGCATTGTAGTAATTCTGTTAAATACTATGCATTGGTTTTAATTTTTAGTACTCAGTTTGTATGCAGTCTATATTTTTGTAAATAACTCTGAAAATTTGGTTAAATATTTTTTGTTCATTGTCAAAATAGGTGTGCTTACAGGGTCTGTGTGCCTGCGACAATTGTGTCAATAATACTTACTGCATTTTCAGCTTGATTTGTGTCAATTTTACAATCAGCCTAGAAAAATCGCAAAAATTTTATACAAAATAATATATTCTATGTAAAAAAAAAAAAAAATTTTTTTTTTTTTTTTTTAAGTAATACAAGATTTTGTCAACCATTGGCAAACAAAATTATTGCCAATACTTCAAGCACATCAGTTGTTGAGACAGATGTATATAGATAAAACCATGTGTTCAGCAGCTTTATTGTCTCTTTTATTTTGCAATTTTTAGGTCTGCTATAGTTGGCAATAAAAATAATCTGCAAAATTAAACGGATAATACAATGTATTGTGTATTGACTAGTTCTCATGAGTGAGGCTAGTTTCAGTTTGAAAGGGTTTCTTTTGCGATAATGGTTTCTTGCTTGAATTAGCATGATGTGTCCTACAAACTTCACTGTAATAAAGTGGAGGAAGTGCAGAAAAGAACATTTTAAGACTATTAGCAAGATGTATGTAACGAAGATGCCAACTACTCTGGAAATTCCGCAGTGTATCTGGAATTTATGCAGTCAGTACGGAAAGCAATAAAAATTCTCCGGAAATAACAAGATATCTATTCTCACTCCTTACACTTCATAGTGCTGAGCCATGAGATCGGAGTTTTTCCATTCTTACATCTAGAAATTAGTTTACTTGCCAATGCAAATTTGGCACTCTCATATAGAAATAAACTACTTTCCAAACGTATTATTAATGAAATGATGGTCTTTTTTGCAGGTGTATCGCAAAAAAATGAATTTGTACACTATTCTCTGTAAATTCTCTTCAATTGTGAAAATATTTTCTGTTTGCATCGACTGAAATTTTCATAATTATTATATTTGTATATAAAAAAGCTATTTTTCAAACGATAAAATGATGATGATGAAATGAAGACGGGGGAAATGAAATGAAGACAGGGTTCGTGCACACTCTGGAAATCGGAATTTACAGGGAATTTGAAAGTGCACTAAAATATCAAGGAAATTGCAAGGAAAATCGATTTTTTTGTTCAAAATTCTGGAAAATTCAGAGAATTTTCAACTTGCCTTCTCCGTAGTTTCTATGGGAAACTTCCTCATACTGCTGATAATGGAATTTGCATAGTTTCCTATAGAGAATTGCCTTCTATGAAGGCCAATGTAAATTTATGACCAAGCTCACGGTAATGTCCACCAAATCAACATAGCAACGGGGATTTACAGCTGCATGGACGTTAATGCCAATCAAATTAACGTGACAATAGAGATTTACAGCCACGTGCATGGTAATGTCAATCAAATCACCTTGACAATGATGATTTACCGCTGCGTAGAATATAAAAGATCTCTTTTTTTTTTTCGTGGAAGTAATAAATATACTTCTTAAAATTTGTTAAATTTCACATAAACATCTGAATGGTTAATTTTATAATTATTTACACATAAATAGCACAATTCAGTTTATGTTCTTGTGAATCGCCGAGAGTCGATTATTATCTTTATCCATCTATCTCCTTCTTCTAAATATTGCATATTAGATTGACTAAACTAGTTTATTTTTATATTCTGATTAATTATTAAGGTTGATTTTTTAATTATTTTCGCCTAAACAGTGCGATTACACAATTCACTTTATGTTCCCATGAATTTCCGAGAGCCCATTAGTATTTTTTCCATCCATCCTCATCTTCTAAATGTTGCATTTTAGATTGATTAAACTAGCTTTTCTTCATATTTTGGCTATTATTAAGGGTTGATTTTTTTAATTAATTTTGAATATAATCATGTGAATCTCTGAGAGTCCATTAGTATCTTTTCCCTTCCATCTTCTAAATGTTGCATATTAGATTGACTACATTATCTAATTTTTATATTCTGGTTACTTATTAAGGTTAACTTTTTAATTATTTTTGCATAATACATATTTTCCTATTTTGAAAAATGGGTATGAACCTTTTAAAGGGATATTTTCCGGAAAGTGGTATTAAAATAATGATTTAGGCAAATAAAAAAGCAACCATTTTGGCAAGAATATATTAATATTGATATGTTCACATCTATAAATACATTACTATATTTTATTTTTTATTAAAGATTAATATTTGTTATTGTTATTAGTGAAAACTTGTTCTATATCAAAGGGAAATGTTAGTTTTCAATATAAAGTATTTTTAACTGGATAATAACTTATAACATAAATGGAGTTGACGCAAGAGCATTATCGAGCTATGATTTTTATGATTTTAAAGTGGGACTAAATCAAGAAGAATGTCTTCAACATCTACAAGTAGCACTTGGAAATGATGCTCCATCTCGTTCCACTGTATTCAGATGATTCACAGAGTTTAGAAGTCGTTGAAATTCTCTTCTGGATGAAGAACACACAGGAAGACCTTTGTCAGCTGTAGTCCCCAAAAATGTGTCGGTCATTCGAAAAATGTTAATCGATGATAATCGCTGTACCTACCAAATGATACAGAAGGAACTTAACATTGGATCCACAGCTATACATAAAATTATTCATGAAGAACTGCTTATGAAAAATTAGTTTGTCGCTGGGAAGTACAGGTCTGGTCAAAGCCATAAAGCTAGAGGGACAGAAGACAGCTACAGCTAACTGGTATGCCACTAAGTGTCTTCCAAAATTCTTCCGGAGGTGAATGTTAGGGGCTCATGCTTCACCATGACAATGTATCTTCTCATTCAGCAAGAATGACAGTCAAATTTCTTGAACAAAAAAGCATCAAAGTGATAGAACATCCCTATTCTCTTGATCTTGCTATGTGTGACTTTTGGCTATTTTTTAATCTAAAAAAAAAAAATTATGTGGGCGTTGTTTTAATTCCGAAGATGCGACTGATGAGGCTATAAAAGCATATTTTTCATCAATTCCAAGAAATGTATGGCCTGAAGCATTTAATCTTTGGAAAATTCACCTAAGAAAGTGCATTGATGGAGGGGTGTGCTTTGAACATGCCTAAGAGTTGGTAAGTTTAACTTGTACCACTTAGCCGTATCTCAAAAATTTTAGTATGATCCTCATATTAACTGATTTGATAATTATTTAGGATAATTTGTTGTACACCTCTTTAAATGTAAGTCAAATTTGAACATGCATATTATTGTGTTACATATTCGAGTATTTATTTGAACTTTGCTGCCATGTTTTTTATAATTTTAGCTCACCAATCATAAGGCTGCTGACCGTTTTTTTTTTTTTAAACTTCTAATTCTGTACATATAAACTAACATTAAATTAGATTGGGGATGAGTCATTTGTATTTATCCATATTACAAATAATATAAGATTCTTACAATATATATATATATATATATATATAATAAAAAGGTTTGAAGGTCCAGTGAAGGAAAGTGAGAAAATGAAATTTGCATTGTTATTCCTATTTACTCTTTTTTTACATTTGCATATTTGCAAAGTATCCTTAATTTTTTAAGTTTGCTACAGTATGTATAAAAAAATGTTATATATATATATATATATATATATATATATATATATATATATATATATATATATATATATATATATATATATATATATAATAGTTCGAAAATCCAATGATAGAATAGAGAAAAGTTGCAACTCAAAAATCCTAACTTTAAAAAATGCCTACATAGTAAAAATAAGTATTAAATATAGAATCATCAATCAAATGGAAAAAAAAAATGCAAATTGCTAGTCATCAAGCTGAAGATAATCAACAAATATCAATGGAATGTTATTGATAATTGAAAAACAAATAAAATCCAAGCATTAAAGCTATACACGTGGATAAGCGCTAGGCTTAATTAAATGAATTGTTCATTTTGAAAAAACTCTTTGTCAGGTGCAAGTATTTAATCAAAAAATGAGCACAAAATGTGTGTTTCTGATTTTAGAGATAGATAATATCTATAAACTCTAAAAACTTGAACTACACATATAAAGATAGAAAAATAATAAAGGAAACATGAATACCTGGAATAAAAAAAACTGCAAGAGTGCTAACTATTGGAGCCCAAAATGAAGAGATGTGTTGCTAATCGCAAAGTTTAAAAGTAGAGATCCACTATTGCCAATTGTGTGTAACAAATAACAGTAATGTGAAAAGGTAATAAAGGATGATATTCTACATTAAGAGCTAGAAAAGGGCTATAAAATAATGGGGTGTATAAATTGAAAACAGTGAGGCTAATATATAAGGGGATGCAAATACAATGTAATATTCATAACTGCAAACTTCTACACATTATGCATAAAATTTACGCATTTTAAATGCTCTTTACGCTTTTCCGCATTTATTTGAATTTTTTTACATTACTAGGAAATTAATCTCCGGCGAAATTCTCCGCCTTTTTTTTGTTTGAAATTTATCAATTAACCAGATATGGTATAATTCCTCGGAAACACAGATTTTCCGCTTTTTACTTTCCTTATATACATAATATATAAGGAAAGTATTGTGACGGGGTCAAAAATTCGAATTCGAGTTTTCGACGGGAGAGCACGTTTCAAGCATCCCTGATCACGAATCAAACATTTTTGCAGTGATGTCTGTGTGTGTGTCTGTCAGTGAGTCTGTGGAGACGATAACTGACGAACGAATGGACCGATTCGAACGAAATTTGGTACAAAAATCACAATCTGTAAACACTGGAAGCCTATTGTTTTTATACGCAATCAAATGTTTAGAACCCCCCTAAATTTTCGAGTGAAATTTTGAAAAAATCGTCAAAAAATCAAAACCGCTAATAAAGTTACTCAAATAGACATTTCTTATGTAATTTTTCATTAGAAAACGATTGACATAAATTTTAGAATGCTAACATGAACCGTTCTCGAGATATTGCAAATTTTTCAAAAAATTATCAAAAAGTCATATAAAATAAAACAAAATTATTTCCTATTGAGAAACATGTTGACTTTTCATATGTAATACCATGCGATAAATTTGGTGACATCATTCTCGTGGATCTAGCTCGTTCCATTCATGAAAGAAGATACTTTGAGTAATACTTTTGTATTTGAACACCAATAGTCATTATAGTCATTTATCTGCTGTAAGAATAACTTATTTCTTCATCCATAACGCTTGGTGAGATTTTGGCGACGAATTTGGTGGAATGTCGCCAACTTGGCGACTTTTTTAAATGCTGCTAAATTAATGAAAAACTCGCCAAATGGATAAAAATGACGCTAAATCAATGATTACTCATTGATGATGACGACATAGAAAATGATGACTCATTAACGAAAATTCAATATCTTGGAAAGAATATAAATAACAACTATTAAAATAATCTCTTTTTTTTTACTGTAAAAGTAGTAAATTCATTGCATTATACAGTGGCCGCCGCTTAATTGGATCACTTTCGTGGCATCGATGTTTGATCCAATAAAGCGGCTGATTCGAAAAAGCGGCGGCGATGTAGTTTCGTTTCTTTTTACACAGGAACGTTGAGGGGGGGAGGGGGCAGAGGGGACAATTTTCCCCGGGCCCGTGTGTCAGCAACACCAGGTAGAAAATTACATAAAAACATATAGGGGAGGGGCCCAGGGTCCCCGGTTCAATGTCTGTCCTAGGGCCCGAAACCAACTCTCGACGGCCTTGTACATACATGAAACATACATAGTCGTACATATATGAAAAAGTTTTTAATGTTCTTACTTTTCATACATAAAATTAAGAATTTAAAGAAAGGATTAAATTTTTTTTGCAATAAAATTTAACATTGAAAAGATAAGGTAAAAGTCTAAGATAATTTAATCTGCCCCTGAGTATATGTTATATACAGTACATATGTAGCAATAAATACACTATATAAGAAGAAACACTTTATGTACTTACTGTACTTTATTGGAAAAACATTTGTATTGTAGATTGCTTCGTAGTGGCACTAATTAGCTTTGATACTCTCTTTTCAATATCGTAAAAAGAATTATAGTCATCGCAAGATGCACCTCCTTGTTCTAACGTCCTTCTAAGAATTTGAAGAGCCTGACGCGATTCCCTAGCCGTTGGTGGTGGCAGTTCATTGTTTTCTACTTCTTCCTCATCTGCTTCTCCAGTTGTTTCTTTGATTGTGGAATTGTTAAAACAATGTCTTCTTCCGTTTTTTCAGCTGATGTCGGTACGTTTCCATCGATATTGACCCAGTTCCAAAATTCTTCTGTAAGCTCCTCGTTATTGCATGGGTCTTCTTGCTCCTGTGGAATGTTGTTCGCTACTTCAACTACGACTCCCGATTTTTTGAAACAATTGAAAATTGTTATTGGAGTAACATTTTTCCATGCATTTATTATCATGTGAAAGGCGTCAAGGAGACTGACTGATTTCGCTATACTATCACTAGCAGTAGGCTTCGTTGGATCGTCTATTGCCTGAACAATTTTCATTCTTATATCCTTGTGATAATAGGTTTTAAAAGTTTTTATGATTCCTTGATCCAATGGTTGAATAACTGATGTGGTATTTAGTGGAAAATAAAACAGTTCTATGTTGTTTAACTTCAACTCCGGATGGGCAGTGCAGTTGTCGAGCAAAACTGCAATTTTTTCTGTTCCAAGCTCTGTGTCCCATTTCCTCATGTATTTTGTGAAAATCTCGCTCGTCATCCATGCTTTTGTATTGCTTGTGTATTCTACGGGAATCTGTTTTACACTTTTTAAGCAACGTGGGTTCTTGCTCGTTCCTATGATGAATGGTCTTTTCTTTACTGTTCCAGTCATATTACATGTCAGGAGAACTGTTATCCGAGCCTTTATTTTTTTACCTCCTGACCGATTGTCATCTTTGAACATCAGAGTATGGTCTGGTAATGCACGATAATAAAGCCCAGTCTCATCCATATTATAGATCTGATTTGCAGAATATCCTGACAATAGTTCTGGCAGAATATCTTGCACCCTTTTTTCTGCAGCGCTGATATCGGCATCTCCCTTTTCACCATATTGTTTTGCATAAACAATGTTGTTTCGATTTTTCCATCTGGTCAGCCACCCATCAGTTGTATCAAAGTCCTCAATTCCAAATTTTTCAGCAAATTCTTCGGCTTTCAAGCTTAATATTGCACGTGGCAGTGGGGCTTTTTTAAGTCGTGCAGCCTTGAACCATTCCAAGAGAGCTGCTTCGACATCTTCTGCTTTTCCAACTCGTTGCCATTTACGATTCGTGTTTCTATTTAATGCATGATCATCTAAGATTTTACTCCTTTGTTTCAAAAGGCGACATGAAGTTGACTGAGGTATGCCCAATTTCAAAGATGCTTCTCTCTGCATTTCGGCAGAACATCAAATTTTTTAAGAAGTTCATATTTTTCAGACAGGCTAAAATCCTTGCGTTTTGCCATCGAATTCACAAAGAAGGGCTTACTGTAACACGACACACTAATAATGAACAAACAAAGTGACCATCTGTGCCTTTTAACCTCAACCCCAATATTCTTACCCCTTCCCCTTTCACCCCCCTTTCCTTTCCTAATCCTTCTGCCACAGGTGTGTGGGAGTGGCGTCTTATCACAGGCACCCAGGGGATTCACGTTTCTAAGAAATCTGGGTCTGACTTTGTTGTGCGCCGTATGGCGCCCTGTTTGTCAGACTTGGAGAAAGAACTCCAGAAAAAGTTGACGTTGGGAAGAACACAATGGAAAGACTAAGCAATGCAAAACTAGAATCGAATCGCGAAAATTTTTGATCCATTTATCCAGCGGTTTTGATCCAAATAGCCCCCGGAGTTTCAATGTAAAAGAGTGATTCCGTTCCGTTTTCCTTGATTTGATTCGATAAAGCGGCTGATCCAATTAAGTGGCGGCCACTGTATAAGGAAAGTCATGTGCTGCCCACATCAGATTTTTTAGCACTGATTTCTACCATTCCCGGGATCGTGGCAAATCCATAATAAAATGCACCAATCAAATTAACGGAGATTTATGGCCGCGTGTAATGTAAATTAAGATCTTGATCGCTTATTTTATGAAAGTAATAAATATACTTCTTCAAAGGTTGTCTAAATTCAACATAAATCACTAACATGTTATTTTGTACATTAATTTTGCGTAAACACTGCGATTGCGCAATTCAGTTTGTTCTCATGAATCCCCAAGGGTACAATAGTATCTTTTTCCCATCCATCTCAATCTTCTAAATATTGTATTTTTGATTAACTAAACTAGCTTATTTTCTTATTCTGATTAATTATTATGGTTAATTTCTTAATTATTTTCGCATAAACCGTGCGATTGCGCAATTCAGTTACTTCGCGTGAATTACCGAGAGTACGTTAGTATCTTTTCCCATCCACCTCCATAATTTAAATGTTGCATATTAGATCGACTAAACTAGCATATTTTCATATTCTGATTAATTATTACGGTTAATTTCTTAATTATTTTTGCATAAACAGTGTGATTGCGCAACTCAGTTACTTCGCGTGAATTGCCGAGAGTATGTTAGTATCTTTTTCCACCCATCTCCGCATCTCCATCATTTAAATGTTGCATATTAGATTGACTAAACTAGCTTATTTCATATTATGGCTAATTATTAAGGTTAATTTTTTAATTATATTTGCATAATACAAAGTTTTTTATTTTGAAAAATAAGTATGAACTCTGTGAAGGGATATTTTCCAAAAAGTGGTATTAAAGCAATAATTTAGGCAAATGAAAAGGAAACCATTTTGGCAGGAATATAATTCAGTGTTATATTTTGTTTTTTAATAAAGATCAATATTTGTTACTCTCTTTAGTGAAAACCTGTGTTTTACCAAACATAAATATTTGTTTTCATTATAAAGTAATTTTCAGCGGATAAAACCTTTATATATTTTTTGTTTTATAATTTATTGTCCTGAAATTTTATAAAATTGGTGTCTTGAATTTTCATATTCTACCAGTACTATGCCTGATATTTAATGTAGTATTTTTTTTTTAATGCAAGTACTTGTACATAGTTACATTCATTAGAAATGTCGTTTGCATGTGTAGTTTAAAACAAGAAAGATCAATCATGCTTAAAGCATTGATTATGAAACACTTTCCAACTTCAATGCAATTTTATTTAAGCATGTCTAAAATGCAATACATTCCTCGGTAATATTTAAAACTTATCACAATACTACATTAATTTATTATATTTGACACCTTAAACCTTCATCAAAAAACATTAACTTCATTCAAATGACGGCATTAAAGTATAAATTGCCTGGTTTAAACATCTCTAAAGTGTGATACATTCCTCGGTAATAATTTTAGAATTATCATAATGCTACGATAATTTATTATATTTGAAAACATCATCGAAAACAACTGAAATTCATTCAAATGATGTCATAAAAAAATAACACGCCTGGCTCTCTCTATAAAAGCAACATTTCATTCATAAGTAATTCCCCCATTCATGTCATTCATCACAATACTATAATAATTTATTTTATTTAAAAATTAAGACCATTGAGCTACAAGTAAGTAAACTCAATGCGTAAAACTTCATCGAAAAATATCGTCCTTCTCTTTCTAAAATCAATGAATTCATATCAGCTAAGCAGACTCCATGGACTAAATGATTTTGTGTTAAAGAATTACAGCGATTCTAATACAACTCATTCTACATATTTTGCTGTTTACATTTTACATAGGTGAAAAATAGGCTTAATAGTAGAAATAATGAAATTTGGAAGAGCATTTAACCCCTTAAAGCACAAGTTTTTTTCGGAAAAACTGGTAAAAAATGATCGAGTTTTTTTTTGACAGAAAATGAATATATAGGTATAGTGTAAGTTATTTTTGGCAATTTCAGTTGTGTGTGTGTGTGTGTGGGGTAACTAAGGGGCGGGGGGAGGGGGTAAAAGTTATAAAAAAAAATATTATACAAACAAAGTGTAAACGATTTGATTACATGTTTATTTTGAATTTCAAAATATTAAAATCAAATTAAATCAAATTGCCATACTTACAAGCATAAGAATGGCTAAAAATTCAGTTTGGTATGATATACCATGAAGCATGGTACGGCACAAAGTCCAACATTACAGTTCCTACAATAGTATCTTGTTTCTTTCCTTATCTTTTTACCCCTCTCATCTCTTTTACTGCAACAAACGGCGCAATTTCTACAAGGGGTCGCTTTCTTTTCTGTCGGTGGTACAAATTCGGGAAAGTGCCTTTCGGTTAGTCTCAAAGGCCCAGGTTGGTAACCAGGCCGACCAGTTCTTTTGGGTAACACTTTTGAATGATATTTTTCAATTAATTTTTCCACGAGCATTTTACGGAATTCCAAATGGTCCCGTTTTCCTCCATTTTTTTTATATAGTACAAATGAATTCCATACGGATATATCCACAAGATGAAAAAATATTTTCTTATAGTACCTTTTTCCTCGTTTTCTTGTTGTTGGGTAATCGTGGAGATGCTGATCAAGTCGATCAACGCCTCCCATTGTATCGTTGTAATCAATTACAACTTTCGGCTTCTTTATTTGCGTACCGTCTTTGGCTGTTTTACTTGTATTTTCCTGCTGTGTGTTATGGATTGTTGAAAGCAGACAGACGTCTTTTTTGTCTTTCCACTTTATCACCATTACTTTCCCTCTTTGAAAAGCTATAACATCTCCCTTTTTCAATTTTTTATTTCTAATTTCAGATGGAACCTCTAGTCTGGTATTTTTCAGAGTCCCATAGGTATCTGTTTGACGTTTTACTAGGAAATCCGCTAATTGTGGAGAAGTATAAAAGTTATCAGTCGTCAAACAGTACCCTTTATCTAATAATGGTTCAATCAGTGACAACACCACTTGAGTTGATACCGGCATTTCTCGATATGCATTGCTCATATTCGTTCCTTTTCCAGTATATATAATGGATGAATATAAGTAACCGGTTTTTGATTCGCAAAGAAGGTACATCTTTATTCCAAAACGAGCTCGTTTCAGTGGCATATATTGCTTCCATTTTATTCGCCCTTTATACAGTAGTAGACTTTCGTCTATTGTGATATCTCTTTCCGGTGTATATAGCGAAGAACACTTTTTATTTATATGGTCAAATACAGGCCATATCTTATTGAGCTTGGGATGGGGATGAATCTCAGCATCGTAAGTTTCATTGTTAGAGAAGTGAAGATTTTTTTTTATCTCAGAATAGCGATGAAAACTAAGGAGCTTCGGAAAAATAGGCGATTGAAAAATTTCAACTTTTGACCAATACATCCTTACCTCAGGTTTTCTAATTATACCTTGTAGTATAGTTATGGCTAAAAATATATATAATTCTTCTATGGTAATCGGTGACCATTGGTTCGGTGACGATCCTGGATGTTGAAATGCATATTTCAGTTAGAATTATATCCATGAGAGAGTTATCAAAAAATAATTCAAAGTATGACAAAACATCATAGAAGTCTGTCAAAGTAAAAGAACAGCCAGGGTTTGCTACAAATGGAAATCTTGGTGGTGCAACATTTGGTTGATTTGTACTAATTTGATACCAATTTCTTGCTACACCCAAAATCTCGTCATCATTATCTTCAGATTCACTTCCATCACTCAAGAGATCGTCACTTTCATCGCTGAAACTTTCTGATAAATTGGCATATTCAAAATCGTCAGAGTCGCTCATTATCAGATAACGTAAAAATTAATTTATGATTAACTGTTTACGTTTATGATATTTAACGCAACAAAAATGGATATATTACCTTTTCCACACCAAACAACTGCTTTATAACAAAGAATTCCTAACAAACTTATAGCTAATCATCAAAATGCACCACGTGGTTTACACAAGAAAAATGCTGCATAGTGCTGCCATCTATGGTAAATAAGTTTAATTATAATCTAGCCTATCTATTTTTATTAGAACGGATCTCAGACGGGCATTAGAAATAAAATAACGCGAGATACAAGATTGCCCGTGTGAGACACGGGCATGTGCAAATTTGCCGGTAACTGTCGCCCGTGTCAGGATATTTAACGCAACAAAAATGGATATATTACCTTTTCCACACCAAACAACTGCTTTATAACAAAGAATTCCTAACAAACTTATAGCTAATCATCAAAATGCACCACGTGGTTTACACAAGAAAAATGCTGCATAGTGCTGCCATCTATGGTAAATAAGTTTAATTATAATCTAGCCTATCTATTTTTATTAGAACGGATCTCAGACGGGCATTAGAAATAAAATAACGCGAGATACAAGATTGCCCGTGTGAGACACGGGCATGTGCAAATTTGCCGGTAACTGTCGCCCGTGTCAGACACGGGCAAATGCGTTAAGTGGTTAAACTGAAATATATTGTCATTGCGTTGTTTCAGTATGTAGATGCACAGAATTTAGGCAAAAATAAAGTAGTTTTAGGACGGATACAACACTCAATATGAATTAAAAAGAACTTTAAAAATCACAATTTTGACACAAGATGGATGTCATATATCATTTTGAAGTGGGTCATGTGATCGTTTCATATCATGGACACGTGATCGCTTCATATAAGAGGTGTTATTATTATTTTAATTTTTATTTAAAAAACAATATATTTTGCTGAATTTTTTTTATATATTTTATGGAACAATTTGAATATTGCCTAAAATTTTCGAAGTAATTTATGAATTTTAAATCCGCTTAAAAAATGCTTGAAAAATTAGATCCCATAGGGCTCAATGTATTCCATTTTTTCAACCCGGGTTCAATGCAAAACTAATTGGGTGATATTATTCATTTATATTCCCATAGGTCCTATAGACCGTCTGAACAACATACTAAAATTTCATTTTGATTAAGTCATTTTTACGGCAGTTATCGTGCTAACAGACATACAGACAGACAGAATGAACAAAGTCATAAACACTTTTCAATTTTGTTGTAAAGTGTTAAAAAAATCATAAATGTCATTCATGCAAAATTTTACACATTCCAATTTTCCCACGTTGGCAGGTATGAATATTAAATCAAGAGAATGTTGATGTCTGGCTAATATAAGATACAAAGAAGAGAATTCATGAATATTCAGCTAATCTAAACTTTTTAACAATACCATTTACTAAATATGCTGGATATTTATATAAATTGCTGGTAATTTTTAGATTATTTATATGCTTAGCATAAAATTTTTTATTTGATAATCTATTAATTCTAAAAAGTTGATTAAGGATAATATTTCTAAACATTTGAATCGAGTTGCAAGAATTAAATGATAATATTTTATTACGTTAGAAAAGTCTTTTTTATCATATAAATTAGTAACTGTCCTATTAGTAAGTTCAATAATTAGATTTATATCCAAAAAATTAATGTTATTACTAATAGTGGCTTTATTAGGAATTAGTTTCAAATTATCCGGATAGAAATCTATATCTATTATACAGTTGTTTGTAAAAACCAAACAAATCAGAACATCAGCATATCTATAAATTTTATAATCTGTGGAAGTAAAAGATTTTTCATAATGATAAAAGTATAAATTAGCTAATATACTGCTACTACAGCCACCTTGTGGAACCTCTGAGACTTTAAGTATAATTTATTACCTTGAAAAGTATAATTATTAAAAAAACAAAGTGAAGAAGTTTAGGAAAATTGGTTAAATATAGTATGAGTAGAATGATTAGTAATATAAGCATTATATAGAGCTGAAATTACCACATAAAGAAAGATCAGAGAACTTAATATTATTTAAAAGATCTTTAAAATCAAAAGTTTGAAATCCAATTAGTTTACCTAGTGATATTATTATTAATTTATTCTTTAATTCTTTACTATTATTTAGGATAAGGTAGTTATTGCTAGAAAAATGTAAACTATCATTTATTACATTTAAATAATTTAGTAGTAATTTACTCGCAATAGTAGAGTAAGTATTATGACCACTAGTTACTGTTCTAAATTTAATAGGATTTTTATGAAATTTAGGAATAAGCACTATGTATGGAAATTTATAATTCATTTTTAAATCACTATACATATTGATAATTTTCAGTTTGATACTATTAATGGAGTGTGAATCTAATTTAAACTAACAGAAATTATATATAGAATTTTTTACAGATAATAGCATAATTATTGGAGGCTTTATCAATATAAGTAATAACAAAATATCTTTGTATATCATTAATGGAGTGTTTTATATTATCAATATTATATATATAGATCTAGACAATTTAATACTACAAATAGTATTTTTAATAAATTTTAATAAAGTAAATTTCCCCATATTAAATGCCTCTAAAGGCAAAGCATATTTTGAAGCTAATTTATAAATATATTTATCAAGGTCAAGATTTATTGACTTGTGAAAACTTTAAAAAAATTATTACAAGATGGTAACCTGAATTTAGTGCCAAATGACATAATGGTTCTTAATGTGTCGTCTTTAACTATGGCTAAGTCTCCTGTAACTAACTATATGCCCAAAGTGTGGATTTAGATATTTAGCAAATTTTTTTACATTGTAAATACAATCATTATCTACATTTGACATGGTATCATTACAGAGAGATATTGTGAAATTTCATCATAATTAAAAGTAGATCTACCAATAGGCTTGTTGTATTTAAAAGTCTTTGAAACAATCAAATCCCTAATAGGCAATAAATGTTTGAACTTGTTAAATAAACTCCCAAAATTTATAGAATTATAAATTGGATGCTTAAAAGAAATTACACAATAAGAATTAGTAGACGTATTATTATTATGAAATTGATTAAGCTTTAACTTTAAATACATTGATCTTGTAATGAGCAAATCATAGAATATATGATTAAAATGTTCATTAGTAAGATTTAATTTTAAGAAAATGGCATATAAACATTACTTAAATGTTTTTCTTGACTAAAAACACCCAAGATGTTATTGATTTCCATTGATAAGTGCTATTAAATTGATGATGTAAACATTTTATCTCAGCTTTATAATCATGATGTTTGGAGCTTCCTTTCTCACTTTTAAATCTTTTGATTTCAACAGTTTCTATTTAAATTTGGTTTCAAGAAATGGTGATTAAAAATAGAATATTTATTATCTACAAAATTATTTTTTACAATATTACCATTTAGATATTATTGATTTAATTCATATGGAAAAAGAGTACAATTTGATTTAATATAGTAGTTTTAAAAAAAATTCTATCCAAAATATGTATAGTAATATTTTCAAAACCGTGTTTAGCAAAGTGTTTATACTCTATTTTATTAGAAGTAGGTAGAAAATTATTATTGAGGATATATTTTTTGACGTGATCTTGGCTGACATTCATACGTAGATGTATGGAATTACTAGTTTGTCCTGTATATGATAGATTACAAATGTTACATGATAATCGGTAAATGCAATTAAAAATTTTACAGAAAGGCAAATGGCTATTTTGATTTGTGATTTGAGTATTAGAAGCAGATGAGCAGGTTTTGCAATTTTTATTCTTACATTTATTAAAATTATAATTTTTAATAGGGTAATTATTATATTCAAAACTATCCATAGCACTATGTTCTTAAATTGATATCGCTCTAGACAATTCCCAACATAAATCGAAAAAATAGCAGGCAATATATATCAAATTATATAATACTAAGTATGTATATATTTGCGAGTCTCTAAAGCCTCTCTCGTATAAGTTTAATTCATAATAATATAAGAATGATAATTAGTATGAAAGTTTAACATAGCGAAAATAATATAATAGAAATAAAATAATTGCTTATAGATATTAGTGTAAACAACTAAGTCCTTGTAAAACCTAATCCTAATGTTAATAAGGAGGATATTACATAATAATAAGGAAAGATTTAACGTCATAGTTGCAATCAATTCTGAACTTGATTAAATAAAACAATAAGTATTAAATAATACATATATTGTAAAAGTTGGATTCACTTAGAATCCATTCCAAATAAAATGATTGTACTGAAAGTACAGTTTTATAATTCATCAATATAATATACTAAACACAATATTTAATCACCTACCATTAAAACAAAATTAACAAATAGTAAGAAAGAATACCTATAGATGGCAGCACTAGAATTATTACATCTAATGTTTCAGAATAAGAATAATAGCGATATACTAATTATTACAAAAGAACTTAACTAAATATACAGTATGGAGAAGATCAATTTATAATACAAATAAATTGTTTAAAATGTGTTAACATGGACAATAAAAAGAACCGAAAAATATTAGGAGAATGCGAGCAACAGAATTCTTATATAAACATTGACCAAAAGTAGAATTAAAAAATAACATATTTTATTATACATATATATATTGTATCTGGCATGATTTACATTAAGCGGTATCACATCATAATTTATTATTTTATGATTCAATATTGCTGCTTTGCAAATGAATTAGAAAAATGCATAATAAATGTGTGATGCAAGAAAAATCTCTCTTCAAAAAAAGAAATGGTCAAAATATCAATTGAAAATCTAGTCAGTCGTGTTGGTTTTTGTTCTTCCAAAAAAGCTGTAGTTACATCGGTTACTATCAGTTTTAAATCTTACCGTAAAGCATTTCACTCTCAGCATCTTTGTGTTACTCCCTAAGTGTTCTATATTGACATTACTTTATGCTAATCTTTCAATGCACATTCCTCCTTAAGCGTCTCTTTTTGCAAACAATGTCACTCTAAGAATGAACTTGATTGGTATTATTTGACTTGAAATAGCCGAGCATGCTAAGGGTTGTATATGAAGTGAGTTCTAATATTATGATTTCACAGGAAAAGCATGCACAGATAGCTAGCTCTTCCACAGATGCTATTAGTGATTATCTGGTAGATATATTACCTTATTCATAGAATCATACTGAAATTGTCTGTTTTCACACGTGTAATGCCTAATTGAGCACTGTTTCAAATAAAATTAAATTATCAGTTTTTCAAAATTAGAAAAATGACATCAATCCAAAAAAATTAATCTGTATGAAAATGGCAGATATTCTTTTCATGCTATGAAAATATTTTTTTTAAATACTGTGAAGAACCACATAAAAAATAAAGCATGAAATAATAAATAAATAAGTCAATTACAAGAATTTGTTATTTTTTAAAATTTGTTTACTAGACTTTTAATTAATATTTTAATTTAATTGTTTACAATAATTGTTTGGTTGTTGACAATTTTGAATCCTTCATTAATCTGAAAATTGTTATGCAAATTTGTATAATTGCTATTCAATTTTGATTAGCTGTTTTGCTAATCATTTTTTAATCCTCTTGAAGAGCCCTGATCAAAGATATTACAAAATTGAATAAAGTTTTCTGGGGTACTTTAAAAAAACTCATATAACCTTCATGGTGATTTATATTAAATGTGCCAAATTTTACCCAATTTCTATGAAGATATGAATAAAATGAATCCTACTAGACATAAAAAGATAATTTCCAACTATTCATAATATTTTCCATGCATCAGGCAATCCAGGATATAAAGTAACTAGGAATGAGCTAATTAAAGTTGAATTCTAAGGTCTCACATCTGAAGTTCCTGTTTATGTGTTCATCTTGCAATTATTAGGAATAATATATATGTTTTAACTGCTGCTAATAAAATAACTGCTGCTGTAATAAAATTAAAACACTTTGTTTAAAGCAACATCCAACACAATATTAATAGTGTCAATGGGTTTTTAAGGCATTCATCAAGGTGCTCAAGAAACACAACCTTTACTTGCCAAAACAAGATCAGCAATTAATGTTAGAACAGCAAGCATGACTAAAGCTTGGAAAGGGGATTGCCAATAGTGAGGGGAGAAAAAAGGAATAAAAGCATGGAAGGAGGAATGAGAAGTATCAATATGAAGTCACTATCAATGTACGGTAAAATACCAAAGAGAAAAGTGAACATCCAACAAAAGGATTCAAAGCACTTGTTCAGTGAGAAAACTGACAGCATATGTGTCCTATTAAATTTAAAAAAGAGATTAACTGGTTTTTGAAGTTACACGAGTTATTTAAACCAACTGTAAAAAAAAAAAAATTTATAAATAAATACAAAAAATAAGTAGAATGGAAAATAAAGAAACTAGCTAGTTTTGGAGGTTAAAAGATCTTATCTCATCATTATATACTTCGGTAAATAATGCAAATTCAGGAAACCTGTAGAAAATTACCGAGAAAAGGAGAAGGAAGCAAAAGAATGAAACCAGAAATTTTCTCAAAACCAATTTCTTAATTTTCTGTTCTACTTAATTTGTGTAGTTATTTATAAACTATTATTTTTACAGCTGGTATGAAACTTATGTGTAATTTTCAAAACCAGTAAGTTTTTTTTTAATTTAATAGGACACTTTTTTCTTTGTAGTTTTACTCTGGTATTTTACCATTTGTTCGTAATTAATTCTCCTTCCTTCCTCCATGGTTTCTTACACCTCTTCTCTGCTCCCACTGTTGGTAACCTGCTTTCCTTGCTTCAGTCACATTTGCTGTTCTAACATTTGCTGATTTTGTTTTGGCAAGTGAAAGTTGTGCTTCTTGTTTGTTCTAATCTTTGATAAAAAAGGTTGTTTCTTCCTTTCAAAACTTATCGACAGTATTAATTTTGTATTGGATATTGCTTTAAACAAAGTGTTTCTTCTTTTATAGGAACAAGTTGAGTTGTTATTTTAAATGGCATCTTTTATTATTTTTCATAATTAGACAATAACAAAGCTTTAAGTCAGAGCTACAAGCTAATTTTATAATTAAACTGGCATAAATGCTCGGCATTTGTCGTAAATTAAGAAGCAAATCTTTGATTAAATTACACACCTAAACTTACAGTGAATTCTTGAAACCAAACAGTGCTTTAACAATACTTCCGCTTAGATAAAAAAAAATAAATGACTTACTGTGCCAGCCTAATAGTAAATAAGTGCTTAACATGCTCCTTCTGCACGGGTGTAATATCAACATTGATACCAAAAAATTTGATCCATATAAAAATGACAAGATATTCCTCCAGATCAGTACAATTCCCTTCATGCCATGAAATATTTTTCTAAAAACCATGAAAAGCCACTCGCATAAAATATAATCAAGCTTGAATTAATGTGTCATACAACATTTTTCTTTTTTATGTCTGTTTGCCAGACTTTATATTAATATTTTAATTTAATTATTTACTATTTTGAACATAGGTTTGTAACCTTTTACTATTAACTAGCATACTCATATTAAAAAAGTTCTCCAGGAGCACCAGACAAAAGAATAGAGTAATTTTTTACACTTATGAGAGTATTGGTGCTTGCAAGCGCTAGGTTACAGACCTCTGATCTGCAGGAACATTAGTAACTCTGTCGCTCTTTACAGTAAATAAAGTCATAAAACATGTTTAAGAGAATTCTATTAAAATTAGTTAGCTTATGATGAGTAAATTTTGAATTCTGTGTTAATCTGAAAATTGCTATGCAAATTTCTATAATTGCTAATCAATTTTGATTAGCAATTTTGCTAATAATTTTTTAATCCTTATGAAGAACCCTGATTAAAGGTATCACAAAAATATATAAAGTTTTCTTAGCATTTGCAAATACTTCGTCAATATTCGATCACTACTGATGGTGACTGTTCTTACGCTTGCAATATTTTTAGTGTAATTTGTATTTAATGTGCTGTTACATTTCGCGTGTGCTAGCTAAAAAGACTTATTTAATTAACAATAAATTAGCATTTTATTTGTAGATTTGCTATCACAAAACATTTATTTCAGGTGAGTATGTGCAGAATTATATGGAATTGTTTCCCCGGCTTATGCATTTTCATCTTACGCTACCAATGCCAGAACTACTTATGGTGTAACTTTGGTGTATTACTGTGTAAATTAACTAGGAATATTATAATGAACTAATTAAAGTTGAATTCTAAGGTTTCATCTAAAGTTTTATTTATGTGTGTATCTTGCAATTATTAGAAGTAATACATACAGCTTCATTGTTCGTCTTAAGCAGTATCGCATCACAAATTGCGAATCAAATTTGCGTAAAAGCAATGGACAAAATGCAGAAAGAAAAATAAAGAAAGTGAATGTCCAACAAAAAGATTTAAAGCACTTGTCTAATGAGAAAAACTGCGAACAAATGTGGCTTATTTAATTTACACATTAAGTGCCAAGCCTACTTTGTTTTCCTTTCCTTTCACGATGCGATATGCTGGCTGGCCTTTGAGCTTCTACTAATTGCCTTAGTTCTAAATGCTCGCATTTTATTTAAAAATATAACCAAAAAGATATGAATGAGTATCACAGAATTTCGAAAGAAATTAGCCGTCTATCTTTCAAATTGTCGGGATGAAAAAAATTCCAAGTAGCAATATTGTAAATACACCTGAAATATTTCATCACAAATTACAACAGAAAACTGGAAGAGCATTGAAAGTTCGAAGATATTTTTTAAAATGCTACGAAGATAATGCAGCACAATTCCGAAAAGATATTGCCAAAAAGTTGACAAAACAAGTAACAACATTCTGTGAAACCTGCACAGGGCAACCATTTATGTGTATCCAGTGTTTCAATAATGCCTATTAAAATTTTTCTGATAAGAAGTAATATTTAGTAACATTTTGTATAATCTTCAAACTATTTAATTTTTAATATAAGAAATAATTTTTTAAATTATATATCATCAGTCGGTGACTCACAGGTGACTGACACGGCGCTTAATGCATTAAAAAATCTAATTAACCGGTTTTGTAAGTTACGTGAGTCAAATCAGCTGTAAAAGCAAGCAGTGTATAAAGAAATACAAAAAAAAAAGTGGATTGGAAAGTTAATAAATTAGTTATTTTTGGAAGCCGTCAATCATCAATAAATATTTTGGCAAATAATGAAAATTCAAGAAACATTTAGAAAATCACTGAGAAATGAAGAAGGAAGCAAAGTATCAAAAATCAAACCAGAAATTTTATTCAAACCAATTAGTTTCTTCATGTTTTGCTCTACTTAATTTTTGTATTTGTTTATAAACTTATTTTTACAGCTGGTTTGAATGATTCGTGTAATTTTTAAAACTGGTGAGTTACTTTTTTTAATTTAACAGAACACTTCCTTTCTTTTCCATTGTTTTACTCTGATATTTTACAGTTTATTCATAATGTCCTACTTCTCATTCTTTTCTCCATGGTTTTTTATCTTTTTTTTTTCTCTCGCCGTTAGCAATCCCATATCCCTGCTTTTGTCACATTTGCTGTTCTAACATCAGTTGCTGATCTTTCATGTAAAGGTTGTGCTTTTTGATTATTTTGATTAAAAAAGCTCTTTCTTGCTCTCAAAACCAGTCATCACTATTAATTTTGTATGTTGGATATTGTTTTAAATGAAGTGTTTTTAGTTTTATTAAGAGTAATTTGAGTTGTTATTTTGAACGTTGCCATCTTTTATTCTCATAATTCGACAATATCAAAGCATTATGTAAGAGTGGCAAACTAATTTTGTAATTAAACTAGCATGAATACCCAGTGTTTTCTGCGAATTAAGAACCAAACTTCTGATTAAAATTACACTAGAACTTACAGCAAATTCTTGAAAACCAAACAATGCTTTAACAATACTTCCGCTTATAACAAGTAATGAATGACTTGCTGTGCATGCCTAATATGCCTCAAATAAGTTCCTGAACATGCTTCTTCTCCTACTGCATGAGTGCAATATGCCTTAAATAGACATACAGATCGCATGCAATCTGGGTATATGGCCTTCATTCATTCTAAAAAGTACAGTCTTCATTCTAAAAGTGCAGTCTACTGCAAAAGTACAGCTAAAAAGTACAGTCTTTAAAGCGAAGCTGTTGCACAGGAGTACACAACTGTTGTAGTGCACAGACGTGATTATAAAGTAGGTTTATGCTGTGAGCCACAGTTATTAATTTGAAGTGAGGGAGTGTGTTTAGTAAGGAAAGGAACTGATTTTTACTCTGTTTTTAGAGGGAGTTCAGCTATATTATACTTGTGCCAAACTGCTACAACATGCACCCTGTACACCTGCTATGAAATGGGAGTTTTCAGCTGTAATGTGCCAAACATGCACCAAAATTTTAATTATCCCCACCTTAAGATACAATTGCTTATCAGTTTATTTTTATTTGAATAAATAAGAATTTTTTCTGTGTTCCATGTTTATAATTTTGAGAGATTGGAAAACAAACTGTTGCCATTTCCTTTCATTGGATTGCAATAATCAGAAGTTATTGTTTCTCTTTTTTAGCAGTGCCCAAACTCTGGCTCTGATCCGTTACAGATTGTGTAAGCTCCATTTTACCAGCCCCCTACTTCCGAAATTTCCAAATTTCAATGATGCCTTTTGTTTGTACCAGATGGCAGATTGTACCATTTCCGGTACAGATACAGTTATTCTTATTTCAAAAAGGAGTCTGTGGAAAAGGCAGCCTCCCCCCCCCCCCCCCCCTCCACCTCAAATTAGAATTTTCTCAAATGCCATTTGTTGTACTGGATTATACCATAAAAATTTGTTGTTTGTACCACTTCCGTTATAGTGTTATTCCCATTCCAATGTGGAGGATAGAATTTTGTTGCTTCCCCCCCCCCCCCCACACACACACACTTATGAATTTCCTAATTTCAATGATGTCATTCAATTGTACTTCATTTGTATCGGAAAAATTGTTGTTTGTACCACTTCTAGTACATAATTATTTCCATTTCAAAATGGAAGGGTTCATTTTGTTAGTACCACCTTCAAATTTTAAAGATGTCATTCGTTTGTTCTTTTTTACCACAAAAATTTTCATTTGTACCACTTCCAGCAGAGTTATTTCCTTTTCAAAGTGTAGGATTGAGAAAATGGCACCCACCTAAGAATTTTAAAACATTGCCGATGCCATTCGTTTGTACTGAATTGTATTACAAAAATTTTCTGTTAGAAGTGGTACAAATTGTACCACTTCTAACAGAAAACTTCTTCTCCTTTGTTCCAGTTCTTTAATAATGTTGTTCAGTAACCCTTCTAAATTTTCCAAAGAAACCTTATCTTCATTAACATCAACATTGTCACGATCGCTAACTATGTAACTATCTTCCTATTGCTGCAACAGATCCCCCTCATGGGTGGCTCTTCAGAGTCATCCATAAGGGGAGGCTTTGTTGCAGGGGTTCGTTAAGGGGGATGGCTCCATTTCCTCTTATGGGTAGCTACAGGGGAATGGACACCACTAAAGTGGTAGGGCCCGAACCGTTAAATTTTCTTTTTGTGCAGAAGAAAACATGAAAAATTTACAAATTATGAGAAAATCAAATCTTGTGAAGGGGGAGGGGGGGGGGGGCTGTGATAAATGTTTGAAGGGGGCCAGCAATTTCTATCGGCGACCCCCCCAGGCAACAAGATAAAGATTTGAAAGAATGTTTCACTGTTTGAAAATCAGGCAGATGAGACGATAGAACGAGCCCTTCCTTGTATTCCCCTTCCACCAATTACAGTAGTAAACTAATTATCCGGAATCCTCCGAACCGCTAGCTTTCTGGATTTCTTATTCGTCGCCAAAACGGACGTTTAACAAGGTATTATGTTGATTTGGCACTATTGTCTAATCACGGTATTGCTCTAAATACATTATAAACCTTTGTATAATTTATAACTTATAAATTATATATACTTTTTAACTTAAAACTTATAATTTTATTATATTTATATATTAAACTTATATATTTTATTTATTTTCTAGCATCTATACATCATTATATTTAAAAAAGCTAATGCCTCTGAAAAAAGAAAATACTTGATTAAGAATAGTCAAATATGTGAAAATTACCGCAGTAGATACAATAAATAGCTTTTCAATGAAAAATACCTCTCCTCCTCCTCGCAATGATTTTTCTAAAATACAATGAGTCATTGTTGAGCAGTAGCGCTGGAAAGGGGTGGGACATTGAAGGCGAAGAAAGGAATGTGCCATGCTGACGAATGCAGCTAACCCCTTTGAGAGGTCAGTGTGATAATGACCTTGTGCTTTGCAATAGGATCTAAGTTATTTATGATAAATATTGCTTTCAAAACAAAAAGAGCAAAATACGGTTGATATAAATCTGAAAGTTGATATTTTCACTAATGAGAATAACTGCTGTTGTGAGGAAGTTAACGAAAACTTATCATATATTTGAGGGTACTGTAGATGAAACAGTCCATTGAAGAATAGGATCCATACTATAATGAAGTCAATAAAATAAATTTTCTTGAGCATTTTGCAATTGTGAAAAGGTTAACGTCAACAAAATGGTTCACACTCCCATCTACGGGTGTCCATTTTTATATCCGATGTAAAAGTCTTCTAGATTTTCATATTATTTTGGGGGTTTAGAAAGTCAACTTATATACTGGAAACAATATTTGTTTATAAAATGTAATTCAATATAAATAATCTTACCCTGTTGCTTTAAATCCGTGACTTTGGCAGTCCAATAGTTAAAATAACAAAAAAAATTTGGAAAATGTCCAGATTTTGGTGGTTTCCGGATTTTGGATGTTTGGATTTTCGAGGTTATTCTGTATTTGTTTTATATCACAAAACCACTATATACATTTAAAGAAAAAGAAATATTTTGTTTATACGAGGGTCACACTGAAATTTTTGAGATACGGCTAAGTGGTACAAACTAAACTTACCAACTCTTAGGAGTGTTTAAAGTACTCCTCTCCAACATCAATGCACTTTTGTATGCAAATTTTCTAAAGATTAAATGCTTCAAGCCATCCATTTCTTGGAATCGATGAAAAATATGCTTTTATAGCCTTATCAATCTCATCTTCAGAATGAAAATGACTCCCATGTAATTTTTTTCTAGATTAAAAAATAGCCAAAAGTCACACATAGCAAGATCAGGAGAATATGGTGGATGTTCTATCACTTTGATGTGTTTTGGTTCAAGAAATTCGACTGTCATTCTTGTTGAATGAGAAGATGCATTGTCATGGTGAAGCATAAGTCCTCTAACAATACATTCACTTCCTGAAGAATTTCTGGAAGACAGTTAGTGGTGTACCAGTTAGCTGTAACTGTCTTCTCTCCCTCTAGCTTTATGGCTTTGACCAGACCTGTACTTCTGAAGAACTCTGCATACATTACTTTTTTCATTGTTCATTGTCGTTTCACCATTGTTGGTTTAAGGCAGGGGTCGGCAACCTATTGAAACGGAAGAGCCAAAAGTTACAATTTACAAAATTTCCCGGTTTTTAAAGAGCCACTAAAAATTTTCGTTTCAAAATTATAATATTTGCTTATATATATATGATTTTTGATTTAAAATAAATGGCTTTAAATACGGAATAATATTCATTCATATAAAAGCACAAATATAGATAGTTACATCGATGGGAGCATTGGCTTTGCATGCCTTTTGAAAGTTTGATTACATCTGGCTTATAACTTGTTGTTTTAAGTTTCAAGCACGACTCTAAATTTTTATTTGTTAGTTGACTTCTAACTTTACTTTTTATTATATTCATGCAATAAAACGCTTGCTCGCACGAATATGCCTACCCGAAGATCATCAGCACTCCATATGCCAACTTCTTCACCTCACTGTAGCATTCTGGAAGACTATTCCATGCGCCGAATATAAGGGCCTCATATTCCATGCGCCGAATATAAGGGCCTCAACTCACGGAATTTCTTTTAGAGCTGTCCACTTGTGCTGCACGATGTGCATGCATTTCTGGACCTCCAACTCTTCCAACTTGCTCTTGAGTTCTGTGAACTTGCCACTCCACAAGTCTTTGGTTTTCAAATCTAGCAATTGCATTTGGAGCGATCCAGTATCAATTCCAAATGGCTCAATGTTTATCTCATTTGTATTTGTATTGAGAGGATTTACTATGAACGCGAGAGTACTTTTGTTTGTGTAGAATTGCTCGAATCTCTCAGGGAATCCATCCTTCATGTTTTTTAAAGCTATGCTGAAGTAACTCGTGACAATAGTTGCATTGGTCTCATCGCGATATTGCTTCAGATTTTAAAATGAAGTAATTTACCGCTCTCCATGTCTTCAACAAAAAGAAGTAATTTTTTTTCGAAACAAACTACTTTTTCAAGCAAGGCGTAGGCTGGGTTGCCCTTTCCTTGCAGTTTTAGATTTAATTCATTTAGTTTCATTGTGGTATCTACTATGAAGTTGAATTTTTGAAGCCATTTGTCTTCTTCCAATTCGGGATGATCAATGCTTTTTTCATTGAGGAATGTTTTTATTTCACTCAAGCACAAAGCAAAACGTTGCAATACTTTACCTCTGGAAAGTCATCGCACTTTATTGTGCAGAAGTAGGTCAGAAAACTGGCTATCTATTTCTTCAAGGAAATCTTTAAACTGGCGATGGTAGAGTGTTTTTGTCAAGATGCTGTTAATAATCTTTATTACCAAGTTCATGACCTCAACTATTTCGGCCGGAAATGTTTGGGCACAAAGCGCTTCTTGATGAATTATGCAGTGAAACATTAGAATTTCGTGGTTTATTTTTTTCTGAAGAATTGATGTTACCCCTCTATGTATTTCTGCCATACTTCTGGCTCCATCAGTTGCTATGGAAACGATTTTATTTATATCGATTCCATTGTCTTCCAGGCATTTTTGCGCAGCATTTGCTATATCTTCTCCACGAGTTTGCCCTGAGAGCGGTAGCAATCCTAGCAGTTCTTCTTTTGGACCTTGGGACGACATATACCTGACGAAAAGGGTAACTTCTGCCGTGTTTTTTTATGTCGCAAGACTCATCGATAGCAAGTGATAAGGCAGAAGCCAGTTGAATGTCTTCCACTTGCATATGTGTTACATTTGAAGACATTTTAGCAGTTCTATCTTGTACTGTTGTAGCAGATAATGGCAAATCTTTGATTTTTTTCATGATTTCTGCCTTGTTTTTAAAATCACGAAACAGTTCTTCAGATGCACGTATAAAACAATCTTTGACGTACTCACCATCTGTGAATGGTTTTCCTCTTTTTGCAATTTCTAATGATACTGCAAAGCTTGCCAGTCCATTATTGGAAGATTGCGCCCAGTTACTTAGCATGGAACTTGACTGTTTTTTTTTTTCTGAGCTCTTCAACAGTTTTTTTCGTGCGTCATGGGTTGGATATTTACCAGCAAACTGGGTATGTTTTGTAGTGAAGTGTCTCTCCAAATTTGACTTCTTATTGAGTGCAAGTTTTTCGTGGCAAATGAGACAAGTCAGAAGGCCATCTGTGTTGCATATGAATGCAAACGACTCCGTCCAATCCTGATTGAATTCTCGGTTTTCTTCTTCAGTTCTTCTCTGTTTTTTACCAGATGCCATGCTGGCGGCGGAGCTGAAAAAATGATTTTTTAAAATTTTACTTAGCTATCTAAAACGGCAAACAATTTATTTACCATTATTACTTCGTTAACACGATCCTCAAATATGTAATCTAATTCTGTTACTGATTTTATTATATTATACGCGTACATACCTTTGAGAAGATAATTCGCTTCTAAATCGTATTCTTCTTGAAACAACAAGCGAATAGACGTGCAAAAACCGCAAGCGATTAAATTAACACACATACAACGTAAAGTCGACCGCGATATCCGAGGGTGACTGACTGACAACACGTCTAGAGTCTAGACGTATTGTCGACTCTAGACGGTGGCTGTTTGGGTGAGACGAAAATGGAATGCAATTTGCTGAAAGATAAACATGGTCACGGAGTCTCATCTCTAAGAACAAAACAATAGTTCAAATTTATCTCATTACGGTCATGTTAAGCGTAACAATTTGTAATTAACGATTATGAAAATAGAAGCTATTGAGAAATTAGGTACTTAAAAATATATTTTCTTATTTTTTAAGGGTTTTGATAATAAATTATTATTTTTTTCGTATAGAACTGGAGAGCCGCTGTGCCGAATTAAATTAATTTAGCAAATGAAGCTGTAATTAAATTCCCCCCCCCCCCCCCCCCCCCCCCGAATTGGAATTGGGGCTTAGAATTCCAGACCGGGCACACCTGTGACCCTTTGAATGTTAAAGACACCAGAGGTCACCAGAACAATGGACGTCGCGAATCCCCCGCCACCATGTCTGGAAAATTGACAGTTAAAAAGAAAGGCTAAGCTGGCATGAACCGCCTTGAGTGATCGCGTGGACGTTAGCTCCAGACTTGAGGGGAGTGTCCCCTAGACTTACTGGCACGAGTCTCCGGACAAATGAGACTCAAGAAAAATGACATCACGGATATTAAGATCCAGTAAAAAAATAGAGAGAAAATTGTCCCCTGGTGGCTCTTTTTATGAGGGCGACCGGTGGAGAGTTTGAGAGAGGAGATAAGATCTGATCTTCGACAAGAGAGCTCGTCTTTTTGGAAAGAGAGTGCTTCTCGGGCATAGGCCCTGTATTAATGGTTTTTGAGCAGAAGCCTTCTGCGATAGTTCCTGACCTAAGTACGGAACGGAAGAGAGATCGAGGGCCCAGTAGGACTCGATTCATATAGACTACCGCTAGTCTAAAATTCAGACCACCCGGGTCTAGCATATTGTCGTGACAGGACGTCACCGCATCGTGGACTTACGTCAGTTTCATCTTGAAACCTAGTTAGAGAATCACCTCTCATAGACTTTCCACTGGAAATTGATGTGGACATTTTCTTGAACACGTCAGAGTGACCTCAGCGGACTATTCGCCTCACTTCAGATTTGGATACCTTTGTAACCTAATTTGTATATTACCTAATTGCTGTAAATAAATAAAGAATTGAAGTCACTCGAGAGTTATTTGGCTGTGACTATAAAACCACGCTACCACTACGCCACACCGCAACTTTACATCAAAAGAGCCGCATGCGGCTCGCGAGCCGCAGGTTGCCGACCCCTGGTTTAAGGTCATCCTCAAAAACCCATACTTTACTTTCTTGGTATGTTGGAACATCAAAAAACGGTATATACATTTCATCACCAGTTATGATTTTAGAAATAATGCGGTGTCCACCATCATTAAGTAATTTTAGGGTTTCTTTATTGATTCTAACACGCTACGCTTTTTGGTGTTCTGTTAAATTATGGGGGACCCAACGATAAACTAATTTTTTCATATGCAGTTCTTCATGAATAATTTTATGTATAGCTTTGGATCCAATGTTAAGTTCCTTCTGTATCATTTGGTAGGTACAGTGATTATCATCGATTAACATTTTTCGAATGCCCGACACATTTTTTGGGACTACAGCTGACAAAGTTCTTCCTGTGTGTTCTTCATCCAGGAGAGAATTTCAACCACTTCTAAACTCTATGAACCATCTGAATACAGTGGCACGAGATGGAGCATCATTTCCATGTACTACTTGTAGACGTTGCAGAAATTCTTAATTTAGCCCCACTTTAAAATCAATCGTAGCTCGATAATGCTCTCGCATCAACTCCATTTTCTTTTCTTTCAAAATTTATTCTATGATAGCTAAATTGTAATTGTTGCCACAAATTGTCGTTTGCAGACATAAAAGAGTACCAATTTAAATATCTGACCAATAATTTTTTTCTAGCTCATATCGTCTGCCCCTGTCTCAAAAATTTCAGTGTGACCCTTGTATTCAATTTTCTTTACTTGAGTTCCATCAGAGTTAGGAAAATATTACCCTTTGTAATCTGTATGGATGTTCTAAAATAGTAAGCTCATATGGAATATTTGACAAAAGTACATAGAGAACCCGTACTACACTACACTATACTTGACCAACATATAACCTGTTGTTGTTGTTGAGACCCAGACCGTCCGACCTACCAGAAAGGTGTAAGGTAACTGTATGGACGGCCGGGAAGTGCCACCCAATTTAGACTGGAACCCAGTGGGGGAGGCATCCACAGGGACCGTACCCTCCTTCCCCTACCACCAACCTCTCGGAAGGACTTACGGACCCACATGTTTAACGTGATCGTACTCCGCATGAACACGGCGACATTTTGTGGCAGCGTGCAAATCTAGCGCGCAAACCACGGGGATACCGCACCCGAGATGGCCAACAGCACGCGGCGTTCCGAGGTGGTCACCCACCAAGTACTATCCGCGCCCGATGCTGCTTGACTTCGGTGATCTAACGAGAACCGGTGTTTTCAGCACGGTACGCCCGTTGGCCTAACATATAACCTGTAGTGGAGTAGAAGTTACAAGATTTATTCTTTCGCCAAAAGAAATAATGCACCATTAAAGTTGATAAAAAATCATTTTTAAGCCAGATTTTTTTTTTTTTTTTTTAAATACTTCAACTACAAAATGAATGAAATCTTTTCATTCATTTTGTAGTTTTATATATAAAACTACAAAATGAATGAAAAGATGAAACATGTTTAAGGTAAAATTTAAATACTTTTTGCATATAATGAGGAGTGAAATATATGTATTCATCCCCGTACATGGCAAAATTAATTTTCTTTATCTTGGTGAGTTATAATCTTGTGGTAAACCTATGAAGGAGACTGCAGTCATTTTTCAAAAGTAAAAATTTATTTTTTATTTCCAATTAAATTTTCTATTAAAGATAGAACCAAAATATAAACGGATTTGAAATTTTCAGAAAATTTCACCCAAAATACATGATAAAAATATATTTTAAATTAAAAAAATAAATAATATAAATCAATTTTCACATTATTGGCAGATTTGGATAAGTTTGATCAGCAAAGTTTTTTATTCTTTTACAGCCAAGCCAATTGATCTCTGTATTAGACATCTGTTGCCATTGTTTATCAAATGTCAGCAAATTGGAGATATTCCGACAAATTCGTTACCAAAATTTTGCCAAAATGCTATGGATGGAAAAATAAGTTATTCTTATAGTAGATACTTATATTTTTCCAAAATTGTTGAATTTTCATCTATTAGTCGTTGTCATTTTTATTGATCTAGCATCATTTTTATCAATTTGACAACATTTTCGTCAATTTAGTAGTAACATTTAAAAAAAGTCACTAAGTTTGAGAAATTCTGCCAAATTCGTCTCCAAAATTTTGCAAGTGTTATAAACTGGGAAATAGGTTATTCTTCTAGTAGATAAATGACTATTGGTGTACAAATACGAAAGTATTACCCAAAGTATCTTCTCTCATGAATGGAATGAGCTACATCCACGAGATAACAAATTTATCGCTTAATATTACATATGAAAATATTTTCGCTTAATAAGTTCATATGAAAATTGAACACATATCACAATAGTTAATACTTTTTTTTAATTTTATGTGATTTTTTGATAAATTTATTTGAAAAATGTGCAATATCTCGAGAACGATTCATGCTAACATTCTAAAATTCATGTGAATTGTTTTCTAATGAAAAATTACATAACAAATTATTATTTACATAACTTTATCGAAGGTTATGATTTTTTCAAAATTTCATTCTCAAATTTAGGAGGTCTTCCAAACATTCAATTGTGTTTAAAAATAATAGGCTTTCTGTATTCACTGATTGTAATTTTTGTACCAAATTTTGTTTAAATCGTTCCATTTGTTCGCAAGATATCATCTTCACAAACTCTGACACACACACACAGGCATCACCTCAAAAATGTTTAATTCATGTTCAGGAATGCTTGAAACATGCTCTCCCACTAAAAACTCGAATTCAAATTTTTAACCCTGTCACAATACTTTCCTTATACAGGGTGCGGCAAAAAGAACTCTCTATTTGGGAACTACGCCGCTAGGGGTAGGGTAGGGGTAGAACAGCGAGGAGTGTGTCGTTTGACAGCTACGTTTATGCCGTTTTCAGTTCATGCTGTGGCTTGGGCAGGAGAGCACCGTGCTTTTGTTGTCGAGGAGTTCATTCGAAATGGTGGTTCACCGATAACAATGCAGCGAGCGTTCATCTCCTTGCGTGGTGACATTGGGTGGCCGCCGTGCTCGCCAGATTTGAACTTGTGCGATTTTTTTTCTCTGGGGCCACCTCAAAGCCAAGGTATGCCAACATCGTCCCCAAACTTTGGAAGCTCTCAAGGCGGCAATCACTCAGGAAATTGCTGCCATTCCGCCTGAAATGACCCGCAGGGCCATGGAAAGGCTCAATCAATGTATCGCCAATGGAGGACGCCACTTAAGTGATGTAATTTTTAAAACTTGTTGATTTCAAACTGCGTTATGAAAAGGTATGAAAAGATTTTTTTTCTACCTTGTTTTGTTTAGTTTCTATTAGCTTCCCAAATCGGGGAGTTCTTTCTGCCACACCCTGTACATTATACTATGTATATAAGGAAAGTAAAAAGCTAACTACAGCCACCACTGCTGATAAATTTTTTGTCACAGCTAGAACCAATTCCATGGCAACATTTTCAGTTTTTTATGACAATGATGATCAAACCAGGTTTAGAATGCAGTGTCATGTGTCGCCTCCTATTTTAAGTACAACCAAATAAAAATTTACGATTTGTATAAAATTTTGAATAGAAAATTTTATTTTCTTTTATTTGTCATCAAAATCTAACCTTTCATTGTTTAAAACGCTGTTGGGACTAAAGCGCTCGTAAATTGGACTCCAGCAGTTTGTGAGTGGCAGAGAACAGGGGGCGGAGCCTCCTAGGTTTCGAGGGCTGGCAAACATCAGGGAGCAGGAGCATGAGGGTGGTCATGTGTACAAACCAGTTGAAAGAGTTCTTGAAGTTAACTCCAGTGTTTGGTGAATGCCAGCAAATAAGGGGTAGATGCCCCAACTGACATATTATGCATATCTAGTAGGTAGCACGTAAAAGCTTGGAATGAGTGAGTTCACGAATTATAGGGGTTGATGAGTGTCAGTCACTCTGGGGGGATGGAACCCCCTAGTAATTAAGAATAAATATTAGAATGCAAAAATATTGTTCCATATTCATCTCAAAAATTAAAATTGTGTGATTCTTCAATATGATTAGATAAAATTGAAATTTCCTAAAATATGTTTATTTTGATGAATTAAAACAAGAAAGATCAATCATGCTTAAAGCATTGATTATGAAACACTTTCCAACTTCAATGCAATTTTATTTAAACAAGTCTAAAATGCAATACATTCCTCGGTAATATTTTGAAACTTATCACAATACTGCATTAATTTATTATATTTGAAAACTTAAACCTTCATCGAAAAAAATGAACTTCATTCAAATGACGGCATTGAAATATAAATTGCCTGGTTTAAACATCTCTAAAATGTTATACATTCCTCGGTAATAGTTTTAGAATTATCATAATACTACGATAATTTATTATATTTGAAAACTTCATCGAAAACAACTGACATTAATTCAAATGACGTCATAGAAAAAATAACAAGCCTGGATCTCTCAATAAAAGCAGCATTTCATTCATAATTAATTTCCCATTCATGTCATTCATCACAATACTAAAATATTTTATTTTATTTAAAAATTAAGACCATGGAGCTACAAAAAATTAAACTCTATGCTTGAAACTTCATCGAAAAAAATCGTCCTTCTCTTTATGAAATCAATTAATATTTCATTCATATCAGCCATGCAGACTCCATGGACTAAATTATTTTGTGTTAAAAAAATACAGGAATTCTAATACAACTCATTCCATATATTTTGCTGTTTACATTTTACATAGGTGAAAAATAGGCTTAGTTGTAGAAATAATCAAATTTAGATGAGCATTTAAACTCAAATATATATATTGTCATTGCGTTGTTTCAGTATGTAGATGCACAGAATTTAAGCAAAAATAAAGTAGTTTTAGAACGGATACAACACTCAATAAGAATTAAAAAGAACTTAAAAAAATCACGATTTTGAAACAAGATGGATGTCATATATCATTTTGAAGTGGGTCATGTGATCGTTTCATATCATGGTCACGTGATCGTTTCATATAAGAGGTGTAATTATTATTTAAATTTTTATTTAAAAAACTACTGAATATATTTCGCTGAATTTTTTTTTATATATTTTATGGAACAATTTGAATATTACCTAAAATTTTCGAAGCAATTTGTGAATTTTAAATCCGCTTAAAAAATGTTTGAAAAATTAGGTCCCATAGGGCTCAATGTATTTCATTTTTTCGACCCGGGTTCAATCCAAAACTAATTGGGTGATATTATTTATTTCTATTCCCATAGGTTCTACAGATCGTCTGAACAACATACTAAAATTTCATTTTGATTAAGTCATTTTTACAGCAGTTTTCGTGCTAACGGACAGACAGACAGACAGACAGAATGAATGAACAAAGTCATAAACACTTTTCAACTTTGTTGTAAAGTGTTAAAAATGAAGAAATTGTCCTGCAAATTTGGTTCAAAGCTTGTTGGAATGACTGTACTTCGATAATTTTGCTAGTATCAAGATGGAAACTCATATATATATATATATGTTGCTAAAGTACTTGTGTGTGAAAATTGCCCAAAATTGTACTAATGCAAATTAATAAAAAAAATTGACTGGATTACATGTTCCGAAAACTCAGCTACCCCTATACTGAATTTCTTGACTGTCTGTAACTTCATGTGTAGCACATGCATATTTTACAATATGTATATCCTTTTATTATGCAAAATGTTTTAACATTTCAAAAATTCATCTAATGAATGCTAAAAATAAATATTTCATGTTAAAATTTATGTGCACTGTAAGATATCTGACCAATTATGTGGTTCTATTAATTTACAAAATTTCATAAATATATTTTTCTGCTCTAATTTATATTTTTCATGTTACTTTTAAATGTTTTACTAAAACATGTTTTCAATCTTAGGAAGATTCAAAATTTTTGTCAGAATTATTTGCTCAGTTAACAGATGAATCTACAGAAGACCAGAAAAGAAAGGACCTTATTTTGTTCCTGAAAGAATACTGTATGTTTTCACAGACATTACAGCCCCAGAGTAGAGAAAGTTTTTTTAAGGTATTTTCTATTTATAAAATAAATTCATATGTTCTTTTGAACTTGTTTTTGTAAATCAAATACTTAAATCATATTACTTTCCTTATGTACATAATGCATAAGAAAAGTATTGTGACGGGGTCGAAAATTCGAACTCGAGTTTTCGACGGGAGAGCACGTTTCAAGCAACCCTGATCATGAATCGAATATTTTTGAGGTGAAGTGTGTGTGTGTCAGTGAGTCTGTGAAGACTATATTTCACGAGCAAATGGAGCAATTCGAATGAAATTTATACAAAAATCACAATCCACGAATACTGGAAACCTATTGTTTTAAAACATAATCGAATGTTCAGAACCCCCCCCCCCCCCCCCCCCCCCCTTAAATTTTCGAGTGAAATTTTGAAAAATCATCAAAAATAAAAACCTCTAATAAAGTTACGCAAACAGACAATTCTTATGTAATTTATCATTAGAAAACGATTAATATAAATTTTTTAACACTAGCATGAACCGTTCTCGCGATATTGCACACATAATTATATATTGCACACATAAATTGGGTGACATAATTCTCATGGATCTAACTCGTTCCATTCACGAGAAAAGATACTTTAAGTAATACTTTTGTATTTGAACGTTAATAGTCATTTATCTGCTGTAAGAATAACTTATTTCTCCATCCGAAAATTCAATATTTGAAAGAATATAAGTATCTACTATAAGAATAACATTTTTTTTAACTGTAACAGTAGTAAATTCATTGCATTATATAAGGAAAGTCATGTGTTGCCCACATCAGATTTTTTTTTTTTTTTATGTCTGAGGGATTTAAATTCTAAATAAAATATTATTTTATTATTGAATTAAGAGTTTCATATACTACCATCAAACAGGCATAAATCCTATCATCAAACTGGCATAATTAATAAATTATCCTACCAGGCATAAATACTACCATCAAACTGGCATAATTAATAAATTATTTTTAATAAGTCAGTTTGCCATAAAAATTTGAGTGGATCACAAAATACATAAAACTAGTTCATTTTAACATTATAAAATACATTTTAGATACGTTGACAGGCTAGGTTTTTTTTCCAGCACACCAGAATGCTTAAGCATCCTATCATGAAAAGACTATATATCACTGTAGAATTTTGTCGATCTGCCTTCACAAATGCAACTCTCAAAATAGGTAGAAATGTAGGATGGCTGAGGTAAAGCTACTGAATAGGAAAGGATATATCCACTGCTCTTTGTTCTTGCATCTGACAAGGTGCCTGTGGAAGAAGACCAGTGACCTCACACGGCCGAAAGGAGAGCAGGAGATTCATGAGAGTATATAGATATAGAAAGTCTTTTTATTACACTTCTTTTTGTATCTATAAAAAGTTAGAGAGTTAGTGAATAGCATATATTTGCATTTTTTGGTGAATAGCTCAGGGATCAGTTTAGTGTAGAAGTATCATGAGAACTAATAACACATTGTTGGGTTTCTTGTACTTTTGCTAAAATTATTTTATTCATTTTTGCTCGTGTAATTTTCTTTGTATGCTGGTGTCAGCATAAATATACAGATGTCGAGTTGGGAAATCTCCACTTGCAAAAAGAACAAGAATGAGACACCAGATTTTATATTTCATCACTTTTGCTTTCTATCTAATGAAAAGTATAAAAGTAATCTGGAAGGAAAAGTACAAAAGATGATAATAATTTCAACCAACTTGTTCGAAGATTGTTCAAATCATTTTATTCTAGATGACTATGAATGAGATGATAAAAATTAACTTCCCTAGTCAAAATGGTTTTAAAAATCTGATATTAGCAGCACATGACTTTCCCTACAGAAAGCAATAACTTATTCTAATTCAACTAATTCTTTCGCAACAAAATAATGGTGTGCAAGATCCACAACAAAATGCTCTTGGTATTGCATATTAATTGTACATTGACATTTGGCTATTTTACAACTATATTTGGCATTATAACAATATGTAAAACTATTTTGAAGTAACAATTTAACTTATATTTTGTAACAAATTTAACTTAACATCTAAGTAATATATAACTTAGATGTTAAGTTAACTTTGAAAAATTGCTAACATCCACTAAACAATAGTTATATATTAAATGATTTCAATAATTATACTAATATGTTATATAAAATCGATGATTTGATTTCCAATCAATGAATTTTTGAAATTGAAAATCCACAGTCTAACAATATTATTCCTATGTTGATAATGTATACTTTTCATTATTTAATTTGGAATTCGAATTTATTTACTATGACAACCATCTAATCATCTTCCTTAAAGTCTTGAAATGTGCATATCAATAAATAAATCATACTACAGTGTTATTAGCATTGAATTAAGATTATGTAAATTGAAATTAGGTGCTTCTGGCAACTTATTAGTCGAAATAGAATGATTTATTCGTATGCACATGCAAAATCCTCATAAAAATACAATTGATTATCACTTGAAATCTGAAATAAATGACTATTGGATTGGTTAACTCTAGTGCAAAATACGAAATTATTTAAATGTTTATACTTTTGTGTATGGAACAGACTAAATCCGTAAGATTAATGTTAATAGATGTGTTGTATCCAATTGCATACGAAAAGTGAACATTGCATGATATTTACTACTTTTTTAAGTTTATGTAAATTTTTTGATAAATTTGTTTGAAAAACAATCTAACAACTGCAGAACAAGCAGTTCATATTAACATTCTAATATTTATCATTTGTTTTCCAATGAATCGCAATGAACTTCACTATACGCGAAAGTCACTGCAAACAGGATAGTTTATGAAGTAGGTGTTGAGTGCACACCTCCGCTGTGTCTGAAAGTCACGGCTAACAAGATAGTTCATGAAGTAGATGTTGATTGCCATGCAATAGTCACGGCTAACGTGACAGTTCATGAAGTAGCTTTTGATTGCGCACCTCTGTTACGCATGCAAACCACAACTAACGGTGTTGTTCCTGAAGTAGCTGTCAATCACGTATATCTGCTACTTGCTAAAGTCATAGCTAACTGGATAGTTTATAAAGTAGGTGTTGATCACACACCTTTGTTACGTGTAAATGTCATGGCTAACGGTGCAATTCATGCAGTAGCTGTCGATCGTGCACCACCGTTACGCATACAAACCATAGCTAATGGTGTAGTTTCTGAAGTAGCTGTTGATCGTGCATCTCTGCTACGTGCAAAAGTTCCTGGAGATTTGGTATATACTTCCTTAGTATAGAAGTATAAATGCATAGCAGAGTTGAGCAGCTTCAATAAATACAAAAGTTAATTTCAGAAAAACAAAATCAGCGTTTATTAGCAACATCAGAATCTTGCCATATAGAATAGGCTGGCTGTAATAGCAATATGCAGCGCTAACATATTTACAAAGTTAGAGTTGGAAAAGGACTAGGAAGTTCACTTTGGGAAAACATTGATACTCATGACCTTCCAGTATGTAGTTTAACTTCCACCTATTCGAGGTTACATACTTGCACATGTGGAAACATTAGTTTGACACTTAAAAATGATTGGATCTACTCATACACATGATTGGTCAATGCTGCTCTAAGTCTGTACCCGGGGATCGGTACCTACCAGAATTATTTCCTAGGTCCGCCCCTAAATATGCAAATGAGTTTGTGTACGTGTTGGATATTCAATTTGCATGAAGACTTTTAAAGACTTCTGCTGAAAGAATGCCGTGAGTCACTCCCAAGAATGAGGTAGGTTAATAAAAAATAAAGTTGTATTTTTGAACATTGCTCAGGAGAATGGTAAATTACGATCTTTTTGTTTACATTCTTCCAGCAATCGGGCCCCTCATGCAATTTGTTACATTCAACGCATACACCATAATATTCAAAAATTAATCTAAGAATCTTGACATGTTAATTAAGAGGATAGTCTTCTCGAAGCGAAAAATGATTTCGGTTATCAGCGCTTGCAGCGGGAGGGGGGAATAGGCGTTGCCAAAAGAAGTGTTTTCCCCTCCGTAGAACTATGATTGACAAGTCTCCCACCCTTTGAAGCAATGCGAAGGGGCGTTCTTAGCAGTTTCAGGGGACTGTGCTGAGGGAATACCCTCCAGTACAGACTAATTGGTCCCTCCAGGCACACCTGTTGTGAGAAACGCGATCCCGAAAGTTGAAGGCATCAAGTTTAGGAGAGCCAGCCACTTAGGGAAAAGGTTTGAATGGTCAGTTGCATTGGAAAGGAAAATGAACCAGTTGTGGAAATCAAAGCAGAATTGAGTGTTGCTAATACCAGAAAAATGGTGTTTAGGTCAATATTTAATATTGAAAACTGTAAATAAATGTTTTTTACACACTTTTATTTCACTTCGATCAGAGTATACAGGGTGTTTAAAAAAGATTACGCTATTCAATACACTTTTAACAATGGGTTGCAGATAGTGTTTCTTTCAACCAAAGCTCCGGTGATGGGGGGGGGCGAAGCCCCGAGACGAGTATACGCCTCCCTCCGGAGACATTTTATGAAACCTAGTTTCAATTTATGTTGCAGAGCATTTAGATACATTTATATAGGACAAATAGAAAACTTGTACCTCTCTCATGTTAACTGGCGATAGCTTTGCGTATTTACTGCGTGTTTACTGCATTAATAACTATCTTGGGCCAGTAAACTTCCTGGGCCCATAGCCTTCCTGGAAGTTTGGTGAATACTTCCTAAGTATATGTATAGCATATAGCAGAGTTGTGCAGTTTCAATAAATACAAAGTCAAGTTTCAGAAAACAAAATCAGCATTTATTTTAAACATCAGAGTCTTGCCACGTTGAACAAGCTGGCTTCGATAATATGCAGTATTAAAATATTTTCAAAGTTCGAAGTTGAAAAAAATGACTAGGAAGTTCACTTTAGAAAAACATCAATACTCACTACTTTCCTCCATATGTTGTTCAACTTCCACCCACTTGTAGGTGGAAAGTTCCTTAGTGATAAATACCATCACTCACTTAGACTAACACTGTAGTATAACTTTTATCACCATATTTGCCTTTTTCACCAAGAGAACCATTTCACTAACCATCATTTACTAGTCATATCTCAGACTGCAAGTACTTCGACTGAAGACAGACTACATTTCTACTGCCTCTACTGATCTCCTGATCTACAGCTCTTTAGATCTTTTGATCTACTGATGCTTCCAAACTGAACTTCCTATATACATGGGGATCGGCACCTACCGGAATGATTTCCGAGGTTTGCCCCTAAATATTTAAATGAGTTTGTGTACATGTCGTCGGATATTCAATTTGCAAGAACCCTGTGAGTCACTCTCGAGAACGAGATAAGTAAATCAAATATAAAGTTGTGTTTTTGAACGTCGCTCAGGAGAATGGTGAATCACAATCTTCTTGTTTACATTCTTCCAGCAGATCTGTTGGTCGGTGCTATGGCCAAACTGACTTGTATGGACTGGCCGTCCAGTTGAGTTTTTAGTTCACAGGTTTGCATACGTTGCTCAACATAATCTGTGTTTCTGTTATTTTCATTCAAAAAAGTTTTGTGTATTTATTTTTGAGTTAATTTTTATGTTCTATTTCACTATTTTAAAGTCATGGCAATGTTGTCAAAAAATTCCTATCTGAATGCATTGATGAATTTTGCAATCATTTTTCTTTGTGGAAAATAAAATAAAAAATTATTATCACAACTGTAAAATGAGAGGGCCTTTTCTGCTCGTCTTCAAAAAGTAATAATGACTGTTGATCTCTAGGCAGAGGTCCTCCTGAAAATCCTGAAAAAAAAAAAAAAAAAAATGTCCTGATATGTCTTCATTTTTTACGTGCCATCCTGAAATTTTACATATCTCAAAAGCAGAGATGTTGATTACTACAGATTCTCCATAGTTTTACGGGAAACATCCTCATGTCATAGTACAGATTATGGAATTTGTATAGTTTTCTATGGAAAATTGCCTTCTCTCTAGGCCAATTTAAATTTACGTTTTCATGCACTGTAATGCAAATCAAATTAACGGGAATTTACGGGCGTGTGTAATGTAAATTAAGATTGCTATCGCTTTTTTTATGAAAGTAATAAATATTCTTCAAATTCCTCATAAATCGCTAAAATGTTATGTTTTTCATTAATTTTGCATAAACAGTGCAATTGCAATCACGCAATTCAGTTTTTTTCATGAATTGCCGAGAGTACATTAGTATCTTTTACCATCCATCTCCATCTTCTTAATATTGCATATTAGATTAACTGAACTAACATATTTTCATATTACGGTTAATTTCTTAATTATTTTCGCATAAACAGTATGATTGTGCTATTCAATTTTTCTCGTGAATTGCTGAGTACATTAGTATCTTTTTGCATCCATCTCCATCTTCTTAATATTGCATATTAGATTGACTGAACTAGCATATCTTCATATTTTGCTTAATTATTGCGGTTAATTTTTAAAATTACTTTTGCATAAACAATGCCATTTCGAACAGTTTTGCTGTTCAGTTAGTTCTCTTTATTGATGAGAGTACATTAGTATCTTTTTCCATCCATCTCCATCTTTTAAATGTTGCATATTAGATTGACTAAACTCGCTTATTTCCATATTCAGCTAATTATTAAGGTTAATTTTTTAACTATATTTGCATAATACACATTTTTCTGTTTTGAAAAATCTGTATAAACCTGTGATGGAATATTTTTCAAAAAGTGATATTAAAGCAATGATTTAGGCAAATAAGAAGGCAACCATTTTGGCAAGGATATAATTCATTGCTATATTATTTTTATATTAAAGATCAATATTTGTTATTCTCTTTAGTGGATACTTGTGTTTTACCAAACATAAATATTTCTTTTCATTATAAAGTAATTTTCACCGGATAAAAACTTGTATATTTTTTGTCCTGAAATTATGTAAAATTTGTGTCTTGAGTTTTTATATTCTACCAGTACTACCCCTGTCTCCAGGTTTGGGGTACATTCAGTTCTTGAAGCAAATAATATCTGTGTAATTTCTCCTGTTTAACCATGCTTTTATCTACATATTATAATGTTTCTGTTTCTTCTGCAACACACATATGATCATTGCATATATGAACAATTCATAAATTGATCACATATTCCACTAACACTGATTTACTGCATTCCTCTCACAAAAACATTCCAAGGCAGACTGAAGATGATAAAACAGTCCAACCAATGTATATGGTTTTCAAAACAAACATGCAGAACTGTCACAGTTTTGCCTGTCAGTTCTAACTGAAGACCAAATTGTATATGTATGGTGGAGCTTGTCAAAACCTGAAAATCTGAAGATATATTTTCACTCTAGAAATTAAAAAAAAGCAGACACATAAACAAGCGCTTGTAATGATTGTACATGCAACTAATACATTGATAGAGAATCTAGCCTCATGTCTGGAATCTGTTGAGATTTTTTTCACAAGTTGCGTGTAGGAAGATTTCATTGTTTTTCTGACATATATGTATGACACAGAGTCCCTGAGAAATTTCTCCATGAAAGGCATACCACCCTTAGAATTATTAAGATATCAGGTGATTGCCTGATAAATTTCCTTTCACCCTAAACAAAAAAAGTTATTCTTTTTTATCAATCAGTCTTAACTACAGTTTTGTGTACTTACTGCATTAACTTATGCACAGCATACAGCCACGGTTAAGAGATTTTAGAAATTCCAATTATAGATTTTGTAAATACTATATTTGAAATTTCTATTACATGGATTTTCTAACAGTCATAGATTTTCTAACAGTCATACATAAAACTGCTTTTAGAGAAAAAGAACTTTCTTTTTTTACAATTAGTTTATATTTACTAAGATATTTTTTACAAATGAGTATTTTTTTACAAAAAGTATTCTTAAAAGATCATTGACTGGGCTGCAGAAAATCACACGGCTGGCCACAATTTGAAGAATCCTGAATTAGAGCTTTCTTTCTTAGAAATGCTGTGCTATACATTGAGAAATAAGTATTTTAATTTCTGTATCATTCTTAGTATTGAAGGCATTTATTTAGAACATTCTTTCTTAGCAATGTGTGCTATATAATACATTGTGAAATAAGTATTTTAATTTCTACCATTCTTAGTATTGAAGACATTAATTTAGAGCATTATTTCTTAGCAATGCTGTGCTATACATTGCGAAATAAGTATTTTAATTTCTCTATCATTCTTCTGCAGTCTGTTTTAGCTATGTTTCACAAGTTCTATTGGATTTAAATCTAAAAGAGAGTTAGGCAACAAATGGATTACTACTCCTCCCTCCTTTCATCCAAACAGTTTTTTGCCTTAATATGCATTCTACTGATGGGTCATAGCCAAATGTTGGCGGGCTTGAAAGAATAAATCCAAAATAATTATTTGCAGTTATAGAAAAGTAATGAATGAATATAATATTGCTAATGTTATTGTTTGTGTTGATTTATTAATGTACTAATCATTCTCTTTTTAATATTTTGTTTTTCATTACAAGAAATATTTTTATTTCAGACTCTTTCGTCTTTGGGTGTTTTACCAGCATTGGAAATTACATTAGTAAGTTTCAACTTAATTTAATTCACTTTTATAAATAACTGTTTTATATAATATATTCTTTGTTCATTCACACTTTATAATTTATGTTTATTTTAGAGTGCGGAGGATCCTGCCATCAAAGCAGCATCAACAGATATCTTATCTTACATTGTTGATTTTAATCCGTCCATGGTTCGTGAATATGCATTACAGCAAGTAAATAAACAAGAAGATGTAAGGAGTCATTTTTCATCCTGTTTAGTGATTAGTGCCTTAAAATACTAAAGTTTTAACAATTTTTTTTTTTTTTTTTTTTTTTTAGGACCAACTTCTTGTGAATATCATAATAGAACAGATGATCTGTGATCCTGACCCAGGTACCAATCAAAATGTTCCTTAACCTTTCATCTATTTATCATGAATATAAATGTTTATTCACTTCAAATACCTATACAGGGATGCTATGCTGCCTAGAAAATAAAGAGGGTCCATGCGCCAATTACACTTACCTGCCACATAAACTGCATTTTTATCTTGATTTGTGCCATGCTGCACCAAATTTACAATCAGTTGAGAAAAAAATCGTAAAAATTCTATTCAAAAATAATAATTAAAAAAATTAGTAACATTTCACAAGATTTTAACAATCTTTGGCCAACATAATTATTGCCAATGGCTTCAAGTATGGTTGAAGTATCAAGTGCGCTTTTATGGTTGTTTAGCCATATGTTCATAAAAAGGCATTGTGTTTAGCAGCTTTTTTTTCTCTTCCATTTTGCAATTTCATCTGCTATAGTTGTCGATGAAAATGATTGCGAAATAAAACATATTTTACAATGTGTTGACTAATTCATAGGTATGAGGGGTGTGAGACTGAGGGTTCAGTTTGAAAGAGTTTCTTTTGTCACATGAATTAGTGTGATGCATCATACAAATTTCGTAATAAAGCAGAGGGGTGCAGATAAATACAGGGTTCACAAGGTCCTTAAAAACTCCTTAAATTCACATTTTGTTTTTAAGGGCCCTTAAAACTGCCTATTTTTGCCAAAAACTACTTTAAAAAACTCCTTAAAAGTTGTTCTAATTCCAAAAGGAAAAGGAACAAGTGACTGACTGTCTGAAGTCTGATATTGACACTGTGAGGAATATTATCAAAATATTAGAGATTACTATTATTTTTTAATTTGTTTTGCTCCCAAATCCGAACTTCATTAGCAGGATCAAAAGTAAGGGGGAAAAAAAAGGAGCACCCTCTCTCCTAAAAAAATAAAATAGAAAAACAGGAAGATTGTTGATTAGTGTAGTGCACTTCCCTTTTGATAAATTACTATAAGTTTATTTTTCTTTACAAAGATAAACTTTTGCTCAATTATACTTTGGTGTCAATTTGGGATAAAAAGTTCTGAAAATTTGAACTCTGTAAGAATTTTTGCTCTATGTTGGGGGGAAGGAAAGCATTTATGAAATACTAAAACAAACATTCTAAATCATTCTAAGTTCTCAAAGTTCTTAAAGCTCTTAAAACCTAAAAATCTTTCTTCTGAAAACACTCAAAAATATCTGAAATTTGTAAAGTTCATCTAACCTAAAAACATTCTAGAAATAAATCTGAAATACTTCTAAAATACACTGAATTCTTAAATAAACAGAAAGTGGACCTATTGACCAGTTTCCCTACGTGTACAAATATGTACTCCTGTAAAATATAAGAAAAAATGACACTTTACCTAAAAATAAAAACATTAAAAGTAAAAGAGAGAACACAGATTTTAGGTTTTCAAAAATCTAACGTTTATTAAAATTTTAAACTTCATTTTAAAAGAATTTCCAAAATATTTTACATCTCATTAACTAAACAAATCAAATAAACAACTTAAATAAATAAATAAAAGGAATGGCCGGTCGTATAGTGGTAGAAAAACGTTAGAATATTAAATTTTAAAGTTAACAATATTAAACTTATTCAATTATTTATCGAAACTAGAATTTGGGATAAAAGAACATAAGTTAGCCAAAAGGGAATTTAGAACATCCTAACAATAATCCAGGATTCGTAACTTAAAATATATAAGTCAAAGGGGTCTTATTTAATGCTAACTAAACTGAGAACAATTGAAATAAAGACATATTTTAACTATTGAGAAATATTAGAATTTGGAGGAAAAGGAATAATATAACCAAGGCTCCAAGAAAAACGGCGGAAATCAGCGGGAGGTAGAATCATCAGAAGAGTCACCAAACGTACAGCAGATCCAGGGAAAACCAGAAGAGGAAAATCCATGGCACAGGGTCACAATATGTCCAGCAGAAAATTCGGAAAAAGGCCGTTCCACGAGATTCAACTCAAAGGGGATTCTCCACACCAGCTGGACGTAGAGTAATAAAAATCATTTCTCCCAACTGCCGCACCGGACTACCGACATCAAAATGGAGAACTTAACATATGTCCGTCAATTGGGCTCGGAAATGCGAACTCCATTTATCATAAATAGAACTGGCAGCTTGTCAAGATAAACAAATTTCTAATTGGCCGGTAAGACTTCCTCGGCCGACATCACATAAATCGTGAAACATCTTGGATCATTATTTAAATGATATGAAACTAATTAGCATGACTCTTCATTCCGTCGCAGCTTCCAGACATAAACAACATCAGAGAGCACAGTGGCAAAGGACTGCTGATTTATTATAAACTAAACAAATCAAATTACATCTTGAAAAACAAAACACACATCACAGCCGGGAATGATGATACATTTCAAGCCGAATTCGAACTACGGCTCGTGCCGAAGCGCTGAAAACAACAACTTTGACAGATCACATCTCAGGTTCTAATCAATAAACAGAAGAGTAAAGGAGATCGAAAAAGTGCGCGATTTTGCTTATATACTGCCAAACATCGCTGCCACAGATTGTAAACAAAATTATCGACGAACGATAAAATAATTAATGACAGACGATTTTAATATTACGGTCAACCAATTAAAAACTCGAAATTTTAAAGAAGAGAAATGGAATTTCAGAGCAGACGAAAATTAAAAAGAAATGAAGTGAAACGATTTGGAAAATACGAATTCGGCAATAATTTAAATATGGACGATTCTGAAATATTTAAAAAGCTGAAAATAGAATAAAACTGAAAAATTGCAATGAATTAACGAATTTTTAACCGAGAACAATAAATTTGGAATCAAATTAACCCTTTCGGGACGGCGGCATTCCGGAGCTGTCGTGGCCCAAAGGACGACGCGCTTCGCTTCCGAACTGGTCGAAAAGGACTGCGCATTTTTTGCGCTAAGCCTAACTCTCGAAAAAAATTCACTAAAAATCACCTATTCAACACAGAAATCTACTTTTTACAGGAATAAAAGAAATATTTATGTTCTATTTGATGTATAATTTTCATACAAATCTGAATACAAAATACTCGTTAGTTGCTCCCATTCTTTTATTCGAAATAAACGAATAATTTCACTGCCTCTAAAACCCAAACAAAAAAAAAATACTCCTATGATTATGTTCCTCTTATATTCCTATGATTCACCAACGAAATCATAACGCTGAAATAAAAATAAAAACCGAAACTCAATTATAAAATTGTTGATGCTACGAGAATTGCTCTGTTTATGTTACAAAATGATTTTCACCGCTCCAAATGGAGAAATAATTCATTCGATCCTCTTCTACCAAGGTCATGCCTCTGCAAAATGCATTGAAGTTAGTTCCATGGACAAGTAACGCCATCTAGTTCACAAATTAAAACGTTCTGCGTTCTGGCACTTATACGTGCCACTATCCGCTTGCGGTAAAATTTCCTCTGGCCCGAGTGAGTGCCGCTCGTCCTTGAATGCATGCTCGCATCTGGCACCTATGCATGCCGTTCGTCGCGAAAGGGTTAAAGGGAACAAAAAGGGCAATAAATGGAATCACAAATTAGCCAATTTAAATAAATTTAAATTGCTAAAACCTAAAAAGAACGAACTTTTGCCGTTTTTAACACAAAACCTATGGAATAGAACTTATTTGGAACAGAAGAATATCAAAAACCTAAACAATTGGAAAATGGATAACTAAAAGAGAATGACTATGTAAATAAGACCCCTGAACACGTTTAAACAAAAAGCAAAACTCCTAAAATTGTTAAATATCCAAAAGTATAACCCAACATCTAAAACCAATATTTCCAAATATAGTTTTTCAAACTAGAATTTTTATGTTCCTCATTAGCAAGAATAATGTTTTCACTAGCTAGGAATTAATGGGATTAAAGGGGGTCAAGCATCTTAATGAGGTTAAAATATATAAGTATTTTTGGAATGCAATGTTTATTTTTACACATTTGCCTGATATCGTTTGAATTTTAATATACAACTTCCAATCCTTATCTCTTTTCATCTAGTTCAATTTTTATCTAAGCATGTCAGCCCCAATAAAAAACAGATTTAAAAACAAGTCTAACTTTACAGATAAGTATTTGTTTCACAATGTGGGCAGTTTATGACTTTCTCTCCAAACACAATGTTTTTTTTTTTTTTTTTGTCTTCAGGGCTCTTGCTTTATGTGCACTATATGCATAAGTTATCCCAATATTTTAAAAGTGACTGATTTCAATTATTATCAACACCATATAAATGAATAAATATTTCGCTAAACGAAATAATTTATTGCATAAATGGTGGAATTTTGCATTTCATTTTGTATTGTGGTGCATTACAGAGAGTCCACAAGCATCTTTTTCCATCCACCTCCATCCTTTAATTATTACACAGTAGGCAGACTAAGCTTATTTCCATATTGTGATTCATTTTAAAGCTATATTGTGCATAATCAACCAAATATTGATGAGAGTTAATACTGATGGAAGTAAGATTATCCTTATAGTTAACATTCTCATGCTATGCTTCAAATCTTAAAGCTGCTTATTTTTTCTTCAAATTTTTAAATGATTGTTATTCTGAGTTTATTTCCAAAACTAGCCATTTCACCTGCTCTTTGCCCGTCCTTAATGGCTAGTGGCCACTAAATTTGATATCGACACACTTAATAAAAGTTCTGAATATCAGAATCGGGTCATTCTGTGTCAAATCAACAAATGGGAGTTGCATCATAGTAATGGATTTTGATTAAAAAATAAAATCAGCTTATATGCATGGGAAGAAGGCAAAAGCTAGAATTTCAATTTTTTTTAAAATGTTGAAGGGGGAGATTTTGCCCCTTGAAACATTGTTCAAGGTCATATTTCTGTGAAAAGTGATGTTCATTCTTTCTAAAATAAAACCACTTGTATTTGTCACAAACCAATATTTCAGGTGCTATTTTAAAACTAAGATTTCAAGCTTTCATATGATATAAACTAATTGTAATATTTTTTTAATGAAATCCTTTTTAAGCACTTAAATTTGAAATTTTTGAAGTTTTTTTTCTCATGTTTAAGATTTTTTTAATTTAACTGATGGAATTAAAACATGGATAAAATATGGTTGGTTTAAAGTAAAGAGTTGGAAGTGTTTTATAAGTACAAAAAAAATTTAAGCATCTAATCCACTTTTTACTTGGATTTTAGGGTTGCCAAACTTCCAAAATTTCAAAAATGATCACTTTTAACACTCCTAAAACCCATGTGGGGCATAATTTAAAAATCTAAAAACTGATTTAATAAAACAACAAATCTACGTAGATAATCAAGTGAAAGGGGCTTTTTTGTATATTTTATCCTTTCTATTTTTAAAATTGAAAAAAAAGTGTCATTTTCAGCATATGAAATTTTTTTAAAAGAAGAGGTTATTTATTCGTATTTAAATGTCTAATTAAAAAGATGTTGTTTTACCTGTCTATTTGTTCCTTTTTTATTATTAACATTAATTTAAATGTGATTTCATCAATTTTTATTGTAAATATCATTGCTGAGTGCTTTGTATCTGATAGCATTTAATTAAAAAATGAAAGTTCCTGGGCATTTGGAACATTCACAAAGTATGCAACTTTCATCTTCTGTTGAGCAAACTATCATTTTTAGCCATAAAGTAATATCTCAGCCTTTATCTTTATTGCTAAAACCATTAGTTTTATATTGGATGATAGCTGCATACATATACACTGTGAGTACCATTAGCACCAGTTAAGATACACCGTTTGGGTCATAGCTCTGTAAATTGCAAAATGCCTATCTTGTAATTTAGATGGCTTAAATTCAGTATACAATTCTTTTAAGATTTCCTAAAAGCAAACATTTTTGCTTAAATTCTAGTATTCCTGTAGTAGATTGTACAGATAAACACTTTTTCTTCCCTGGAAAACAACAGCTGATTTCATTACATGTAAAGAATGTGCAAACTATTTCCTTCACTTTCAAATCAAGAGTCCTACCTTTTTTTAATTGAAGGAAGAACCATGTTTTAGAGGTCTTTAGTTCTGTGAACTAGATACTGGCTAGCACCAAACTCTTTTATAATTGTTTTAGTAGCCCAACTTTGAGACATAAGACTTACATTTTTAATTTCTTCTGGTGTTGAACTGCTTTTGTTATATTTTCCCTTTAGTTTTGGGATTAAATTAGTGCAATCTTCACACTGTGAGCTAGCTAGATGTGAAGAGTTCTGATGACTGTTTGGAAGGTAGTTCAACATCTAAACTTTTTGCCAACTAAGTTTAACAGCTTTTTGAGTTAAGTTAACATATCTTTTTGAGTTTTGTCTTTTCATGTGATTTTTTTGGCATTGACTTAGGTTTTTTTAATTGATGAGACACCTAATACATTACATGCTTATGTTGACTGTTTCAATGGCTATTTCACTAGTCTGATATTCATCGGAACTACTCTTTTTGAAATTCTCAGTGGTTAACCTTTACTTGAGCATAAAAAATTTCCGTATACCTTCGGGTGGGTCGGGTATATTTATTGAGTTACTTGAGCATAAAGACTTACCAGGTATAAGATCACTCAAGTTTGTTGCTTTTTGTTGTTCTATAAAGTAATTGTTCTCAGGCCTTTACTTACTCGAGCTTTATAAGATGAAAATGGATTGCAGCGAGAGCAATCTATTTAATAATCAAAATTTAAAAATTTATCTGATAAAATAAGAAGCAGCATTTCCAATGGTAGACGTAATTTCCAATAGAAATGCAACTAGACTTCTGTTCAGCTCAATGTTTCACATCAAACTGATCTAACTCTCACACCTACAAAACTCAGACAATGCCCAGTGATTCCACAATCAGATGTGACCTCTGACCTATTTCTCCCTCATTTGCAACCCAGTAGGATACCTTGTCCAGAATGAAGGCTGCTGGGGAAGAATCGGAGCATATCTGAGAAAGATGTTTTCCAAAGCAATTAAAGAGAAAAATAATTGTTTTATTAAATTTCATATTTTTTCAGCATAATAAATGTTTTAAATTTATTTTCATAATATATAATTAGATAAGAAACATGAACATTTATTTATTATTTTATTGGATTTTTTTTCCAAAGATAAAAAATATGATGAAATCTAATGAATAATTAATTTAAATGATTGAACATATATTCGAATGTACAAGCAAAATGGCATTTTTTTGTACAAATATTAAAATATGAATAACTAATTCCCTATCATTTAAAATTTTTAATACAGAAAATGTCACTTTTCTTTTGAATTTTATAAATAGAAAGGAAGAAATATACAAAATTTGATAATACACATGATCATCTGTATGCATTTGTGGCTTCTTTGAAACAGTTTTTATATTTTTAACTTCTGAACTGTTCTTTCTTCTTGGGGGTGGGGGGGGGCTTAAAATTGGTAATTTTCATATCAGTTGAAGATAATGCAAAGTTAGAACACTGAAAGAACTTTTTGCTTGAGGTAACATGGTACAAATAATATTTTGATATGACTTTTTTTTTTAACAGACAACTTCTCTCCCCCCCCCCCCCCCAATCATAAGCAAGAATATATGAAATCGCCTTTAAATTAATGTTAATGATAATAAAGAAAGAAATTCACAAGCAAAAGAACATATTTTTAAATAGACATTTAAGTATTAATAAGTAACGTCCTGTTTTGAAAATTTTCCATCTGTTGAAAATGTCACTTTTCTTTTCAATTTTAAAAATAGAAAGGATAAAATATACAAAAAAGGACCTTTCACCTGACTATCTGTATGGAGTTGTTGTTTTATTGAACCAATTTTTAAATTATGCCCCACATGGGGTTTTGGGGGTGTTAAAAGTGATCATTTTTGAAATTTTAGAAATTTGGCAACCCTAAAATCCAAGTAAAAAGTGGAGTAGAGACTAAATTTTTTTCCAGGCTAAGACTATGGGAGTAGGGTAAGATGTGGTGAAAATTTGAAAATTCAGATTAATTTCTTTTATTTATTTTAAGAGGCCTAAAATTTGCATTTTTAGCAAAATTGATGCTAAATTTCAACGCTGAATTTCAACCCCTCAGATTGCCCGTTCGTCCAAACAGTTACCTTACACCTTTCTGGTAGGTCAGACGGTCTAAGTCCCAACAACCCCTCCGATTGCAGTTAGCCAAACATTACAATGACATGAAATGCAGTCCACTTTAAAACCAGTAAAATAGTTTTTATCCCAAGTCTTTATCTTTTTTTAGTTCCAAGATATTTAAGTTTATGTGAGCATCAAAATTGGCCAAATTTATAGTCCGCTATATTGGAAAAATGGCCGTACCTAAAAAACAAACAATAAGAAAAAAATTTAAAAATTGATTTTTATCTATTGGAATATGTAGGAACGTATGTGCAAAATATAAAAAATTTAAAAAATAGTCATGCAACCAAATATTCTTTTTTTTGTTGATTTCACATGGAATGACCCAATCTGTTTCAATTTTAAACAAAAAAATTGATTGGTGCACATTTTGAGAGCTAAAATGATGCCTTTATTTATTTATTTTTTAATCCTTTTGTATTGTCCCACCTAATTGGAATTTTTGAATTTTTTCATTGATCTGTAAGCTGAGATGGCTTGAATGTGTCCAAAGCCAAGATTTTGGCTTGAGTGAAAGTACTTTATCAATTTGAAGAGCTGTTTTAAAGTGTTTAATTTTAATTATTCCTTTGAATCGCCTCCTCTAATTAACATTTTTTGAAATATTGGATTTTTCTGTTGACCTAGAAAGGAGACCAAACCAAGATTCTAACTAGAGTAGAAGTGCTCGATAATTAGGCAAAGAGATTTTAAGTGTTTTTTTTTTTTAATTATTATTCCTTTGCTCTGTCACCCCTAATTCAAAATTTTGACTAGACTCATTGCTATATATTTTTTTTATTAAAGATCAATATTTGTTATTCTCTTTAGTGAAAACATGTGTTTTACCAAACAAAAATGTTTGCTTTTATTATAAAGTAATTTTTACCTAATAAAACTTTTATATATTTTTTGTTTTATAATGTATTGTACTGAAATTTTGTAAAATTGGTGTCCTGAATTTTCATACTCTACCAGTACTGCCCCTAATATTTAATGCAGTATTTTTTATTTTATTTTTTCATTAAGATTTAATAAATTAATCAAGAATTAATATTATCAAGTTTTTTTTTTGTTTTTTTTTATATGTTTTGTTACTAACACTATTTTAGTTCATGGGATTTTTTTTTTTCAGATAAATTTAAAGCATAATGCACTTAAATAGTACAGTATTGTAATGTTTTATTTATAAAAAATATATAATATAATTTTAAACAAATGTTAAGCATCATAAGTAAGCAATATATTTGCGACAAAATAGTCTCCTGCTTTTTTCTGTTGGCATGTCTGCTGATAAATTTCTGCATTAAATATTTACATGGTTAATGATATTTTTTATAGTATATTTGTATTATCTTTCTTATACATTGTGCATTATGTACATGTTTATGTAATGTAATTTATTTTATAGAAATGGGAGGAGCTGTTCATCTCTCTGGCATAATTAAAATATTACTGGATCCTGAAAATATGTTGGCAACTGTTAATGTAAGTCATTCTTTAAACTTTCTTTAATTGATGAAGTCAAGCTGAAATCTTCTCTGACATACTATTGAATTTTGTTAATTCAAAAGAGTGTAATACAAACTTCCGTCTTGTTCTTGCATGCAACCGAAAAAACACTTAGAGTATTTTAAAATAAATTTATATTGTAGCTAATTCAAACTAAAATTTCTTCCCTGATTGAAATAACAAGATTTAATGGAATTTCTTTTACCCCCCCCTCCTGTTTGAATGCAACATTCAGTGATTTAAATGAAATTTTCTGTGATCAATTAAGTTGATAAAAGTGAAATTCTTTTTTTATTTTCTGATCAGACAAAGCAAAGTTTAAAAAATTGAAAAATAGATTGTAAAATATAGTAGTTAAATTACACCATTTATAAAATGCTAGCATACCCTATTTTTGAAATATTGCAGTGTTTTGGTCTAAAATGTTAAAAATTATAAATTGCACTCGGTAGACCCGAGTTCGATTCCCTCCACTGCAAAAAAAATACTGCTGCCATGTTCACGTGGTATACGATCATGTTAAACATGTGGGTCTGTAAGAACCTCAGGGGTGCAGAACTAAACCTGTAAACCGAGAGGTAGGCCAGGTCCGCACTGCTGTCTCCTAGCACTGTTGCTTGGACGTTATCATAAGTTATTTAGGAGTTGTCTTTAAATGCTATATTTACTAATAATTACATTGAACTTTAATAGTGTAAATCTTGGAACTACAGTGGAATCCTAGTTATCCTTAAATTGGCTTAATCGAAAAGACCATTCTTTTTTTTTAAATATTGAAAATATCTGCTCATGAATGATAAAACATATATCTCTGAATGACGCAAACTTGAAACATATTAATATGTGATAGAATCGCAAATTTAATGCAAAATATGTGATGTATACATAGAGAAAAGAAATGTATGTAAAGAAATAAAGAATTTAACAAAAGCTGCAAATTTTGACCATTGTGTAAACACAAGCATGTTATTTTTTTTACAAAATATGCAGGTTATTTCTTCACAAACTAGGCAGTGATTTTTTCCCCCATTCAATTTGGGATCGTTTCAAAGCAGCCTTGTCACGCCATCTTTTAAACGAGCACATTCGAAATGGTGGCATCATCTTGTGCTTCAATATATTGAAGTGCTGCATCTAGGATTTTTGTATCTTCAGTATGTGAAATGCTGGAATTCTCTGTCTCTTTGGGCTCATCTTCAAGAACAGTTTCTTCTTTATTTACTGCTGCAGCTATTTCTTCATCTGTTGAATCCTGTTCATCAGTGTTTGGAGCAAGCCTGGCCTCAACTTCAACTTCAGATATTTCCATGGGAAGCAATTTGTACATGTCCCAGAACACTTCATGATTAAGATCAGAATTGCTGTCCACAGTTTCAACCAAATCAACTGTTCCAAAGACTAGTGACTCAACTGTCGCCCACAATTTTCGCCACGATATCACTAATGATTATTTTTGAATTTCATCCCATGAAGAAACTGCCCAGTAGCCAACTTTTTTCATTTCTACAAGTTTCAAATGTTGGCTAACTTCCGCTTCATCATCTAGTCCTTCAATCAAAAATTACAAAAGGCGTTTCCTATAACGTCTCTTAAAGTTCTCGATGTCCCCCTGGTTTATCGGTTGGATCAAGGAAGTTACATTCGGAGGCAAGAGAATCACTCTGATCCCATCCTTCTCAAGCTCATTTTATGAAGGGTGTGATGGTGCATTATCTAGTAAAAGAATTGCTTTCTGAGGAAGGTTTTTTTCCTTAAAACGTTTCACCTCTGGAACAAATTCTTTCATAAACCATTCAATAAAAATGCCACACGTCATCTACAAATTTTTTATAGACTAGTATTTCATAGGAAAAGATTTCATATTAACATTCTTGAAAGCTCTGGGTTTGGCTTCCACTGGGTAACAAAAGCAGAAGTTTATGCTACCCTGATGCATTGGCAGCAACCAAAAGAGTTACTTTATGCTTTGCAGTCTTGAAACCGGGAGCATTTTTCTCTGCACTGGAGGCTAATGTGCAACTTGGCAACATTTTAAAGTTCAAGCCTGTTTCATCGCAATTATAAATTGGTCAGCAGTTAAGCTTTCTTCGGCAATATTCTAAGAAAATTTCTCCTGGAAGCATTTCACTTAAGCAGAATCCGCAGAAAGTTTCTCGCCACAAATGCCGATGTGACGAATGACGTGTTACTTTTTTCAACGATCTAACTACCCTACGCTTGCTGAGAAATTTGGATCTCCACTCATTGCCTTGTTTAAACATTTTGCTTTTTCTTGAAGAATAGGCCCACTCAGAGGTGATCCTTTCTTTCGTACTTGCGTAAACCAACGAAAAAGAGCCTTGTCCAGTTTATTAGTTTCAGATTGTTTCATCGTTCTTCTGCCAAGTAAGCTTACATTTGTTGCAGTCTTCATGCACCATGTCTCAATCAGGGCATGGTTTTTAATCTAATCATCAAGTGTCTTCCCACGGCCAAATCAGCACAAATATTCTTCAAAGACTCTCCATTATCAACTCTTTTCAAGGCATTTAGCTTGTCCTCCAAGTTTACAACGTTTTGTTTGTGCTTTATACCACTCATCCTAAGAGAAATGTTTTCGTGTGGTGTTGCTGAAAAAAAATTTCCAACGTGAAGAGAAATTTCAATTCAATTTGTGTGTAACACTGGTGCATATCAAATCACATAGCAGAGTGATAGAAGCAAAGTGTGAAATGTCCTTGTGCTAAGAAGCATAAATGAAGACGAAGTAAGTTGAAAAAAATGTTATCACTTTTATTCGTGAATGAAAGCAAGCATCATTACATATTACACATTGGATTAATATAAGGCAAATTAAAAACGGTGCTATATGCAAATGTTAAGAATTGATAAGCTCAACATTCGTTTCGTTACTAGCTGGACCATCTAAAAGCACTATAGATTATCTAGGTAATGGAAAACACTTATATTACCTAATCTAGATGTGTTCACTTAAAGAAGCCACCATAACTGGTGTCACACACGGCAAGTACGGTTCAAATATAATTTCACATAAATTTAATACTGCCAAACACCTTCTGCAACTTCAATAATTAACTTAAATGAAACATAATAACCATTAGCTAGGTCATATTCAACGTGGTCATTTAAACACACAACTCCTAACTGAATCTGAATAAGTCGTCAGCGATGTCTGCTCGTCGAATGGTTCCAACTCTCTGAACCTCTATGTCTGACTGAAGTCTTTATCTGCTTTGAAGTTTTTATTTGCTTTATCTGCTGAAGTGCTTTAAGATTAGTCCACTATATATATCCGAAAATGGGATCGTTCCAGAACACAACCGTAGTTGGAAACGCCCCCCGGATATGCAAATGATCTGCGTACACATCAAGCACACGATTTGCATGAATTTGCATGTCGGAAAACTGTTGTGGTTCACACCCGAGAACGAACTTCCCGACCGTCCAAATGGTTACCTTACACCTTTCTGGTAGGTCGGACGGTCTGGGTCTCAAACAAACAAACACCCGAGAACGAAGTGAGTCGTTCACAAAGAATTATATGAATAACCACGTTCATGGGTATCATGAATCGCTATGTTTACCTATGTTTTTCCAACAAGAAACACGTGCAGTTGCCGTCCATATGAATTTGCTCTCTCAATTAATCTTGAGGGACTGAAGACGAGATAACGTTAAAGTGACAAAGGGAAGAAGTGTTATCTGGTGACAGAAAAGGAAGAACAAAGCAAGCTTCCCTGTTATCTGAAAATTCCTATGGAATCTCGATTAACCGAAAATGCTTTGGTCCCTTGCTTTTTGGATAACCGGGATTCCACTGTATATTCAAATTTGAGAATTTTAAGAAAAACATTATTTTGCTTTAGTAAAATAAATTATTTAAATCCCCTTTTCTGAAAAATTTATACTTTGCTATGCTTGCAAAGAAGTGATGTATTTTTTTTTTAAATATAATACAAATATAATGTTTTATTTTTGCAGAAATCTGATTTTCTTAACTATTTCTACAAACATTGTATGCACGTGTTAATAGCACCTTTGTTAGCCAATACTACTGAAGATAAACCCAGTAAAGGTATATCATGATTTATTTATATTTAACTTTAGTAAATATGACATTTGTCTTACATGAAAATTTTGCTTTTGTTGTTTTCCATTGAAATTATTTATTTAGTTTGGAATCACAAGAAACTTCAAGTTTTCTCTTAAATTTAATGTGTTTGTTTCCAACTGAGTTTTTTATTCTAATTATTCTATGCTTTCTTGTAACAGCAGATAAATTTTATACATCCCTGCCTCCTCTGTTCAACATATACAGTGCTATGCCAATCTTTGAATTTTTACATTTTTCGACAAAAACAGTTACATATGGTAGCTTTAATTACTATGTGTATAAAATATGGCCTCTTTTACTTTTGAAGATGAATCTTGCTGTTTCTGATTATAATTTTATCAATTCTAGTTGTAGTTTGTTTTCTTCCAAATTTTCCTTTCTATTTTGGGGACAATGATCCAGATTTTTTGTGTGCATTCACAATTCTAACAACACAAGATTTTCCAACACCAGCAGTAGAAGCAATTTCTCTAATAGTCATTGATATCAGTTCTTTAAGAGTCACAATTTTTTTCCACTTCTTTGGACTAATATACATTTTCAAATTACATAATAAACATGGGTTTGTCCAAATTAATTTGCATACTTTTGTAATCCTCAAAATTTCCAACAGAATCCTGTGTAACACCAGAGCATGTTAATATTTTATTAATTTACCAAGTACACTATTTTAGAAATCTGCAGACGCTATTAAAATCAAGCCTTAAGTATGTGCTAAATGAGTATACTTAACACCACCAAAAACAGGTACATAATAGAAACCCTGATAGCATTCTGAATCAAGCTGCAATAGAGCTACTGAAGAATTAATCATGCCAATCGTGCCGCAAGTGTCATTTAGGACAAATTTCTCCCTGTTTGCCTGCTATAAACTGCTACAAAAACTGCATTTTCAGCTAAATTTGTGCCATGTTGCACCAATTTTACGATCAACCGAAAAAAAATTGCATAAATTTAAAAAAAAATTCTTCTAAATAATAAAAATGAAAAATCTGAAGAATATCTCCAATTTAGTGATTAACCTACACCAGAACGCTAGTTTACCGTGCCAATTTAGTGATTTACTTGTGCCAAAACTGATCTAAACGCCACATCCGGTGCACAGTCCCTGTATATTGAAGAGTTTTGAGGAAATTTGGAATTCAGATGATAAATATATACAGACTGTGATCTATCACTAGCACATATTACAAAGAAATTTTTGTTTAGCTGAGTGGGTTAAAGCTGTTGTATATCCTTGAAATACTTTGGAATCTTATAACTTTATTTAAATAAAAGCTATTAAGATGAAATCATAGATATTATAATAAAATTAATAATAAATATATAAATATAAATCCTAATACATCACATTCCAAATTTGTTCTTTGAATATAAGCTTATTAAATGCCTAAATTATTCTTTTGATAATATTAATAAAATAGCTATTTATGTCATTAATAATGATGTGCAAAATATTTTTTCGTTATGAAATGTGGGATAATAAAAAAAATCTTAGTCAATAAATGTGAATTACAAAAAAAAAACCTTAAATATACTTGAAATCATCTACAAATACATGGATTTCTGCAATATTGTCCAAGGGTTATTTTTTTATTTACTATCTAATAATTAAAACTCAAATTGACAAAGAACTCAAAAACACATCATACAGTATTGCTGTATGCACTGCTTTTTACTAGCACCTTAATTACCCTATAAAAACTAAAATGTTGAAAAGGTGATAAGTTTTGAAGTAATCTTTACCGCTGACCCTGATGTAAAGTAAATATGGTATATGGTCTATGACAAAAATTTTAACAGATCCATCTTAGTATTTTTTGTTTATTGTGATTTTGTTATCTACATCTTAATGGAATTACAGGCACTAGTTGAGATTCCGACTTTATATCTACCTAATATCTTTCTATCTACCTAATTCTTTATATTATGTCTCCATTGCTCTATACCATTGTTTTTTAAGGTATGTTCTGCGGAACCCTTGGAACCTAGACAGTATTCCAGGGATTCTTGACATGATAGTTTCGTAAATAAAAAATGTGAATGCATAATTTGGATCACATTGGACCTTTTCACATTTTGGGGTTCTGCTATTAAATTGAAATTCAAAAAGTATTCCATAACCAAAAAAGTTTGAAAACACTGCTCTATACAGTTTTTATTTTTGTTTCATTTTATGACAACTTTTTGAAGCATAAATGAAAATTTATTAATCTTAGACTCCTAACTGATGCTATGAAGTGTTTAAAATATTAGTTTAAAAGGCAGAAATAAAATTTGTATATCAAACACTTGAAATTATTTGAGAAATAACAATATTTAATTATAGATTTAATAATTTTGTATACAGGGTTCACAAAAATAAATAAAATTTCCAGGGGTAAAATTACCCTTTAATTTAATAAGATAATTTTAAGGTGTATTTTTGACTAGGGAATTGCCCATTTTTAACAATTTACAACATAGTTGAAAAGTGCTTATGACTTTATTCATTCTGTTTGTCTGCTGTCCTTTCACACGATAACTGCCATAAAAGTGACTTTATCAAAATGCAATTTTAGTATGCTGTTCAGATGGTCTGTGGGACATATGGGAATACAAATGAATAATATCACCCAATTAGTTTTGGATTGAACCCGGGTTGAAAAAATGAAATACATTGAACCCCATGGAACCTAATTTTTCAAACATTTTTTAAGTGAATTTAAAATTCACAAATTGTTTCAAAAGTTTTAGGAAATATTCAAATTATCTCATAAAAAATATGAAAAAAATTAAGCAAAATATATTCGGCAGTATTTTAAATAAAAATTAAAATAATAATTACACCTATATTATATGGAGAGATCACATGACCCACTTCAAATTAAAATATGGTATCCATCTTGTAAGTTCCTTTTAATTTATATTTAGTATTGTATCCGTCCTAAAACCACTTTATTTTTGCTCCATTTCTGTGCATCTATATTCTGAAACAATGCAATTACAATATATTTGAGTTTAAATGACCATCAAATTTTGATTATTTCTATAACGAAGCGTAATTTTCACTTATGGAGAATGTAAACACATCAAGCTGTAAGATGAGTTGTATAAGAATTGCTGAATTTCTTTAACGCAAAATTATTTAGCTCTGGAGTCTGCAATATAGCTGATATGAATGAAACATTCATTGATTTTATATAGAGAAGCAAGGCAGTTAAAGAAAACTCATTTTCTCAATGCTGGAGTATATATAAAAAAAGGAAAAATAATAATGGATTTTTTGTTTTATCGGTTCTCAAATATTGGTTTATTGTTGGTATCGGGAAAATACCAATAATTAGTATCGTATATCAGAGCATCCCTACATCCAATTCTATCCATCTTACTTTTCATAGAATCCTAATTTGTATAAACAGTGCTTTCATATTTTTACAATTTGTATAAAAATAAATGATTATTTTCTTGTACTGAAATGTTGCTGAAAATATGATGTTGAGTTACTGACTAGACCATGCAAGGATTGGTGTCTATGGGCTTTAAACACCTCCACTATTATTATGGCTACCCTGTACATTACGATTAGTATACCATGAGCAGTAAACTACATTTAACCTAATTTATATAAACAACGCTTTCATATTTTTACAATTTGTATAAAAATGAATGATTATTTACTTGCACTGAAACGTTACTGTAAATATGATGTTGAGTTACTGACTAGACCATGCAAGGATTGGCGTCTATGGGCTTTAAAACACCTCCACTATTATTATGGCTACCCTGTACATTGCGATTAGTATACCATGATGAGCAGTAAACCACAATATTTTATCTTGGCATCGAGGGAACTCATAATCACCAATTTTTACCAAATCTTTTTATCAACCACCAAATTCAATTTTCTTTCACGAAATGCAACATTTGCAATCACAGTGCATCCTCTGTACACACACACACACACATACATATATATATATATATATATATATATATATATATATATATATATATATATATATATATATATATATATATATATATACGAAGTGCCAGCCAAAATTTTCCGGATTGGCGCTGTATAACCGAAACGTTAAATAGTTTCAAAGCGCGCTGATAGATGGCAGTAGGTACTTGTTTTGTGAGCTAGTGTGCGAAATTTCATCATGAATGAAGCAGTTCTTGCTAGTATAGACGCCATTTTATTTGAAGTTCACTGCATTGAGATTTTATGATTGGTGCAAAAAAAGAACAGCGTATTTGTATTAAATTTTGTGCAAATCTTGCTAAAAGTACAACAGAAACTGTGGAAATGATTCAACAAATGTTTGGTGAACAATCACTGAGTCGAACCCAAATTTTCGAATAGCATAAGCGTTTTAAAGCTGGTCGAACATCGGCTGATGATGATGAACACACAGGAAGACCTTCGACAAGCACAACACCAGAAAACATTGACAAAATTCGACAGTTCATTCATGAAGATCGACATCAGACCATTCCAGATCTCTGTGATAAAGTTAGAATTGAATATGGAACATGTCAGCGAATTCTTACTGAAGAATTGGGAATGCATCGCATTGCCACCATATTTGTTCCCAGGCTGTTGACAACGGATCAAAAGCAACACCGAATTGATGTTTGCGCGGAGCTTCGGCAGCTCATTTTGGATGATGAAACTTTCATGTCCAAAGTAATTGCTGGCGATGAGAGTTGGATTTATGGGTATGATCTCGAAACTAAGTAACAATCTTGACAATGGATTTAGCTCCCTGCGACTTCTTTTTATTCCCAAAAATTAAAATTTAAGCTAAAAGGATGATGTTTTGATACCATTGATGAAATTCAAACAGAATCGCAGGCGGTGCTTGATATGCTTACCGAAAAAGCCTTCCGGCAATGGTAAAAGTGCTGGAACCGATGTATAGCTGCAGGAGGAAGCTATTTTGAAGGTGACAGTGAACATTAACTGATATTGTTAGTTTTCAAATTTTCACAGCACCAATCTGGGAAATTTTGGATGGCACCTCTGTATATGTATATATATATATATATATATATATATATATATATATATATATATATATATATATATAATAGAGTAAACTTTAACATAAGTATTTGAAAACCTGAAATGTTAAATTAACATCTTTAAATTCAAAGCACTGCATGAGAATATTAACTATAAGAATAATCTTATTTCCATCAGAATTTACTCTCACATTAAGTTAATTGTACAAAATATTTATTTAAAGTTAACCAAAATATGAAAATAAACAAGTTCAGTCTTTTAATTGAATAATAATTAAAGGATGGAGATAGGTGGGAAAAATATGCTTGTGGACTGTCAGTAATACACGAGAATACAAAATGAATGACACAATTGCACTATATTTTTGAAAATTTATTTTGTTTAGTAAAATATGTATTGATTTATACACTCTTATAGTCATGCACTAAATAAGTTATGAGAATCCTATGGATGATGATACACTTTAAACAAGTCCCTTTAAAAATGTTGGGATTAATTTATGCATATGCATATAGTGTGCATAAACAGAAGCCCAATATTTCAATCTCATTATGATGCTTGACTCCTTTAATCCCATCAGTTCCTCTCCCTTATCATTAACTACAGAACTCTCACTCCCGTCTAGTGTTTAACAGTGTTTTGTCCAGTGAATGACTCAATGTAAATACTTTCTAAAAATATTGTTTATGCAAATGAGGAACAGAAGGGAATCCCAGTACGAATAGTTGTATTTGGAAATATTTCTTTTAAAACAAAAATTGTTGAAAAGTTCAAATTTTCAAATCTTTTTATTTCAAATTGAAACTGAAAAATGTTGCAGAATTTAAACTTTGTAAAGAAAAGGAAACTTAGTAATTTATTAGGTTGAAAGGGGGAGAGCACTATTCATCAACGTTCCTGTCTCTGTTTTCTGCAGGAGAAAGCTGAAATAGGATGTTTTACTTCTTTAAAATGTCATAGGTAGTTGGATGGTGACATCACAGGTGGTGCCACCTATGCCCTTTAAGATTGTGGTAGTTTGGACCGTTGTAAGTTAAGCCTTATTCAAGGCATTGGATTGATTGCACTTTTCATAAGGAATGTTAAGCTTTAAAGTTTTTTAAAAAAAAGATGACTGATAATATGCAGAAATGTTTTTTTATCATTGTGTAAAAATATGCGCAAGTCAAACTTCATTGTATCAATTAGAGTTTTAATGCATGTCTAACACCTTTTATTTTACTTGCAGGAAAGCATCATAAAATGCTAACATATTTTATAAGTGAGAAAAAGTACTGACAAAACTATTTTTTTTTTGTTGTTGTTTAATTATTTCTGTAATGAATATTAAATCATATTTCTAATATCAGTTTAGAGACAAACACTATTTTAATGTTTCTTTTTCTTTTTCTAGAAGATAGCCAAACTGCACAACTAATGGGTCTTATTTTAGAATTGTTATCATTTTGTGTAGAGCATCACACATACCATGTAAAAAACTATATTTTACAGAAAGATCTCTTGAGGAGGATATTAGTGTTGATGAAATCAAAGCATACATTCCTTATATTATGTAAGTATAAATTTCTGTACTAAATACCTTATTTCTGGTTTTTTAATTTCATTAATTTCTCACACTATTGTATTGCAAAAATATTGCTTTTACAAATTTTATAGGTATAATGTACCACAAAGATTTACAGGCTATAAAGAATTATGAATTTTGGTTTACATATTGTTATGTTTCTTTAATTGTTGTGGTGATTTGTATATAGTTTCATTTAAATGCAACCCATTTTATCCACATTGGTTTTTATTCGATTTAAGTTGTGTTGTAAAAAACCAGTCCTACATTTCCTAATGTTGCAAATGGAAATTTTTGTCTTCAGTGTAAATGTGGTAATTTTTAAATGCAACCAATAGAACATTATAAATTAACTACAACTATATTTCTAATTAAATTCTTCAGAATTTCCCCTCTTCAAATCAATTTTCTGAATTCTTAAAAAATCTTTTATTTTAATGTTTTACATTTTAATATGAGTAAGTTTGCAATTTTAGATTATCCTAATTCACAATCATAAATCAAAATCCCTTAAAAAAATCTTAGTCGGGCAAAAAAAAAAGTAAAAGAAAGCATCACCATATAAAAAATAATGTTGTGTTTAAAAAATGTTGTGATATCAATTTGCCAAGCTTTACTTTTTTAATTCTAGTACTTAATTAACATTTCATAATAATTAATTTTTCATGTATGTAATTAAATTGTATAACATATTTAATTATACTCTTTCTCCCTATGAATACATTATAACATGTTTCTAAAAATGAAAATTATTACATTTTATACACTCGGTGCTAGGTGGCCACCTTTTAATTTTTCGAATGAATTTATTATATCTGTACTATAAAACTCTTTTTAGATGCTACGTGCTGGGGGTAAAAGAATAAATGTAGCTTGTCACACGAGAACGCGGACGTTCTTGTGTGACAAGCTATATTTATTCTGTGTACTTACAGCACGCAACGTTCTCCAAACAAAATTTTTGTCTCTGTAATCACCGTGATATATGTCATCATATATGTCATTAATATGTATGTTGTCATTGGACTCAAAAGGGACACAGGAAAAAACTTCGCTCAGCACTTGAAAATCTTTGTTTTACATTTACCTCTTTCATAATAGTATATTATTTTTATAGATACGACCAGTGCAGAGATGACAATTTTTACAGATTTTCCACAGTTTGTACGGATTTTTACTTCATCTTACGGTTTTACGGACATTACTCCCAAAACTACTGAAAATCCCGTGAAATTCATGCATCCCACCATTCAATTCATATTCCCTGCTTTGCTGAGAGTTCAAAATTATCAGTTTGCATCCAATTTCTTCGATTAATGATTTCATATCAGAACAATAGACCTAATTTATTTTTATAGTGCGAGTAAAAAAATAAAGAAATATTTTACTAAACAACTTATATTTCACTTAAATTATAAGATTGTGCAATTTAGTCTTTCTTTTTGGGCTTTGCTGAGAGTACACAATTGCCTATTTCCCTCCATATCCATCCCCTTATTATTGCACATTTACTTTACTAAACTAGCTTATTTTCATATTTTGGTTGATTATAAAGGTTACTGTCTTAACCCCCCCCCCCGGCCCTTGCCGAGAGAATGCTATTATCCTTTTCCATCGATCTCCATCTCCCTATTGCTGCACATTAACTTGACTAAACTAGCTTATTTTCATATTTTTGTTGATTATAAAATTTAATTTTTTAATTATTTTCATATGATAGTACGATCATGAAATTCAGTTTTTAAAGCTTTACAACATAGTTGAAAAGTGTTTATGACTTTGTTCATTTTGTCTGTCTGTCTATCTGTCCATTAGCACGATAACTGCCGTTAAAATGACTTTATCAAAATGAAATTTTAGCATGTTGTTCAGACGGTCTGTGGTACCTATGGGAATATAAATGAATAATATCACCCAATTAGTTTTGGATTGAACCTGGGTTGAAAAAATGAAATACATTGAACCCTATGGCACCTAATTTTTCAAACATCTTTTAAGCAAATTCACAAATTGTTTTGAAAGTTTTAGGAAATATTCAAATTATCCCATAAAATAAATAAAAAAATTCAGCAAAATATATTCAGTAGTTTTTTAAATAAAAATTAAAGTAATAATTACACCTTTTATATAAATAAAATCACGTAACCATTATAGTAAAGCTTAATTTTCACTTATGGAGAATGTAAACACCAAAAGATGTAGAATGAGTTGTATAAGAATTGCTGCATTTCTTTAACGCAAAATTATTTAGCTCATGGAGTCTGCAATATAGCTGATATGAATGAAACATTCATTGATTTTACATAAAGAAGCAGACGTCTTTTCGAGGAAGTTTTAAGCATAGAATTAAATTGCTTGTACCTCCATGGTTTTAAGTTTTTAAATAAAATAAATTATTATAGTATTGTGATGGATGAAAGGAATGGAAAAAAGTTTATGAATGAAATGCTGCTTTTATATTGAGAGCCAGGCAATTTATATTTCGATGATGTCATTTGAATAAAGTTCATTTGTTTTTGATGAAGTTTTCAAATATAATAAATTACTGTAGTCTTGTGATAATTTAAAAATATTACCACTGAATGTATCGCATTTTAGAGATGTTTAAACCAGGCAATTTATATTTCAATGACGTCATTTGAATAAAGTTAATTTTTTTTCGATGAAGTTTTAAGTTTTCAAATATAATAAATTAGTGTAGTATTGTGATAATTTTAAAAATATTACCAAGGAATATATCGCATTTTAGAGATGTTTAAATAAAATTGCATTGAAGTTGGAAAGTGTTTCATAATCAATGCTTTATGCATGATTGATCTTTCTTGTTTTTTCTTTGTGGCCGTTGCTGAGAGTACGCAATTATCCTTTTCCATCGATCTCCATCTCCCTATTGTTGCACATTAACTTGACTAAAGTAACTTATTTTCATATTTTGGTTGATTATAAGGGCTAATTCTTTTAATTATTTTCACATAAATAGTACGATCATGAAATTCATTTTTTTTTTTCACAGGTGTTTCCGAAAGTACGCAATTATCCTTCTCCATCGATCTCTATCTCCCTATTGTTGCACATTAACTTGACTAAACAAGCTTATTTTCATATTTTGGTTGATTATAAAGGTTAATTTTTTTAATTATTTTAACATAAATAGTATGATCATGAAATTCTTCCCCCCCCCCCCCCCCCTTCACGGGCGTTGCCGAAAGTATTTAATAATCCTTTTCCATCCATCTCCCTACTGTTGCACATTAACTTGACTAAACTAGCTTATTTTAAATATTTTGGTTAATTATAACGGTTAATTTCTTAATTATTTTCACATAAATAGTGCCATTCGGTTTTAATTAACTCAGTTAAGTTAGCAAAACTACATTTTAAATTTATTCTAAGATTTTAAAATATATATTTTCAATATACTTAAAATGTTATGGATGGTCGATGTCGTTTTACTGAATACTACTGAAAACTTCTAATTTTTCTACTGATGACCCCTTTCAGAGGTTGTCATCTCTCCCAGTGGAAGTATGTTTTAATATTCTTTGAAGTAAACTCATTAAAATATTTAAAACCTTTTTTGCCACATTTTTATGGAAAGATATTTTTGAACAAAATAAACATTTTCTTTAAAACATACATAAGATACTGCCACCAAATTTTATTATGTGTAGACACTAAACAATGCACATTTTAACAATACATGATAATTTTATAAATGTGTTTAAAAATATACTGCATTTTAAGGACAAAAAATTTGTGCCTTGCCAATTGTAAAAAATTTGTTTTTTGTGAAATTAAGTTCTTAAATCTTGACTATTGTTGTAATGATTTAATTTCAACAAAACTTATAAAATAAAAGCATGAGTTATTATAGTTAACAAAAGCATAGTATGAAGGGATATGTTAAAATTAAATTTGTCCATGTATTTAAACAACCCTGTTCTTATACGCAATTGCCAAATTTGCATTTTCTAAATATAATAGAATTAAATCATTTCCCCAATGTAATATTATTATTATTATTATTTTTTTTTTCTAGTTATGAAAAATTTTCAAATATTTTAACACAGTGTCTGTGGCATATAATTTCTAAAATTTTTGATTTCAGCATTTTTTGCATTTTTGACAATCTCATCCCTGATATACTATAAATAAGAAATAACTAAACAAAATCGTATTGCAAGAGCCCTGAGCAACAAGGTCATTAACACTTACCTCAAGTGGGGTCAACATCTGCTGCATTCACCATCTCCATTCCTTTCTTTTTTCAGGAGTGGTATATTTTATTTTATAATAAAGGTTATTTATTTTATCTACTGCAGTATTTTTCACATATTTGACTTTTTCTTTTTTTTCATCAAAGCAGCAATCAGTGATGCTAGAAAATAAATAAAACTTTTGAGATTTCATTTTTTGTTTCGGAGGAGAGGGGAAGTGTCATAGTAAAAATAATTTAACCAGTGTGTGGCTTAATTAAACTTTTATACTATATAGTTTGTGGCTTTTTTTTTTTTTTTTTTTTTTTTGCAAATTTTGTAAAATAAAAATTTTTTTTTTAAAGATATGTATTGTTGGTCTAAATGATCACAATTATAGAATGTTATCCTTCATTTTAAAGGATTTGAAAAATCTTTTGATTGAAGTTTATACCCCCAGGGGGGTAAGGATGTCATGAACACAAAAATTATATCATGGTTATTTTTCACTATAATGATTGAAACTGTTAAGTTTTGTGGTCATTGAGTCATATTGTGTCATGTGCATGATTATTGCATTATTATGCAATAATCATGCATGTGATAATATGATTATTGCATTATTATGCAATAATCATATGATGCCATAGAAAATGTAAAATTTCAAAATTTTTGCTCGAATATCTAGTTCTAGATGTATTAAATTAAATAATACTTTTAATTAGTTAACTTGACTTTTTTTTATTATTATTTTCACTAAAAATAATGTTTTGTAATACATGTAGTTAATATTAAGTTTGAATTTTATGCAAACTCTATAATCGGGAAAATTTTAAAATCCGAAATTGCCAAAGTCTGGATTTTCGAGGTTGACTTAAAAATGTAGATAAATAACCTCCATATTTTTAAATAAGTGAAAAAAAACATACTTAATACAAACATACTTGAAAATTAGTGTGATGGAATGTATTAGTTTGCATATTTTGTATATAACTATTGTGAGTTATACAGTCGAACCTCTCATTTACAGTCACTTTCCGGACAGGAAAATTTGTCCGTAAACAAGGGGTGACCCTAAAAGAAGGGATCGTTCTAAATTAGATCAAATATTACACATTAATCGTTTTAAATTCCTCATATTGAAACATACCTATTTTTGAGAACATAAAACAATTTTAAGGTAACCCGTAACCGAAATTTGATTTCGGAAAGGGGGGGGGGCAAGGTTGAACATTGTTTTTGATACTATACCTGATTAGATCGTTACCTTGTACCTTTTCAGTGTTAAATTTTTCTTTCATCGGGGGGTTAACTCCCCCCCCCCCCCCCCCCCCCCCCAGCTGCGATCTTAATGATGAACGTGCACATTTGTTTCATAAAAACAATTAAATTCACAACATGTAAGCTCATATGCAAAAAACTTACAGTAGTATACATTGAATTTATTTACCTTCAGGGAAAGAACTGATCAATTGATGTTTGGTGGGTTTTAGCCACCAGTCTTTCTCCTTCGAAGTGTATTTTAAGTTGTGAAACTAAATTTAATGCCTTTGCATCATTATGCTTACAGGAAAATGTCTTTAGTCCGTTTAACACTTTTAAAACTTCAGAGTAATTTCTGATGTTGACTCCTTGCTCTTCACACTCAACTTCTTCCTCACTTTCTTTCTCTTCAGGTTCTGTTGCAAATTCCCTGATGATATTGGATATTTCTCTGTTGTTTTCTTCTGTGATCACATATGCATCCAAAGGAGCATATTCTTCAGACGATATGACCATGCGCACTCCATTTGCGTACCCTTTGTGGTCTTAGTCGAGTTTTTCCATTGAAGTGGATCCCACTCCTTTGTGACTGAGGTGTGGGGGTGTTCCCGTTACTCTTTATCTTCCTTTTGAATTGCTTGCTCTTAATGTCCCTAGAGAATGACCATTGTTGTAGGCGCAGGTGTTTTTCTTACTCAGTCGAGTTGAAGACCCAGACCGTCCGGCTCGTCCTGAGGACTTGAGCATCTATTTGGACGGCCGGTACTCAGTCGAGTTGTTGTAATTTTTTCTGGGAATCTATCTTTAGTATAGAAAATTCAAATTTTGATTGTGTCCATACAGGGGTTTTAGTCTAATGGAATGAATCATAAAAATAGTGTCCTCATCCGTATCTGAGGGTGACCGCTAATCAGGGGTTCAAAGTGCATATTGTGAATGAGTTTCCTGCCGGGAAATTTATAACTGACCGTAAAAACAGGGTGACCGTTTAGAGGGATTTGACTGTAATAGAAATTTTCCTAAACTTTTTGTAAAATTTCTTAAAATTCCTTCCTAAAATTTTTTTCAAATATGCTATGATCCCTGCCTTTCTTCCAATCCGACCTGGCATCTTGAAAAAATAGCTGTTTTGATTTCATGCCACTTTTCCTTTCTCTTATGTTTCTATTTTGTTGTAATTTCTTCAGGTGTGACAAGCAAATATTTTGTTTCATCAATTTTTTATTTCAATCATCTTTTCATGGACTTTTGTTTATTGAAATGTATATTTTTAGTTCAGTTTTCATATTTTTATGTAAGTTGCTTATGTTGCAATTAGAATGGCTAATATTGTTTCTGATAGTCTAAAATTACGTGATATTGATCATTTAGAACAGTGTTTTTCAAACTTTTTTGGTTACGGAACCGTATTGAAATTCAGTTTGTTGGCAGAACTTAAAAAATGAGAAAATATCCATTGTGGACCAAATTATGCATTTAAAAAACTATCATATCGCGAAACACTGGGGTTCTGCGGATTCTTTTAAAGACGTAGATCTAGAAAAAAATTAATTTAGTGGTTAACAGAATCTGTAAAATTGACACTTAGTTATAAATGAACTGATGTGTTGGTTGGTGACTGCATAGAAAAGTAGCTATGTGATTGGAAAAGTTAAACATTTGCTTTTGAGATTTAATGTTTTATTCAAAAATTTTGTACATTGATATTTAATGTATTATTCAAGAAATTTTATATTGATATTTAATGCAGTATTTTTTTTTCTTTGCATTAAGATTTAATAAATGAATCAAGAATTAATATTATCAAGTTATTTAGATAAATTTGAATTCAAAAGATAGTTCATGGAATTTTTTTTTCAGATAAGTTTAAAGCATAATGCACTTAAATGGTACAGTATTTTAATGTTTTATTTAAACAAATATTAAGCATCATAAGTAAACAATATATTTGTGACAAAATAGTCTCCTGCTTTTTCTGTTTGGAAAGTTAGTACGTCTGAATTAACCGGCTTTTGATCTTAAGTTCTTCCCTTTTTTCTTTTAAGAAGCTAATGATAGAAGCTCCAGGAACTAGGATTTTTCCAAATTTGGAGTATTTTACTCTCTACTGCAGTAGCCGGAGCACTGCTTTTTGAATTCTTAGTTTCTAAAAACGCCTTACTTTTTTTTTATATTGTTGTTATTATTATTTTTTATTTATTTATTGAGGGTAAAAACAGGTTGTCGTTCAAGAACTCCAGAATGAGAAACTGAATGGGGATTGAGTAGATTATTTTATTACATGTGTGTTTAGAAAACATTTTGAAACTTCTTAAATTCGGGAGATCCTGCATATTAAGCAAGCACGTTTGTACTTGCACAGCGGACAAAGATGTGTTTAAGCACCACATTTACAATTTTCTACAAAATACTGTAATATATAGCAATGTTTCTACAAAATAATGTAATTTTAAAAGTATGTTTTACATTTTAAATAAATCAAACATTTTAAATTATAAATTATTTTAGTCTAAATTTTATACTACATATCTAAGTAGTTTTAGAAAATTTGAGTATATTTTGTTATTTCCATCTGATAAGCATTTTGTAAATGATTGTAAAAGTTATCGGACAGCTTAGCTTGAAAATTTCAACCTTCCTCCAAGGCCACCCATACACATTATAATCACACCTTACAAATAACAATTACTACTACCAGCCCACATTCATATTATTTTATTTTCCCCTCTTTGAGAATTTTTCATGTCTTTTCCTCTAAAAAAAATTGAGTCATCAGACCCCTTCTGACACCCACCCTCATCCACTCGAGTAGTGTCTATTCTCCTTGTATAAAGAATTCCCAGATTCATCATCAGCAGCAACTGTTGCAGGGCCACTCACACAAATTGTGGGCTCCCCTACTATCTATATTTGATTTTCCCTTCAGTAAATTTTTAATGTCTTCTCTATCCTCAAATTGTTTTGGAGTTCCAGGCCCCTTCTATACCAGACCCTTCACTTGAGTTGTGTTCCCCACCCCTATGGATGGCCTTGACTGTTGTATGTTTTTCTTTGTATCAGTAAAATGTAGAGCTAATAGAAATTTTATATTGCATTTGTATATCTTATACATTTTTCTTTTTATATGTCTCCAACATTCATAAATGAAGCCTTTGATTCATCTCCATCATCAATATTGTTATCCATCTTTTTTTAAGAAATAAAAAATAAATTATTAAATGACTTCTCTTTAGGGGGCATGCATATTCATAGATAACTCAACTACATGTATATTATGTCATTTGCATCATCATCAGAAATAATTCCTCATTTGTCTAGGAGGTGTACAACTCTTTGTTATGAGGAGTGCAGCTCTTATTTATCCGCTTGTGTGCATGCATTGCTGGCAGTCAGCAGAATACGGTTTTGTCATAATTGTAAATATCACACAGGGTTTATTAATTAGCACATATTAGCTCATTATCTGTTGTGTTAGTTTCATTTCTTCTATTGCACGTTTCCTTTTTTTTTAGCTTGTCATTGCAGGCCGATCGCCTTGCTAAATTGGCTAATTAGATAATTGAAATGTTAAATTAATAGTAGCCAGTGAGAAAATAAGATTAAAAAAAATCTACCATAGAATTCCGTCGAATCTGCCCTCTCATAGAAAGTGCCTGTCCCTTCTTGTTTCAATCTAAAAAAATGCATTCTGTGAAACAACCCCCCCCCCCCCCCCAAACATTGGAAAAAATTAATTTTCTCATTAAATAAAATGAATTTATTGATAAAAATATACCTTGTTCCTTTTAACTGAAAATTCAGAGCAACCATCATCCCCCCTATATACTCCACATTTTTACATTGCATTTAATTATGTGGATCAGCGGGATTCTACTTGTTTCTTTTAGCAGTACATTCCTAGTAAGTGCTCCCTCTACATTTTCCACAATTTTTAGTTGCATGTGAGAGAGCTTATAGACAGAATTCTATAGTACTGTGATTATTAAAACATTGTCTAAGCACTTTAAATTGAAACTCCTGAGCTAGTGGCAGATTTACTATGGAGTTTATGCTACAGTCTCCAGTCAAATAGGAGTACCCCAGAAACCCAGGTTTTTCAGATTTTTTAATTTATATTTAAAACCTGCATTATATGTAGTAGTCTTATTTTCTTTTTTTCTTATTCTCATTCAGATTTTTTTTTTAATTTCAATGTTTTTAACTTCTTAGAAGAATATTTTAACCAGAAAGAACCTATAGCATAGTTGTACTATAGTAGAAAGATAAATGACTCTCATATTCAAAATAAAAATTATGTAATTTATGTATAAGCTCATGAACTGTTATGAACCGAAATAAGAATGCATTATTCGAAATAAGAAAAACCCTGTTTCAATGATAATCCCTTGTTGGCCATCATTGTACACCTATCCTATAATTTGTAACATCATAAAAGTTATATGATCAATGATGTCATAGGTGTCCTGATATAGTTTGGTGCAGGCCCTTGAAATTGTTTGTCTTTCACTGACCAGAGTTAATGTGTATTTCAGATTCATTTTGTTTATTAGAAACAATATTTAATACATTTTACATTTGAAATTGTTTGTCTTTCACTGACCAGAGTTAATGTGTATTTCAGATTCATTTTGTTTATTAGAAACAATATTTAATACATTTTACATTTAATAAAAATATGTTCTGTATTTGTTGTTGTTTTTAGGTGCTCTTAGATTTATGCGTAAGATAATTGGCCTGAAGGATGAATTTTATAATCGGTATATTATTGGTGGTAATTTATTTCAACCTGTTGTTGATGCATTTAAGCGAAATGATGGAAGATATAACTTACTAGATTCTGCCATTGTAGAGATGTTTGAATTCATTAAATTGGTGAGAATTTTTTTATATATTTATTAAATGTAATTGAAATTTAATGTCATCTTGAATTCATGTTTTAAAATTGTTAATGTTTTGCTGCATTCATGTGTCAGTCTCTTGTAAATCTATTTTCCTATATTTGTCTCTTGTTTGTGAATTTTTTCTATGCAATTTGTATTTAGAGGATCCTTTTACAATCCTTCCCTCAGCTTAGGAACCTCTGGTGTTATAGGAAGATTCCTATAATGGCATTTAAGGGAGAGTGGATAAAGATATTGGTACTCCCAAATATAATCTACAGCAGAAGTGTCCATAACATCAATCAAGAATTGCAACATTTTTTAAGTCATTTAAATCAATTCAAAATGTCGGAAAACTAACAGAAAACACATTTTTGCTTTTTTTCTGATAAATATTAATTTTTATTTTCACACTTAAAATTCAGCTTCTAAGCATGCAAAAACATGAAGTCACGTTATAATCCAAGTCGTGACGTAGTAAGTGCTGTCCGGCACCATCGGATTACTAAAACACAAACTGAAGTAGCCAGTGCATTCAGCGATTTTTTCTACTTTCTCAAACAGATTGCAATGTCGCTGAGATACAAGTATTGTATCGTTCCAAAATGCACTAATACTTTGTCTATGACGCCCAATAAATTATTTCTGAATGTGCCAAGAAATGGTAATGAAAGAAAGTTGTGGTGCATTGCTATGAAACGAGATGTGAAGAAAACCCTCTGAACTTTCTGCAAACTCCATGCATTATGTTTGTGAAGATCATTTCGATGTAAATATTTTTTTATGAATATGAATTATTATATTCGACCAAAGCCGTGCATAGGTGGGGGAGGGGGGGTTGAAACCTTCCACTTTCAAAAAAATATTTTATCATTTAAAAAAAAAGTTTTTAATTGGAGGAAATACCTTGAAATATGCGATTAAATTGGAGAAAAAATATTTAATTAGAACATTAAAAAAATCTTTAAAATAATGTTGCCTACACTCAACGTTGGTCCAAAATGGGTTAATTAATTACTTTTAATGTGAGTTACAGCTAAAAAATGATCCCATAAATATATTTTGAAATTACTATTTATATTGTCTTAAAATGTGTTTGTGCATATTATGTATAGAAATATTTTTTGTATTGGCTATACTAGTAAAGGTTTCTAATATTTTGGTGATAATATAATCAGTGATGTGGGTGAGAAAATTTTCCATCCCTATATATTTTCATTGAAAAATTTCATTTCATGAAAATCTTAACACTTTTTTGAAAAGTAAAATATATTTTTATCAATTTTCCCTCTCCCTCTCTCCTTTTATATATATATATCAAATCAGTGTACAAGGGGGGGGGGGGGTAACCCCCATTGGAAGAAAAAATTCAAGCAAAGATGATGCTGTTACTAAGGGAAAAATATTTTCATGAGACCCTCCCCCCCCCCCCCCCATTTTGAATTCCTGTGCTTAGGCCTGGTACATGTATGTATGTTACTGGGGTGTATTGATAACCCCTGATACATGGGGGGGTGCTAAGGGGGGCCCCTTTCTACTGTAGTCTGTTGTAAAGAGTCCCAACAAGCTTTAAAGACACAGCTTGCCGGGGGGGGGGGGAGCAGGATTTTCCTCTATGCCAGTGTGTATGCATATGTATGTATACGTATATACAGTAGCATATGCAGGATTTCATTTCGGAGGGGACTGAACCTCGTTTGACACATCTAATGCAAAATTTTGCAATTTTTATATGTTAATTTTTCATTTCGTAATGGGGGGGGGCTATAGCTCATCAGCCCACCCTCAGGATATGCCTTAATATATATATATATATATATGTGTGTGTGTGTGTGTGTTTGACCACCATTTTAACTGCTGTCTTAAGTTACTGTTTTCATAGCTAATTTATTTAATACTAGCCGCCTTTGGCGACCAGCCTGTACGCTACCCTTGAGAATTCTGGCCGTGGCAAACTCGTTGGCACGACCTACCAGAAAGGTGTTGAAGACCCAGACCGTCCGACTCGTCCTGAGGACTTGAGCATCTATTTGGACGGCCGGGAGAGGAGTTGGCAGGCATCCGGCCGATGTCCGGGTGTCCACAACAACCAACACCAAATTTATTGAATCTTTAAAAAATTTTTACAGGAGTGGTTACAAGGATATAAGCTAATAACATAGTTTTGCTAATATGAAAATATATCTGAAGACTTGATTACATTTATACTCTTGTAGACTTGAATACATTTTGTTGACTTATTTACATTATTGAAGACTTGATAGTATATTTACAAATGACATAATGATCTGAGATAATATAAGTATTATGATAGTAGTTGAAAACATTTTGAAGTTGACTATATATTATAAAATGGGGTGCAACAACTAAAGACAACACAACAAAAGCAGACGACACCACCGAGAAAAACAACATATAAAAAAACAACATAAAAAACAAACAAAAAAACAACAAGAAGAGGAGTCACCGACCGAAAAAATTAAAAGCAGAGATCCCCAGGCTGATTATGAAATTTTATTAGAGATTTCTCTCGCTATGAGAACACAGTTTTTTATTTTATTGATTGAAGAAGGGTTAGAGCAGACTCTCGAGAACCAGGTCGCCGTATTATGGGGTGGAGGTTTATAAAGGTGAAAAGCTTTGGTAAGGGGGCAAGAAAAAACGTAGTGATCGGCGTCGCCGAAAGCGCCGCAGGAGCAGCAGGAAGTAGATTTACATTTGAAAGAGAACAAATAATCGGGGAATGGGCCGTGGCCCGTAATAAAGTAGATTAAATATTTATTAGTAATATGTGTATTAAAGTTAACTTTTGGAAGGAAATTTAAAATTCTGGCGGGATCGTGAGTTCGGGGGGAGACATAGTCATTTAAAAAGGATTGCCAATTACTAAGGATATCAAGTTTGTAATGTTTTTTGAGAAGTGAATAAGGGAAAGGTAAAGAAGTTGGAGAGCCAGAGGTAGTAGCTAGTTTTGCATTTTTGTCTGCGACCTCGTTACCCGAGATGTCGGAGTGGGCTTTAACCCAACATAAATTAATTAAATGTTTATTAAGATTAGCATTAGTTTTAATTTTGGATAAGTAAAAAGATTTGTTTTTGATGGAGTTAAAGGCCGAGATTGACGATTGACTGTCTGTAAAGATATTAATTTTAATGTTTCTATTAGATGCCCAATTTATAGAGAAATGGATCGCAGCAATTTCTGCTTGGAAAACTGTGTTCCCATGCTCAAGTTTAAAGGTGAAAGTTTCTTCCAGTGTGTTTTCGTTAAAGATGCAAATGGCGTATCCTGTATTGTTTTCAGTAGAGGAACCATCAGTGTAAATATTTATTTTGGAAAAGTTAAGTGGATTAATGGGGGAAAAGGTCACTGTACGTTGAAAAGGAGGGATACTGGAAGAAGGGCAGTTATGATCAAATTTTTCAGGGGGGGGGGAAGGGCAGGATTTGTAAAAAGGTTATTGCGAAGTTTTCAAAAGGTATATTTTTTGTACAAAGAATTTATTACAAAGTGAATGGGGGGGATTCCAGTTAAAGAAAAGAGAGAAATGTTAGAAGTAGTCCGAAAACCAGATGAGATTTTTAAAAGAAAAATCCTTTGAAGAGATCCACAGGGACCTTACCCTCCTTCCCCTACCACCAACCTCTCGGAAGGACTTACGGACCCATATGTTTAACGTGATCGTACTCCGCGTGAACACGGCAGCAGTTTTGGTAGTGGCGGGAATCGAACCCGCGCCTACTGAGTGAAATTCCCACATACTAACCACTGGGTTACCGCACCCTCAACCCCGTGGAGTTAACAAAGTTTGGTTTAGTTTAATGACGATGAAACTAATAATGAAATTAAACCCACATTTCATATCTTGATGGATCTTTACCTTTTCAATGTTAACTTTTTCATTTTGGGGGGTTTGAACCTCCGAAAAAAAACCTTGGTTACGGCCATAAATCCAAGTAAATAATATTTAAACAGAAGCAGATGTTTACTTACCGAAAAATGATCTTCACAACACCAAAGAGATGTTTTATTCGATAATTTTGGATTTTTCTGCTCGTCCCTTTTTATTGCTTTAGTTTAGTCCATACTTTTCGTTTAATGGGATCTTTTGGAACATTAAAAAACAGCTTATCAACTTAATTAACCATTGTATTTGTGCAGCAAGGTACTAAACAGTACTTGTAGGTCGATTTTAGAATCTCACTCATTTTAAAAATATGATAAATAAAATATTTTGTCGGAGAATCAAGTGAGCACCTCTCGGAATCCACAGTAAACAGTGTATTGCGCTCTTTGTTTACATGCATAGGGACGTCACAAGAGCGGCCATTACAGAAACAGCATTTTTGCGCCAGATTGCTAAGTGCGAGTTTAAACATTTTTATGTTAACTATCTAACAAACTTTCGTTTTTAAATCCTCGCATCGAAAAAAGTACTGACAATTTCGACTAATAATTTACATTTTTAGAAAGATCAAACATCAGGCTTTCTTACAAGCCCAATCTGATCAAAAAATAATAAAAAGTAGCTGCAGAATCCGAATTTCAATTTCTCGGCAAACCGGCAAAGGAAGTTTTTCTCCCACATGCCCGTGCAGACGCACTGAACGGCCCAAGAAGTTCGATTTTTCATCCACTTGCACGCACAGACGTACGGTGTTGCTATGAAAACGGTTTCTGGCCTAGCAGATGTTTGGTGGTATTTGGCTGATATATTTATCCTTATGAGGATATTCGCATGGATATTAAATTATATTTGCAAATATCATCAGTGATTGCTTTTTATACGGTTTTTGTCCTAGGGACAATTAAAAACCGAATAAGTGTTTGCTTTTTGTACGGTTTTTGTCCTAGAGACAATTAAAAATCGAATCAGTGTTTGCTTTTTATAAGGTTTTTGGCTCATTATGCTGGATTGAATTGTGGCGATGTATTGTTCACATCGAGTGGTGATTGGGACCACAATGAAAAAACTTAAACACTGAAGAAATTTTAAAAAAAGTAAATAAATAAAAAGAAAGTTATGGAGATTGTCACAATGCCTTAAAATTTCATTATTAGTTTCATCGTCATTAAACTAAACCAAACTTTGTTAACTCCACGGGGTTGAGGGTGCGGTAGCCCAGTGGTTAGCATGTGGGAATTGCACTCGGTAGGCCTGAGTTCGATTCCCGCAACTACCAAAATTGCAGCCATGTTCACGCAGAGTACGATCACGCTAAACATGTGGATCCGTAAGTCTTTCCGAGAGGTTGGTGGTAGAGGAAGGAGGGGTATGGTCCTTGTGGATGCCTCCCTCACTGGGTTCCGGTCTAAATTGGGTGACACTTCCTGGCCATCCAAATAGTTACCTTACACTTTTCTGATAGGTCGGATGGTCTGGTCTCAACAACAACACCACGGGGTTATAGCCCCAGCGAGTTTGCCACTGTCAGAATTTTCAAGGTAGCGAACAGGCTTGTTATATATAAAAGTAATTAATTACTACTGTTTATTGTGTAAATTGTTATAATTATTTTATATTCATTATCTTTAGAGTATACAAGCAATCTACCTGTTCTTCATACAGAATGTACATTATAAAGAAACTTGAAATTCACAATCATGTGCAAATTCCTATAATATTCTAAATGACATTGTTATTCAAAACATTGTATTAAAATATTTAAATTAATGCTCCTAAAAAAGTTTAAGAATCTCTGTTCTCACTATACAAAATTATCTTCACAGGCAGTTCTGAAGAATGAAACATCCTGATCCCATTTGTAAACAAATTCACAGAAAATATGAAATTGAATCAATATGCCGAAATGAAAGTGCTATAATTGTATAGGAAGGTATATATACCTGTACTATACCTGCAGGGTGAGAAGTCAATCACCTTTCTCACCCTTAGTCACCTTTTTCTAAATTGGTCACATTTTTCAACCTTTATTTGACTGTATTGGGCGAAAATGTACATTTTACCCATAGTTGTACATAAATTTAATTTGTTTGGCATCACATACGATCATACTTTTGTTGTTGGGATTCGACAAATGTTTTTCAGACCTTCATAGCTCATGTTTTGAAGACTCCTGTCATTAGAAAAATCACTGATTTTTCTAAAGTTGATCTTGATGAACTCTTCACAGTTAGTAATCTACTTCCTCTTGACGAACTTGTCATTAATGAGGAGGTCACAGACGAACTTTCTAAACTGAAAGAAAATGATAAATTGTTTCTGAAAGAAACTCAAAATCTTTACTGTTTGCAAGCATGTGATGGAAAAAAATTGCTTATCAAATGGATCACTTAAAAGTTTTAGATTTTTGGACCCAGAAGAATAAACAAAGGCTAGAAGCTGCAATGACATATTGAAAGTTGCAAAAATAATGTCATTTCATGTTCAACTAAATTATTTATTAGATGAATGGAAAGTTTTACAACTGGAAAAAGATGATACAGCTATTTATTAGATGAGTGGAAAGTTTTACAACTGGAAAAAGATATACAGCTATTTATTAGATGAGTGGAAAGTTTTACAACTGGAAAAAGATGATACAGCATTTGAAAACAAAATTATTGATGATTACTGGCAACAACACATCTCAAAAAGGGACTCATTATCAAAAGATTAGATTAAGTTTCCGAATGTTTCAAAAGTTATAAAGGCTGCTCTTACTTTGTCGCATGGAAATGCTGATACAGAGAGAAGATTTTCCATTTCTAAGCATATATATATAAGGAGAAGATAAGTCAACAACAACAGAAAGATTTTTAAGTAGTATATTAATAGTGAGGGATGCCTTGAAACAATCTCTCCCCCCCCCCCCCCCCCCATTTTCTTTTTGTTCCCATTGATCCAAAACTTAAGTATGGGTAACAAGCACATTCGAACTACGCTGTTTTTATGGAAGATTGTAAGAAGAAAAAGAAAATCGAAATAGAAGAAAAACACAAAGAAGAAAGGATTATGAAGAAGATATGAAAAAGATGGAAAGACAAAAACGTCAATCGAATGTGAGACTATGGCACTGAATGACAAGAAAAAAGAACACCTACAAACTAAGGAGGCTAGTGTAAAAAAGGCTAGTGTAAACTAAGGAGGCTAGTGTATGGTGTAAAAAGTATGCAAGCGGAAGAAAAGGAGGTTGAAAGTATTCAAAGGAATCTTGAGAAACGAAAATCAAATATCATTTTTTGCTAAGATACCTAAAAGACAATAGGCCATGCTGCTTTTTTTTCTTTAGAATTGTTTTTCTGGAACATTGAAGAGCATGCATCATAAGATTTTCAGAATAATTTTGTGTTGAAATTTTGTTTTTATAAATTTGATAAACCTTATGTGTAAACTTTTTGTATAATATTTATATGGCCATCCAGCATCATAATAAAGAAATCTATTATGATCTTAACCGGCCTTTTTTTGGTAAGCGAGTATAAAAAAAAAATTTTTTTTAAATTAGAACCATATTTGTTGTTTCATTCTATTGGAAATAATTCTATTTTTTAATCTCCTTTTAGTCACCTTTTTCAAAGGTCAATTCCGCTCCTCACCCTGTACCTGTATTACATACCCCACTTAATTGCATACAATAGATTGGAACCAAGTGTATGCAGTTGAGCAGAATCAACTGTATTAATTTTTGTTTAACTAAATTGCTTATTTTATGTTATATCAAAATTTGCCGTATTATTGAAAAAAAAAAATATTCTGGGTATTCAAATTCATAAAGATTGGAAGCAGCTATTTTAGTTAGTATTTTTTAACATAATCTATAATAATAAAGAAAAATGTCTGTTTGTCTGTGTCGTCTGCTGTGGAAAATCGAAGTATTGTATGGCCATGTAATTTTGTACACAGGTACTTTAGGACCCAAGTCGATGCACCTTGGTGAGATTTTAAAAAAATTCCAATTAGTTGTTTAATTATTTTATGTTTTAGCAATACCATTGTAAAGATAAATTCTCTTTCAAACAAATTTTAAATGGAAACCATACTATTAATGATGTATTTTTATGATTTTTAAAAAAATATGTACTTTTTCTGTGTTGAAGACTGTATTGCCTGAGATATCCTCTTAGAGTTTCCATCTTAAAACCATCAGTACAGTGTTTTTGTTATAAGCGGGCAGGCATATTGTTAAGGCATTCTTTACTTTTCAAGAATTCACTGTGAGTTCCAGTGTGATTTTAATCAAAATTTTGCATCTTAAATCCCGTGCAATGCTGGGTACATTTTCTAGCATTTTATATTTACTCATTGTTCCATTGGAAATGCATGAATTTTAATCTTTTCTCTTATAAGTATTTCTTTTGACATATGACAACAGTTATTACTGCTATCTGCTGTTATTTGAATATTTTAATTTATTCTGTACTACTCCTGTTACAGTAATCCCCAAATTAAATGTGAAATTCGATTTAGCATTTTTTATAATTAGCAACCAAATTTTGATAGCACGAATCAAAATTTTGTTTAGCATGATATTTAGCTAATGCTTTAACCTAGTGAACTGAAATTTCAGATATAGGTTGAATTTATATAGCAATGATATTCAGTTATATAAATATTTTTTTATATATATTAATGTGTCACTCATAATATATATTTGTATACTGTACTACACATTTTTACATTTTTTTCTATACAGTATTTAATATGTATGCAGAATTGCATCACCTGCCATTATATTAATGTGCCACTCATAAATTATGGGTGTAGTGTATGTACACATTAAATATTTTGAAATGCATAGTACCTCACTGTACTGTAAGTTATAAATGCTTTTCAAGGAAATATTAAAGTGTTTTGTTAGGTTCAATAAACTTTTGCTATAAATATTAATATTTTTTTTTCCTACTGTATGATAAATTGCTTTTAAAACACATTAAAAGATATTGTTTAGTGTTTTCAAGGTCTTGGGATGCATTAGAATATTTTATAATGAATGCTAAGCAAAATCATGCTAATCGATATTAAATTCGATTAGCATGATTTTGCTTAGCATTGCACATTTTACCACAACAGATTAATTACTCTAATCGGGGGATTGCTGTATTCATATTTTTTAATTTCTTCTCATAATTATAAAATGTGGAACTATAATTTTATATATATATATATTTTTATCTAGGAGGATGTTAAAACTTTATGTGTATATGTTGTGGAACGCTATGGGAAAATTTTAGATAAGGTAGATTATGTCCAAACATTCAGATCTCTCAGGCTTCGCTATGAACAACATTTAGATAGAAAAGACAGATCATCTGTTGACAAGTAAGTATATTTGATTAACTTTAAAATTAAATCCATTGTTTTGGCATTCTTTCTTGTGTATAAAATGTTGTATTAAAAATATTTTTCATGTTTTATTACAGTGTTTCTCTAATAATGAGAAATAGCAGGTATCGCAGGGATCCAAGGCAGTTAGAAGAAGATGAAGAAATGTGGTTCAATGATGATGATGATATAGAAGATGAAGAGCCAGTAAATGAGCACAAAGATCTAGATGATGAATTTGATCAAATTGGAATTGGCAAAATGCTTGAAAAGGGAGGTAGGTAACTTTTTTAATCTGTATTTCAGATGATTTTTCAGTATTGCTTAAATATATTTAATAATATGATCAGTCTTGTTGAACCTTAATGGATTTCATGCTTTAACAAATGTTTTGAATTTTTATTCAGTTATGTTGCCATGATTTATTTAAAATTGCTTCTTTATTTGTTAATTGTTTTAATATGTTTGGTTTAACCATTTATCATATGGAATATATATATATTCAGAGATGCCAACTGTTATAAATTTTCTGTAACAGTTACTGATTTCCCGAGTTTGTTATGGAGTTATGGAAATCAAGGAAAATATTGCGGAAAACAGTGGCATTTGAGATTTCCAGCAATATTTAGCAAAAATTTACGACACCATCTTGAATTCTCCATATATTCACCTTGCACGTACATAAATTTGTGCTATTTTCACTTTGCTGACACTGCGAATATACAAATAATTTATTATTCAATTAATCAAGGAATATTCAAAATATTTGTCTTGGAGTGATCTAAACACAAATGTTATGGAACACCCATATTACAGTATGCCCTCTGATAGCATGCTTGCCAGGTTTGCTTTTGACAAGCATTATGGGATTCAGGTCCCTTCACGAGATGACTGGAGGAAAACTCCTACCTACAACAAGAAGAAGTGCATTGTATGGTACACTGATGGCTCCAAGTTAGGTCTTAGCACTGGTGCTGATGTGTGTTTTCTAGATGATGGTACAAAACTGTTTTACCTACTTGGCAGCTACACTGCTATCTTTCAGGCTGAGGTCTTTGCTATTCTAATGTGTTACAGAATTTGCTCTGACAGAAACTACAGGACTAACTATAACTATATATGCTCTGACAGCCAGGCTGCTCGTATGGCTTTGGGGATGTCTGTTATGACCTCTTCCCTTGTCTGGGAGTGCTATACTGCATTTTGTAATCTTGCAGTAACAATAAAATCACCCTTTACTGGGTGGCTGGGTAATGAGTTGGCTAGAAACGGTTCAAGTACACCCTTTGTTGGTACAGCGCCAACTTTAGGCATCTCTAATTAGCTGATCAGACGAACTGTTTATTGCATCTTCGGGAGGCTGCTGTACCAGAACTGGCACAACATCAAGGGCCAAAAGCAGGCGATAGAACTGAACTGTGAGTGAGTGCCCTAGTGTGCGTGCGTCATGAGGAGCTAGCTAATCATGCTCAATTGAACTGGCATTAGAAGGGCTGTTGGGCTCCTTACTTGGCCTTACCCCCTTAAATGATACCTAAACATTATGGGTGTTACTAAGGACGCGATATGTAAAGATTGTAAGTATAGTTAAGAAACTGCCTGACACATACTCTGTGAGTGTGAGGCGTTGTCTGCCCATAGGTTTGAACACTTGAGTCGACATGTGATCGAGCCCTGAGAGTTTTTGGCGGGAGAGCACGTTTCAAGTGAATCGAACAATTTTGAGATGATGTGTGTGGGGGGGGGGGGGGGGAGAGATGATATCTCATGGGCAAATGGAGTGATTCAAACAAAATTTAGTACAAAAATTGCAATCAGTGAATACTGGAAGTCTATTGTTTTTAAATGCAATCTTATGCTCAAAACACCCCCAAATTTTGAAATGAAATTTTGAAAAAATCATCAAAAAATTTAAACTCCTTCAATAAAGTTATGTAAATAATCATTTCTTATGTAGTTTTTCATTAGAAAATGATTGACATTAAACCTGGACCATTCTTGAGATACTGCACATTTTTCAAATAAATTTATTAAAAAATCACATAAAATTAAAAGAAATATTGCCATATTGACGAAACTGTCGCCAAATTGATAAAAATAACACTAAATCAAAGAAAATGACAACTATTTGATGAAAATTCAATATCTTGGAAAGAATATAAAAATAACATTTCTCCATCTATAATGCTTGATGAATTTTGGTGGAATATTGCCAACTTAGCAATTTTTTTAATTGTTGTCAAATTGATAAAATAGATGCTAAATTAATGAAAATGTTGACTAATAATTAAAAAAAATCAATATCTTGAAAAGAACATAGGAATCGACTATAAGAATAACCCATTCTCCATCTTTTCGTAATGCTTGGTAAAAAATTTGCGAGATTTAGCCAACTTGACGACTTTTTAAATGTTGCCAAATTGATGAAAATGTTGCCAAATCTATAAAAATGTCACCAAATTGATAAAAGTGATGCTAAATGGGAAGCAGTATTTTGCAAATTTTTAATTTTGTCATATAATTTTGTCATGTCAATTTTGAGCATACTTCCTAGTATATAAGAAATGCTCTCTGTGTATAACACTTGCCGAATAATCTAGTGAAATATCACCATCTTGGGATATTTAGCCCGAGATTAACAAAAATATTGTCAAAGTTGCAAAAATGATGCCAAGTTACTGACAGTGGCCTCTAATTGGTGAATTTATCATTAAAATATTTTAATATATGGACTATATTACTTATTCAGGGTGCTATCAATATTGATATTTGTTAGAGTTATGTAAAATATAAGTTAATTGGGTATGAGATAATTTTGCATGTTGTCGACCTGAAAAGTACCAATTGTACATTTCAATATTACAAACACTGTGCCGTGGATCTTTTCATCATTGTTTCATTGTAAAAGAAGTAAATTCATTGCATTATATAAAGAAACTTGCTTGCTGCCCACATCAGATTTTTTATGCTAACGGGCGCTGCAAACCAAGTCAAAAAAAAAAAATCTTAAATTCCCAATCCTTTATCCTGTTTATCTATTTTACATAACCAAACCATACACATCACTGACAATATTTATTGAAACAGGGAGTAGGTAGAGTTACTATATATAGGGCAGGCTTCGAGAAATCTGTAAAATCTAGCCAGTCCGTGAAGACTACTATTGAAATTTTTTACTTGTCCTACTGAAATTTTTTTTTTTACATTATATTCATTAATATATGTGCTTAAATACATTGCACAGCAATAATAAATTAGAACCAACTGCCTCATGATGAAGTGCGATAACTACATATTTATACAGCACCCCCACAGAGCTTAACTGTTTAAAGATAAAACTCGCCAACGTAAGACTGGATCAGGCGAAATTCCGATTTATGGGTGGGTGCAGAGGGATAAGGGTAAAGATTCAGCTTCAGATTTTTTAATAGTGGCCACTGGCCACTAAGAACAAAATTTTTAACAACGACAGGTGTCTAAAATTAAATTTATATTGATATGTTATACATCTGGCTGTTAAGATATATTCATGGATTGAAAATACTTAAAATTATGTAGGTATATACTTTTATATTATGTTTTGTGGACAGTAGGCTAAAGACACCCTATTTATAGAAGGTAATAATACAAAAAAAAAAAGAGAGAAATTTAAATTACAAAATTTGTTTTAAATTCATTCAATTAATTTAATTTCATTCCCTAGCCATAAAACATCTACTGTGGATCAAATTCATACACTGAGGCAAATTTTGGAGAAAACTAAAGAGTATAACATCAAAACCTTCCATCTATTTATTGATTTTAAAGCTGCTTATGACAGCATAAAAAGAGATAAGTTGCTTAAAGCTATGATTGAGTTTAACATTCCTACTAAACTTGTTAACCTTACTAAAGCCACAATTAGCAATGTTCGCTGTAGGGTTAAAATTCAAAACCACCTTTCTGAGCCTTTTGCTACTGAAAGAGGACTGCGTCAGGGAGACTCACTTGCCTGCCTGCTCTTCAATCTCGCATTGGAGAAATGCATCCGAGATATCAGATTAGACCGAAGAGGCACTCTCTGGAATAGGTCGCAGTATTTATTGGCCTACGTAGGCGACCTTGACATTATTGGAAGATCTGAAAGGGCAGTGAAAGAGGCCTTTCGTACCCTTGAAATCTCTGCTACAGACATGGACCTCACTATCAATGAGGACAAGACAAAGTTTATGGAAGTCCCGTCCGCGTCTGAGAACTACAACCCTTTTTGCATAAATGGTCATATATTTGAAAGGGTTAGTGAATTCAAATACCTTGGAGTTACTATCAATGACCAAAACTTGTTGAAAGCCGAAATTAACTACAGAATAAAATCGGCCAATAAATGTTTCTTTGGACTAAAAAAACAATTAAGATCCAGGCTTGTTAGCCTAAGAACTAAAATGAGACTATACAAGACACTTATACTACCTGTGCTGCTGTATGCTAGCGAAACTTGGACTTTAAATTTAGACGTCCAACGTGCCCTGGAGACTTTTGAAAGAAAAGTCTTAAGAACTATATTCGGGTCTGTACAAGAACAAGGATGCTGGAGAACCAGATATAATTTTGAACTTTATAGACTCTATAAAGAGCCTCAAGTTACACAAATCATACGAAGTAACAGATTGAGATGGCTCAGACATGTCTGGAGAACCCCTAAAAATAACTCAACTAGATTGTACACTTTTAAGAACCCTGGGAGTACCCGCGCCCGGGGCAGACCTTCGACTAGATGGTTAGATGACATTGTGAATGACATCAACATTTTGAAAGTTAAAAACTGGCATAGAGTCGCTTTGGACCGACGGTGTTGGAAGAGGCGTGTTGTCGAGGCAGCTAAGACCTGTAACAGGTTATTACGCTCTTAAAGAAGAAGCCATAAAACAACAATTATATAAACTACTATGTTTTTAAAATGAAGGCTGAAGGCAGAAACCAGAAAATGGCTTTTTAAAAATACTTAAATATTAAAATAAACAGTTACAGGCAACATGAAAATATCAATAATTACAAATACAGATTCGATGGGGTTGCCATGGGTGAGAAATACATAAAACATAACAAAATTCTTATGAATTTGATGAATAAGAGGATTTATAAAAAAATTCTTTGATACAATAATTCTAAAAATATTAGAAAAACTTAGAATGTACAAAAAGAATGTTATCTCTTCTAATTAATATATTTCACCTGAATATTAAAAACAAAAATATGATAATTCAGTCAGATACTCTAAGATAGAATAATAGAAGATGAAGATATATGGGAAAAGATTATTTTAGAAGGGCACCTCAACAGCAGCAGTGAAATAGTGACAGAACAATTAAGAACAGTTGAAATAGTGACATTTCCTTCGGTAAAAGAAACCAAAAGGCAAACAAATTTTCTTACAATGAAATGAGTTTTGTTAACAGACTGATTTAAATTTTAATTTAATTTTTTAAATTTAAAACAAAATTATTTCATAATGCAAGATGTAAATTAATAATAGCATCTTGCATTATGAAATAATTTTGTTCTAAGAAATCTATAATATATCATGCCCAGTGACTTCATGTATGTTGATTTATAAAATGCTCAACAGACATAGAAGAGCGAATCACACTGCAAAGTGAATACTTTTGTGAATATTAATTAGTTAATGCAAACGAATTTCATAAATGGAAAAACCATTTCATAATTGAACAAAATATACTGGGGATCACGTACAAATGCCGTTTTTCACGATTCTGCTGCAAAATAGTCCTTTATTTTATTAATATGTTTGATAAATAGTTTTTCTGTATAAAACACTAATTACACAAATTGTAGACGGTGCAAACAGATTACAAAAGTAGAAAATATTTCTCAAATTAAACAAAATATACAGTGAATTGCATACAAATGCAGTTTTTTACGATGCTACTTCAAAATATTTCCTAAATACCACGCTTAGAAAATAGAATTTACTCAATAAAACACGAAACATACAAATGCAGATTTTCCCGATGCTGCTTTAAAGTAATCTTTCATTTTATTAATACGGTAGGAAAAGTTTTTTTATTTTGTATACAAAACTAAATTATATAAATTTCAGTTGGTTCAAATAGATAAAAGTGGCAGAAATATAATCATTGGTCATCGCTCTTCAGACACAATGGGAATCACCGTCTGCAAGTGCCAATTTTGTAATCGCAGAGAAACATATTTTCAGATATAAGGCAAAGAAAACTGATCAAATTTTGCGGCATTTTTTGGAACATATATGACCGATTTCATGACATTTACGGAATTTTTGTAACTTGTAGACATCCTATGAATTAGGGAAAGGATTTTTGCCTGCGAGAAGAAGAAAATTCCTCAGGCAAAAAAACGAAAAATGCGGGGGAAGTACTCAAAAAGAACATAATTGCGAATCCATGGAAGAATCTGGTAAAAAATGAAAATTTTATTCGATCGAATTTGCAATCTGTACACGCGGAAAGACATGTATATAGTTTCCTATAAAATATTTCTTTAATTGGGTACACGTAGTACCTTATATGTGACCAAATCACGATTGACTGCGATTCATGCTTATCTACGGAATCGCGATCCGTGAGGCAATCAGCCCAACGCCGTGGGACTAAAAAGATTTCTGAGAAATTTTGGTCACCAGAAATTACCTTCAATGTGATTAATTCGCGATGACTGCAATTCGCACGTAGTTACAGATTCGCAACAACGAAGCGATTGATGACGATTCGCAGCAATGAAGCGATAGACGGTGATTCACAACAATGAAGCGATTGACGGCCATTCGCGAAACAATCAGCCCGATCTATCAATCACTGATGCCTTAGGATTGAAAGAATTTCGGAGAAATTTTGGTCACCAAAAATGGTGACTTGTTGTAATTATTTTGGTCACCCTGACTGCAAACTTTGTTGCCAGTAGCGACCAGGCCACCGTGAATCTGCATCTGTAGATAAGAGATGAAAGGAATCTCCTCTTTCCAATGTTTGGTAACTTCAAGGAGTGGTAAATAAATAATCCTATAAATCCACTTGTCCCTAAGCAGTTTAAACCTCATTGATACTCTTAATTTATAGAGAATGTGATTGAATGAAGATTTAAATCTTCTTGGACTGAATAGATGTTTCATAGCTTAACTTCAGCTGTCAGACAGCTGGAACAAATGCCATGAATGAATGTAAACATGTTAGTTTTAAAGTTGAAACCAAAGTGGAGAAGAAAAGAAAATACTTCTGGCTGAAACTAGAAGAATTCGTTTCAAAAATCCAAACTTGTTACTTGTTCTTATCTATTACAGCAAATGGAAATTTTATAGCTTGAGTTTTAAAAAGGGATAACACTCTCCACAGGTTTGGGATTAGGCCCGGATTGGACTTGAGTTTTCAGGGGTCCATCCAAAGGAAATTTGTGGCCGTTTTGTGGCCCTTTCACAAAATTCAAATCACTAAAAATTGCCCCTTCAAATCGATCACAAAATTCAAATCGATAAAAACAGTCCCTTCACAAAATTCCGATAGATGAAAACGATCCCTTCACAAAAATTCTGAAGACACGATTCTTTGCAATACGATCTTAGTTTAAAATCGTAAGCAATCACAAAGTTACAAAGAAACGGAAAGACAATGCACAATAAACGGTAAACAAAATAATGATAAAAAAAACTGATACTAGTTTCCTGAACTATGACCTACTGAGGTAATTTTGTGTGTTTCCAAGCGGTGGTAATGGTAGAACTGATACTAACTAGGGCAGAACTATGGGTATTTTGTGTAAATATTTACAGAGTGGTAATATAACCAGAAAATCAGGGATTTCTCGGGAAATTTTTCAATTCTGGAAATGTCAGGGGATTTTTCAAAATTCCTTGAAAATCAGAGAAAATGAAAATTTTCAATCGCTAATATGCAGGCATGTAAGACTTTTGTCTTTTTGTGTTCTTCATTTTTAGAGTTACCGATATTGTTCCAAAAATGCGATAACATTGTTTGTGGGTGGGGGAGGGGATATGCCTCCCTCTTATAGAAAGCAAAATCGATGTCACTTCTTGTGGACGATCACGTGGGTCACATTTTTTTCTGTCTAGCTCAGGAGTCTTGTCCTGAAAATCCTGGAAAAAAAAAAAATGTGTCCTGAAATGTCCTTATTTTTTACATGCCATCCTGAAATTATACGTATCTCAAAGGCAGAGAAGCGAACTACTACCGATTCTCTGTAGTTTCTACGGGAAATATCTTCATTTTATACTATCGATTATGGAATTTGTTTATAGTTTTCTATGGAAAATTGTCTTCAATCTGGGCAATGTATTACAGTCGCATGCACGATAATGCCATTCAAATTAACAGAGATTTACGACTGCGTGTAATGTAAATTAAGATCTCTGCTTATTTTATGAAAGTAATAAATATGCTTCTTCAAAAGTTGTCTAATGTAGCATAAATCACTAAAATGTTAATTTTTTTTCATTAATTTCGCATAAATAGCGATTGTTCAAATTCAGTGTGTTCTCATGAATTGCCGAAACTACATTAGTATCTCCTTCTATCCATCTCAATATTCTATATATTTCATATTAGATTGACTAAACTAGCTTATTTTCATATTCTGAATAATTATTAAGGTTAATTTTTTAATTATTTTCACATAAACAGTGCGATTGCTCACTTCAGTTTGCCCTCATGAATTGCCGAAACTACATTAGTATCTCTTTCCGTCCATCTCAACCTTCTATATATTTCATATTAGATTGGCTAAACTAGCTTATTTTCATATTCTGATTAATTATTAACCCTTTGCGGGCTGCTGCAATCTGGAACTACCATGGCCCAAAGGATGGAGCACTTCGCTTTCGAACTATTCCCAAAAGACAGTTAATTTTTTGCTCTAAACCTAACTCTAAAAAAAAAAATTCACTAAAAATCCCCAAAAATCCTGAAAATGTCCGAATTTTCGAGGTTGTACTGTATTATAAATTTCCTGTGAAAATATTCAAAAAAAAAAAACCTGAAACTTATATTCCATTCTTAGTGTTATATTCCAAAACCCGAGATATGGGTCTATATTTCACAGTTAAGAATCAAATTTTCGAAAAAAAAATTGTGATTTTCTGACGATTTTTTTATGTGTTCCCAAAATAGGAGCATTGGCACTTTACACTACCAAAAATAGATGCAGCACTAATCAAGCATTATTAGTAAATACAAGAAGTCTAAAATCTTTCATTCTACTCCCAGTCTCTTTGTTGTGCTACATCCACTTATTGAACTGTGATTGAATTATTTAACAACCAAATATGAGAAAAAAAATTTCTCACTATATCGGAAACAGTGCAATATTTAGAAGAATTAGAAGATGAAGATGTTGATTCAGAAATTATAGCAGCCCCTTCGAACTCGTGTAGTATTAAATCTGATAAAATGTGTTGAAAATCCCTACTGCCATGAATTATACTCCGATAATTTTTTTCACTTCTTTGTCTCTTTTAGAAGAGTTATGGAACAAAGGATTCAAAGGTACAGGAACACTCAGGGAAAACTGTTTACAACACTGTCCAATCAAAGACATAAAGCAAATGTCCAAAGAACCTCGTGGAAGTCACGATGTGTGTGCCACTAATAATTTAGTGATTGTAAAGTGGAGCGACAATAAAGTTTTAAACATAACATCCAATTTTGAAACTGTAGATCCAGCTTCTAAAGCAAAACGGTGGAGCCGAATAATAGAAAGGAAAAAAATCGATATTGAACGGCTTCATGTAATTGATTCATATAACAGCTATATGGGAGGCGTAGATCTCCTGGACAGGTGTTTGAGCAACTATCGTCTGAGAATAAGAGGGAAAAAGTGGTGGTGACCATTTTTCAGTAATCCTTTGAATATGACAGTTATCGCAGCATGGAAGATCCATAGGGAATTGACTGGACAAATGTCTCGGTTAGATTTCTTGAGAGATGTAACAATGGCTTTATGTGTTGCACAGTGCTGAGTGTGTTGTGATAAATCGTTCTGGTCCGAGTTACCCAACTAACACTAACGTACATTTTGATGGAAATAAACCATATAATTGAAAATTGCAACAAGCAATCACGTTGTAAAATGCAAATTCTTTATTATGCTTCATAAAGCATGTTCAGTTGCATACCATACCCGATAACAGACATTTTTCTGAGATATTTTTTGATACATCAAATGTGCTAATTTTATGTAACATACTGTTACTATATTTCAGTAATTAAAGCATTCATCTGCTACTTATTATGTTTATCAAATTGGTCATTGCATTTACAAAATAAATAACACATACAGGGACATAGGCAGGGGGTGGACCAAAATTTTGGTCCTGTATGTTATTGAATAGGCATCAATAACAAAAAAAAAAACTGACCCTAAAAAAAAATTAACATTAAACCTCCCACCCCATTTTTTCTCAGGCTATGTTACTGAACACATATATTACATGAAGGGACTGATCATTACTAATTTCACTAAATGAAAGCAATGGTCAAAACTTCATTTCTTCCATTTTACGAACACTTGATATGATATTGTAAATGGCCATTGCTCCCATTTTGGGAACACATGTAATGATACGGTAAAACGCCATTGCGCCCATTTTGGGAACATATTTATAAAAATCTCAGTTTTTGAAAAATATTTAATTTTTCGACTATTTTGTGTTAATTAGTGTATAATCCCGTGTTTTTATTCACCAAAACGTTTTTGCGTCATGTAAATTTAATAGTGGCCTTTAATGGGTTAACGTCACCGACAATCCGGCCGATGCTTGGGAGAAACTCAAACAACACTTCGGCGCACTTACTCGTGCAAACTACTCATGCTACTTTGACTCACCTACTCGTGATCTTTTTGGGTTTATTTCAGCTATGTAAAGATAAATGTTTAAGAAAACAAACTCAATTCTCCATACAAAAATTTCACAAATTTATGTTTTTAACACATTTAAATACAAATCATTTTGGGCTGGCCGAGTCGCAGTTGTCTTCAAGTCGAGTTCATTCTACATTTATAAATTTCTTTGGGCTTGGGCTGGGTTCAAGCATCATTTGTCGATTGTGTGAAAATCTGAAATTTCGGCATATATAGAGTGTAGACCTCTGAAAGGAGAACAGAACATGTCATATCGAAGTTGAGCTCACTATCGCATTTTCATTTGATCATATGATTTATTTGGAGGAGAATGAAGAGGGAGAAAATAATTAGCACCTGTGGTTACATTGCAGACCTGGTGGCTTTCCTAGAAAAAAGGCATTGCTAATGCACACCAGCTTCGGGGGGATTTGCTGATGACATTTCAATTTTTATTCATGGCAAGGGAAAAGGTGGCTTTTGCCATAATTTTATAATGACAACAACTTGTGATTTATTTTATTTTCTATTTTTTTACGAAATTGCTAATCCCAAGGCTGTAATTGCTGAATTTTAACCCTACTGAATAAGAGGATGAGTGATTTCCAGAAGCATGATATAGAGGCTTTAGGAATAAGTATTATATTTAGCCAAAATAGGTGACAGATTCGTTCTTCCAAATACTAGATCATTTACAAATTGACTAATTGTTGGTAACACAAAAAGGTTTCAAGATGAAAATTTAATTTCATTAATACAATTTATAATAAAAACTTTTTAATTTTTAATTATTTTTTTAATTTAAATAGTTGATAAAATTGACCATCAATATGGACTATGAAAGAATATCAATATTTTAAACTTGTAACTACAAAAATAGTTTTATATTAAATTTTACTTTCCCTGAATTACATGGTAATGTATAGGGAAAGTATTGGAATCATGCCGAAAATCGCATCTCGAGTTTTCGACAGATCTACACGTTTCGAGACCTTTAGAATACGAAAAAACTATTTTTAGCGTGATGTCTGTGTGTCTGTCTGTGCAATGTATGTATCCACTCTTACTCAAAAACTAATGGACCATATTTCATAAAATTTGGTAGGTAAGTCACTTGGGTGAGACCCTGATGCTGATTAGTTTTTGGTAGGATTCGTAAAATCAGAACCCGCCTTTTTTTGCGGAATGGCCCGTAAAAATTTCATGTATCCACTCTAGCTAAAATACTAATTGACTAAATTTCAAAATTTTTGGTAGATAAGTTACTTGTAGCACACTCTGGTGCTGATTAGATTTTGATACGATTCGGAAAAGAACAACCTGCCTTTTTTTGAAATGGCCCGCAAAAATCGCCAAAATCTAAAAGAAAAGAAAAAAAGACGTATGCTGAAATGTATCAATTAAATTCTTGTTTTATATGCAATTTTTGACGAGGAAAAAAATGTAACACACTCCATTATACTTTAAGACTAACCGTTCTCAAGATATTTGAGATTTCTTGCATTTTTGTTACGCCTTATCGGGAAAATGTCCAATTACCAAATAAAAACAAATATTGAATTAAAAATGCAAATTTAGTGTTATTTGGTGCAATTAAACTCAATCTAATGAATTATTAAAGAAATAAAGAAAATATGAATTTAAGTCTGCAGCGAAAGTCATGTGCTGCCCACATCAGATTTTTAGGTTTACAGTGGAAGTTAGATAACCAAGAAATGCACAATGTGGAATTACATTTTTGGCAGTAAGGGCATGATTTCGCTCTACAAACTTTCATTTGGTAACTTCTTTGATTGTCTCTCTTACAAACTGTGTGACCTTTTTCATCAACAAACTTCAGCAAAAACACTAAGCAATGATGATGGGGTTGATATTGAACGACATCATTCCAAATGTCCATTCCCCCTATTCAAGTAGGTAACTGCAATTTTATCGCAAAAATCATTAATCGAAATATCTTTTTTATTTTTTATTTTATGTTCCATTCTGTACAGGCATTTACAACAGTCATATCTATTATCCTCTCAAAAAGGCACCTGTACCATTTCTTGTCCCTGATGGATATTGCAGAAAACCAGATACCAATCGTGTTGATCGATATCTACCATATAAGCATTATATGTTGATGCACTGCAGGTTGTTTTGAACAGAAATTCTTTTTTGTTTCCCTTTACTCCAATGCTGCACTTGTGCCACAAGATGTTTTCAAAATTTGTTCTTATTGTAACACATTTGTTCTAATTCCATATGACAATAAGAATTTCATTTTCCTTGCCAAACCAATATTTTTTCATTAAATTTAGAATAATTTAGATTCACTTTGGATTATCACTTTCTGCTTGAACTTTTTCTTGGAAGTAGGTAGTGTTTCATAGTTTTTTCCGAATCATTGTTATCATCAGATAACTCATTAGATAATGTCATTAGAAACTGTGATTTCAAATGTTCTTGCAATATCACATGCTTCTGCTACTCCTGTATTTTCTTCCTCAAGACATTTTTTTATCAGTAAGTTCATCTTGATCAGGTGGAATAGCAATAATGTCCACTTCAATTCATTCCACAAGCAAATATTCGTGCACTTCTTCAAGAGTTAAGAATTTACGTGACATTATATTTAAAGTTTTCTGTAAAAAAGAAGCAAGAGATTTGTCATTACTTATCATAGAGATGATGAAGAAATAGTAAATTCACGAATATGAAGGAATTGAAACACTACATTGTACAAATGTTAGCTGAAATGCCCAGCATCTTCAATTGAGGGCAGAAAAACATTGCGCCATTTTTTAAGAACAAAATTTCACAAAAAGAAATTGATTTATTGTTAAATGTTTACATTGAACGCTAATCTGAATAATAAAGTAAAGAGAAGTAGGTGTAGTGACGATGAAATCAAATGAATGCACAGGGTTGAAAAAATCTTGAAATTATAAAGCATACCAAAAAATAATAAATTCCCAGATGAATCATTCATCTACACAGATTTGTTTCTTGTGGTACCACTTAAATTCAAGAAAAAAATTAAAAACTTCCTTCAAAATGGAACAATTTACTAAGCTGAATAATCACTGTCCTCGATGTTAACAGGTTAAATTAAAAAAATATGTAGTTTATAATTTATATCATTAATAGGAATATTGTTTTAGTTTATAATATGTATTATTAATATGATAATTTTAGTTTGTAACATTTATCTTATAATTTTCTATTTTCAGCCCGTGAAGCCGAAGGAAAAGAGAATGTAAAAACTGTTCCACTGCGGTCATTTACTCTGGTTATGAACAACCGAAGAACTAACAACCCATCAAATGTAACTCAACCTTTGAGTCCAGCTGTTGAAGTAAAGTCACCTCAGTTAACAAGAAAGGTATGCTAACTTATAAGTGTTACTAATATTTGACCCTGCTCTAAAATTAGTTGAGGTCTTGCAAAAAAATGCAATATAAATTATTATGAAATCAAAATAATGATGTTTGGGAAACTGTGCGTTTTTAAAGATAAAAATGTCTTATTAAACATTTTATTATACATATTTTTTTTAAACTTAGCCTTTGTTAAGATCCATAAATGTATTTTAAAGAAATTTTAATTATACTGATTGGTCTTTTTAACACTTTACAACATAGTTGAAAAGTGCTTATGACTTTGTTCATTCTGTCTGTCTGTCCGTTAGCACGATAACTTCCGTAAAAATGACTTTATCAAAATGAAATTTGTAGTTGTTGTTCAGATGGTCTGTGGGACCTATGGGAATATAAATGAATGATATCACCCAATTAGTTTTGGATTGAATCCGGGTTGAAAAAATGAAATACATTGAACCCTATGTGACCTATTTTTTCAAACATTTTTTAAGTGGATTTAAAATTCACAAATTGCTTCAAAAGTTTAAGGAAATATTCAAATTATCCCATAAAATATATAAAATAAAATTCAGCAAAATATATTCAGAAGTTTTTTAAATAAAAATTAAAATAATAATAATTACATCCTTTATATGAAGAGATCAGGTGATCATTATATGAAAAGATCACGTGACCCACTTCAAAATAAAATATGGCATCCATCTTATGTCAAAATCGTGATTTTTAAAGTTCTTTTTAATTCATATTTAGTGTTGTATCCGCCCTAAAACGGCTTTATATCTACAACGAAGCCTAATTTTAACTAATGGAGAATGTAAACAGCAAAATATGTAGAATGAGTTGTATAAGAATTGCTGGATTTCTTTAATGCAAAATTATTTAGCCCATGGAGTCTGCAATATAACTGATATGAATGAAACAATCATTGATTTTACAGAGAAGCAAACGATTTTTTGATGAAGTTTTGAGCATAGAGTTGAATTACTTGTACCTCCATGGTTTTAAATAAAATTAATTATTATTGCATTGTGATGAATGGAAGAATGTTTATAAATGAAATGCTGCTTTTATTTAAAGAGCCAGCCGATTTATTTTTCGATGATGTCATTTGAAAAAGTTCATTTGTTTTTGATGAAGTTTTCAAATATAATAAACTATTGTAGTATTATGATAATTTTAAAAATATTACCGAGGAATGAATCGCATTTTAGAGATGTTTAAACCAGACAATTTATATTTCAATGCCATCATTTGAATGAAGTTCATTTTTTTTTCGATGAAGTTTTAAGTTTTCAAATATAATACATTAATGTAGTATTGTGATAATTTAAAAAATTGTACCGAGGAATGTATCGCATTTTAGAGATGTTTAAATAAAATTGCATTGAAGTTACTTAATAAAAGGAGAAATCTATATAGCGAGAAATCAAAGTATTGTATGGCCATAAAATTTGGTGCGTAATTACTTCTCGACGTACACAAGTACACCTCAGTGTTATTTTTTAAAACTCAAATTAGTTTTTCAGTTATTTTATATTTTAGCATGGTTTTAAACGATATTCATGAATTTCACACAAATCAGTTCCTTGCCAACTGAAAATATTATCACAGAGTTTCAAATCATTACACCATCGGAAAGATCGAATAGCATTATTTCTAATGATGTTTGAACCTTTGTATACTGTTGCATATTGTATTTGAAGACCAGTAAGTTGTGTCCATAAGATCAGATCTGTAAGCTGTGTTTGATACTTTCTGCACTAAGCAGAAATTGTAGACCACAAATTTCTTGTGATATATGGCTCTCATTTCAGTGCTGTAATGTATAATTTATGTAAATGTCTTGGAAAGAACCTAAAAATATTCAATTTTGGTCTCTTTTTTCCCCCTCCCTATTAAATGTTGAAAATTGCATTTTAGAATACATCTCTGATATTAATTTGAGTTATCCTTGTCTAAAATGCTAAGAAAAAAATGTGGCTATAAAACGTGATTTAAAACTGACCTTTCATTTAAGGAGGGTTAATTTTTTCAAATCACGCATTTTCTCTGAGAAAGTTTCCTTTTTATTTTAAAATGAAATAGCAAAAATTGCTTACTCAGCTAAAAATTATGATCTATGCTCTGTGCAAAATTTGGTATATGGGTACTCAGGACCCGGGATGATACGCCTCGATGTTGCTTTAAAATTCGAATTAGTGTTTTAGTTATTTTGCATTTTAGTACAATTTTTGTACAATGCTTCCTTTAGTGACTAAAAATATTATTAAAGAGTTTCCATCTTAACATCAATGAAAAGATAAGAAAATTCTCTTTCAATCCAACTTTGAACGGAATCTATACGATTAATAGTTGAATTTTCATGAATTTTTAAAAAATATATGCTTTTCGCTTGTTGATCATATCAGGCCCTGGGCCACGATATTCCCCGCAGGGTTTCTATCTTAACACCTTCAGCACAGCAGTTTTATTTATTTATTTATTTCTTGTTATTAAAAAAAAATTGGCATATATGTCAAAACATTCTTTGGTTTTCAAAAATTCTTTGTGAGTTCCGATGTCATTGTAATCAAAGGTTTGCATCTTTAATTTTGGCCAATCAAAGTACATTTTCTAGAATGTTCCCGCAGTTCATGGGATTTAAGATGCAAATCTTTAATGAAAAACTACACTAGAACTCAGCAAATTTGCAAAAATCAAACGATTTAACAATACACTCGCTTATAACAGAAATAAAATAAAACAACTGTTGTGTCGGTGCATTATCTTAAATCCCGAACAACGCCAGGTACATTTTCTAGTTGATAATAATAATCCTATAATATGCGATCTTTGTTTCACTGCTCAGAGTTATAAAAGTTCGTATAATTACCATTTTCAATTTTAATGCATTTTATAAATAAAAAGCACAAATTTATAAGATACTACGATTGGTAAATAAGAGCATTTCAAAACACATGCAAAAGACTCATGAACTGGCGATGCTTGCGGCCCTGTTGCGATTGCGTAAGCCTCTCCCCCCAAATACCTTTCTTCGTTACTTGGCGATGGTATTCACCGACCCTGGCAAGCGACTGGTCTAGGATGCCGAATGAGGAAAGGGTAACTGTTCATTATTTCCCATATGAAATGAGGCACTGTGCAGCTGATTCCCACTACAGGATGGGGATGAGTAAAGCTCTCAACTAGAAAAGTTTATATTTTCTCTAATTGATGATCTTTTTTTTTTCTTTTTTTTTGCCGATATGCTAAATGTACAGTTGCCAGCACTAATGTTTAGGCGACCTGGCCCCCGGCATTTGTTGAGTCCTACCTTAGTATATGCTAAATTGGTGTGAATCGGAAAAAACCAAAAGGTAAAAAAGTACACAATCTCTTTCAAAGTATATCATATTGAAAATAAATTGTCTTTCTACAAAATTTTTATCAGTTCATCAAAATTTTATATGGTCTTATTTTACTTTTGTTATTTTTATTTTTAGAGGTTTTCAGAAGTTTATTTGGTTGTTTAAAATTTGAAATTTTGTTGTTTACATTTTCCACAGAGGTGCTAGTGGGATGGATTCCAACAGAACTCCTGAAAGGTGTCTATATTTTCTTTGCTGTTTGCGGCACTGCACCTATATGGAATAACTGAATGCATTTTCATGAAAACCTATAGTATTTTCACATAGCATGCTTTAAAATTTTACGAATCCGTTTTATATTTCAGTGTATTTCACATGTTACAATGCATTGACGGCATCACATAATTTGCTCCAAAATGCTAATTTACTGCATCAATTTTTGCAATTTCTCTGCTCCAAAATGCTATTTTACAGTGCCAATTTTGTGATTTCTCTGTGCCCAAATGCAACTGTATTGGACAATTTAGGTATTTCCCTGCACCAAAACATTAGTTTACTACGCCAATTTAGCTATTTCCCTATGCCAAAGCTAATACAAAACACCATGCACAGTCCCTGTCTCTGGAATTCCAAGGTGTTTCTTTCTTTGATCCAGTATTTTCAATTTTGACATCTCTTTGAAATCCTGTATTACAATTATTTTTTTTTCATCGTGTCATTCTAAAATGTTTAATTATTACACCAGTGAAAAGGTTGGGAAATCGATCACGATGTCACAAAATTGGAAACTGAGTCACAAATTTTCAGATCAGAGTTTTCCTATTTTCACATACGGAAATCAGTTTCTCTGTGATTGTAAAATTGGCACTTCTCACTACATCACAAGAAAGATAACCAATGATTATCTTTCTACCTCTTCTGCAATTTGTTTGCAACGGCTATGACTTTTATAATTATTTTATGTTACAGTGGTCGTTGTTATAAGAATCATGTTTGTTTCACATAATTCCTATAAGCAGTTGATTCTTAAATATGGAAATTTTTTTGATTTTTTGTAGTAAACATGCATGCTGTTACATATGATTTTACTGAATTTAAATGTAAGTCAAGTACTATCAATTAATTTGTAAATATACTTTTAGATTTAAAAATATTTCTTTACAAAGTAAATTAACTTACCATCATTTACATAAAAAATCCTTTCTTCTAATTTTTTAGCAATGTTTTCTGGGGTTTTTTTTTTTTCCAATAAAATTGCTCTCCTGATAGGTGTGCTCTTCATTCTGACATTAGAAAAAAAGCATGTATCACAAATTAAATCATCCCATGTGCCCTATTGTTTCTACATGTACAGGACCTACGTATTTTTTAGAGAAATCCCTTGCCCATTTCTTAAAACCGTATTTTAGTAATCATAGTTTTTCCATCAGCTCTACTGAAAATTTCATCAATTTCTTTTTAAAACTAAATTTAATCCTAATAGTACTCTCCATAGTTTTGATGTCATTTCCCTTTTCCCTAGTATCCCTGTTAACATTGCTATTGATATTATTGCCAAAAAACTTCATAGTCACCAATGTAAAATCCCCACTATCGACGCAATCACTTCTGCTTTGAATATTATTGCGGAAACAAATTACTTTGCTTTCGTTGACGCTATTTTCTTACAAACTTCTGGCACCCCTATGGGTAGCCTTTTATCTGGTATTTTGGCCGAGGCCGTTTTGCAGGAGCTCGAGAATGAGATTTTGCCTTCTTTAACAATTAAACCTATTCTTTGGTGCCGTTACGTGGATGATGTTTTTATTATCTGGGATCGTGATTTAAATGATCTCCTTCACCTTTTGGATAAAGTTAATAATTTCTACCCTTCGATTAATTTTACTGTTGAGCATGAATCTAACTGTTCCTTGCCTTTCCTTGATGTTTTGGTCACCCGTTCTGATTTTGGTTTTCATACTTCCGTTTTCCGTAAATCCACTTTTACTAACTCCTGTATCCCCGCTAATTCTTTCCATCCTGTATCCTCTAAAAAAGCTTCTTTTAACACATATTTTAATCGCACATTTAATGTTTGCTCTTCTATCCCCGCTTTAACTGATGAAATTAATTTTATTTTTAAACTTGGCCATGAGGCTGCTTATTCTTTTAAATTTATACATAAGATCTTCACCCACGTTCGCCTTAAATTTACTCAAGTTGATACTAAACTTGTTGCTATTAAAGATCGTTTAGTCCATTAATCTAGTGTTCCTTACCATCCTAGGATTTTCCATCCTTTTATTAATTTCTGCCATGAATTTGGTTTCAAACCCGCTCACTCTAATATTACCACTTTATTTAATCGTATTCGATCCGATAAACTTGGAAATTTTGATGACTTTAAAAGTTCTGCTGGGGTGTATGCCGTTCCCGTGTTATCCCCTGCTGGTGACTATAAATTTTACATTGGTAGTACAAAACGTACTGTTGGCATCCGTTTAGCACATAGGTTCTCAACGTGGGCGATAACGCTCCCTTGTGGGCATTTGAGACTTTCAGGAGGGCAGCAGAAGACCCAGAGAAAATTAGGGGGCATTGAGATGGTATGGAGGGGCGGTGGGCAGATTAAAAAAAATATAGTTTAAAAAAGACAAAAAAAACACGCTAATCACGTACTAACTAAAGTAAACTTTAATATTGGTTAATTTTTGTTATTGTATGTATTTTAATCACTCAAATCGAAGTAACAGACTGTTTCTTTCATTGCAGTTTCTGCATTCGTTAGCAATTTCATAGTTTTATGATAGATCTTATTTAGACTATCTAGTAGCATCTCAATATTTTCATGGTGCATACACATGCAAACCTCGTGATCTCTCTGAGATATTGGAAATACTTCAGCAGGACGAAGTGCAGCAAATGTACTAAACCCTATGGATATTTTGGCTTCTTTAAACAGTTGATATGCTTCTTTCAACTTTATTATTAAAATTCGTTTTTGATACTTTGTTTTTTCTCCTGTAACAGTATCCTTTACAGAAACATATTCTTTCTTTCCTGGCAAGATTCTGCTTATCGAATCTTGTTTGTAAAAGCCAATCACTTCCCTTACACCGAGAAAGATAATCATATTAAAAAATATATATATTTCTTTTCAATTATACTAAGGGGTTTTCTCTTTTGTAACATGATACTTCCACTAGCAAAACATGAAATGAATAACTAAAGCTCTTCTAATTTTATCATAGCACATAACCAAAGATGCCTTTGTTTATCAGTCAGTTTTCTTAACAAAAGACTAAAATTTGTTTTACTAGTTTTACATCCCCCCAACCCCTTCTACCGAGACTTTCTCTGTCATTTATCTAGGCCCACATTGTCACATATAGAGACGCCTGTTATATGTCCAGAGAGAAGTGACAGTAACCATTCCTTGAACAAAGATAATTTTTGAACATTTTTCTCTCTAAACTACGAAATGAACAAATTTTAGGTAAAAGAACTCATTCTTAAGTGTCAATTATAATTACTTAAAGCTGAAATTTTAGTACATTGAAGTATGTTTCTGTTGTTTTGATCCTTATGGACAGCTGATTTCTATAGCCACTTAAAAACTGTATAAAACTTATGTTCACTGTATAAAAAAAGAAGCTATTTTTAATAAATTATTAATGAAATGAAGGGCTTTTTTGCAACATGATCAGGTTCTTTGTTTTTGATATTTAGTCCTTATAATTTTGATAGTTTAATATTTTAAAAAAGTGGTTCCAATATCTATATTTTAATATTTTGAACTGTTTTGAGAATACATAGAGAAGACAAATCACCCATAAAGTTGTTATTCATGCAAAACCATTTTGTCTCCATCTGACTGGAGTCGCTGATTTTCATATCCAGATATTGTAAGTTACAGAAGTTTTCCGAAAACGAGACAGATGGGCTAAATGTTAAAATGTTTTTATTATAAATCAACCACCACCACCTTTCCGAAAACATCTAGCTTTTTATTTTAATCAAAATGTGAATAGATCTCATGTGGACACACCAATATTCATTGTTCCAATCTAGTCTGAGACATTAGTTCTTAAATGGTGGCCAAGCAACTGAACCAAGCAACTGGTGGCCAAGCAACTGAACCAAGCAACTGGTGGCCAAGCAACTGGTTAGATGTGGCGGATCACTAATACCTAAAAAGTACCAACTTTTTTTTTTTAACTTCTATATATAAAATTGTGCAGCAACGATTAGTCATGAAAATGTTGATAATCGATAATGCATTGATTTTTATGAGCTGAAGAAGTCTTCTGATTTTTAAATTTTTAGGATTATTAGGACTATTAATGTTTGAGCAAAGGTCATGTAAAATAATTTTTGAGTGGCATTTTTACCTCTAACCTAAAATTTTAGGAGTAGTTCCACAGTAGAGTTTTCCTTTTCCCCTAATGAAAAGCATAACGTCCTATAAGAAATTGCCAATTTTTCATATTTTACAGAATTCTCATTTGTAATCCCTGAGATGCTTTTCCCAGTCTTGTTGTCACAGGACTTTTCAGGGCTCCTGTGGGTCATTCATTTATTGATATACTATTTGTAGGTTTATTTGTTATCATCACACTTGATGTTGCCACTTTTAGTCTATTGCACTACATTTCAGGATCGTGAAAGAATATAGAAAAATTATTCCTATTATTATTTACTCCTTCCTTCCCTATTTTTCTAGTCAAGAATACAACAAAGTTGCAAAACTAAAATAATTTCGTTAAAAATAACATATTACAACACAAAATTAATAGTGTCGACTGGTTTTGAAGGCAAGAAACAGCCTTTGAAATTTCATTACTTAAGCAGCAGTTTAAGATGCATGTATGAAAGTTAAATTTGTTTTTATTTTTATTCACTCGTTTACAGAATGCAAATTGTAAAATTTCCTGAAAATTACTATAAAAATCAATTTTATTCAAAAATTTGAAACTATAATCCCTATTATTTATGTCCAAGTTTATGTATTTTAAACTTGGTTATTTATGTTTTTTCCATTCTCTCTCTCTCTGTGTGTGTGTGCGCGCGCGCGCGCATGCGTGTGTGTAAAACATTCAACTATAACTTGTGCATTCCATATTTGTTGTGCTTTATTAGAAATCATTCCTCCCATCCCGAATAATAATATTACAGTTTTGTTGTATGCTATTTTACTATTAAAAATTTTATCCACATATATAAGTATATTATATTTTATAGAAATTTTATTGATAAAAAGGAATTACAAAATTGAATAGATATAAGATAAATTTTAGCTATGAAGTAATAAGTGTGGTGAAGGAAAGCAAGTGCATGACTGCATATTAAGGTATAAAATGTTTATAAAAGTATAGCTTATGTCAGGGTAAAAATAAAACAAAGTTTTTTTGTTTTTTTTTTTAGAAATTCAAATATAATGAAGCATTTATATTTTAGAACTAACAATATTGCATATTTTTATTCACGGGTAAAATTTAAAGGAGTAAATTTGTATTTTGGTGCACACCAAATACATAACTCATTTTGACAAACAAGCTGAGCCTCAGAAAATTATGACAGATATTAAGAGTCTACTTAAGAACAGCAAAATCTTTGTTTATTTCAGTACTAATAGTATATGCTTTGAATAAATTTTTAATAGAAAATCTCCTGTTTAAGTTAATTTGTCTTACTTGTATTGTTGCAGGGAGGATTAGTTGATTATCCTGATGAAGACTCGGAAGAGGAGGAGGAGGAGGAAGATGAGGATAGTAGCAATGTTCCACCTACCAAACGCCCAAGAGTATCATCATAGCATATTTTTAAAATTTATTCATTGACATTTACGATTGTACAGGACGGTTCTGTTTTTAATCGCTGTTTCAAATCATCACAAGAAGTTTCAAGCATGACTGCTACCCTGTCATTACTGTCAACTGCCATCGTGTGCCTGTCAGTCCACTGACATTTTCCACTCACCATCTTGTGGACATGCTATCTGAAAAATATGAATTTTAAACTGTCTTTGAAATTTCCCTCCTTCCCAGTGTTGAAATTAAGAAAGATTTTGTTTATTATTATTTTTGAGCTACAAAGGCTGGACTTGTGTGCATTGTTCCTACGTTATTTTCAATCATTTTGAAAAGACTGAGGCATTACAAATTAATAGCTGAATTTCGTAAGATTACAAAACAATGCTAAGAGAATGTATGTATTTATAATATAAACGATAGAATCCATGTTGTGTCATTATTTTCTATTATGAACTTAGCACTTTTGTCTTTCAATTACGCAATTTGTTTGGAAGAAGAAATATTTGTTAAAGTGACTTCCAATTGATTTTATGTCTGACGTGGCAGTGCAATGATGGAAAGTTGTGTAAAAATTCATTTAATTGCTTAATAAAGCAAATACGAATTGTACAATCAATTTATGTTCTTGTGCAAAATTTTTTTTTTTTCTTGTGTAATATTTTAATTTTTGCCAGCTTGAGCATAAACAGAAAGCTACCTCCTTTAAAAGCTCATTGTAAAAAGCTAGAAATTGAGGGAAATGTTTTTCCTGTAAAAATATTTTTATACACACAAAACAAATACCTTAAATGCCACAAAGTTGTATACATTACTGGTTCTAGTGTCCTGTATTAAGTAACACTGTAAATTAAGAAAATAAGTAGCTTGATTGTAATCTTGAGTTGCTTGTTATTTCATTGTGTTGATATTGTTTTCAGACGTGAACCATTTTCTTTTTCTTGTATGACATTGTACAGTACTTTAATGGAAACATTTGTAAATTAAAGCAGCAGTATTCATAGTTGATACACTATTAGAATTTGACATTAGAATCTATGTATATAGGTTGTGTATGGTGTTTTTTAATTAAACTACAAAATAATGTCTATTGACACTGCATATTAAATGTTGTAAATATTTGTTTATTCACAATGCGCATAAATTAAGACATTCTCAAAATGTTCAAAATTAATGTGCTGCTTGAGGTACAAATTTGTTACAGTTAAGAGTGACAATCAGTAAAAGATAAATAAAATAAAATTATCAAAATTGTAAAATCACTATCAGTTTTCCTTTCTTCATTAGCAAGTTTTACAATAATTACATATATAACATCTTATATAGTTTATTGCAAAATTATTTTCCTAAAGGATTTTATAAGTCATTCAGTTTGCTAAAATATTTGAAAATATTTTAATGCAATGCGGGTTTTTTTTTTATGAACTTAAAAAATTAACTGAAGCTTGAAAAGCATTTTCCCACATAAAATTGGTAAGCTTCTTTACAAAACAAACGTTTTGTAAAATAATTGCTTTATTGATAATTTTTTTTTTTTTTTTTTACTTTAATCATGTGACAATAAATAAAATTTTGGTAAACACCTAAGAATATTTTTCAAAATGTCAACATTTTACAAGAGAGGAAATACGAAAAATAAAATTCCTTAGTTATGTCATTTTTTAATATTTATTATTTTTTTATAGTAGTAATTTATTAATGTACTGCTGTTCCTTTCCTCCGCATTTACATATATGCTGTACAAATATGTAAGATTAAATAAACTTTTTAAAATTGTACATTAAAAGTTATTACAATAATTGACTTTAGTTTTAATTAAATACAGTTAACAACAGTTTTTTACTTTTCATTTCCCTCATTTTATTCTATACTCCCCAGCCTGCTAATGTCTCTTATCTTTAAATACATAATCTAATGTATAAAATGCAAAATTTGTATTATGTATTTATGTCCAGAAATTCTAAGGAACTTTCAGATGAGCTAGAGTACTGAAAATTGCATCTCATAGGAAACTACTGATGAAAATGGGAAAACCAAACTTGCTTTATAGGATTGCAAAACCTTCTAGGCCTATATTTTATTAACTATCCTCTCTCTTCCTCCCCACCCACAATTTTAGACATTTCACCAATTTGATCACATCTCAGCTTCTAATTACGTTAGATATTACCTTTATCTAATATATTAAAGGCAAAATTGTATGCATTTGTGTCCAAACTAAGCAACTTCTAGAATACTGAAAATTACTATATATGTGAATATAGCTGAAGCTCCAAAACAGGGCTGGGAAGTATCACAAATACAAAATATATCGAGTATCAACTATAGTCTTTAAATGTATCATGGATTTTGTATCAAGATACTTTTTTAAATGCATCAAGTATACTGTTCTCTTTTTTGATACTCTACACTTTTCAAATTAAACCATTAACTTGTTGATAGAATTATAAGAATAAAACTATTTTGTGTTTATAAAGACCTTTCAGTAAACACATTTTTACACTTTCTCGAAAAGAAAAGAAATTACAAGAACAAAATTTGTTAATTTATTATTTTTTTTTTTTTTTTGCGAACATTTTGGCTGCAAGTTTAGTAAATTTCAAAATTTCCATATTTCAAAAGATGTCATAGCAAATATTAAGTACATTTTATATTGGACATTCATTTTGTAGTGTGAATTATATTAAAAAATAGGATTACCGATAATGTCGGCAACTTATGTCATTACTGAAAGTTTGGCAAAACGTTTAGTACAAAAATTTCCGGATTTCAAAAGACATTGAAGTTTCTAGTCTCAATATTGCCACACCCCAATGATGTACATCTTTTTTATATTATAAATTTTGCTGTGAGGCATGTGATTCACAGCTTAAAAAGACGAAAAAACAATTAGTAAAAATATAGTATAATTTAATAAAATGTTTTCTGAAGATATGTTTAATGCAAGTTCACTGCTTACCTAGCATGATAATTAATATAAAAAGAAATCACATTTAATTAAAAATTAACATAAGAAAAATTTAATGTAACATAAACGCCTTGTTACAGACATAGCATATTTTAGAATGTTTTTCTAAATGGATTCTATATTGATACATACAATTTAGAATATTTGTATCTTATATTGATCAATGCTTTAATGGAGTATCTGACATCTTTTCCTTCTAAAAGTATCTAATATAAATATAGTTTCATAGTGTCTATTATATCTAGATACAGTTTCACAAATTAACTTTATCATGTACTAGAGATATTTTTAAAATGTATCTTCCTCAGCCGTACACTGAAATTACTGAGAAAAATCGAAAAACCCCACATTTCTTCAAAAGGGGATTTTATGGATCGTAGTTTTGGAGTGTATGTTCAGAAACTATAAATAACTTTCAGATAAGCTAGAATACTAAGTATTGCTACAGATACAGCTGTGGTAAACTATAAAAAAAACTGTCACATTTCTTAATAGGGAAGATTTTATGGGTCATTTTGTATATGATCAGTCTAAAATGCTGAAAATTGCTATCGCAACCTCAGGTGCTAGAACTAACTATAAAAATGGAAACTCCCAAATTTCCTTATAGGTTAAGTTAACATTCCTATTAGACCTATATTTTATTAACTATCACCCCCAATCCCCTATTTAAAGTATTTCATTAATTCAATCATATTTTAGCTTTAAGCTGAAACTTTTTAGCTTTAGAGAATATATTTTTTTTAACTTGAGCTAAGGAGTGTTGCATACTCGAATTGCCTACACTCCATGTTTATTAAGGCAAGGTACATATTGAGGATGCATGCTGCATACGAATAGCATGTGCACAACTCAATTTGTTTTGAGCAGTTATTGTTATCTACTGTCCACAAACTGTTCACACAAGATTTAGTGGAGTGTTCTCCCAGGCCATTTTAACCTTGTAAGCCAGCCACCTAGCAAATTTTCTAACCATCTGGTAACAAAATGACCAGTTATACCTCTTTTTTAACTGTTTAGAAATAGATATTGTGTTTACATGCTATTGTGCATAATTTATGCAAATATTTGTTACAGGAATTAAAAATGTGACATCTTCGTATTCGTGGGGCTTGGTTTCTTTTTGCTAAAATTTTGTTACTGAATGTCAAAAGTGGCATCTTGTATCAATCACTAAAATTAATTTAAATTATTGTCTATGAAAAAAATGAGGGGGAAAATCAACAGCTAATGGATGCTATCTAAATATGACTTCTGATTGTCTTTTAATAATCAATCCCTAGCACATGCATAATGCCTGCGTCTGCAAATTCATTTTATTAAGTATTGTTATTAAACATTGGAAATACATATCTTTACTTGTTTATCCCACCAGGCTTCAAAATTATTCTATACTGTAGCGCATTACGGGTACAGAAAACCCATTTTTCCGATGATTTCTGTGTGCATCTTTGCTGCACCCGCTAATGTTTCAACATATGCATACCTGCCAACTTTTACGCATTATGCGTAAAATTTACGCATTTTAACTGCTCTTTACGCTTTTACGCATTTATTGCTGTATTTTACGCATTTACGCATTTATTTGAATTTTTTAACATTAATAGGAAATCAATCCCCGGCGAAATTCTCCGGCTTTTTATGTTTGAAATTTATCAATTAACCAGACATAGTATAATTCCTCGGAAACACCGCGTTTCCTCTTTTTTAACACTAATATCTACCATTTCCGGGATCGTAGCAAATCCATAATAAAATGCAGGGTAATGCCAATCAAATTAACGGAGATTTACGGCCGCGTGTAACGTAAATTAAGATCTCGATCGCTTATTTTATAAAAGTAATAAATATACTTCTTCAAAGGTTGTCTAATTCAGCATAAATCGCTAAAATGTTATTTTGTTCATTAATTTCGCATAAACACTGCGATTGCGCAATTCAGTTTGTTCTCATGAATCGCCGAGAGTACAATAGTATCTTTTTCCATCCATCTCAATCTTCTAAATATTGCATTTTTGATTGACTAAACTAGCTTATTTTCATATTCTAATTAATTATTACTGTTAATTTCTTAATTATTTTCGCATAAACAGTGCGATTACGCAATTCAGTTACTTCGTGTGAATTACTGAGCGTACGTTAGTATCTTTTTCCATCCATCTCCATCATTTAAATGTTGCATATTGGATCGACTAAACTAGCTTATTTTCATATTCTGATTAATTATTACGGTTAATTTCTTAATTATTTTCACATAAACAATGCGATTGCGCAATTCAGTTACTTCACGTGAATTGCCGAGAGTACGTTAGTATCTTTTTTCATCCATCTCCATCATTTAAATGTTGCATATTAGATAGACTAAACTAGCTTATTTTCATATTATGGCTAATTATTAAGTTAATTTTTTAATTATATTTGCATAATATAAATTTTTCTATTTAAAAAATGGGTATAAACTCTGTGAAGGGATATTTTCCAAAAAGTGGTATTAAAGCAATGATTTAGGCAAATAAAAGGGAAACCATTTTGGCAGGAATATAATTCAGTGCTATATATATATTTTTTTTTATTAAAGATCAATATTTGTTACTCTCTTTAGTGAAAAACTGTGTTTTGCCAAACATAAATATTTGTCTTCATTATAAAGTAATTCTCACCGGATAAAACCTTTATATATTTTTTGCTTTATAATTTATTATCCTGAAATTTTATAAAATTGGTGTCCTGAATTTTCATATTCTACCAGTAAACCTGATATTTAATGCAATATTTTTTAATGCAGGTACGTGTATATAGTTGAATTTATTAGAAATGTCGTTTGCCCGTGTAGTTTAAAAAAGAAATCATTATAAATGTCATTCACGCAAAATTTTACACATTCCAATTTTCCCAGGTTGGCAGGTATGCATATGTGAGAGCAACATACTAAGTGTAGTGTGCCATGCATCCTCGATGTGTGGCTTGCCTTAGGTCGTATAACACCTGCACTGCAAGTGTGGCACAGCAGTTGCAGGCATGTTTAGGCATTTATTTAGGATGGGCATACTATACCCAGGGCTGTCCTGAAGAAAATTATTGAGAGATTGCGGGGTTCCAAGGGGCAGAGCCCCTGTTGGAGGTGTGAAAGAAGGGTGCTGCCCCCTTTAAAATTTTTGAATCATTTAGGCCATATAATTGCCATTTTTTAAGCCCATAAATCACCTTTTTTTCACAATATTAATAGCTTAATGCTTAGCAGGACATATATTAATATATATATATATAATTGAAGATTTTTATGATTACTTGTAATATATATACCCGAGAAATACCAAAGAAAATTGCTTGTAAACTGAAGGTAAAGGTAAAAAAACATACTTTTGTTTTCTGGTAACTTTTCACATACTCGCTTTAATTTTACCAACATACATAATTCTCATTCCTTCCTTAATACCCACTAATATTATGAAAAGGTTATTTCCATCATATGGCAACATCAGTTTACACTTTTATTAAAACATTAAGAAAAAAAAATATTTACAATACAGAGAAGAGTGGTCAAGAAATTATAATTACTTCGCTGTCAATTCTTTTACACATTCACTTTTTAACTAATAACCTGTAGCTGTAGTAACCTAGTAACTAATATAAAACATTACTAGAAATAAATATTTAGCGCAGGCAGCTTCCTGTTAGAAGGGGGAGGGAATTGAATTGATACCTTACACGGCTGAAAAAGGCTGAACTTTGTTGAAAGTTGCCCCAAAACCAGCAAATACAAAATTTTTTCCAGAGATCTTGAGAGTACTTGATGCATACTCTGTATTTTTCAAAATTTATTGCGAGTACACGATGCATACAGCGTGTACTCTTTTGGGACAGCCCTGGTTATACCCATTAGTATTGTCAGAAGAAAAAATGAGGAGGGGGGTGTAACAAAATATCTTGTTTCCCATTTCTTTGAATATTTCTATGAACTTCAATGGGTCTCTGAGGGTGTTTATGACCTGATATCGCCCATGCAGTGGGGGTTTTATTTTTTGTTCTAACTATAAAGCGTTTTGTTTTCAAGAATTTGCTGTATGTTTTGGTGTAATTTTAATCAGAAAAAAGATGTGTTTGCAATTAAGTCTTTCATTGCACTTTTTCATTTCACAACATTTTTTACAGATTAAAATAGCCATATGCTTTAGCATAGCCCAGAGAATGCATATGGATGATTCATAATGGCTTTGTCCTGTTGGGAGACTTGAGGCTAAAAATCCATCATGGAGGGGGTGGGCGGGTTATTTTATTAGAACTCTTGCATAATTTCTTGTTTGTTTAAATAATTGCAAGCAAGTGGAACAGTCACCAGAAGACCTGTTTCATAGTTCCCTAGAATCACAACACCTTCTAATGACCGATACATAGCTTTACTGACAAGAAGTAATCACTAAACACAGCACCAACTCTATGAGTGGTTGCTACTGTAGCTATAGAACTGCAAATATTGAACAGTATTGTAAGGCTACGTATAAGATATCTCTGTTAAATAACAGTTGATTACCAATAGTTATTTATACATGTTTCCTTTTTTAATGTCCATCACAATTGTCAGATTTAGAGATATGTCTCATCATACGCCAAAGGGAACTGGTTTGTCCAACAGACGATCTTGATCGGAGCGATACGATAGTTGCTCAGTGTTGGCAATAGTGGATCAGAGAAGGCACATGTAACCGTCACAGAGGATCAGAACACCCCAGTCATACAACTGCTTAAGAAAATCATGCAATCAGGAGAAAAGCCACGTCCAATGATGTTGCTATCATCTATTCGAAGACATTTGCCATACTCCATCATACATCCTGATACTATTTGGAGATGACTTGGGCTTGGATTAGGTTTCGATGTTTATTAACACTAGAACAACGGAAGCGGTTATTTTGACCACATAACTACTTTGAGAAACGATTCCTCCAAAACTGCTAATCCCAGCCCATTGCATCCCAGCCAAGAACGCTTATTGTAAAAAATGTGTCGAAGAAACATCCTAAATGCTGTAACTATAATGGTTTGATTTTGAATTAAAGGTATGTTGTATTTTTTCTATGGTGGTCAAATTGACTACTGCCCATTGTTCTAGGTAGTTCAAAATATATGTTGTTCTAGTGTTAAGGCACCTACCACTGACCACTGGACATAAGCTAAACTGTCTAGATTGGTGCCAAGCTCAGTCAGCGTGGACAGTGTCCAAGTGGAAGCATGTTGTTTTAGTAATGAATCCTGTTTCAGTGATGATAACCGTTGCATATGTGTGTAGATGAGGACTGTCCAGCATCCCGATTCCACATTTGTTAAGCAACACATGGCCATCACACATGGTGGGACAGCTGATCTCCTCTAGTGCTTCAAACCAATCTGATGGCTCACTTGCATGTCGACGATATTCTGTAATCGATTGTTTTGCCCATGCTCTTAAGCCATCCAGGTTCAATTTACCAACAAGACAATGCTTGACTACATACATGACTTTCTCAGCAATGTCTTCGAAAATTTAATACCCTCTTATGGCCGTTCAGGTAGGTCCCCAGACCTATCAACAATGGGATACGTCTGAGATATGCTGGGACGGTAATTGCCGCCTTCTCAGAATATCACTGAATTAGTTAACCAATTGCAACATTTGTGGTGGAATCTTCCGCAGAGAAACATAAGCAACTTAACTCTGCCACACTGAATATCGGTTTGTATAGCGGCCAAAGGAGGATTTATTACTTACTAAAATGTCATCATCTTGTCATCATTTCTCATAAAACATGTTCTTGTTCCCAGACTCCAATTATTTGCATATCTCCTCAAACATGCATGCCGAGTTTTGCAGCTGTAGCTTAATTTCTTATGGGTAAATATATTTTTTTTTTGCAAGTATCTGTAATCAAAAAAATGGACACCAGGACACCATTGTTTAGGAGTTATCATGAGACATTCTGAAGATATGGCAAATTTTGCTTTTCCACATGAAATGCTATTATATCCCTAAATAAATGGAGCAAATTGAATGAAATTTGGTATGAGTATTTCAATGGATTCAGAGGCCTATTGATTTTTGGGAAGCCTGAACTAGAGCTTCGTTAAAAAAAAAAAGTATATAGAATAAATAATGAAATTGATGTCGAAAACAGCTGCCTATTTATATGTAATTTTTTATTCTGAAGTGATTGACATAAATTACAGAATTATAACAAACAGATGTCTTAAAATATTACATATCTTTTAACTAAAATGGAAGAAACCATTAAAAAGATTACATTGGTTCACAATTATCAAATGAGCAGTACTTTGTGTACTTTTAAACGAATAAATATTGTTATGAACTTATCCTCTAGAATCGTGGGTGTATATACAGAATATAAGAACGAGTCCAAGTTTCTGGATAACTTACATTTATTCACATGCATAAAGTAAACAGGAACAACATACAATCAAATAGCACTTAAATGCTCCACTGATTTCACAAAATAACTAATATTACTCGCAGGATGTTGACGAAAGTAATTTCACAAAACAGCAGCAACTATTATCAAAACATTGACAAAAATCACAGTCCAATGTAGTTCATGCCACGTCAATTTGTCAACTCCCCTGCAGCGGAGGGATGAGTTCTTTTATAGTCTCTCCATAGAAACTGCTGGAAATCTCTATATCTCAAAGAATAATTGTTCTATTGAGATGATGCGGGAAGTTGCCAAATCTGCAACCCTTCTTCTAACTGGGAAATCATGGAAACCCTGAGCTCATATCATGGACTGTGTTTTCTTCGCCTGGCCTTTGAGACAAACGAAAGAGGAGGCGTCAAAGGGAATATTGCGTGTTCGCAACAATATATACTGTTTGATAATTATTAAGAACAGCTCTTGAGATATTAGAAATTTTAGTTTTCCACAGGGAGTGTGAAATCTCGAAATAAAGTAAATTAGTTAAAATTGGGATTGCTTGTTTTAATCGGTAACAACACAAATATTGTAGATTTTTAGGGCTATCATGTTATAAAAAAAGATTTCATTTGTATTATTGTTTTTTCACAATATCAAATGTGTTAATCTGTAGATAAAATTATGTATTTTACATATCCGATTTTTTTGTACCTACATTATAATCATTCACAAAGAGAACATACACTATATCCTTAAGCTTTAATATATTTTTTTCTCCAAGGGATAAATTTGGAAAGCTGTATGTTCTATTTTTTGATGTTATCTATCACTTTGTGAATAAAGATCACTTTGTGAAATCACGAAATATGATGCATACTTTTTTATCTTTCTCAAGGACCTATAATATTATTAAATTCTATATTATTTGGTGACATCAATAAGAGCATGGTTGGGTAAAGTTATTTTAAAATTTTAATGAGTAAGTTACTATTTCTCATTATATTTCTTAATTTTTCTCATTTTTTTTGTTCACCTCTGTTAGATTGTAAGTGAAATACTTATACAGTTATTATTATTTTTATTATTTACTTTTCTTGGGAGAATAGACTATTTAGCTACAATATAGTTGGAAGTTATTGTTATATTTTTCAATAAGTTATTTAATTATGATGAAACAACTTCTGCCTTAATTATTCGGGTCAAATGTCACTTCACTGTAACCGTGAGTGCTTAGAATTTTGTCAATGGTGGGTGTGGTTAAAATAATACCTTATACTATTTTTAGCAATCAGTAATATTTAAAACTTCTGCCACATAATTTCTACAATCCTAGACTGTTTTTTAAACTTATGCTCTGGTCATCTCATCACCTGCTTGTTGCTAACGAACAGAAAGAAATATAAAACCATGGACCAAAAATAATGAAGGGATAACCAGTTGAGAAATAACCAAATTTTACTCTCAAAATTGTTAATATTCTGCCCTTTGAATGGAATTTTTCTTTCTTTCTACCCAGCCGTTCGACCAACTTGAAGGTCTAGCTGGGACGGCTAGGAACGTGTCACCCAATTTAGACTGGATCCCAATTGATGTGGCAACCACAGGGAACTGTACCATCCATCAACCCTGCTCTGGGATGGACTTTCGGACCTACAGATTTATCGTGTCCATACTCTGCTCAGACACACTTTTAAGGCTACTATACTACAGTCTACAGTTAACATTATTGTCAACCGAAATCGCATAATTTTATTGATCAAACTATTTATCTGAGAAAAGGTAAAAAGAAATTGTTTATAAAACACAATGTTAATTTTCCTCCTATTGATTGGTCCACTGAGGTTCCGCCTTAACTCCACCTCCATGCCCATTACAAAATAATGAAATCGAATTCTGACGATAGTACGGCCACCAAAGCTTTTCGTAAATAACCGGGTGAAATTGCATCGTTATCCGAGCAGTTGGTGGCAGAGCCCCTGAAACGAAATAATACCCAGCAATGTGTGATTCACTGCACTTGAGGCACAAAGTTATTTACCGCAAACTGGAGAGTGATGGGGGAAAGAGCATAACATGACAGTTGCTACTTGCTTCCTCGTTCCAGTGTCCAGCATACTAAAAAAGATACATGACAGTCCGTCCTCCTATGGAGGACATTTTGGCATTAGCAAGACGTTGAACAAAATTCGGGAACGCTTCTTCTGTGCAATACGAGATCCGATATTGAGGAGCACTGATGCAATGAATGCAGCTCTCGGTAGGAAAAACATGAAAGATCAATCATGCTTAAAGCATTGATTATGAAACACTTTCCAACTTCAATGCAATTTTATTTTAAAAAGTCGAAAATGCAATACATTCCTCGGTAATATTTTAAAACTTATCACAATACTACATTAATTTATTATATTTGAAAACTTAAACGTTCATTGAAAAAAATGAACTTCATTCAAATGACGGCATTGAAATATAAATTGCCTGGTTTAAATATCTCTAAAATGTGATACATTCCACGGTAATATTTTTAAAACTATCATAATACTACGATAATTTATTATATTTGAAAACTTCATCGAAAACAACTGAAATTAATTCAAATGACGGCTTAGAAAAAATAACACGCCTGGATCCCTCTATAAAAACAGGATTTCATTCATAACTTTCTCCCATTCATTTCATTCATCACAATACTATAATAATTTCTTTTATTTAAAAATTAAGACCATGGAGCTACAAGTAATAAAACTCTATGCTTAAAACTTCATCGAAAAAAATCGTCCTTCTCTTCATAAAATCAATTAATATTTCATTCATATCAGCCATGCAGACTCTATGGACTAAATTATTTTGTGTTAACAGCAACTCTAATACAACTCATTCTACATATTTTGCTGTTTACATTTTACATAAGTGAAAAATAGGCTTCGTTTTAGAAATAATCACATTTGGATAATCATTTAAACTCAAATATATTGTATTTCCGTTGTTTCAGTATGTAGATGCACAGAATTTAAACAAAAATAAAGCGGTTTTACGACGGATACAACACTCAATATGAATTAAGAAGAACTTAAAAAAATCACGATTTTGAAACAAGATGGATGCCAGATATGGATATCATTTTGAAGTGGGTCATGTGATCGTTTCATATCATGGTCACGTGATCGCTTCATATAAGAGGTGTAATTAATATTTTAATTTTTATTTAAAAAACTACTGAATATATTTCGCTGAATTTGTTTTATATATTTTATGGAACAATTTGAATATTACCTAAAATTTTCGAAGCAATTTGTGAATTTTAAATCCGCTTAAAAAATGTTTGAAAAATTAGGTCCCATAGGGCTCAATGTATATCATTTTTTCGACCCGGGTTCAATCCAAAACTAATTGGGTGATATTATTCATTTATATTCCCATAGGTTCTACAGACCGTCTGAACAACATACTAAAATTTCATTTTGATTAAGTCATTTTTACGGCAGTTATCGTGCTAACGGACAGACAGAATGAACAAAGTCATAAACACTTTTCAACTTTGTTGTAAAGTGTTAAAAAAGAAAATGCGAGGACTTGTTTAGAGTTATAATGTCTGTGCTTCTTTCTAGGAAATTGCACGCGATTGGGGTCATTACTATGGACTTTAGACAATAAATAACGAATACATCCTAGTAGTAATAAAGTGGCCAGAAGCTTACGCTCCCTGACCAAGCTTCTACAACCATCAGTGAAGTTCTAATTTGGAACTGGATATGTCGTTACGAGGTTCCCTCGCCTATCCATTCTGACTAGGAAATGAACTTTGACATATATTACGGGAGTGTACAAATTACTCGGAATGGACAAAACTCGAACCTCTTCATCCCCAGTCGAACGACATGGTTGAGTGGTTCAACTGAACGATACTTAATCATATCATATCTCTATATTCGTATTCAGAAACCAGCAAGATAAAGAACGTCACCTACCCTTGTTCCTACCGGCTTATATGAAGTTCTGTCCATAAATGGAATCAACCCGTTATTCTGGCCGAGATCTACGACTACTATGTGATCAGGTATTTGGACGGCCATGCGACGCTCCTTCATCGCCTAATGAGTATGTGCAAGATGTGCAGACACGATTCGAAGAGCTTCATCGCTTCACTCATGAAAGGAGCAATATTACTACCGATTAAATGAGAACCCGGTATGACGCCAAAGATAATAAAGGGCGGGCGACAAAGTGTGGCTGTTCAACTAACTCTCGGTAACGATCAGGATTTTCACCGAAACTACAGCACAAACTAGAAGGACCCTATGTCATATTGAAGAGAATAAACAGTGTTATTTATCGAATTCAGAAATCGCCTTCAACCAAGCCGGCAATGTTATGAATATGTAAAGCACTACATGGCTTATGAAAATTCGAAATCCGTGGACAATGTCACGAAAATGTAAAATGCCGTTACAGCTCTGTGAAACACTTTTACAAACAATCGTTGCTATTACGTGAAAGTAGTGTTACTGTATTTGGCGAAATATTGGTAACTTTTGGCGAGTTTCCAAATCCACTAGAACTTTCGAAATATCGACCGGTTTCGGATATATAAGCACTTTCCAGAAATTTCCATGAAGAGTATATAAGAAAGGCACTACTCGGTCGAAGAGAGCTGGTGTGATTCTAATAACATTGAATCGTGAGATACGTCAGTATTTTTATAATAGTATTTGCTATTTTGTGGATTAGTTGATTATTGAACTGCTGTTTTATTATACCTGACAGCTGTTTAGTGATCTTGTAAGATAATTATCAAACTATTTGCTGTATATTGCTCTTGTTTACTCCTTGATCGCAAAAATTCAAAACACGGGCGGTGTACTTCTCCACAAATATAATAATATCAGTTCAAAATACGCTCCCACTGTTCAAAATACGCTTACTGGCACCAAAAAGTAATTGTGGGATTGTAACGAAACTTGACATGAAGGTACGTGTCAGGCAGATGTGCAAATGATTAGAAATACAGCTTGATTGCGTAATGTCACCAGAAGGCGTTGAACTTCGTTCTCCCTGGCGCAGAAAAATGTACGCAGAAGCTTTTTACCTGTACTTAATTTGTTGCAGAGAGACGTGTTTTCATTAGGGATGCCGTTACGCCGCCATCGAAGACCATATGATCAACTGTCAGAGTTCGAGAGGGGAAGAATTATCGGGATGATGGAAGCCGGGTGGTCAGCTCGGCTAGTAGCCCTCCACCTAGGCAGTTCTGACTTTACTGCGAGGAGGTGTTGGGACCAGTGGACGAAGGAGAGGTCGTATACACGGCGCCCAGGCTCAGGACGCCCTCGGCAGACCAATAGCCAAGAGAAGACCGTTACTTCACTCGCCACGCACGTACAGCGCCAACTGCATCATAGTCCGCCATCCGGACACAGGTAGCATCTTCACTATGGGCCCCTGTATCTGTCCGTACCATCGCGGAGCGCCTGGCTGAAGGACATTTGGTATCGCGGCGCCCATTACGTTTGCTGCCAATGACACCTACCCACCGTCGCCTTCGTTTGGAGTGGTGTCGTGCTCAACGGGATTAGACCGCAGCAGAATGGAATCAGGTCGTCTTCAACGACGAATGGAGATTCAATTTGGGCAGTGATGAGAACCGTGTACGTGTGTGGACGCTCCGCGGTGAACGCCTCAACTCTGCCTTCGCTTTACAGCGACACACCGCTCCCACAGCTGGTGTGATGGTTAGGGGGGGGGGGGGCGTTGCATACGACACCCAGTCACCTCTAATATTGATCCACGGTGTAATGCCAGAAATGTAAAGTAATAAATATTTGGAAGGATTAAAAAATAATGGAACCAGGAATGCGGGCGGATTATCCCCACGCTAAGCAGATGGGCGATAATATACAGGTGGCCCCATATCTTACATACCACGCCCATGTTTACATACCACACTAAGCCGTTTGGCGGCAACCGAGACGGCGACGCCATGTCTACGGATTAGCTCTCAGCTCTACATTTCAGCACGTGGACCGCCGACCGAAAAAGGGATATAAGTGAGAGTTGCTCGAAGTGGGAGTCAGAATTGGTCAAGGCAGGCTGTTGGAGTTAGACTAGTCAAGAAGAAGCGACGGTAGCAGAGTTCAGAGTTGTGTGTGCGTCTCTGATATAGGAATTCGAAGGAGAGCTCATGGCCATCTGGTATTGCAAGTGTAAAGTGTGACAAAGCATCGGTGTTACCCAAGTTATATGAAAGAAGATCAGGTACCGTACAATTAAACTATATGAGGATAACCTCTGTGTCTAAATTTGTGTTTTTAAGGAAAAGCTAATTAATGCATCCCACCACGTGCTCCAACCAAATATCAATTCATCTGGCATTACACCCCCCGAACTACCATTGAGATGTATTCCACTATTGTGATATTTATTTAATTTGTAAAACTAAAGAGTGTAAATTGAGTATGTGATAAATAAATGTTTGTTCCTTTACTATTACCCTTAATTTTTAGTTTGTTAACTTAGTATCCCGTTAAGCACAGAAATAGGTGGGTTTTGCGGCCACCAACGCAATGTACACAGCAGTAAGTTTTAGAACAGATTACATGTATAATTAATATACTAATAAATAATTAATTTTAAGGTAAAATGCATTTTTGACAATATTAATTTTAATCAACAAAATTAATAATCGGCACATTTGGTGCTCGTGACTTTAGCAGTAACGGGAATAAAATAAGGATTTATGAAATTAATAAAATTAAAGGAATAATAATAATAAAAAATAAATATTGATAAGGTTGGACAACTGGTGGCGACATAGATGATTGTGAAAATATTGTGCACAATTCTCATTTCTCCTTATGTTATATGTATGATTATGTAAAGTTTTATCAATGAAATGGAAAAAATGGTTCTTCTAAATGAGATCGAAGGTATAATTAGAAAAATGGGATATAGGAATGTGACCAGTTAAAAAAGTGGTGAAAAGTTCAATAAATATCAATTAAAAATTATAGTAAATTGGATAGAAATAATAAAAATATGGATATTCCAGTAATGCAGATCCTGCCATTATTTAGTGGGAGTAAGGAGGAAGATATAAATTTCTTTATAAAACAATTTGATGAATTAGCGGAGTTAGCAAGTTGGAAGGAAGAGCATAAAGTGGCTATCATTAAAACCAGATTAAAAGATAAGGCTATGCAGTTTTTAATTCAAAACCCTGAATTACAAAACGAAAAGGAGTTTGATAAAATAAAAATATTACTAATAAATAAATTTTCAAACAGAATAACGATAACGCAAGAACAGGACGCTTTCAATAAAATAAAACAAACGCCTGATATGTCAGTGGACGAGCTTGTGCTAAAAATAAAAAACGCAGCGCGTAAATTTTTGAACCTTAAGGATACAACAGATGGAGAGGTAGAGAAAATAACCAATAAAATAATGTTGGGAAAATTCATTAGCGCATTACGCCCTGATTTGGCAATTGAAGTGAAGAAAAAAGATCCGCAGCGGTTTGAAGATGCCATAAAAGATGCCGAACTGTTTGAAATAATTCTTAATGATAGGACTCCAGAAGAATCACATAACGAACTGAAAGAAATGTTACTTACAACACAGGTTCAAGATTTGACTTTAGAAATTAATAAATTAAAATTGCAAAATATACCAAATCAATCCATGGAACGAGCTGTTTTTTGCATAGGGTGCGGAAAAAATGGACATTATTTCTCAGATTGCTGGTACAATGAGTGTAATACTGCATTTGCAAGGAATCCCAAACGAATGAATTATCAGCAATATGGGTTGGAGCAAACAAATTATATCAGAGGAAACAGAAACGAAAATCTCAGAAATTTTGAACGAGGAGGATATGATAGAAATAATAGGGAATATCAAGGAAATAATAATGATCAAAGAAATTATTACGATCAATTAGAAACCAACGTAGAAAATAGAGAGAGGCAAAGTATAAGAGGAAATTTTAGGGGGCGCAACGGAAGAAATATAAGATCAAACACATATGAGAGAAACAATAATAATAGTAATTTAAACTAAGAGCTGGAATTTGGGACCAAGGAACGAATCGTACAAATTCCAGAGAAATAAATAAATTCGGTTCACAAACATATAGAAATAACAAAAATGGAGATGACTGGCAAAACTATACAAATTTGAAGAGAGGACAATATTATGAAAATAATGATAAAGCAAAATATGATACCAAAAGTATCCTTTCAAGCGAATGTGAAAACGTATCTAGCCCACAATTACCGATGGTAGAAATAGATTGCAAAGGAATAAAAATAATAAGTGTAATTGATAGTGGGGCTCAAGTTAGTATTATAGATTTGGAAACATTTCAAAAACTAAAACAGAATAGAAATGTAAAAATAAAATACATAACCAGAAGAGTAATACTTCAGACGTTTACTAAAGAAAATATAGAATTTTTAAATTGCATTCAATTTTCATTTAGAATTGGGGAAAAGGCATGCAAAAATTATTTTTTCGTGACAAAACAGAACTTTCAGGGGCAATATAAAATGCTTTTAGGCTACGACTTTTTATCCTCACATAAAGCAATTTTAAATACAAAAGATAACGAAGTACAATTTGGGAATACTGCGATTAAATTGTATAAAAGTGAAAATACAAACCCAATACAGAATTCAAAACAAAAACCACAAAGCCAGGGAATTCGTGATGAAAATAGATATAATAGTAATTATGAAAATTATAATACTGATGACGACGAATATGAGGAAATAAATAGTTGTTATAATGAATCCAATAATGAGAATGAAGATAGAATAAGCGATGATAATGATGACGACGAATATGAGGAAATAAATAATTGTTGTAATGAATTCAATAATGAGAATGAAGGTAGAATAAGCGAGGATAATGAAAGCGATAACGATAGAAAAAACGCTAATATGCAAAATTGTAGCACTCGCGATAATGTAAATGATGAAAAATGGTTACCAAGTTCTAATGAAAGTAATAAGAATAAGAATGTTAAAAAGAAAGAGGAAAAGCAGATTTTCGCTAAATTGAAAAGAAAAATAACATTAAAGCCAGGGGAGTCAGAAATAGTCCAATTGATTTTGTCACAGGAATTAAATGAGGGACAGGATGTTTTATTTTCTCCAATAAAAATGGCAAGAACATTAATCACGGATGAAGCGATCCAAAGTATAGAAAATAAAAATAAGATTAGAATGTTGTTATACAATGAAAAAAATTGCCAAATTACACTTAATAAAAATATGAACGTGGGTATAATAACAGAACAAATCGAAATTGTTGATACAAAAAATAAAAGCAGTAAACCCACGTTGGAAATTAATAATATTCAAAATTTAAATAAAACAGATTATCAACAAATTCGGGAATTAAGAAAGAAAGAAATATCTCCAGACGATTTTCAAGTACAGCACTTAAATAAGGAAGATAGAAATAAAGTTATTGCATTAATGATGACCAATACAGAGGTTTTTTCAAAGTCATATGCTACCCTAGGTAAAACATCAGCAATAGTACCGAAAATCGAACTTATGCACAATTATCCTATTCAGAGTCGACCATACCCAATTCCGAGAGCAGTACGAGAAATTGCGCAAAAAGAAATTAGGGAATTATTGGAAAATGACATTATTGAAAGTTCACAAAGCACGTACGCTAGTCCCATTATTCTTGTAAAGAAACCAAGTAAACCAAATGAAGAACCTAAATATAGACTTGCTATTGATTATAGGGCCATAAACGCGTATTTACCACTTTTGCCAATAAACTTACCAAAGGTGAAGGATATATTACAAAATATCGCTGGTAGTAAAATTTATACAGTTATGGATTTGAAGGCGGCGTTTTTTCAGATCGAACTAAGAAAACAAGATAGAAAGGCCTTAACGTTCACAACTTTTATGGGAAATTTTAATCCTAAAAGAATTCCGTTTGGTCTTAAAAACTCAGGAGCATATTTTCAACTTTTAATGAACAAAGTGTTAGGAGATCTATCAGAGTTAAAAATATACTTTTACTTAGATGACTTAGTCATATGCGCACAAAATAACGACGAAATGTTAGAGAAAATCAAAATTGTTTTCCAAAGATTGAAAGAAAATAATTTAACACTCGACCCGGCGAAGTTACAGATATGCAAATCGCAAATTGAATTTTTAGGATATAAAGTAAATGCGAATGGTATAAGCCCATCAATAAAAAACTGTGCAAAAGTGCAAAATTTCAAACAACCCCAAACGGTTAAACAAGTAAAAAGCTTTCTTGGGACAACAAACTATTTTAGAGGTCTGATAAAAAATTATGCACAAATTGCAGAACCGTTGGTAAATTTGACAAAAAAGAATGTTAGGTTCGAGTGGAATAATGAATGTAGAAAAGCTTTTGAAAAATTAAAAAATGCAATTTTTAAAGAACCAGTTGTAAGACAGCCTGATGAAGTAAACCCGTTTGTCTTAACTACGGATGGCTCAGGTAAGGGAATTAGTAGTATTTTGATGCAAAGGGTAAATGGAGTCGATCATGTTATCGAATTTTATTCAAGACCTGTGAACCCGGCAGAGAAGCGTTATCCTGCAATAAAGCTAGAATTGCTAGCTATACACGCATCCTTACAACACTTCAGAGAATATCTGTTCGGAAGGAGTTTCACCTTGCTGAGTGACGCAAAATCCCTTATGTACCACATAAAATTAGATAAAATGCCAAATATCATATCGAGGTGGCTAATTGACATAAGTCAGTATGATTTTAAATTCAAATATCAAAAAGGTGAAAATAACGCAAGTGATTATTGCTCGAGATATGTATTTGACAATGATAACCAAATCAAATATGTAAATACTTTAATTAAAAATGATGAGATAAATGTGGAGAAAATATTAGAGCAACAAATGGTAGATGAAAAATTAAGTAAAATTAGAGAGGAATTACAAAAAGGAAGAAACCGATATCACAATAACAAGGTATACTATATTGATAGCCAAAATAAACTGTTAATGGTAAAGAAGGAAAATAAAAGACAAACGTATAGGAAAATAAATGAGAATAAGATTGTAATACCGCACTCGCTAAAGGGAAAGATAATAGAGATAGCACATTTCCCTCATTTCGGAGTAAAAAAGACATACCAATTACTTTCAAGAAAATATTTTTGGATAGGGGCTTTCCAAGACGTGGAAAATTTTTGTAAGTCTTGTAATCAATGCTTATTAGTAAAACACAAAAATATACCACCAGCCAGACTTCAGGCTATGCCAGAAATATTAAAACCAGGAATATATTTACAACTGGATTGCGTAGGAAAACTACCGCGCAGTAATGGAGGAAATAATTTTGTAATTACAATTGTAGACATGTTTTCACGATACTTTGAGGCCTATGCAGTCAGAGACATTACTGCTAAAACAATAGTGAATAAGCTAACAAACTTCGTGACAACTTATGGAGTTCCAATTATTATTCAAAGCGATAATGCTCAAATTTTTAAAAGTAAAGAATACATAGATTTTACAAATGCATTAAATATTGAAAGGCGATACAGTTCGGTTTATTTCCCAAGTTCTTTAGGTCGTTGTGAAAGAATACACAGAGACATGAAACAATGTATAATGTGTTTGTCAAAGACTACGTTTGAATGGGATGAATCTTTAAAATGGTTTAAGTTTTATGTGAATAACACTATTAACAGTAATACAGGATTTGAGCCTTCATTCCTGTTCTATCTTAGAGATTTATCATTGCCATTTGAAAATATTAAACAAACAAACATACCAAGTAAGGCAGAAATAGATATAATGTATAGTGATGTAAATAATTATAAAAATTATGTGGCACAGCATTTAAAAAATATAGATAAAGTCGTGAAAGACGCATCGGAACAACAAAAGCTGATAAATGACAAACAAATAAAGAAATATAAAATAGTGAGAAAAAACGATATATTTATAGGAGCGACAGTGTACCTAAAAAAGTTCCTAAAACCAAGGGTATTAGAGGATCGATATGATGGACCATTTAGAATTACGAAATTAGTCCGAAATAATAATGTTATAATATGTCTTAAAAGTGATGAAAATAAAACTTATAAAGTGCACATAAATAAACTATACATGGCAGCGGAGCGAAAACAATATTTGAAAGATAGTGACGAAAGCGAATCAAACCACACACACACACAGGACAAAGAAAAAAATCAAAATGAGAAAGTGATTAGAAATAATGATCAAAGTCAAATTAAGGAAGGGAAGGTCACTAAAGAAAAGCAATTAAACTGTGAAAATAATAGAAATGATGATGAGGTTTGTTATAATGCCAGAGGGTATAATTTTCGCCCTCGAATTGTTGTAAATAGTAATTTCATAAAACAAAGAATATGAAAAATATGTAAAAAGTTTGTAATTAATGTCATAAATAGAAAGTGATAATTGAGTGTATATGTATATGTTTTTATGTTTTAAATTGTGGATATAAGTATATTTCAAAAAGTATGTTATGTATTTCTGACATTACATATATGGCAAGTTCAAAAAAAAAAAAAAAAAAAAAGTGAAATAACAAAGTAATTTATAAATAATATGGTGGTATGGAATTCAACCATAACCAAGAATCGGAAGTTGATAGTTGCACTACTACAATATGTTACAAAATGAAATGATAACAAGAAAATGTATAATAATAATAAAGTAATGAATGCTGTTATGTAATGATATGTCGTATGTAAATAATTATGTAAAAGGAGAAATGAAAATTATGCATTGCAAATAATATATATCAAAATTTACAATTTAATAATAATGTGAATGTTGGTAATCCTCATGTAATTTATGGTACATTATGTCAATTATGAATAATGGACTAACTTGACAGGGAACTATCAAGAAACTACAAAGAACTATCAAAGCTATGAGTGTACGAGGCTAAAAAGTGGAACTCAGCCTTTCTCACGATGGATGAACTTATGTGTTTGCGAGGAACCATTGTGAACTTAATTTCTTACCACTGGGGTGAAACTGTGGGAGAGTAACTTTTGGACTTTTTTTTCGCGGGGGGGGTGAGAATGTAATGCCAGAAATGTAAAGTAATAAATATTTGGAAGGATTAAAAAATAATGGAACCAGGAATGCGGGCGGATTATCCCCACGCTAAGCAGATGGGCGATAATATACAGGTGGCCCCATATCTTACATACCACGCCCATGTTTACATACCACACTAAGCCGTTTGGCGGCAACCGAGACGGCGACGCCATGTCTACGGATTAGCTCTCAGCTCTACATTTCAGCACGTGGACCGCCGACCGAAAAAGGGATATAAGTGAGAGTTGCTCGAAGTGGGAGTCAGAATTGGTCAAGGCAGGCTGTTGGAGTTAGACTAGTCAAGAAGAAGCGACGGTAGCAGAGTTCAGAGTTGTGTGTGCGTCTCTGATATAGGAATTCGAAGGAGAGCTCATGGCCATCTGGTATTGCAAGTGTAAAGTGTGACAAAGCATCGGTGTTACCCAAGTTATATGAAAGAAGATCAGGTACCGTACAATTAAACTATATGAGGATAACCTCTGTGTCTAAATTTGTGTTTTTAAGGAAAAGCTAATTAATGCATCCCACCACGTGCTCCAACCAAATATCAATTCATCTGGCATTACACCCCCCGAACTACCATTGAGATGTATTCCACTATTGTGATATTTATTTAATTTGTAAAACTAAAGAGTGTAAATTGAGTATGTGATAAATAAATGTTTGTTCCTTTACTATTACCCTTAATTTTTAGTTTGTTAACTTAGTATCCCGTTAAGCACAGAAATAGGTGGGTTTTGCGGCCACCAACGCAATGTACACAGCAGTAAGTTTTAGAACAGATTACATGTATAATTAATATACTAATAAATAATTAATTTTAAGGTAAAATGCATTTTTGACAATATTAATTTTAATCAACAAAATTAATAATCGGCACACACGGAACCATGACAGCCCAGAAGTACGTTTGTGACATCCTTCAGCCACATGTGTTGCCACTCATGGCAGGGCTCCCAGGAGGCATTTTTCAGCAGGACAATGCTCGGCCACACACAGCAATGGTGTCAAAGGAATGCCTCCGCCACATTACCACCCTTTCCTGGCCTGCCCAATCCCCAGATTTGTCACCGATCGAGCATGTCTGGGATCACTTGGGACGGCACGTTGGGCAGCTTATGAATTTGGTCGAAGTAGAGGCGCACATACAACAACTGTGGAATGAGATGACGCAGGACACCATACGCGACATATATCCCTCAATGCCCGCCCGTATCGCATCGTGTATTTACACTAGAGGTGGTCCAGCAAGGTACTAAAAACCTCCAGTCATTTGTAGTTTTTCCTGCAATAAATTATCCTTTTGCTTTGATTTCTTAATAGCTTACTTATATCAACGTTGCACTCGCATATATAAAATATCGTTCGATTCTGACAACTCCTTCTTGGTGGGCGCGGTAGCCCATTGGTTAGCGCGCTGGAGTTGCACTCGGTAGGCCCGGGTTCGATTCCAGCCACTGCCAAAACTGCCGCCGTGTTCACGCGGAGTACGATCACGTTAAACATGTGGGTCCGTAAGTCCTTCCCAGAGGTTGGTGGTAGGGGAAGGAGGGTACGGTCCCTGTGGATGCCTCCCCCACTGGGTTCCGGTCTAAATTGGATGGCACTTCCCGGCCGTCCAAACAGTTACCTTACACCTTTCTGGTAGGTCGGACGGTCTGGGTCTCAACAACAACAACTCCTTCTTGGTGTGCAAATTTTTATGGCAATGAGTTATATACCATAACTATTAGGGCCCTGTGCTGCAACAAATAAAATCCAGTTCCTGGTTGTTAAATTATGAGCATTTTATACCTAAATTTAAGCCGGACAAAGAGGCGTGTTGTTCATATCCCATTTTTATCATTATGAGGTAAACTTTGTATACTAGTGGTTTGCGCGCTGTAAAGCATATGGTAATTGGACAATTAGGTATGGTATAGACACTCTTATTAAATAGTTAGTTCGGTTAGATTTATTCTTTAAAAAAAGGGGGGGGCGGAGAAGTAGCAAATGCCCTTTAAAAAGTCATCTAGTTTCTAATACTGTTATATATGAAAAACTGCAGAGTTCTAGCGACACGAGGTGTTAAAGAAATTTTGCCGTTAGGCAGTTATAAGTTAAAATAGGTAGTTTGCAGGGGGGGGTTTTTTTTGGGGGGGGAGGGGTATCATTTTTTTACGGTTTCTGTGCTTTACATATGTTCAATTGTTTGACTCATCCAGCAGGTGCCTTTTTTGTGGGAAAAGAATTTGTGTTGCTTATTTTTATGACTTTCTTTAAAAACCGAAAGAAAATGCTATAATTTAAGAAATCTATAACAACATATGAAATGTTTCATTACGCGACCCTATTCCAATACTTCCTTTCATTATACACTGATGTCCAAAATTATCCTTACATTCATAAAAATAAGCGCTGTGCACTTCAATCCGGGATCTGATTTCGGTGTTGATCAACTCCAAACAGATTTTTATGGGTTCGAACTCCGAAGCATCATTTGGAAAGAATCTTTGAGGGGACAAGCTAGCTGTCGGCCATTCAGAGAGGCTGGGCAAACATGGATGGGAAATGACAAATTGTTTCGTAATTCGTTTCCTCAATATCGTATGCACGCATATTCGATTTTTCAGTTTCTATTTATGTTATGATGCTATACATCAGCCCCCCCCCCCCCCACACACAAATTAACTATATTGAACAGTTATTCCTGGCCCCGCAACATACCTCCGTAAAATAATTGTTGTTCAGTGAATTTGATTTGTTCTTGGATCATTAGAGAATTAATTTAGCTTGGGTAGACAATGCTAATCCGGGCTGAATGTGTCTGGACGACATTTTTAAAACTGGAGGATGTGTTACAGTGACGATGTAATATTTCAGGAACCACGAGACCTATATACTTCATTTTGGTGTCAAAACATATGTTTTTGGGGGTCAAGTAATTTTATACACAAAAAATGACTGCTAAGAGCAACCCTTTCGCCATTTTCCAAAATGGCGGTTCTACAAGTCAAGAGTCAAGTGGTGTTTACAAATGTTGCTAAGTGTGTGCTCATAATAAAACCTACTGATTAAAGAAATATAAGTTGAAGTGGTGAAAAAGAAGTGTACAATAACCATTTGGAATGTTTAGGGACGGTAAAGGTATAAAAATTTTCATTAAAATTATTAAATTATCATAGTAGGGATTATTACTGCTTGTGCCTACATGTTATTATTAAGCTTAACTATTGCTTTATTATTTTATTATTACTATTACTATTCGTTTGTGGCGTTTCTGTTCTTTCTGAGAAGTGCGAGTACAAGTGGACAATCAGATCAAGACAATCCCATGAACCGACAAGCTGTGCAAATGTAGTCTTTTTCAAATCATGTTATATGAATTACATCACAGCAAAAAGAAAACTCCGCTACACATGATGACTGTCTACGCTCTTTATGACAAGTGCAAAATCAGAGAGCTAGCTAATCACTTCAATGAATAGGATTGGGATATCAACAAGTTATACTGACGTTGTACGGAGCGAGGAACGTGTTAGCAGCTTATGCTGTAAAATCTTGTGAATCCCACAGCACACCACTTAAAAGTAATTTTTTTAGGAAAGGATTTACACTTGCTGCTCTTGATAATTTTGATTTGAAGACAACTTTTCTTTGTCTAGAACATTCAGCACACATGATACTCTCTGAGCTTTCTCAAGACTGCACCAATGAAGTAGCAGCTAGAAAACAAGCTGTGTCAGCTATAGGCATAAACAAACGAAGCTGTAACCTTATAACCCAGATGCCTTGTCAATGTGTGCAAAATCATTACAAGCCCAATCTACCAGAAAGTTTCCAAGTGACAGAGGACATGAACCTTTTTCTACCCGATTCTCCAGTTTGCCAAGCTGATTTAACTGAATTTGTAATCTCTCTTATTCGGTGCAGACTAAAGAATGAAGAAAAGCCAATTCCTCCTTAGGCTAGAATCCATGCTCTGTATCTCCAAGAATACTGTTCCACTGAAGAAGGTTGGATTTTTACCCGTAATACCATATCCAGTCACAAACTACGCGACACTAAATACGAGCTATAAAAATTTTCCAGAATGTGCGTACTCAGCTTGAAGACCAGCCTATTCTGCCAATTTTCTGCGATGAAGGCGCTTTCCGTATTGTAACTGACATTTTTATGAGCAATCCTGTATAATTTGACGATCTTTATCCAATGATGGGTGTTTTTCACATGACAAAAGTTGCCTTGCGGTGTGCAGAAAGTTATCTCAGTGGATGTGCCATAAAAGACTTATTGAGGCTGAAATCTTGGAAGCAAATGTTCCAGTCAGTGTTGAATGGGACTCATTATGTTCACTAGTTACAAGAAGAGAAACATTGCGCGTTGGAATGCTTTCTGGAACAAGAATGACAAATTAGGTTTTGCATCTCTTACCTCAGAAGTGAACAAGACACAGAGTGCACTTCAATCAAAAGACATAATTCAAAGCTAGGCAATGCACTTAGTTCAAAATCAGGAAATATGAAAACTATGTTCGAAGAAGTTGTTGAAGGGGGGGGGGGGATCTTATAGTAGATACTTGTAATCTTTTCAAGATATTGAATTTTCCTCAATTAGTCGTCATTTACAGTGATTTAGAGTTATTTTTATCCATTTGGCGAGATTTTCGTTAATTTGGCAACATTTCAAAAAGTCGCCAAGTTAGCAACATTCCGCCAAATTCGTCGCCAAGCATTATGGACGGAGAAATAAGTTATTCTTATAGCAGATAAATGACTATTGGCGTTCAAATACAAAAGTATTATTCAAAGTATATTTTCTCATGAATGGAACGAGCTAGATCCACGAGAATGATGTCACCAAATTTATCGCATGATATTGCATATGAAAAGTGAACATGTTTCTCAACAGTTAATATTTAATTTTAATTTATGGGATATTTTGATAAATTTATTTGAAAAATGTGCAATATCTCGAGAACGGTTCATGCTAGCGTTCTAAAGTTTATGTCAATCGTTTTCTAGGGAAAAATTACATAATGTCCATTTGCGTAACTTTTTAAAAAGGTTTGATTTTTTCAAAATTTCACTCGAAAATTTAGAGGGGGAGGGGTCTGAGCATTCAATTGTGTTTAAAAACAATAGGCTTCCAGTATCATGGATTGTAATTTTTGTACCAAATTTCATTCGAATCGCTGCATTCGTTCGAGAGATATCGTCTCCACTGACTCGCTGACACACGCATACTTTCACGCACTCACATCACCCCAAAAATGTTCGATTCGTGATAAAGGATGCTTGAAACGTGCGCTCCTGTGGAAAACTCGAATTTGAATTTTCGATCCCATAACAATACTTTCCTTATACATATACTATGTATATAAGGAAAGTAATAGGTTTTAAAGTCCTTTACGTCGAGGAAAGGAGATTTTATTAAAGGACTTTAAAACCAATTTTTGGTTGTCTTTAATTTTAAAGTTTAATTAAAGTTGACGTGTATCCATTTTATTTATTAAAAGTATAAAATAAATGTAAAAATTATTTATTTAAAAACATGTTTGTTCATTTTTAGAATTTGCATCTCAGAATTGTAATCAGATAAGCAGGATCTTTTGGGAAATAACACATCTGAATATATCCATATAAAATATCAACTTCATGAGGCAATGGTCTTCATACCCTGCAGCTATTCATCGTACATCGTTGCGTAGAACACTTAATTTCATACAAATGAAGAAAGGGTGATCACATGATATGTAGAATGGAATCTTGTTTGTTTCCTGAAGTAACGTTAAAAGTAGCGTCCAAACTCGATACAAACTAGTGATTTATTGTATCGCGTCGAACTACTCGTTACACTACTTATTTTTCAAAGTAGCGCGTTACACTACAAACTACGAGAAAAAGCAGCGACTACTGTAGTTTCGCTATTTCCGACCACTGGGTATTTTATTGCTATCCATTTAATCATTTTGCACATTTTCGATATTGATTCCTACTTATTAGAAAATGCTCTACGACTTTGTAATTGGCTTTATTCGCCTATCTTGCTTTGTTACCGAGTCCATTATACTAACTTATTAAATTATCCGCTAGGGGGCGCTGATATAAATTTTATTAGATCGGACATACTAGTCACCTTTCTATAGATACATCTAGCATGGATACACTCGTGAGCCTTTCCTTACAAAATTAAGTACTGGGGTGCGTATATGAAGAGCAAAGGGCAATAAGTCTCCCAGGACCTCTTCAGAAAAGGAATCATTTTAGAGATGCTTTCTTCTCAACAAAATCGGCCAGGGGAGGAGTAGGACCAGTAGTTGGAAAAACCACTTGATTATTGTAGTGATCTACAACTACAACTACATTATGGCAAATGTAGTTAACTACAACTACATTTTTAAAAAATAGTGACTACAAACTACTTTTAAAATATAATCACTACATAACTACATTTATAAGACGAATTTTGCCACAGCTTCAATTTTCACAAAAGTTGAGGATGTGGGTATACTGCAGTAATTTAACATACTTATTCTGAATAATTAAAATTTACTGATTCACAAATTTACCGATCAACTTACCAACCTTTACGCTTTTACCCTCGCCACTGATGAAGGGCGTCGATGACGCCCGAAAGCGCTTTGGCCGTGTCATTACTGTACGTCGATGCAAGGAGATTTTATTAAAGGTCTTTTAAACCTATTTTTGGCCATCTTTGATTTTAAAGTTTAATTAACGTTGACGTGTATCCATTTTATTTATTAAACGTATAAAATAAAATAAAAACTATTTATTTAAAAACATGTTAGTTCATTTTTAGTATAATTTGCATCTCAAAATTGCAATCAGATAAGCAGGATCTTTTGGGAAATAACACATCTGAATATATCCATATAAAAAATCAACTTCATGAGGCAATGGCCTTCCTAACTCTGCAGCATCGAAAACCTTATGTAGTTTCTCCTCGTTCTCTCTCAGGAACCGGCACATGCGTTTGACGGCAGAAGGCATTAAATTCCATCTCGTCTTATTTAGTATTATGAGACGGGCACTTAGCTCTGAAGATGTCTCGTCAGCTAAAACAACCGACATTTATGATTTGTTCCAAAGCGTTTGGTACTTTCTTTGTAAATCGTACATCGTTGCGCAGAACTTTAAATTTCGTACAAATGAAGAAAGAGTGATCACATAATACGTAGAATGGCACCCTGTTTGTTTACTGAAGTAACGTTAAAAGTAGCGTGAAAACTCGATACAAACTAGTGATTTATTTTATCGCGCTACTCGCTACACTATTTATTTTTAAAAGTAGCGCGTTACACTACAAACTACGAGAAAAAGTAGTGACTACTCAAGGTCCGTAGAATATCTTATATATAAATTGTTAATTCTATTAACCTTGGTGACTACTGTAGTTTCGGTATTTGTAGAACGCTACTTTTGACCACTGCTCCCAGTGTCTGTTCGTATAGGGGGGGGGGGATTCACGTGACATCACGTCCATCTAGCGACGAAAATCCTAAGTTCTCTTTGTATAAACAAACGTTGAACTTGCATTAGGTTTATATGTAAAAGATACGTTTTGGTGTGTAATTTTTTTAAAAACGTCGTTTTATTAAAACTATATCCAGCACTTGCCGATATCATATATAATCATAATTTCTTAATCTTTGAAATTACCATTATCAAATTCAATTACTTTATCTTAAAGTAATTGAATTTGATAATGGTAATTTGTGCCGTAATTAACTGCAGCATACAATCCGTACGTGATTGTAATGTATCATTTTTTTCATTCCCTCGAATAATTGAAAATAAAGGGAATAAAATCAAGGACTTGTCTGTTAAAAGAAGCAAAAAATGGCTTTCAAGAATCAACAGGGAAGATTTGAATACTGAAAATTTGAAGTACAGGAAAGTTTGCAGTGAGCATTTTATGCATGGTGAGTACATTATATGGCACAGTATGCTTTTTAATTTAAGTTTAATAAATCTTAAAAAAACGTAAACTTTTCTAGTTTTATAATTTGATTATACAATCATTGATTTATTAGCAATCAACTCCGTAATTTTTTGTTTCATAAATCTAAAATAAAAAAAATCAACAAATTAAAATCACTAAATTCAGTAGTAGATACCTGTAGGCTAATTTCGTTTGTGACAGACATGACATCAGATGTGTAATATTAGCACATTTGACATAGAAGATAATATTTCTAGGAAAAGAAATTTTATTCATATATAGGTATATCTATATCACAGCTATTTTCTAGGGAAGTTTCAAAATTTCAAGTTGTCTACTTATTTAATATAAAATTAAAAACCCATTGTAATAGACATGACATAAAACCGACATGAGATTTCAGTGACCATGAAGTTACATCAAAACCCTCTGAATTGGCAAGAGATTGATTTGTGAAAACATTTTTTTCCATATAATAAAGTTTCCAACTATTACCATATTGATTTTCATAAACATTAAAATATAACTTTTTTGTGAGTAATCTTCACCAATCATAAGGATCTTCACCTCCAATTTCGTTTTTACCATAAACCCTTGGGTTGGTCGTGTGGTCTGGGCTTTCTACCTCCAATTTCGTTGATTTTAGCTTAATATAAGCTTGTATATCCAGGATCTAGCTGCGAAAAATAAGATTTGTAATGTGGTTTCATGGCGTTCTAGCTGTTGCTTGTACAAAGCAGTCGTCTGCTCAAATGGTTGCTACGGGAACGCGATGTAGGTGAAACCTCCCTATTCGTTATGCAAAGCTCTATAACGTTTTAATTGATATTTTCCATCTATCTCGCTTTGATTGCAGAGTTCGTTATCCTAACTATTTAAATTCTTCGCTAGCATCACTTTTATTCGATCGGGCATAGATTGAACGTGTACACTCATCATTACAATGTTATTGAGGTGCATAAGATTTTTTTCCCCTTAGGAACCCTGTGAATTTATTAAATGCAGTAATAATTAAAACCTAAAATTGTGATATTTATAAAACCAATTTTGTATTCAAATCGATCTTTAAAAACACGATTAACTCGTTACTGGCTCCCGCCCGAAAAAAATGTAGTAGGCCCCTGTTATAGATAATGGGTCAGCTCAGAATATATTGAAAACAAGGAAATCTGAACAAACATGATTATATAGTTTTGTGTTTTTTACCAATTTTATTATCAAAAATTCTCGATTAAAAACCTTCAAAAGTGCAGCCTAAAAATATCCAACATCTTGATTAAATCATTTTACAATAATAATAATAGTAATAAAATCTTGATTAAAAAAATATTTTATAAAAATTCCGATTAAAAACAGCAGACATCAAGTGGATTGGACTTATTTCCTTATGCGGCCACTGCTGTCATGCAGAGTTCGTTTCAAGCTTACCGCGTTTTTCAGCACAGTGCCTCTCTTCTTCAGAGTCGGGCAGTACGTTCTGGTGTGAGCTTTGTTGCCAGTGGCACCGCATATTTCGCACACATATTTGCTTAGCACAGGGCACACTACATTTCCCGAACGGTCCTTTAGTGGGTGCCCCATATAAAAGTCTTTCCTATCTCCATTTTGCCGGCAAAAGTTGCAGGCCACTTCCTTGGACGAAGTGGACGACGCGTACTCGAAAGCGATGGCAGACGATGGATCAGCCCCATAAGGTTTTCCAGGATGTGGCAGCACAGAGCCCACGTCTGACTTGTTTGTCGACAAAGAACCTGAAATAAGGAGGGATAAATTTGCATTAAAACATGAGCCATTTTTTATTACAAAAAGAATCGGCTGGACATCCCGTGCCGACACTGCGTACAGGGTGATCATAATTTATCCCTACCATAATCAGCATAATGCTTATGCAATACAAGGTAGGATCAAAAAGTTCGGAGACTGTGCTGATATCTCCAACCCTGATTGGAGGAGAGTGGAACTATTTTACCGTAGCGTAGAGGCACATGTGACGCGAGATGTGAAAAGGAAGAAGCCGGTGTTTTTTTAGACAATGTGTGTCAGTGAACTGTAGTTGTTCGCGTTCGTCGAAAAAGAAATGACACTTGAAGAACAACGTGCGAATATCAAATTCTGCCAGCGTTTGGGTAAATCGCCGACAGAAACATTGCACCTGATGTAATTTTGTTTGGCATGATTCGGAAGAATGTAACTAACCTTTCTTTGCGAAATGACCCACAAGGATCGTGAAAATCTGAAACGACTAAAATTGCTGAAACATATTAATTAAGTACTTGTACTTCATGTAATTTTTGACAACAAAGTTAATAAGACTGATCCCAGGAACTAAAGGATGAACCGTTTTCGAGATATTTTATATATTTTTTTAATTTTGAGGAGCTGAAGACTTTAATGTGCATTAAGTTGTCAAATGAAACGAATATGTATTAAAAATGTAAATTGGATATAATATCCAAAAAATATCCATGTTATTTTCTGGAATGAAACTCAATTTAATATATCATGAAATAAAAAAACATAAGATAATGAATTTCTGTTTGTAGGGAAATTCATGCACTGGCCACATCAGATTTTCTTAACTACTGTGAAAAACCGCAAACTTTTTTTCTGAAACTTTCCACAGAGAGTATATAAGCTCGTCATCGTTTAGTTAGGTTTGTTGACGAAGATGCATTTAAAAGTATTGTATCTACTGGACTCAATACCGCACCCAATATGTAAATTTTATTCTGATTCCACATACCCTGTAAGCTGCATTATAAAAAAATCTGATGTGGGCGACACATGACTTTCCTTATATAATGTAATGAATTTACTACTTTTACAGTAAAAAAATAGGTTTTTTTTATAGTAGATACTAATATTCGTTCCAAGACATTGAATTTTCGACAATTAGTTGTCATTTTCATTGATTTAGCGTCATTTTTATCCATTTGGCGAGATTTTCGTTAATTTCGCAACATTTCAAAAAGTCGCCAATTTGGCGACATTCCGCCAAATTCGTCGCTAAAATCTCGCCAAGTGCTATGCACTAAGAAATAATTTATTCTTACAGCAGATAAATGACTATTGGCGTTCAAAAACAAAAGTATTACTCAGAGTATCTTTTTTCATGAATGGAACGAGCTAGATCCACGAGAATGATGTCACCCAATTTATCGCATGGTATTACATATGAAAAGTGAACATGTTTATCAATAGGAAATATTTTATTTTTATTTTATATGACTTTTTGATATTTTTTTTTGAAAAATGTACAATATCTCAAGAACGGTTCGTGTTAGCGTTCTAAAATTTATATCAATCGTTTTCTAATGAAAAATTACATAAGAAATGTCTATTTGCGTAACTTTATTAGTGGTTTTGATTTTTTAACGATTTTTCAAAATTTCATTCGAAAATTTAGGGGGGTTCTGAACATTCGATTACGTATAAAAACAATAGGCTTCCAGTGTTTACCGATTGTGATTTTTGTACCAAATTTGGTTCAAATCGGTCCATTCGTTCGTCAGTTATCGTCTCCACAGACCCACTGACACACACACACACACAGACATCACTTCAAAAATGTTTGATTCCTGATCAGGGATGCTTGAAACATGCTCTCCCGTCGAAAACTCGAATTCGAATTTTCGACCTCGTCACAATACTTTCCTTATACATTATGTATATAAGGAAAGTAACAATCTATATATACTAATTGCCAAGTGTCCGTCTGTCTGTCCGTCACGCTTTTTTTAGGCACTTCCCGAATAGATTGAGACTTGCAATTTGGTACAAGGCTCGGTCGAACACCCGAGAAAAATCGAATTTTTTGAAAACGTTTTCTAGAGGGGGTGCTCCACACGAAAAACGTTCGAAATGTGAAATGATAGCATGCATGCCTTGCGATAAAATAGAGACTTCAAATTTGGTGTATGGGTAAATCGTTCGAAAAGAATAAAGTGTGCAATTTCAGATTTTCAATATTTTCTACTTAAGGGGGTGCCGCACACCAAAATGTTCGATTTACTGAATAAATGAAAAAAGGCTCCTTTAAAATTTGATAAAGGTTTGAAATTTGGTATATGGACTAATCATTTGACGAAAACACCCAAGATGAATATAGTTTTTCACAAATATTCGTTTAAAACCCTTTCGTGACGGTTGGCACGCCCGCGTGCTGGCTTCGAACTTGCATTCAAGCACGTACGGCACGCACTCGTGCCAGTGAGTGGCACGTATCGGTGTTTCTACGTGAAACGTTTTCATTTGAATTTATTTGTCTACTAGATGGCGTTAAATGCCCGTGGAAGCAACTTAAATGTATTTTGCAGATGCTTGACCTTGGCACAAGGAGAATCCAATGAATTATTTCTCCATTTGGAGCGGTGAAACATGGTTCTATAAAGTTAACAGACAGAACACTTCTCGCAGCATCAACAATTTTATAATTGAGTTCCGGGTCTCCTTTTGATTTTAGCTTTTAATGATTTCGTTGGTGAATTACAGGAATATAAGAGAGTATTTTTTGCGTGCGTGTGTGTGGGTGGGGGTGGGGGGGTTAAAGGAATGTGCGACAGTGAAATGATTAGGCTATTTCGGATAAAAGTATGACTGATTTGAGACGTTTCCTTTCTGTGGAAGAATATACGCGTATGGTACACGAACCAGGATGAAATCAAAGCAGATAGTGAAGATTCGTGGAACAGTGTTATTTCTGATGATGAATCTGAAAATGCAATTGATTCTTCAGATTCTGAGCGTACTATTATTACAACGCCGCCAGCTTCAGTTGCTGTTTTTTCGAATGATGTTTGGACATGTGATTTGAAAGATCTGAATTCTTTGGAGTTTTTAAACATACCTGGAATAAATCACAATATCATGCCGCCTAATTTAGATAAGGAACTTGATTTTTTTAGCATATTTTTTGATGATGAACTAGTAGAATTTATCGTAAAAGCAACTAATGAGTTTGCAAAGAAAAATCTGATGTGGGCAGCACATGACTTTCCCTGCAGACGTTTATATTCACGTTCTCTTTATTTATTTTAAATTTATTTCACTTTTAAATCAATTTTCGTTCTCATTCGGTAACCGGTCTTATTATTAAAGGTGGCGTAGAGAAAATACGAAAAACTAAAATATCTTGAGAACGGCTAGTCCTAGTGTAGAAGACCCAGACCGTCCGACTCGTCCAGAGAGCTAGTCCTAGTGTAATGGGGTTGATCTTTTTCTTTTCGTCGTTAAAAATTACGTATTAAACGAGCATTTAATGGATATATTTAAGTATATCTAGTTCATTAGTTTAGATTTTGACGATTTTTGCGGGCCATTTTGCAAAAAAAAAGGCAGGTTATTTTTTTTCGAATCGTACCAAAATCTAATCAGCACCAGGGCAACCCACAAGTGACTCATCTACCAAATTTTGTGAAATTCGGTTCATTAGTTTTTCAGTTACAGTGGCTACAAGCTTTTGATGGCCATTTCGCAAAAAAAGGCGGGTTCTTTTATCCCGAATCGTACCCAAAACTAATCAGCACCAGAGTCGCCCACAAGTGACTTACCTACAAAATTTTATGAAATTCGGTCGATTACTTCTTTAGTTAGAGTGGATACAAAATCTGCACAGACAGACACACAGACGTCACGCTAAAAATGGTTTTTTCGTATTCTACAGGTCTCGAAACGTGCAGATCCGTCAAAAACTCGAGTTGTGATTTTCGGCATGATTCCAATACTTTCCCTATACATTACCATGTATTGCAGGGAAAGTAAAAAATGGGAGAAAAATCTCTCTCCTTCCACATTGAAGACTCCACCTGTTTCAAATGCATTTACACCTGTGACAGGAAACGAATTTTGTGTGTTTCTCGCACTAGTAATTTTGACGAGCATTGTCAGAAAACCAAATCTTAAAATGTTTTTTTCTAAGAATCCAATTATCAGTACTCCTTTTTTCAATTCAGTTACGAGTCGCGATCGATTTATATTACATTACCTTCATTTTACTCTTGATAGTAATGTTCAAAACTAGATAAATTGAAACCCGTGTTAGATGCATTAGTTTCAAAATTTAAATCTATATACACTCCTAGAAGAAATGTGTTCATTGATGAATCTTTGTTCTCATGGAAAGGAAGGCTGGGATTTCGTCAATATATCCCCTCGAAAAGGTCCAGATATGGAATAAAAATATATAAATTGTCAGAATCGGAATCAGGCTATATACGGAATTTCCTTGTGTATACTGGAAAGGACACGGAATTATCAAGCTCTGATGGTGGGTATGGAGAACGCGTTGTGAAAACACTTCTAAGTGAGCTTTTAGGAAAAGAATATACTTTGTATTTGGATAATTTTTTTACCTCTTCTGTACTTGCAAAGTATTTGTTGTCTAAGAATACGCATATATGTGGTACAGTTTTAAAAAATCGGAAGGACATGCCAAAGAATTATCCATTTGTACCTAAAACATATATACACTAAAATTTTTAATATTTTGATAAAAGAAAATTTGTATGAAAAATATACATTAAATAGAAAATAAGTATTTCCTTTCTTCCTGAAAAAAGTAGAATGCTGTGTTGAAAGGGTGATTTTTAGTGAATTTTTTTCGAGAGTTAGGCTTAGCGCAAAAAATTAGCCGTCTTTTGGGAACAGTTCGGAAACGAAGCGCTCCGTCCTTTGGGCCACGCCAGTTTCGGAATGCCGTCGTCCCGAAAGGGTTGGGGGTGCTCCAGAGGAAAACGTTCGAAAGGTGAATTGATAAAAAAAAATATGCTTCGGGATGCGATAGAGATTTGAAATTTGGTTTACGGGTGGGTAGATAGTTTGGAAGGAAGAAAGTGTACAATTTCAGCTTTCCAATATTTTCTATTTTAGGGGTGTCACACACAAAAATGTTCAATTTTCAGAATGAAGTAGAAACACCCCTTTTAGAACGTGATAGAGGCTTGATATTTGGTATATGTGCGAATCATTTGATAGAAAACCAAAGAATAGAGTTTTTCAAAAATGTATATTTAAGGGGATGGGTACTCCACACAAAAACATTTGAAAGGTGAAATGATAAAAAAAAAGCATGCCTCGCGATGAGATAGAGACTTCAGATTTGATGTACGAGTAAATAGTTGGAAAGGAAGAAAGTGTGTAATTTCAGTTTTCCATTATTTGCTATAATCGGGGGCGCCGCTCAATAAAATATTCGATTTAATGAACCAATGAAAAACGTCTCCTTTACAATGTGATATATTTACTATATAGGCTGATCATATGATAAAAAAACCTAAGATGAATACGGTTTATGAAAAATGTTCATTTAAGGGGGTGCTACACAGAAAAACATTCGAAAAGTGAAGTGATGGAAAAACCATGCTTCACGATGGGATAGAGACTTCAAATTTGGTATACGGGTAGTAGTTTGAAAGGAAGAAAGTGTGCAATTTCAGATTTCCAATATTTGCCACTGTAGGGGGTGCCGCACACCAATATGTTCTATTTTCCAAATAAATGAGATACGATTTTGTTTAATGTGATAGAGGCTTGATATTTAGTATATGGGCCATTCATCTGATAAAAACCCCAAGACGAACAGAGTTTTTCAAAAATGTTAATTTATGGGTGTGCTTGCTCGAAAGGGGAAATAATAAAATAGCATGCTTCGGGATGAGATAGACTTTAATGTGGTTTACGGGTAGATAGATCGAAAGGAAGAAATGCGCAACTTAAAGTTTCCCAATTTTTCTTCTTTAGGGGGTTCTGCATACCAAAATATTCGATTTGTCGAATAAATGTGAAACGCAAATTATTCAAAAATGTACATTATTCAGGGCTTGCTTATTGCGAGACCGTTGATTTTCAACAGGTATTCGGCTAGTTCTGGTAGAAAAGTGTAAAAAGAGAAATTAAATTTTAGATCTGTGACATCTGCGCTATACGCCTTGAACTTACCGCTCGACCAGTAGAGTGATTGCAAACGTTTCATATCAATAACCACATCGTTTGAGGGTCCGATTCTGACGAAATAAACTACATTCTATTAATCTACCAAAACTGTGTAATTCCCCCTTCCCCCAAGAAAAAAAAATTGAAATTTCAATACACCAGAAAATATCGAAATATTGCATTCTTGTACAGCTGCTGAAAAAAAAAATGCCCCACCCTCTGTTAACCGAGCATCGTTCATCGCAGAGAAAATTGAAAGATACCATTCGATTAGGAATAACATCCTCTACAAATTAATGTGCGTTAAATTTGCATAAGGGGCGTCTTCATATCTAAACACGCACAATCTTTGAAATTTTCAATGGCAACACCCAATTTTGACGTCACTCACAAGTTCTAGACCCCCAAATTAGTCCAAATTCAAATTTTCACGACGTTTCTATCTTTATATCCGAAGATATTCAATATTACGGAATGTGCAATTTTCGGGGATCAACTCCATATTGAAAACCGCAATTTAAAGGGCGATGGTTCGTTGATTGACCACAGTACTGTTGTAAATTATACTATCCTCTTGACATTCAGCATTGTAGCTTACCTCACAGCCAAAGGATCGCAGGTTCGATTCCAGCATGAGAGGGTGAGCATTTTCATCAAACATATATACCGCAGTAAAACTTTAAATAAGAATGTTATTAGGTGTGGAAACTCTGCTTTGTAATGCAGTTAAATAAGCTAAAATAAATTGAGAATAAAATTATAGAATCATTTTACCTTTGAATAAGAGGTTCTTAGGTTGTTGTAATAACTATCATACTAAACCGCAATTATGCAAATTCGTCTTTTGATGTAAAAGCTACGTGTTATGGTGTTTAATATCCCATAATTTTACAATTTGTTATTGTTTTATATAAATATGTTTTATTATAAATTATCACATTTTGTGGGCGATCTCAACTCGTAGTTGCTCCGGAACTACTAATCGACAGTAACATAAGTAGATCCCATTTATAACAAACTTTCACCCTTCAATAAAGTAGCAGAATTACGTTGATTAGGTTGCATCTATACACCACTGTTTATGAAAAGTTTTTATTAAAACTGGGTAAAAAAAAAATCCCCGTTTTCTTAAATAAAGATTATCTTACAATTAATATAACTTTTTCAAATTAATCATTTTTTTAAACTAATATACGACCCCTAAAATCATCGTGATGCTGAATATTTAAATACTTCGAAAGAACTAGAGGGAGGAAACACCCGGAATTTTACATAAAGATATAAAAAGTCTTTGTGAATCGATTTTTATCAAAACATGTCCAGGTTTGTATTCATATTTTTTCGATTATTGATTTCATAATTAATATTTCATGCAAACAATTATTTCCACAAAAACAAAAATCACGTAAATGTGTTTGGGTTGTCTAGTAGTAACGTCATACAAATAATCAGCGTGAGCAGATAATTATTACAGAATATATGAATGGAAGTCTTGGAAACTAATTTAACATTAGGAGCTCAAAACTCTACATACTCATAATTCGGAAATGCTTCATCCAAATAACTTGAAACTTAACATCCGAGGTTAATTTCTAGCATTATATTCGAAATATTGCGTCAAACTTGAGTGTTGCCATTGAAAATTTCAAAGCTTGTGCACGTTTAGATATGAAGATGGCCCCCCTTATGCAAACTTTACGCACATTAATTTGTAGAGGGTGTTATTCCTAATCGAATGGTACCTTTCAATTTTCTCTGCGATGAACGATGCTCGATTAAAAGAGGTGGGGAGTTTTTTTTTTCCCGCAGCTGTACATATCACACATCTATCATTTCTCATTTGAAATATGCGAAAGGAATGATGTTTCACATCATTTTATTACAAGTAACACAGGCAAACTTACCAAAAATCAAAACTGAAATATGTTGAAAATGGCTTACCTTGGCATTGTGGGGAGAGCAGATGCATTTGCTCTCTCACAAATAATTCCAAAGAAAAAAATAAATCTAGTTGACTATTTTTTTTTCAGCCAATTTAAAAGAAAAACAGATCTACTTTATTTCCGATTTACATCAAAATTTAATTGGCGCCAGGGTAATGCTCAAGTCACCTAACTATGGAATGGTTTCCATAGTGAATATTCTATAAACATTGCAATCATAAACACAGACGCCGTGTAAAAATAATAGATTCGTATCACGTAATATCGAATTATAAATATAAACTCTGTACTTTTCTCGTGTATATCGCAGAGAAAGTAAATAAAATCTTATGTGGGCACAACACAAATTTCTCTATAAACGGAAACCCATTTTTTCATTAATTATATAGTACATAGTACATTATTTGGTACTTTTACATTTCGCCGGCGCAGCCGATAAACTCGCCAAAAATACTACCAAAAAATTTTAAACGATATTAAAATGTTTATGCCTCCAAAGTAAAAAATTCTTAGTACTACTAACATTTATTTATGTGTATACTGTGTGTTGTCGCCAATAAAGTCTGCTTGGCGAAATGGAAAAGTACCCATTATTTTGAATTTTATTGCACAAATTAATAACACATAAAATATTTAGATATTTGAAATTACATCGAAAATATGATATTCATAAATCATTTCATTTCGTGGCTTTGCGGATTTCAAAATGGCACCAAAGACGTCAAAATTTCAAGGAAAAAATCGGCGGCAGCTCCAATCCGATGGAGCCTAAATCGTTTTACATGAAGAACATTCTGTAAAATAAAACGCCATTAAAATTCAATAGGTTTATTTTATTTTTCAGACGTATTTGTTTCGTTCACTGAAATTCAAAGTACTACAAAGTTTACTAAGTACTCGCTAACTGTTTATAACTAGCTAGCATTTTTACTTTCCCTGCAATACATGGTAATGTATAGGAAAAGTATTGGAATCGTGCCGAAAATTGCAACTCGAGTTTTCGATGGATCTACACCTTTTGGGACCTCTAGAACATGAAAAAAAAAAACTATTTTTAGCGTGGCTTCTGTGTCTGTCTGTGCAGATATTGTATCCATTCTAAGAACTAATAATTGATCCAATTTAAAAAAAATTGGTAGGTAGTCAGTCCCTTGTGGGTAATCCTGCTGCTGATTAGATTTTGGTGCGTTTCGGGATAACAGAACCTGCCTTTTTTTGCGAAATGAACCTCAAAAATTGCTGTATCCACTCTAACTGAAAAACTAATAAATAGACCGTATTTCACAAAATTTGGTAAATAAATCACTTGTAGGTTAACCTGGTGCCGATTAGATTTTGGTACGATTCGGAAAAAATTAATTTTTGCGAAATGGCCGCAAAAATCTTTAAATCTAAAAATAAAAGACTACGTATGCTTAAATATATCAATTAAATGCTCTTTCTTTTATGCGTCATTTTTGACGACGAAAAGAATAAGGCCAACCCCATTACTCTAGGAATTGCCGTTCTTGAGATATTTTAGTTTTTTCGCATTTTCGCTACGCCACCTTTGAAAATAAAAAATCCAGTTACCAAATGAAAATTGAATTAAAAGTACAAATTCCGTGTAATTTAAAATAATTATGGCTATTATTTTGTGCAATTAAACTCAATTTAACGAATTATTGAAGAAATAAAGAGAACATGAATTTGAGTCTGTAGAGAAAGTCATGTGCTGCCCAAGGTCCGTAGAATATCTTATATATATTTTATTAACCTTGTGTGCTGCCCACACCAGATTTTTTATTTTCGCCTCGAATTTATCTGGTTATTCCAACTTTTAAGACTTCTGGTTACTCAGACTTGCTGTCAAAATATGAAATTATTTTACTAATTTGCTTTTTGGTATATAAATTAGACTTATATAGATGAGATTTTATATTCAAGTTAATCTATAAACTTGCCTAATGACACATAAATATGTACTTAAATCTAGACCTGAAAATTCAAATTTTCACTTAGTAGCCTGTAGCCGGTAGGCAGTTCCAGTTTAGTGATAGGCACGCATTGTATTTTGAATGCAAATTATCTGATTTTTATACCTTCTAATACTGTAGAATGGATTTACTTTTTACAATTTTTAAGAATGGCAACATGGACATTATTCTTTAGGGTTGGCAACACATCCTTTGTACATTACGTTGAGATGATTTAGCTGCTTTAACTTCTACACACGTGTAAGTCACCGGCCGTCCAAATGGCTGCTCATGTCCTCAGGACGAGCCGGACGGTCTGGGTCTTCAACACGTGTAAGTCATTTGCATTTATTCCCTTTTGTACTCCTGTCCAGCTTTGTGGTTCCCGGGATTATTATTTTTTTTTTTCGGTGCGCTTCTCTTCTGGGTGAGGGTGTGTGTGTGTTCGTGGGTGTCTTTTCTCGGATTCCTGCTTTGCAGCCGTCCGCTTTTCGGCTTAAATTTTTTTTTGCTCTTGGATTCCTGGTATTCAGCCGTCCGCTTTTGGTTTATAAATCCTTTGTTTTCTGTCCTTTTATTTTTTATTAGTATTTTTATCCTTTTACTTTTGCATTTTTGTTCTCTCTTCACGGATTCTTGTTCTGCAGCCGTCCGCTTTTTGGCTTTTAAATTTTATCTTGGATTTCTGGTTTACAGCCGTCCGTTTTTGGCCCCTAAATTTCTTGCTTTCTGTTGTAATAAATTTTATTGTCTTGTTGTAATAAATTTAATGTCTTGTAATAAATTTTATTAAATTTGCACTCATGGATTTTTTGAATATGTCACTATAACCTCTTTTTTCTTTTTTTTGTCTCAATAGGAAAATTCAGTTAAATCCTGATATTTTAAACTATATCTTAACCCGTTTGTCTTCCATCCTTGACCCTTTTCTTTTTCTGTATTCCCTTCTTTGTATTTTGTGTTAGGGTTTTTTCCTTTCCGGGTTTTCCCCTGTTTACAATTTTCTGTCTTATGTCTCTCTTGTATTGTATTGTACTGTATTGTATTGTTTTTATGTTTTGTTTTGTCGTTGCCAATCTTTTGCTTGTCTTGATGTAACTACTTGTGTTGTGATTCAATTTTAACTTGTAATGTAATTTCTTGAATCTAAAATAAAGTTCCCGGCCACACACTTAGCAACAGTAAGCCTTCGGGTCTGTCGTGTGGTTTGGGTTTTCAACACGTGTAAGTCAATTCTATTTTTTCAATTTATTCAATTCATTCAGTTTTTCAAATTTCTCAATCATCTTCCACTTTTAGCACATATAGGCCACTATTGGCCTTTTGTTCACAGTAACAGGTCAATAAATGGAATGTGCTAATTGAAGCTGATGTATAGTAGTCGGCCCCTGAAGATTTTACTATTACACCAGCTTCATTCTATTAATTGATATTTCATTTTTCTTTAATATTTTTGTTTTAAATATAATGGGTGGTTTCTGACATTCTCTTGAGTTTTTTCTGGTTGGTATTTGAATATTTTTGTTTGTTATGGACTCTACTATTCTTCAATAATTCTATTTTAATTCATCTTTATTACTTATAAATTTCATCTTATTTATATGCTGCACTTGCGTAATAAATAGATACCGTTTTTTAATACATTTATATTGTTAAATTTACTAGTTTTATATGCTTAGTATTTTATATTTAAACTCTTTGATTACATATGATACATAAATGCTAAGCCTTTCCCTATAACGTGCCCTTTTCTTTCACAATTATTTTATTATTCCAAATTCCTATATCATGTCTAGCACATATTGCAACTACATTAAATTCTATCCCACGCCACTAATATTTGTCTGCAGACACTTACTCGATCATATCATATATGGTCACTAAACTTAACTCTATGTAAATATTATCATTGAAATTGCATTCCCAAACACATTTTTAAAGCCTAAACCGCTAAGATAGCAGTCACATGCCTCATATCCTCCCCCCCCCCCCCCCCCCCCCTCTGATGAAAATGTATTTTGCACTTGTGAAGAACTACGCAGACGGCACACAGATTTGGTGAGAACTAACTGGTCGACGATAATCAGGGTTAGAAGTCGTAACTTGGAAAAATATAGGACATTTTCATAAAAAATATAGGACAAAAGAAATCATCATAAATATCTTACAAATTTTGCTATTTTCATTTTTGAAAAAGTATTCTATCAGATAACAACTATTGATTGCTGCAATTACATACCTGCCAACCTGGGAAAATTGGAATGTGTAAAATTTTGCGTGAATGACATTTATAATGATTTTTTTTAGCTACACGTGCAAACGACATTTCTAATGAATTCAACTATGTATGTACACGTACCTGCATTAAAAATATTGCATTAAATATCAGGTTTACTGGTAGAATATGAAAATTCAGGACATCAATTTTATAAAATTTCGGGACAATAAATTATAAAGCAAAAAATATATAAAGGTTTTTATCCGGTGAGGATTACTTTATAATGAAGACAAATATTTATGTTTGGCAAAACACAGGTTTTCACTAAAGAGAGTAACAAATATTGATCTTTAATAAAAAAAATATATATATAGCACTGAATTATATTCCTGCCATAATGGTTTCCCTTTTATTTGCCTAAATCATTGCTTTAATACCACTTTTTGAAAAATATCCCTTCACAGAGTTTATACCCATTTTTTAAATAGAAAAATTTATATTATGCAAATATAATTAAAAAATTAACCTTAATAATTAGCCATAATATGAAAATAAGCTAGTTTAGTCGATCTAATATGCAACATTTAAATGGAGATGGAAGAAAAAAGATACTAACGTACTCTCGGCAATTCACGTGAAGTAACTGAATTGCGCAATCGCACTGTTTATGTGAAAATAATTAAGAAATTAACCGTAATATTTAATCAGAATATGAAAATAAGCTAGTTTAGTCGATCTAATATGCAACATTTAAATGATGGAGATGGATGGAAAAAGATACTAACGTACGCTCAGTAATTCACACGAAGTAACTGAATTGCGTAATCGCACTGTTTATGCGAAAATAATTAAGAAATTAACAGTAATAATTAATTAGAATACGAAAATAAGCTAGTTTAGTCAATCAAAAATGCAATATTTAAAAGATTGAGATGGATGGAAAAAGATACTATTGTACTCTCGGCGATTCATGAGAACAAACTGAATTGCGCAATCGCAGTGTTTATGCGAAATTAATGAACAAAATAACATTTTAGCGATTTATGCTGAATTAGACAACCTTTGAAGAAGTATATTTATTACTTTCATAAAATAAGCGATCGAGATCTTAATTTACGTTACACGCGGCCGTAAATCTCCGTTAATTTGATTGGCATTACCCTGCATTTTATTATGGATTTGCTACGATCCCGGAAATGGTAGATATTAGTGCTAAAAAAGCGGAAATGTGGTGTTTCCGACGAATTATACTATGTTTGGTTAATTGATAAATTTCAAACATAAAAAGCCAGAGAATTTCGCCGGAGATTGATTTCCTATTAATGTTAAAAAATTCAAATAAATGCGGAAATGCGTAAAATATAGCAATATATGCGCAAAAGCGTAAAGAGCAGTTAAAATGCGTAAATTTTACACATAATGCATAAAAGTTGGCAGGTATGCAATTACCGATATTTCTCCGCCCCTAATCTACAGTACCGCTACCGTTACCACGCTTTCCGTCCAGCCGACGGGCGTCATGTTTAGAGTAGTATTACGTCACGTGCAATCGGAAACCAATTGCAGACGTTCAACATCCCGTAGTTCCACGTTTTTGAAATTCTGGGAAGATTTAGCAGATAGACTGAAAACAAAATGATAGAAATAAGGATTTTATTGCTTGTAATTTGGAAATATAGGATTTATGTCCAAAATATAGGACAAGTGCGAAATATAGGACAAAATAGGACGTTTTCTATGAAATTTTTTAAAATATAGGAATTATAGGAAATATAGGACGACTTCGACCCCTGGATAATGAGTCGTCCAGAACATGTAATTATATCTTTATTCCTAGTGGCTTCGAATAAAATAGATTTTTTATAACTTAATTGTATCTTCCTTGGACTATTCAAGTCAAATATTACACATACACATACACACACACCCGGGGCGCGGTAGCCCATTGGTTAGCGCGCTGGAGTTGCACTCGGTAGGCCCGGGTTCGATTCCAGCCACTGCCAAAACTGCCGCCGTGTTCATGCGGAGTACGATCACGTTAAACATGTGGGTCCGAAAATCCTTCCGAGAGGTTGGTGGTAGGGGAAGGAGGGTACGGTTCCTGTGGATGCCTCCCCCACTGGGTTCCGGTCTAAATTGGGTGGCGCTTCCCGACCGTCCAAACAGTTACCTTACACCTTTCTGGTAGGTCGAACGGTCTGGGTTTCAACAACAACAACATACACACACACCCATCGGCCACACAGTAAGCTACCATTAGCCTTTGGGTTGGTCGTGTGGTCTGGGTTTTCTACATACACACACACCCTGGGCGCGGTAGCCCATTGGTTAGCGCGCTGGAGTTGCACTCGGTAGGCCCGGGTTCGATTCCAGCCACTGCCAAAACTGCCGCCGTGTTCATGCGGAGTACGATCACGTTAAACATGTGGGTCCGAAAGTCCTTCCGAGAGGTTGGTGGTAGGGGAAGGAGGGTACGGTCCCTGTGGATGCCTCCCCCACTGGGTTCCGGTCTAAATTGGGTGGCACTTCTCGGCCGTCTAAACGGTTACCTTACACCTTTCTGGTAGGTCGGACGGTCTGGGTCTCAACAACATACACACACACCCGGCAGGCCAACGGCCGTACCGTGCTGAAAACACCGGTTCTCGTTAGATCACCGAAGTCAAGCAGCATCGGGCGCGGTTAGTACTTGGTGGGTGACCACCTCGGAACACCGCGTGCTGTTGGCCATCTCGGGTGCGGTATCCCCGTGGTTTGCGCGCTAGATTTGCACGCTGCCACAAATGCCGCCGTGTTCATGCGGAGTACGATCACGTTAAACATGTGGGTCCGTAAGTCCTTCCGAGAGGTTGGTGGTAGGGGAAGGAGGGTACGGTCACTGTGGATGCCTCCCCCAATGGGTTCCGGTCTAAATTGGGTGGCACTTCCCGGCCGTCCATACAGTTACCTTACACCTTTCTGGTAGGTCGGACGGTCTGGGTCTCAACAACAACAACACACACCCGACCATACATTTAACTGCCGTAAACCCCTGGGTTGGCTGTATGGTCTGGGCTTTTCACATACACACACACATTCCTTCCGAGAGGTTGGTGGTAGGGGAAGGAGGGTACGGTCCCTGTGGATGCCTCCCCCACTGGGTTCCGGTCTAAATTGGGTGGCACTTCCCGACCGTCCAAACAGTTTCCTTACACCTTTCTGGTAGGTCGGACGGTCTGGGTTTCAACAACAACAACACACATATCCCTGGGGCGCGGTAGCCCATTGGTTAGCGCGCTGGAGTTGCACTCGGTAGGCCCGCGTTCGATTCCAGCCACTGCCAAAACTGCCGCCGTGTTCATGCGGAGTACGATCACGTTAAACATGTGGGTCCGAAAGTCCTTCCGAGAGGTTGGTGGTAGGGGAAGGTGGGTACGGTCCCTGTTGATGCCTCCCCCACTGGGTTCCGGTCTAAATTGGGTGGCACTTCCCGACCGTCCAAACAGTTACCTTACACCTTTCTGGTAGGTCGGACGGTCTGGGTTTCAACAACAACAACACACATACATATCCCGGCCGTCCAAATAGTTGCTCAAGTCCTCTGGATGAGTCGGACGGTCTGGGTCTTCAACACACACACATATATATGCATGATTGTTAGAAAAAAATGTTAGTTTTGTTTTCAAATGACTTTATATACACAGAAGAAAAAAAAAACTTAATTTAAACAAACAAGTAAAATTTCAAAAAGGTCCATAAAATCACTAAATGAAATTTTGAAGAACTGTGGAATAAACACAAGGTGCGCGGATTACATTTGTTCGTGCAGCGTGTATATCGTTATTACATGTAGTGGAATTGTCGTTATTACATGTATCGTAGGCAAACTGCATGCGCCCGCTAATAAAATACTATTCATTTTGTACGTATCAGCCGTATTATTACAAGTGTCCGCATAACGGTCGGATACATGACTGACAGCTACTCAATGAACTGTACTGTTAGACGTGACTTGTGCGCGTAGCTGAGGTGTGTGATTGACACTTCATGAACTGTACTGTTAGCCGTGATTTGAGCGTGTAAAGGGGCGTGCGATCCACAGCTACTTCATTAAGTGCACTGTTAGCCGTGAATTGCGCGCGTAGCTGAGACGTGCGATAGCCAGTTACTTCATGAAGTGCACCGTTAGCCGTAATTACGACTGTAGCAGAGGTGTGCGATAGATAGCTACTCCATGAACTGCATCGTTAGCCGTGAATTGCGCGCGTAACTGAGGTATGTTATCGACACTTCATGAACTGCATCATTAGCCAAGACTTGCGCGCGCAGCGGAGGTGTGCGATTGGCACTTCGCGAACTGCACCGTTAACGATTACTTGTTAGCATAGCGGAGGTGAGCAATCAACAGCTACTTATGAACAGCCCCGGTAGACGTGACTTGCGTGCGTAGCGAAGGTATACAATCGACAGCTGTTTGATAAACTGTCCCGTTAGACGTGACTTGAGTGCGTAGCTGAGGTACTCGATCGACAGCTAGTGCAAGAAAGCTATTGCAAGTTAAAAACTTTTTCAAAAAGGGCCGGCGGTAATTATATAATATGAGGAAAATAAGTTAACCTATATTTCATCATAGCTACTGCAACGCGCTAATCTAGACAAACTTTTCCCCTTCAATAATACTGTGTTTTGACAGACTCAACACAAACACATACACGTTCCTGCAAAGGAAGGCTCAAAAGAATCCTAGTCCAGAAAGCTATATTTTTACTTTCCCTGCAATACATGGTACTGTATAGGGAAAGTATTGGAATCATGTCGAAATATGTCGAACTCGAGTTTTCGACGGATCTACACGTTTCGAGACCTCTAGAATACGAAAAAACCATTTTTAGCGTGACGTCTGTGTGTGTGTCTGCCTGTCTGTGCAGATTTTGTATCCACTCTAACTAAAAAACTAATACACCGTGTAGGATGAATTAAACATACCTAAATAGAGTCTTTCTAAATGAGTAGTGGACTGTATTTCTATAAATGAAGAATGCCGTATTACTTATCCATACCTTTATTACAAACTATTTAAATGAAATAATGAGAACAACGAGCCACTTTCTCGTGTCTCCTATCGCTACAAGTTTTATTCCAACACTACTAATTCGCTTTTAAAAACTCGCCAACCGCTGCTTGGCGCTCGCCAAACAAGAACACATGGCTTCTTTCAAATACATACTTCACGGGCTCCAACATTCCGCCCGGCGTTGAAATGTCAATTTCAAGGAATGAATAAGTACAATTATAAAAAAAAACAAAAAAAATCAAGAATTTAAATCAAATTGCTACTAAAGTACATAATATAATCATAATAAAAACCACACAATAATCATAAAGAATGCAAGAAGCAATTGCAAATAATTCAAGGAGACATTTTAACCATAATCACATAATGTAGTTACATTATCTGAATTAAGACATTAATTTTCCATAGGCAAAACAGCTATTTTTGAAATGGGTCTCTTGTATATTCCATTATGTGTCTTTACATTGACAACTCTGACCTTATTGTCCATGCCTAAAAATGTCTCAACTATTCTGCCTAAAACCCATTTGCAGGAAGGTAAATTATCTTCCTTTACTACAACCATATCACCAACCCTTAGATTCTTTTTTATAATCATCCACTTATTTCTTTGTTGCAACGTACTTAAATAATTGTTTTGCCATCTTTTCCATATTGTTTGACACATTTTAGTTGTTATTTTCCACAAATGTAATCGGTTATCATCAATTTCTGTCAAAGTGGGTTCTACAATAGCAGTGATTGGTCTACCAATAAGAAAATGCCCAGGAGTCAATACTTCCAAGTCATCAATATCCGTGGTCAAGGGAGTAAGTGGCCGAGAATTCAAAATTCCTTCTATTTGAGTGGTTATAGTTAAAAATTCTTCATAAGTCAATTTAGCATCTCCCACCACGCGTTTTAAATGATACTTGAAAGACTTGACTCCTGCCTCCCAGAGACCTCCAAAGTTGGGAGCTCTGGGAGGAAGGAATTTCCAAAGTATAGATTCAGAGGACAAAAAATTGGCAAGATTGACATCAGGTTTGGTTACCAGATTATGTAACTTCTTAAGTTCTATATTAGTACCCACAAAATTTTTTGCGTTATCACTAAAGATAGTCGTCGCCTTTCCTCGTCTAGCAAAAAATCTTTTCAAGGTGGCAATAAATGCTTCAGAAGATAAGTCACATACAATATCCAAATGAACTGCCTTGGTAACCATACATACAAATATACAAACATAAATCTTATGATAAATCCCTTTACGTTGACCCCTATATTTAATCAAAAATGGTCCACAGAAATCCACCCCTGTGCAATTAAATGGAAAATTTACATTTACCCTTTCCTTTGGTAAATCACCCATAATTTGTTCTGCTATTAGAGGTTTGACCTTAAAGCAAGTAATACAATTATGCACAATCCTTCTACATGTGGTTCTGCCATTTAAAGGCCAAAATTCCCTACGAATACAATATAATAAATTTTGAGGTCCAACATGTAGATATTTTTTGTGATAACTCTCAATAATCATTTCAGTGAGTTTATGCTTGGCAGGCAATAAAATGGGATGTTTTTGAGCATCAGCTATATGAGAATTTTGGAGACGACCTCCTACTCTCAAAACATTATTTTGATCCAAATAAGGGTTTAAGTTTCTTACCTTTCCAGTTGGAGATTTACCTTTCTGAATGTTAGCTATGTCATCCGTAAATACCCGTTCTTGCACACAACGAACTAAAAATAACGTTGCATGTTGAAGTTCGTTACTGGAGAGGGGTCCACAAAGCTTACCCAATGGATTTTTTAAGTTATGGGTAAATCTGAAAATGAAACTTAAAATGCGAATTAATTTAACATAATTATTTGAAATATTGAGAATAGAATCTAAAAACAGAGAGTTCAAATTCAAAGTCAGTGTCACATCAGTCACTTTCTTGAATTCCTGGATATACAGTTCATCAGATGGGGAATAATGTCTATCAACAATTACCAGCCTTTCCTGATGAAGAAATTCCGGGCCGTACCACCACAAGGTATGCTCACCAATCTGATCAGGGTCGAGTCCTCGAGAGACCAAGTCCGCTGGGTTCTCTGCAGACCTCACATGTTGCCATTGAAAATTCTGAGTGAGCTCCTGAATGCGTGAGATTCTATTGGACACGAACACTTTCAACAGATGGGGTGATGAATCAATCCAAGCTAACACTATTGAAGAATCGGTATAAAGGTAAACTTTGTCAATTTTTAGTTTTAATGAAGTCAGTATTTTTGACACAAGCCTTGAAAGTAATTCTGCTGCACACAGCTCAAGACGCGGTATGGTTAGCACCTTGAGAGGTGCAACTCGTGACTTACTGCACAGAAGGTTGACTTTCACTTCATTTAAGTTGGTCACACAACGAATATACACTGATGCGCCGTAAGCATCTTTACATGCGTCTGAGAATCCATGAATTTCTATTTCCTTAACCGAATCTGCAAGAAGATATCTGTTGATTTTCACATGTCTCAATTTCGGTAAGGCCTGTAAAAACCTTTCCCATTTTCTTTTTTCTTTTTGTGGAAGTTCCTGGTCCCACCCAATCTTTAAATGCCACAAAGTTTGTAAAAATATCTTTGCTTTTACTATGACTGGACCTAAAAATCCCAAAGGATCAAACAATCTAGCAATGTCTGATAAGACAGAGCGCTTAGTAGTTGCGTTTGAATAAGATGAAACTGTGAAACTAAAATCGTCATTCTTTGGGTTCCATCTTAAACCAAGTGTTTTCACAGTGTCCATATCAGATTCTTCTTCAAAGTGATATTCTTGGTCACTGAAAGAAACTTGTTCAAGCAATAGTTTCTCATTGGAGCACCATTTGTGCAAGTCCATTCCTCCAGACTTTAACATTGCAATTAACTGTTGTTGTAATTCAGTAGCTGTACCAAGATTATCAGCTCCAGACAAAATATCATCGACGTAAAAGTCAGTTAAAGCAGCCGAAGATGCTAATGGATAATTGTCCCTTTCATCAATAGCTAATTGTTTCAAGACTCGAGTGGCCAAAAATGGTGCACACGCAGTACCATAAGTCACAGTTAGCAGTTCAAACAATTGCGTTTCCTCAGTAAAGCCTCTTTTCCAAAGAATGCATTGCAAGTGCCGCTGTTTGGGATGAATCCAAATCTGTCTATACATTTTCTTTACGTCAGCCGTAAAGGCAAATTTATGCTTCCGAAATCGCAATAGTATAGAGAACAAGTCCTCTTGAACTACCCCTCCCTTGTACAAGCAGTGGTTCAGGGAACTTCCAGTAGTGGAAGGTGCTGAAGCATCGAAAACGACGCGCAACTTTGTGGTACTACTATCAGCCTTGCAAATCCCGTGATGGGGCATAACATAAATAGAGTCTTCTGGAGTCACCTCCCTCACTTCACGCATGTGTCCTAGCCTCTCATATTCGTTCATAAAGTTACTGTAAAGGACAGCTAATTCAGGGTTTTTATCCAATCGATACCATAAACTATTCAACCTTTTTCTAGCGGATTGTATAGAACTGCCAAGTTCCGCATTTTCTTTGATAGGAAGACTCACTGTATATTTCCCTGTTACATCTCTACTATGAGTTTTTAGAAAATGTTCTTCGCAATGTAACTCTTCTTTATTTTTTGAACAGGGAGGATCTGAAACTGTTTCTATTTCCCAAAACCTTTGTACGATATCTTCTAACTTATTTATCTGAGAGAGCAACCCACAGTGTTGTCTTTTCTCAACTCTACCTTCCACGGCTCCACTTATTACGTAACCAAATACAGTATCTTGGAATGTAACGGACTGAGTGGAACGAATTTTGTTACTCTTTAAAATTTCAAAAAATAGCTCTGCACCAATCAATAAATCCACCTTCCCCGGTTCGAAGAACCTTGGGTCAGCTAGTGTTATATTCGGTGGAATTTTTAACTCTTTCGTATCCAAATATGTAGCAGGCATCATCTCTGTAATTTTAGGGATAATTCAAAGGTCAATCATTGCAGAGAAAGATCCATTTGAATTCGAAATACTCGTACTTGTTTTTCTTTTTACATTTATCAAGCAATCTGTTAACCCTGTGACTGGGATATTTATTCTTTCCTTTCGTAAACCAAGTGCATTTGCGAAATCAGAGCTTATGCAATTAATTTGGCTCCCAGAGTCAAGAATACCTCTTCCTTTAACGTAATTACCCCTTCCATCTCTAATATAAATAACTGCCGTTGCTAGAATTATTTTCTTTTTCTCCGTTACAAAACAAGACGTTAATATTCGTGCCGACTCATCGCCGCCAATGTTTACTTGATTCGAGTTCTCAGCATCGGAATTCTGATTCCTCTCAAACGAAGTGGGGAGAGTAGTAGGCTTCATTAACTTTACATCTGTTTTATGCAATAACGAATGGTGTTTAGATTTACAAGTGTTGCACACAAGTTGAGATCGGCAAACCGCCACTTTATGGTATCCAAAGCAATTCAAACATAATTTATTTTTTCTAACTATTTCGTATCTTTCTTGAGGGGAAAGTTTCAGAAACATTTCACATTTATGTAATGGATGAGAATATTTACACAAAATGCATGTTGGGGTATTATCAGTAGATTTTACCATTAAATTTCTGGATTTAATTCCTTGATCATAATTGATCATTTTAGGTTTATTCGAAATGTTACGATTGATACTGTCTAAAACTTGACATCTTTTCTCAAGAAAATCTATGAGTTCTTCAAAAACAGGAACCTCATTAGTTTTCAAAGTTAGTTCGAATTGTTTCCGACTTTCGCGATCTAATTTTTGAAGAAGTATATTGATAAGTAAGGCATCCGAAAGAATATCTCGATCAAATTTTAAGCTCTTCAATGCTCTCAAATTCTTATTAACACAGTCTAGTAATTTGCGCAAATCTCTAGCTGATTCTTGTATCAATTTTTCGTAATTAATGATGCCTTTGATATGCGTATCCACGATTGCTCTTTTATTTTCGTACCTATTTTCAAGTGCTTGAAACAGAGAACTGTACGTATCATCGACAGTTTCGATATGCTTTGCTTCCCCCTTCAAAGCTGCATGCAAATAATAAATTTTTTGATTGTCCGTTAATTTAGGATTATCTTCAATTAAGCTCTTAAATTGGGATTTGAAGCAACTCCAATCTTCATATTTGCCAGAAAAAATTGGCAGTGGAATTTCGGGCAATTTTACGGATATAGTTCCAGCAAGATCATTACTAATGGGAACATTAGTGTTCGGAACAACAGATAGTGTACTAGCTATCTTAAACTGATGTAAGGAAGTTTTCAAACTCACCTCCAAATTCTGCAGTTCCTCATCGACTTCTGACAGTTGGCCTTCAATTTCTTCAAGATGTTCTTCTTGAACATTTGAGTAATAATCCAGTTTTAAGGCTTCAAATTTAATTTGCAAGCGTTCTAAAGCTTCCAAGCGGGCACTAATCACCGCTTCATTCTTTTCATCGGAGACTAGGGCAGCTGCAAATTTTGTGATTTGCCCTTTGATATTTCCGCGTTTTCGATTCAAAATTGTTATTTCTGACATCTCAGCTACAAATGAATATCAATCTAAACTATAAAAACAACACTAATGCGTTTGACGATTTTGTACGGAAAGTATTACGATTCCATAGGTATCTCCGGCTCGACGGACCACAAATGTAGGATGAATTAAACATACCTAAATAGAGTCTTTCTAAATGAGTAGTGGACTGTATTTCTATAAATGAAGAATGCCGTATTACTTATCCATACCTTTATTACAAACTATTTAAATGAAATAATGAGAACAACGAGCCACTTTCTCGTGTCTCCTATCGCTACAAGTTTTATTCCAACACTACTAATTCGCTTTTAAAAACTCGCCAACCGCTGCTTGGCGCTCGCCAAACAAGAACACATGGCTTCTTTCAAATACATACTTCACGGGCTCCAACACACCGAATTTCACAAAATTTTGTAGGTAAGTCACTTGTGGGCGGGTCTGGTGCTGATTAGTTTTGGGTACGATTCGGGATAAAAGAACCCGCCTTTTTTTGCGAAATGGCCCGCAAAAGCTTATATCCACTCTAGCTGAAAAACTAATGGACCGAATTTCACAAAATTCAGTAGATGAGTCACGTATAGGTCACCCTGGTGCTGATTAGATTTTGGTACGATTCAGACAAAATAACCTGCCTTATTTTGCAGAATGGCCCGCAAAAATTGTCAAAATCTAAACTAAAAAGTATGCTCAAATATATCCACTAAATGCTTGTTTAATACGTAATTTTTAACGAAGAAAAGAATAAGACCAACCCCATTACACTAGGACTAGCCGTTCTGTGGATTAGTTTTTTTCGTATTTTCTCCACGCCACCTTTGAAAATAAGTCCAGTTTTCAAATGAGAACAAAAATTGAATTAAAAGTGAATTAAATGTAATTAAAATAAAGAGAACGTGAATATAAGTCTGCAGGGAAAGTCATGTGCTGTCCACATCAGATTTTTAAATATTGGTTTTAAAGAGCAAAACTGCCTACTAAGTTCAACTCTTCGGAACTTTTTACCCCAAATGCATACTAAACGTAGAATAATTTGACAAAATCTTAAGTTGAAAAAAACAATTGAAAACTGTTTAAATGTGTTTATCTGTAGGAAGAAGGGGTGTATTTGTTTAACATGCTTCACATTTCTGCTCTTTTAATTTTTATATTTTTTTTTATGGGATGTGTGGTGGCCAACAGTTAGTTGTTTTATTTAATCGCCAAACTGCGTTGTTTAATCGACCTGTGGCGAGTGCCTATTTTCAGGTCTACTTGAATCGTATATTTCCATCTATTCTGTTCAACTTCACCAATCATAAAAAAATTTTTGAGTTCCAAAGTTCATTAACCTCCTAACTATTTAAACCAAATAAAATATCTCGTAATTATGCACTAACATTTCACCAAGGATAATAAACAGATTGAGATGCAAAAATCGTGACAATTTAAATATTATAACTTTCCTACCCATTGGAAAATCCAGGTTAAAATGCTAATATCATATCTACTATACTTCGAAAACTAGGAGCTCCATTCACAGTCCAGTTATATACAGTTGTAGGGCTTTCAAAGAGCTACAAATTCTTGCTTATTGTTCATAACTAACCAGCCTTTTTTGACTTCCCTGCAATACATGGTAATGTATAGGGAAAGTATTGAAATCATGGCGAAAATCGCAACTAGAGTTTTCGGCAGATCTACACGGTTTGAGACCTCTAGAAAACTTGAAAAAATCATTTTTAGTGTGACATCTGTGTGTCTGTACAATATATGCATCCACTCTAACTGAAAAACGAATTGACTGAATTTAATAAAAGTTGGTAGGTAAGTCCCTTGTAGGTGACCCTGGTTCTGATTAGATTTTGGTATGATTCGGGATAAAAGAACCTACCTTTTTCTGCGAAATGGCCAGGAAAAACTGTCTGTATCCACTCTAACTGAAAAACTTATTGACCCAATTTCACAAAATTTGGAAGATGAGTCACTTGTGGGTTGCTCTGGTTCTGATTTTGCTAAATAGCTCGCAAAAATAATCAAAATTTAAAATAAAAGACTATGTACGCCCAAATGTAACCCCATTACTATTGGACTATCCGTTCTCAAAATATTTCAGTCTATTCACATTTTTTGCTACGCCGGTTTTGAAAATACGTCCCTCTACCAAATAAAAATTGGTATAAAAGTTCATATTCAGTGTAACTTCAAATAATTATGGGTGTTATTTTATGAAATTAGACTTAATTTAATGAATTATTGAAGAAAGAAAGAGGAATTGAATTTGAGACTGTAGCGAGAGTCATGTGCTGTCTGTCCACATCAGATTTTTAGTTTTTGAGACATAAGCATTATAAACTTTAAAAACGGAAAAATTTTCAATCTTCTGCAACTTGACAAGGCGATTACGCGAAAATTATAAGACTTATTTTTAATAAAATATATAGATTTTCCTCATACATATTTTTGTCCCTTTCCATTCATAGCTATCTTTTGTAGTTCGAAGCTATTTCGAGTGAATGTAAGAAAAACGATAAAAAACACTCGCTCAGGAAGATACTTTTTAAAGGTTTTTCGAAAAAAAAAAAAAAAAATTCAAAATATTAAAACTATTATATATTCATAATCTGTACCCCAAACAAGAAATATTACGTATATTTTTATTTACTAAGTTCGAAGGTATAAGCGTCCATGGTAATTACATTTTCTGTACCGCACCGGAGATACCCAAAGCATAGATGTTATTCGTATCAAAAAGAACTAATACCTCTAGAATTATTGATCAACGTAAATGAAATGGTTTTACTCATTCTTTCCTCAAAAATATTGTTTACATTAATTTTTTAATTAATGCATTTCAGCATCATTTTTACTTTCCCTGCAATACATGGTAATGTATAGGGAAAGTATTAGAATCATGCCGAAAATCGCAACTCGAGTTTTCGACGGATCTACACGTTTCGAGACCTCTAGAATACGAAAAAACCATTTTTAGCGTGACGTCTGTGTGTGTGTCTGCCTGTCTGTGCAGATTTTGTATCCACTCTAACTAAAAAACTAATACACCGAATTTCACAAAATTTTGTAGGTAAGTCACTTGTGGGCGGGTCTGGTGCTGATTAGTTTTGGGTACGATTCGGGATAAAAGAACCCGCCTTTTTTTGCGAAATGGCCCGCAAAAGCTTATATCCACTCTAGCTGAAAAACTAATGGACCGAATTTCACAAAATTCAGTAGATGAGTCACGTATAGGTCACCCTGGTGCTGATTAGATTTTGGTACGATTCAGACAAAATAACCTACCTTATTTTGTAGAATGGCCCGCAAAAATTGTCAAAATCTAAACTAAAAAGTATGCTCAAATATATCCACTAAATGCTTGTTTAATACGTAATTTTTAACGAAGAAAAGAATAAGACCAACCCCATTACACTAGGACTAGCCGTTCTGTGGATTAGTTTTTTTCGTATTTTCTCCACGCCACCTTTGAAAATAAGTCCAGTTTTCAAATGAGAACAAAAATTGAATTAAAAGTGAATTAAATGTAATTAAAATAAAGAGAACGTGAATATAAGTCTGCAGGGAAAGTCATGTGCTGTCCACATCAGATTTTTAAATATTGGTTTTAAAGAGCAAAACTGCCTACTAAGTTCAACTCTTCGGAACTTTTTACCCCAAATGCATACTAAACGTAGAATAATTTGACAAAATCTTAAGTTGAAAAAAACAATTGAAAACTGTTTAAATGTGTTTATCTGTAGGAAGAAGGGGTGTATTTGTTTAACATGCTTCACATTTCTGCTCTTTTAATTTTTATATTTTTTTTTATGGGATGTGTGGTGGCCAACAGTTAGTTGTTTTATTTAATCGCCAAACTGCGTTGTTTAATCGACCTGTGGCGAGTGCCTATTTTCAGGTCTACTTGAATCGTATATTTCCATCTATTCTGTTCAACTTCACCAATCATAAAAAAATTTTTGAGTTCCAAAGTTCATTAACCTCCTAACTATTTAAACCAAATAAAATATCTCGTAATTATGCACTAACATTTCACCAATGATAATAAACAGATTGAGATGCAAAAATCGTGACAATTTAAATATTATAACTTTCCTACCCATTGGAAAATCCAGGTTAAAATGCTAATATCATATCTACTATACTTCGAAAACTAGGAGCTCCATTCACAGTCCAGTTATATACAGTTGTAGGGCTTTCAAAGAGCTACAAATTCTTGCTTATTGTTCATAACTAACCAGCCTTTTTTGACTTCCCTGCAATACATGGTAATGTATAGGGAAAGTATTGAAATCATGGCGAAAATCGCAACTAGAGTTTTCGGCAGATCTACACGGTTTGAGACCTCTAGAAAACTTGAAAAAATCATTTTTAGTGTGACATCTGTGTGTCTGTACAATATATGCATCCACTCTAACTGAAAAACGAATTGACTGAATTTAATAAAAGTTGGTAGGTAAGTCCCTTGTAGGTGACCCTGGTTCTGATTAGATTTTGGTATGATTCGGGATAAAAGAACCTACCTTTTTCTGCGAAATGGCCAGGAAAAACTGTCTGTATCCACTCTAACTGAAAAACTTATTGACCCAATTTCACAAAATTTGGAAGATGAGTCACTTGTGGGTTGCTCTGGTTCTGATTTTGCTAAATAGCTCGCAAAAATAATCAAAATTTAAAATAAAAGACTATGTACGCCCAAATGTAACCCCATTACTATTGGACTATCCGTTCTCAAAATATTTCAGTCTATTCACATTTTTTGCTACGCCGGTTTTGAAAATACGTCCCTCTACCAAATAAAAATTGGTATAAAAGTTCATATTCAGTGTAACTTCAAATAATTATGGGTGTTATTTTATGAAATTAGACTTAATTTAATGAATTATTGAAGAAAGAAAGAGGAATTGAATTTGAGACTGTAGCGAGAGTCATGTGCTGTCTGTCCACATCAGATTTTTAGTTTTTGAGACATAAGCATTATAAACTTTAAAAACGGAAAAATTTTCAATCTTCTGCAACTTGACAAGGCGATTACGCGAAAATTATAAGACTTATTTTTAATAAAATATATAGATTTTCCTCATACATATTTTTGTCCCTTTCCATTCATAGCTATCTTTTGTAGTTCGAAGCTATTTCGAGTGAATGTAAGAAAAACGATAAAAAACACTCGCTCAGGAAGATACTTTTTAAAGGTTTTTCGAAAAAAAAAAAAAAAAATTCAAAATATTAAAACTATTATATATTCATAATCTGTACCCCAAACAAGAAATATTACGTATATTTTTATTTACTAAGTTCGAAGGTATAAGCGTCCATGGTAATTACATTTTCTGTACCGCACCGGAGATACCCAAAGCATAGATGTTATTCGTATCAAAAAGAACTAATACCTCTAGAATTATTGATCAACGTAAATGAAATGGTTTTACTCATTCTTTCCTCAAAAATATTGTTTACATTAATTTTTTAATTAATGCATTTCAGCATCATTTTTACTTTCCCTGCAATACATGGTAATGTATAGGTAAAGTATTGGAATCATGCCGAAAATCGCAACTCGAGTTTTCGACGGATCTACACGTTTCGAGACCTCTAGAATACGAAAAAACCATTTTTAGCGTGACGTCTGTGTGTGTGTCTGCCTGTCTGTGCAGATTTTGTATCCACTCTAACTAAAAAACTAATACACCGAATTTCACAAAATTTTGTAGGTAAGTCACTTGTGGGCGGGTCTGGTGCTGATTAGTTTTGGGTACGATTCGGGATAAAAGAACCCGCCTTTTTTTGCGAAATGGCCCGCAAAAGCTTATATCCACTCTAGCTGAAAAACTAATGGACCGAATTTCACAAAATTCAGTAGATGAGTCACGTATAGGTCACCCTGGTGCTGATTAGATTTTGGTACGATTCAGACAAAATAACCTACCTTATTTTGCAGAATGGCCCGCAAAAATTGTCAAAATCTAAACTAAAAAGTATGCTCAAATATATCCACTAAATGCTTGTTTAATACGTAATTTTTAACGAAGAAAAGAATAAGACCAACCCCATTACACTAGGACTAGCCGTTCTGTGGATTAGTTTTTTTCGTATTTTCTCCACGCCACCTTTGAAAATAAGTCCAGTTTTCAAATGAGAACAAAAATTGAATTAAAAGTGAATTAAATGTAATTAAAATAAAGAGAACGTGAATATAAGTCTGCAGGGAAAGTCATGTGCTGTCCACATCAGATTTTTAAATATTGGTTTTAAAGAGCAAAACTGCCTACTAAGTTCAACTCTTCGGAACTTTTTACCCCAAATGCATACTAAACGTAGAATAATTTGACAAAATCTTAAGTTGAAAAAAACAATTGAAAACTGTTTAAATGTGTTTATCTGTAGGAAGAAGGGGTGTATTTGTTTAACATGCTTCACATTTCTGCTCTTTTAATTTTTATATTTTTTTTTATGGGATGTGTGGTGGCCAACAGTTAGTTGTTTTATTTAATCGCCAAACTGCGTTGTTTAATCGACCTGTGGCGAGTGCCTATTTTCAGGTCTACTTGAATCGTATATTTCCATCTATTCTGTTCAACTTCACCAATCATAAAAAAATTTTTGAGTTCCAAAGTTCATTAACCTCCTAACTATTTAAACCAAATAAAATATCTCGTAATTATGCACTAACATTTCACCAATGATAATAAACAGATTGAGATGCAAAAATCGTGACAATTTAAATATTATAACTTTCCTACCCATTGGAAAATCCAGGTTAAAATGCTAATATCATATCTACTATACTTCGAAAACTAGGAGCTCCATTCACAGTCCAGTTATATACAGTTGTAGGGCTTTCAAAGAGCTACAAATTCTTGCTTATTGTTCATAACTAACCAGCCTTTTTTGACTTCCCTGCAATACATGGTAATGTATAGGGAAAGTATTGAAATCATGGCGAAAATCGCAACTAGAGTTTTCGGCAGATCTACACGGTTTGAGACCTCTAGAAAACTTGAAAAAATCATTTTTAGTGTGACATCTGTGTGTCTGTACAATATATGCATCCACTCTAACTGAAAAACGAATTGACTGAATTTAATAAAAGTTGGTAGGTAAGTCCCTTGTAGGTGACCCTGGTTCTGATTAGATTTTGATATGATTCGGGATAAAAGAACCTACCTTTTTCTGCGAAATGGCCAGGAAAAACTGTCTGTATCCACTCTAACTGAAAAACTTATTGACCCAATTTCACAAAATTTGGAAGATGAGTCACTTGTGGGTTGCTCTGGTTCTGATTTTGCTAAATAGCTCGAAAAAATAATCAAAATTTAAAATAAAAGACTATGTACGCCCAAATGTAACCCCATTACTATTGGACTATCCGTTCTCAAAATATTTCAGTCTATTCACATTTTTTGCTACGCCGCTTTTGAAAATACGTCCCTCTACCAAATAAAAATTGGTATAAAAGTTCATATTCAGTGTAACTTCAAATAATTATGGGTGTTATTTTATGAAATTAGACTTAATTTAATGAATTATTGAAGAAAGAAAGAGGAATTGAATTTGAGACTGTAGTGAGAGTCATGTGCTGTCTGTCCACATCAGATTTTTAGTTTTTGAGACATAAGCATTATAAACTTTAAAAACGGAAAAATTTTCAATCTTCTGCAACTTGACAAGGCGATTACGCGAAAATTATAAGACTTATTTTTAATAAAATATATAGATTTTCCTCATACATATTTTTGTCCCTTTCCATTCATAGCTATCTTTTGTAGTTCGAAGCTATTTCGAGTGAATGTAAGAAAAACGATAAAAAACACTCGCTCAGGAAGATACTTTTTAAAGGTTTTTCGAAAAAAAAAAAAAAATTCAAAATATTAAAACTATTATATATTCATAATCTGTACCCCAAACAAGAAATATTACGTATATTTTTATTTACTAAGTTCGAAGGTATAAGCGTCCATGGTAATTACATTTTCTGTACCGCACCGGAGATACCCAAAGCATAGATGTCATTCGTATCAAAAAGAACTAATACCTCTAGAATTATTGATCAACGTAAATGAAATGGTTTTACTCATTCTTTCCTCAAAAATATTGTTTACATTAATTTTTTAATTAATGCATTTCAGCATCATTTTTACTTTCCCTGCAATACATGGTAATGTATAGGAAAGTATTGGAATCATGCCGAAAATCACAACTCGAGTTTTTGACGGATCTACACGTTTCGAGACCTCTAGAATACGAAAAAACCATTTTTAGCGTGACATCTGTGTGTGTGTCTATCTGTGCAGATTTTGTATCCACTCTAACTAAAAAACTAATTGACCGAATTTCATAAAATTTGGTAGGTAAGTCACTTGTGGACGAGTCTGGAGCTGATTAGTTTTGGATACGATCCGGGATAAAAGAACCCGCTTTTTTTTGCGAAATGGCCCGCAAAAGCTTGTATCCACTCTAGCTGTAAAACTAATGGACCGAATTTCTCAAAATTTGGTAGATAAGTCCCTTGGGAATCACCTTGGTGCTGATTAGATTTTGGTATGATTTGGAAAAAAATAACCTGCCTTTTTTTGCAAAATGGCCCCCAAATTCGGCAAAATCTAAAATAAAAAAAACTACGTATGCTGAAATATGTCCATTAAATGCTTGTTTTATACTTAATTTTTAACAAAGAAAAGAATAAGACCAAACCCATTACATTAGGACTAGCCGTTCTCGAGATATTTTTGTTTTTCTCTTCGCCACCTTTGAAAATGAGTCCTGTTACCAAATGAGAACGAAAATTGAATTAATAGTGAATTAAATTTAATAGAAATAAAGAGAACGTGTATATAAGTCTGCAGGGAAAGTCATGTGCTGCCCACATCAGATTTTTACTTTCCCTGCAATATATGGTAATGTATAGGGAAAGTATTGGAATCATGTCGAAAATTGCAACTCGAGTTTTCGACGGATTTACACGTTTCGAGACCTCTAGAATACGAAACTGTTTTTAGCGTGACGTCTGTGCGTGTGTCTGTCTGTCTGTACAATGTATGTATCCACTCTAACTCAAAATCTAATAGACCGAATTTCATAAAATTTTGTAGGTAAGTCACTTGGATGTGACCCTGGTGCTGATTAGTTTTTGGTACGATTCGAAAAAACAGAACCCGCCTTTTTTTGCGAAATGGCCCGTAAAAATTTCATTTATCCGCTCTAGCTAAAATACTAATTGACCAAATTTCACAATATTTGGTAGATAAGTTACTTGTGGGACACTCTGATGCTGATTAGATTTGGTACGATTCGAAAAATAACAACTTGCCTTTTTTAACGAAATGGCCCGCAAAAATCCGCTAAAATCTTTAAAAAAAAAAAAAAAAAAAAAAAAAAAAAGAATGCGTATGCTGAAATGTATCAATTAAATTCTTGTTTTATATGCAATTTTTGACGAGAAAAAGAATATAACACACTCCATTATACTTTAGGATTAACCGTTCTCAAGATATTTGAGATTTCTTGCATTTTTGTTACGCCGCTATCGGAAAAATGTCCAATTACCAAATAAAAACAAAAATTGAATTAAAAATGCAAAGTTGGTGTTATTTGGAGCAATTAAACCCAATCTAATGAATTATTAAGGAAATAAAGAAAATATGAATTTAAGTCTGCAGGGAAAGTCATGTGCTGCCCCCATCAGATTTTTACTTTCCCTGCAATACATGGTAATGTATAGGGAAAGTATTGGAATCATGGCGAAAATCGCAATGGAGTTTTTGACGGATGTACACGTTTTAAGACCTCTAGAATACGAAAAACTATTTTTAGCCTGACGTCTGTGTGTGTGTCTTTCTGTCTGTGCAATGTATGTATCCACTCTAACTCAAAAACTAATGGACCGAATTTCATAAAATTTGGTAGGTAAGTCACTTGGATGTTACGCTGGTGCTGATTAGTTTTTGGTACGATTCGGAAAAGTAGAACCAGCCTTTTTTTTGCGAAATGGCTAACAAAAAATCACATTTATCCACTCTATCTAAAATACTAATTGACCAAATTAACAACCTGTCTTTCACAAGATTTTCCAAGACCAAATTTCACAAGATTTGGTAGAACTTGTGGGATACCCTGATGCTGATTAGATTTTGGTAGGACTCAGAAGAGAAGAACCTGCCTTTTTTCATACGAAAGGGCCCGCAAAAATCTAAAAAAAAACCCAACACATTTATACTACATTTTTGACGAGGAAAAGAATAAGACCAACTCCATCACTTAAGGACTAACCGTTCTCGAGATATTTGAGATTTCTTGCATTTTTGTTACGGTGCCTTTGGAAAAATGTCCAATTACCAAATAAAATAAATCGTATGTGGGCAGCACATGACTTTCCTTATATAATGCAATGGATTTACTTGTTTTACAGTCAAAAAATAATGTATAAGATCCACAGCGCTATGTTTTTATTGTTGAATTTCGATTAGCGATTTCTCGGATGACAACATGTAAAACTATTTCAAAGTACTCAATTAACTTATAATTCGCGGAACTTTAAATACACAAGCATCCTCAATAAGCGATATAGGCCATATATTAAAATTCTATAATAATTAAGTTATCAATTAGGGGTAATTTTCATTAATTTAACGTCATTTTTGCAATTTTGACAATATTGTTGTCAATCTGGGGCGAAATATCGCCAAGTTGGCAATACTTTGCTAAATTATTCTCTATTTCTTATTTAGGGTATGCCCGTCATATGACGCAAATCAGAATTTGCGAGACATTACTTTCCATTTGACATCATTTTTATCAATTTGGCGACATTTTTATTAATATGATGACATTTTTGTCATTTTAAAGCAACATTTAAAATAGCCGCCAAGTTTGCGACGTCCCACTAAATTTCTCGCCAAACTTTAAGGATTGACGGATGGAGAAATGTTGAAGACCCAGACCGTCCGACTCATCCTGAGGACTTGAGCAACTATTTGGACGGCCGGGGGACGGAGAAATGTGTTATTCTTATAGTCTACGCTTATGTTCTTTCCAAGATATTGAACTTTCATCATCTAGTCGTCATTTTCACTGATTTAGCGTCATTTTTATCAATTTGGCGACATTTTCGTTAATCTGGCAACATTTTAAAAGTCACCAAGTTGGCGACATTCCGCGAAAATCTCGCCAAGAGTTATGGACGGAGAATTAAGTTATTCTTGTAGCAGATAAATGACTATTGGCGTCCAAATACAAAAGTATTATCTAAAGTATCTTTTCTCATGAATGAAACTTGCTATAGGTCCACGAGAATGATGTCACTAAATTTATCGAATGATATTACTTATGAAAAGTGAATGTTCATTACTAGTACTTATAGTGTGTTAGTACTTATAGTGAATTACATATTTCACAATAAGTAATTTTTTTTTTATATGATTTTTTGATAATTTTTTTTTTAAAAATGCGCAATATCTCGAAAACGGTTCATGCTAACATTCTAAAATTTGTGTCAATCGTTTCCTAATAAAAAATTACATAAGAAATGACTGTTTGCGTAACTTTATAAAAGGTTTTGATTTTTTGATAATTTTTTTCAAAATTTAACTCAAAAATTTAGGAGGGTTCTGAACATTCGATTGCGTATAAAAACAATAGGCTTCCAGTATTCATGGAATGTAATTTTTGTACCAAATTTCGTTCGAATCGGTCCATTCGTTTGTCAGTTATCGTCTTCACAGACCCACCCACAAGCACAGACATCATCTCAAAACACGTCTGATTCGTGTTCAGGTATGCTTGAAACGTGCTCTCCCGTCGAAAACTCGAAATCGAATTTTCGACATCGTCCCAATACTTTCTTTATACATTATATCTATATAAGGAAAGTAATAAAAAGTGAATTAAAAATGAAAATTTAATTTAGTGTTATTTTGTGCAATTAAACTCAATTTAATGAATTATTAAAGAAATAAAGATAAAATGAATTTGAGTCTGCAAGGAAAGTAATGTGCTGCCCACATCAGATTTTTTCTCTTATTTTAGTTTTTATCAATTTTTGCAGACCATTTCGTAAAACGGGCCAGTTTTATTTATTTGCTTTTTTTTAACACTTTACAACAAAGTTGACTTTGTTCATTCTGTCTGTCTGTCCGTTAGCATGATAACTGTTGTAAAAATGATTTAATCAAAATGAAATTTTAGTATGTTGTTCAGACGGTCTGTAGGACCTATGGGAATATAAATGAATAATATCACCCAATTAGTTTTGGATTGAACCCGGGTTGTAAAAATGAAATACATTGAGCCCTATGGGACCTAATTTTTCAAACATTTTTTAAGCGGATTTTAAATTCACAAATTGCTTCGAAAATTTTAGGTAATATTCAAATTGCTCCATAAAATACATAAAAAAAAATTCAGCGAAATATTTCAGTAATTTTTTAAATAAAAATTAAAATAATAATTACACCTCTTACATGAACCGATCACATGACCATGATATGAAAAGATCACATGACCCACTTCAAAATGATATATGGCATCCATCTTGTTTCAAAATCGTGATTTTTTTAAGTTCTTTTTAATTCATATTGAGTGTTGTATCCGTCCTAAAACTACTTTATATTTGCTTAAAATCTGTGCATTCCCGTACTGAAACAACGCAAATACAATATATTTGAGTTTAAATGATTATCCAAATTTGATTATTTCTACAACGAAGCCTATTTTTCACTTATGTAAAATGTAAACAGCAAAATATGTAGAATAAGTTGTATTAGAATTGCTGTATTTCTTTAACACAAAATAATTTAGTCCATGGAGTCTGCATGGCTGATATGAATGAAATATTAATTGATTTTATAAAGAGAAGGACGATTTTTTTCGATGAAGTTTTAAGCATAGAGTTTAATTACTTGCAGCTCCATGGTCTTAATTTTTAAATAAAATAAATTATTATAGTATTGTGATGAATGAAATGAATGGGAGAAAGTTATGAATGAAATCCTGTTTTTATAGAGAGATCCAGGCGTGTTATTTTTTCTATGACGTCATTTTGATGAATTTCAGTTGTTTTCGATGAAGTTTTCAAATATAATAAATTATCGTAGTATTATGATATTATGATAGTTTAAAATGCGATACATTCCACGGTAATATTTTAAGAGATATTTAAACCAGGCAATTTATATTTCAATGCCGTCATTTGAATGAAGTTCATTTTTTTCAATGAAGGTTTAAGTTTTCAAATATAATAAATTAATGTAGTATTGTGATCAGTTTTAAAATATTACCGAGGAATGTATTGCATTTTCGACTTTTTTTAAATAAAATTGCATTGAAGTTGGAAAGTGTTTTATAATCAATGCTTTAGGCATGATTGATCTTTCTTGTTCAATATGTACCAACATCTAATCAGCAGCATGATAACACATCGCTTACTGGACTACCAAATTTCATGAAAACGGTCGGATAGTTTTGAAGAATTGCAGCAGACACGCACAGACGTCCTGCTAAAAAAAAAATGATTGGTCAAAGGTGCCAGAAACCTGTAAATTGAGGGAAATTTAATTTATTTTCTTTCACGTATTTTAATTAAGTAACAATCGTATCAAATTAGAACTTTATGACTGCTCCCAGAAAACATAAAATTGTTGCACCATTGTTATAGCAAGACTTACAGTCTGTTTACCATGCTAGATTTAAAAAATATTCATATCCTACGACTGCGTATAGCATTAACTCACAAATGAAAACAAAATATAACAAACAATAAATAACCTATCCGTAAAAAGCCGGATAGTAAAAACTGCGGAATTGAAGACATCTGAACATTGATAAAAAAAAAAAAAAAAAAGTGCACACTCCCAAATATGCTACTTTTTTTTTATTATTATCTACATTTTTCGTGGTCATAGAAATTTATGTGAAAAGTCATTTATATTAGGAATATAAATTAATCCTGTGATATAGGAAATGGCGAGGGGGTTATAGCAGACAGAATTACATTAGTTCGTCTTCATAGAACCCATCTTTGAAAACGAAATTCGGCACTGTAAAACAATTCCTCCCCAATTTGGTCCTAGCCTCGCTTTCCTCAGAGATTCTGATTGCACCCATGAATGCAGCTGATATATACAGGGTGTTCTGGAACGCCAAAAACATTCTGTAAATAGGGGTGCTAGTTATAAATATTACATGAAGGTGCACTAAGAAAAAAAAAAAAAAAAAAAACAATGCGCCAATTGATGAAAGTCCCCTGGTGCAGCATTTCCGAACTTGGCAGAATTATTTTCTTTAGTTTTGGTTTTAGCCCTATAAAAATCAAAAGTTGTAACTCTATATAAAGTTGCTATAAACTTAAAATCTAAAATTGTTACCCTATAAAGATGATGTTCAAAGAGACCCCAATTGTGTTACTGCCTGCACCCTTTAAAACAAAACTAATTAAGTCACGCTATTAAAAAAAAATAAAAATTAAAAAAAATATTATATATATATATACAATATATATTTACCCATTGGTACTCCCTTACACTGCAGAAAAAAATAAATTCTCGTGTACGAGAGTTTTTTTTTTTTTTAATTATTATTATTATTATAGAAATTCTGAAAATTTCGGCGCCGAATCCTGATATCAATACGGAAATTTCTTTTTGCAGTGTGTCGGTAATAATAGAGAGAGATGGATAATAATGGGGAAATTTAATTTTTTTTTAACATATCATTATAAAAATATAATAATTAGCTTATCTCGATCCATTTTAAAGGCACACAGCAACGCAATTAGCATGTTTCTGGGCGATTTTTATAGGATAGTAACACCTTTATAATTATCTATAATGCCTTATTAAAACCAAAATTAAAGAAAACAATTTTTCTAAATTTCGAAATATAACACCAAAGGCTAATCATTTTAATCGATTGGCGGTTAAACATTTTTATTGACCCTTTATAACTTATAATTCTAGCATCAATATTTACAGAATTATTTTGTCGCTAAGTACACTCTTGTATATTATAATTGGTCAAGAAAAATAAATGTAGCGATTACGATTTGAGTTGCATTTTTACTTTCTCATATACGTAGCATTGAGAAAGTATTGTTTTCGCGAAAATTTTCGATTTCACGATTTTGATGGCAATATATGTTTTAACACCTCCGAACAAGTTTTGATTATTTTAGAAGCGATGTCCGTCTGTGGCCGATTTCTTGTGTACGCGATACCGGCCACAAATATCAATGGATTTTCACGATACTTTATATCTGGCTTTGTTATCAAAAAACTAGAACTAATTAGATTTTTTTACATTCGAACGAAACTTTTGAAATTTTATATTTTTTAACATGGCACCCTATAGAACAAAATTTGACATAATCCTGCATAAAATGGTTTATTTATGGCTCAATGATCGCGAAACTTCATAGTTTCCATCATTGTGAAAAATAGCCGCGATACAATTTAAGCAATTTACCCAAGCAAGTTACCCCCCCCCCCCCGGAGGGCGATACAGTGTCATATATCGCATCAATCGGAAGATTTTTTCGAGCCCTTTAAAGTGAAGGGTAATACGCTATAACTGTAATCATTTGGACACATGATACTGCTATTTTTAAAATTTTTCTTGTAAAATTTGAAAAAAATAAGAAAGCTACTAAAAATGGATTCTGGTATGAGAAAATCGAGTTGAGCCACTCTCTCGTTAATTTTTATTGACTAGTCGATTATAAGAAATTGAGATATTTTTGTGATGCTTGAAATTGGCATTTTGCTGTTATATGACCAGAGTGGTATAGTTAGCTGATCGATTACTGAACACCATCCAGGATTCCCACCTTCGATTCTTGGCACTGGAACCATCCTATTGTTACTTTCAGCCGATGTTAGTCCTAAATTACAATCTGTCTCTGTATATCGCGCAAACAGCTATGTTCATTCCTTTGATAAAAACAATTAAAATATCGTTCCATGATTCGAAAAGCTTTCGATTTGTAGAAAATATTCGAAAATAGGAAAAACATAATACACTCATGGTAAAAAAATAAATAAAATAATAACTTATTTGAGGAAAAAATTAAAAGCGAATGTTATTATTTATAGGATGATAACATACTGTTTTTGAGATATTACTAGTTTTTGATCTAAAATGAAAAACAATAAAAAAAAAATATTTACTATTATTAAATGACTGAATGCGTTACAACTACTTATACCCCAAACTAAATGGACAGCATAGTTCAGGATCCACCACACGCCTTTCTCGAGATATTAGAAATTTTACTCCTTTCGCAGGGACCTCTAAAAAAAAAAATCAGGTATTTCACACACCCTATCCCTACGGCCGTCCAAATGGTTGCTCGTGTCCTCTGGATGAGTCGGACGGTCTGGGTCTTCTACACACCCTATCCCAAACGGTTCGATCCCCCTTTGCAGACATTGGCGTCCGTGGACGCGAATGTCTGAAGTTTTTCGTTTGGGATTGCCGCTGTCCCACCCGTAAGCAAAAGGTTAACATGACCTAGTTAGAGGACTAGGCAGTGTTCCTTTTAGGCATACATCCGGTGTGTGTGTGTGTGTGGGGGGGGGGGGGGTACTCCAATTAGTGTTATTGTTTACTTACAATATGGAAATTAAATCTATAAGGTATAATTAAATCATGTGTTGGAATTTTAAATTTTTGAAAGTGTGATCCGCTTACAAATAATTGGAAAACAAACAACGCCACTTTTGGATCACCTTTAATGGAAATAAATTGGCGTTTACGGGCAAATTTTCCAAGATCGGGTGCAATAAAAATATTTATTTCCAGAAATCTATATTTCTAAAACCAGTTACGATAAAATACATATAATAAAAAAATATTAAAGTCTATAGAGAAGTTCAAGCCCTGCGTCTCTCTCACAAATGGACTTTTAAATAAAATAAACGGTACATATAAAATAAAAGCAAAGCCATCATAAAAGTTTATAAATACACATCCTTATTATTAAAAAACAATGACTAACCTTTAATGAAAGAATTAATTTGAGACTCCATATATTTTGCTCCGTTGACTATATAAACATCGGACTTATTTTTAATGCGAGTCTTCATCCTATGCAATTCGCTTTCGACTTGGCCAGATACTAAATTGCTATCGTAGTAAATTGGGTCGGCTGGCAGCCAACGCCTGAACTCTTCATTCTTTTCAAAAATTTTATCCATGATCACTAATAGTTGATGACAGAATGCAAAGCGAGAATGACCGACTCACCGCTCTTCTCTCTCAGAAAACGACTTAGAAAGAAGCGACCCCTTTGTGCTACGTCTATGAGGGCTGGGGATGGTATTTTATAAACATCCTGTCGCCACAACGCCGTATGACGATCTGGCTCGGTGATTCTTCGATTGTTTCGATTTACTGAGTTATGGCGTACGTTGTAGGAAATTAAAACCTTAATTACGTACAGGGCCGTTTTTGAGGGCAATGTATATATTTGTTTAAAGTTTTATAACTACTTTTGCTTAGAATAAGGTGATCATTTTTATCCTTGGGGTTTTCGGGGACGCGGAAGCTTTTTTTAAAATGGTCTATAATCCCCTACTCCTGATAGAAAATGAGTTAGTTTTAATCTTGTGGTACAAGTTCAGTTTTAATCTTTTTTTACACACGTAGTAAATAGAAAGTTAAGTGCTCAACGCAACGAAAATAACTTCAAAGAGCCTTCCATCAAATAAATCACTGTCTCTTTCATCAAGCAGAATATTAAAAGTTTTAATTTTAATGGCAAAATAATTTAATGACTATAATTCCTTATTTTATAACTTTAAGAAAGAAACATTAAATTCGGGACCGGGACGAAAGTCTGGCTTTTCAGGGATTATATCCAAAAATCGGGGACGATTCTCAAATCTAATCCTCGAATCTACTTTTGATAGGGAGACCAAGTAAGGATTAAGGCGGATTGGGGAGGGGGGGGGGGGGGTACTACTTCAGTATGGAGGCGCGATAAAGGGGGGGTTTCGTCAACTATGATTTTTATTTTTGATGGAGACGACATGAAAAATTCATAGTGGGGACAATCAAATATAGAGGGGTGGATATTTGTAGGTTGGCCCACAATTTGTATGGGCATTCTTTTTTAAAGCTGCCTTGAGTACGGATAAACAGTGTCGGTTTAAGAATTTGGGCTCTTTCGGTTCAAAATTGTTTTGTCTCTCCTTTGTTTATGACATAAATAGTTCAGCGTTCAAATAAAAATTCACTGGTGCTATGTCTTGACAATAAAAATTAAGAAATCATAATAATATCGTTAATACATATCTGAAGTGTAAAACTCCATTCGATTTTACACAGTTGAGTCTTATTGTGGCCACCAGCTACTATTCGGAGTGACTTCTGTGCGCCGTACGGACCAGCTAGACGGGCTGGGAGTGACTGAGTAAGGTGCTAGAAGGTATTCACAGGTATGTGGAGCCATGCTGACTGCAGTGCATCTGACAGCTGCTGGAGAATGCTAGATGGAGAATCCATAGAACGAACAGCCCGATCGAGGTGGTCCCATAGCAGTGGCGGCTCGTAAGTGACATGTAGAGGGAGGCGCTGATCTATGTATTTATGCCTATATATTAGTAATATATATAATTAAATTTTTATTTTACTTGTATTATATATACCTGAGATTAATCATTAAGTGAAAATGTTCTCTATAGCAAAAATGATAAGATGGACTGATATATATATATATATATATATATATATATATATATATATATATGTATTAAAAATATAAACGACGGATGTATTAAGTAAAATAACGTACCTCCCATCTGCTCGCTTGTTCATAAAGATCCTGGACACATGGAACGTATCCTTCCTAGTGGAAAAACATTACATAGTCCTAATTTACATTAAAGTAAAATTGTAGGGGCTAGTTAAACTAAAAGTTATGCCCAGGGAGTTGACTAAAAATATATGCATATTCTGATGATACGTACTGATGGTTCAGAGACTATAGCCATTAGTAAAATCAAAATCGGTGGATTAGGAGGCGAGATGGAAAATTTGGGGGGGGGGGGGGGGGAAACCAAAATAAGAGTTACGCTCAGGGATTTGCCACGTGAAAGTTATCCATGTGACATGTACAAATGGTGGATAGACTATAGCCACACGCCGAACCAAAATCGTTCAATTAGGAGCAGATATGTAAAATTGTGAGGACTAGTTAAACTGAAAGCTACATCCAGGGGTTGACACAAAACTATGTGTATCCAAGTGAAATGTACAAATTATGCTCAGACTATATAGTCACCAGCAGAGTCAAAAACGCTCAATTAGGAACTGAGATGTAAAATTGTGGGGGCTAGTTAAACTAAAATTTACGCTCAGGGAGTTGACACAAAAAACGCATGTATATTATATATCCATCAAATATGTGTATCAAACTGGGCAGACGTACGGATGGTGCAGATACAACCATCAGCATAAGCAAATTCGTTCAATTAGGAGGTGAGATGGGAAATTTGGAGAGGGGGGCTAATTGAAGTAAAAGTTATTCTCAGAGAGCTGTCACAACAAAGATGCATAACCAGATGACATGTACAAATGGTGCAGAAACTATAGCCACTAGCAAAACTAAATTCGTTCAATTAAGAAAATTGCTCGCTAAAAATGTATAATTATGGGGCTAGTTAAACTAAAAGTTACGCTCAGGGGTCTGATATAAAATATGTATATTCAGATGACACGTACAGAGGATGCAGAGACTATAACCATCGTTAAAATCAAAATCGCTAAATTAGAAGCCGAGATAAGAAATTTGGGGGCTACCTCAAGTAAAATTTACGCCCAGGGGGTATCTGAGCAATATAGTTGCCAACCTGGGATCAAAATTTCGAGGGAAATGACGCAGATAAAAGGAACACGATGAAAATTTAATATTAAATTTTTTTACTAAATATTTAAAGTGTGTTTAATTTTTAGGTATTTTTTATGTTAAATAGCTGAAAAAGTAAGACAGCTGGGTAGGTCAAGTGACCCCTCAAACTAAATATGCGAAACAACATATTTCTGAAGCGTCACTAAAAATAGCCTATCGATCACGGGTATGCCAAAAATGGGAAACTCCAGACGTTTAAAGAATTAATTTGAAGTCAAACATATTGGAATTTGTCACCAGCAGATCAACCAGAGCACAGAACTGCCACAAATTAGAAATAACCCCCTTCTCATAGGACAGAACCACACTACATCAGAAATGACGAAATGCGAAACCACTTGAATAAGTAAGACAGCTGGGAGGGTCAAGTGATCCCTCAAAGTGAGTGTCCTAAAAAACATATTTTATTCACGATGGCCAGAAACCCTTAAAATATCATAAATACCCCCCATCCCTTCCCATCACTACACACGTACACTTAATCCACTCATTTGTTCAAATGTTTATTTGAACTTCCAAATTTATTAAACAGACGAGAAAGAGAACAAACGCATTCTTAAATGTAAAAAATTGAGGCCAAATTAGCGAAACTGAGCCAATTTGAGAAGTCCCTCTTCATGTTTTCCTACTCTTCTATTTCTCTTTGGCTAGCTCCGCGCCCAGAACGCGACACAATCTACTGTTTAATTTTGCACTGTCTGTTTTTTTTTCACGCCAAATTTCTAATATTGTTCCTATACCGTTCGTTTCCTCTCGAAATGCCGACGTTAGGGACGCGGCTTTATAAAATATCCCTGTATTTTCCCCTTATGTGTTGAAAATTGTATGCAGTACAGTTTTCGCGATTCTGCTTTCTCTGAAGGAAACTTTAGTGCTGCCATCTAGTGACATATTTTATAACTTATTTTTAATAATTCTCGATTTAATTGAACAAAAATTTAGATTTTTTCAATAGAAATTGTAATAAATCTGTATAACTAAAAAAATAATTTGGTGTGTTTACTCAATGGTGTCGCGCGTACTCGCGACGCCCTTTATCGGCCGCGACTGTCCCATAGATGCTCAACTGGGTTGAAGTCTGGGGAATTAGGGGATCGGGGAAGTACGTTGAAATCTTCATCGTGCTCCGCCAACCACACCCGGACAGTTCTCGCTGTGTGATATGCGGCATTGTCGTGCTGGTAGATCCCATCCGCCGCAGAGAAGACAATCAGCATGTATAGGTGTATGTGGTCAGTAAGGGTGGATTCATAACGAATTCGTCCCTTACGCATAGTCCCTTCCACAGGCGTGAGTAAACCCAGGGAATGCCGCGAAAACATTTTTCGAGACCATAACTCTGCCCCCACAGCCTTGTGTTAGTAGGAAAGAAAGGGGCGTTCTGGGCTAAACGCTTGCAGCGCAATAAGCACAATGCGATTACGCATGAGGAGGAGGAGGAGGAGGGAGTATGACTCATTGAGGAAGAAGTAAATAAGGAATGAGATAACCTTATCATAGGAGCTTTAGACCGATGGCGTAATGAAGGAATCTTTGGACTGTTAAGGTAACTTGAACTTTGAAACCGATAACGCAACTTACCGCGGCCCAGACCCGAAAGCTCTCCAGGAAGGCTGAGCATCAAAATCTCGGGCCGAGAGAAAAAATTGATCCCCAGCAAGTAACAGATTCAACGAGCCGCCCGACCGAACCGAACAGAGAAAGCCGCCGACTCCATCACGCCACAGGACGACCGAACAGCCGACGGAGACGACCGAAACCCCCACCCAGCAAGCCAGGGACCCGCCTACAATGAGATCAACCAGGCAAAACGCGCCACCACAAAGCGGCGACGCACACACACTCACAGAAATTTATTGAAATCAAAAGGCTTCACATGGCTCCAACGGAGACTTTATACTAAAACCTCCGCAAACATTGCGGGAATCAATAAAACATCATTTTTTACATAAATCTGATACCCAAATTCAAAGTATTAATGTTAAAAACAATGCCACCAAATATTAGCACAACAGCAAATAAAACCTCAAATTTAATAAAAATAGTTAGTCAATACTACCAAAAATCAAACACTATTAACATTCAAACAAATATAAACAAATCAACACACTACAGGTCACATTTACAAATCAATAATTCTATATTAACAATAATTGTTATATCACTAAGATTAGTTAGCCCAAACTACCTCAACTACCAAATAATAAATCAGTATAAGTCTTATAAAATCCAAATAAGTCATACCACAAATTGGGATACCTCTATAGTGTTACCAAGGCGGGTCTCCTCAGGGATAACTTTCCCTAATAAGTCTGATTTGGGTGACCGTTGAACTAATGGTTCCCGGTTCGTCGCTCGGTCGACTTAGGGTGAGCAGAGTTTGTAACATAGTAGTAGAGGAGATGACTTTAAGAAAGGTAACACTACCCATTTCCAATAAAAAAGGTTCGGTAATTAAACAAAATCAAATTTATTAAATCACAAGGACAGGCATTAACTGTACCGCTAAGTTCACTCATAATGTCTATAAGACATGGGCGGCTGAACGCCTTTTTCCCTTCTTAGTCAAAGGGAGAGAGAGTGAGAATGTGAACGCTAATTCTGTGCTCATTTGCACTACTTACAGTTACTACAGGGAGAGAGAAATGCAAGTAAATCATCTTACCGATGTTTAGAAGTTCTCGGGGTATCTTGGTCGCTCAGGTACTTCTCGGCCTTTCCTCTTTTACTAAAACGCTAGGCACAAATCTCTACTAACTCCATCGTGCACATCACTGATTGCTACACCACAACTCTCGGTCGATACTGCACGTCGCAATTTCGAGTCAATCTCTACCAGGCAAACTCTCCAGTCGTAATGATCCCTCCTTTCCGGAATACTTATATAGTCTTAAAAGGCGACGAAAAGAGTGGCGATATCCACTTCGATCTTTTTACCGCATCAAAGGCAAAATTATCTGCCCATCCCCTGAACGTAACGCATTGACCCTACTTTTCCAGTCTCGCGGCCAAATAACAATAAACCCTTTTCATAACTTTGCTCCGCTTTCTTCTCTTATCTAAGGGGCCGGGCACCTTACGTGATTTGATCAGTTGGCTTTCCCCAAACAACTGACCAGGTGGTACAGTTTATAACTTTTCCCTGATTCAGAACTACACGCCTGCGTTTCTTCCTTTCTGGTAGGTCGGACAGTGTGGGTCTTAACAACAACAACGCCTGCGTTTCTTGTCAATGGAGTTTTTAAGATTTCTTTAAAGCTCCCCGATGTTCAAAGCGTTCCTGGCGACATTACCGACACGTAACTCAACCTAGATTTCGCGCCCAAATTCCAGAGAGCTCCTTCCTAATTGTTACTTTACAATTTCGAAGCATCGCACCTGCGATTTCTAAATATCAAAATCAGGTGGGTAGCTCCCATTCACTGTAACCTTAGAGAAGCCCATGTTTTCAAATCGGCAAAGACCGGCTTATAATATCCGTCCCTTTCTCCGGGATCAATGCAGCCCCCTCCCCCACATCCATGGTCTTTCCTCTCCGACCCTTCCTCTCTCTCTCTCTCCTGTCAGTACAATCCTGAACCCATGCTAGACTCAATCTAGATAACATTATTAATTAAACACACAGATACACATTTTGTTAAACAACGGAACACAAATTATAAATAATAGCATAAATTTAAATAATATAAATAAATAAAATAAATAAGATGAACATTTGCCTGATAAAGTTCAACATGAGGAAGTCTTTTGAAAGCGGCCTCTATAGCCTTCTGTAGCAACCTGAAATGCACGTGGACACTACAAATATTAATAATAATAGTCCAATGATGACTGTCGCACTCATTTTTATAAGTCCAGCTTAATGTCTCAGTAAACTCTGTCAATCTCCGCCACGCCAGTTCTCGAATCAAAGCCGTTGTATGGTAGTCTTGGCTTGTGTGGTTCTGCTGCGCGAAGTCGATGACCCCCTTCTTTCAGACAGATCTGGAACACATTGCGCCGTAACTGTCAGGGCATGCAGACACACTTTGTCTTGTACACATTGTTTTTCACTGTGAAAAATTGATCATGATTGCCGGGTTTTGATGTCCCGATGCACTTACCCGGGTTGGTAAGTTGAATAGGCGTGGAATTTGAGTCCACCTAATCGTCGTCACAGTTTTTTTCGAAATCCATGAACACACAATTTGGTTAACAAACAGGTTAATATAACATACCCCTGTTTTAACAGCAACTTAAACAGGGTAGGTCGCACATCGTAAATTCGATGTGAGTCTTTTTCAGCCTTGATATTAAACTTATAAACATAGTCAGCAGCACCTCCACCAAGACCCCCATTTTGTGTCACCAGGTTATCTTTCAAATCTTCATCACTAATGTCATCAGGCACATTAAACATTAACACCTTAGGTCACCTTCTAGTGGGCCTCTTGAAAGAGAGCTTCCCCTTTAACATTGGGTCATTTGACAACCTTGCAATGAGTGAATTAGCCGTATACTCTTCAATTACCCCAAACAGTACACCGCCATCAGTAATACCAACAAGCTTATCGATTCCAATACCCAGCTCACTGGGTTGGACAGACGGACCAACCAATAGCTCTTTAGCATTAACAGTAGAGCCCGACCTTACAGGTATGACAATAATAGCTTTCTTAGGGGGAACCCACCCTGGTTCAAAGTACAGTGGCCGCCGCTTAATTGGATCACTTTCGTGCCATCGATGTTTGATCCAATAAAGCGGCTGATTCGAATAAGCGGCGGCGATGCAGTTTCGTTTCTTTTTACACAGCATAGTAATACATACACAGGAGCGTTGAGGGGGGGGGGCAGAGGGGATAATTTCCCCCGGGCCCAAGTGTCAGCCACACCAGGTAGAAAATTACATAAAAACATATAGGGGAGGGGCCTGGGGTCCACGGTTCAATGTCTGTCCTAGGGCCCGAAACCAACTCTCGACGGCCTTGTACATACATGAAACATATATAGTCGTACATATATGAAAAAGTTTTTAATGTTCTTACTTTTCATACATAAAATTAAGAATTTAAAGAAAGGATTAAATTTTTTTTGCAATAAAATTTAACATTGAAAATAAGGTAAAAGTCTAAGATAAGGTAATCTGCCCTGAGTATATGTTATATACAGTACATATGTAGCAATAAATACACTATATAAGAAGAAACACTTTATGTACTTACTGTACTTTATTGGAAAAATATTTGTATTGTAGATTGCTTCGTAGTGGCACTAATTAGCTTTGATATTCTTTTTTCAATATCGTAAAAAGAATTATAGTCATCGCAAGATGCACCTCGTTGTTCTAACGTCCTTCTAAGAATTTGAAAAGCCTGACACGATTCCCTAGCCGTTGGTGATGACAGTTCATTGTTTTCTACTTCTTCCTCATCTGCTTCTCCAGTTGTTTCTTTGGATTGTGGAATTGTTAAAACAATGTCTTCTTCCGTTTTTTCAGCTGATGTCGGTACGTTTACATCGATATTGACCCAGTTCCAAAATTCTTATGTAAGCTCCTCGTCATTGCATGGGTCTTCTTGCTCCTGTGGAATGTTGTTCGCTACTTCAACTATGACTCGCGATTTTTTGAAACAATTGAAAATTGTTATTGGAGTAACATTTTTCCATGCATTTATTATCATGTGAAAGGCGTCAAGGAGACTGACTGATTTCGCTATACTATCACTAGCAGTAGGCTTCGTTGGATCGTCTATTGCCTGAACAATTTTCATTCTTATATCCTTGCGATAATAGGTTTTAAAAGTTTTTATGATTCCTTGATCCAATGGTTGAATAACTGATGTGGTATTTGGTGGAAAATAAAACAGTTCTATGTTGTTTAACTTCAACTCCGGATGGGCAGTGCAGTTGTCGAGCAAAACTGCAATTTTTTCTGTTCCAAGCTCTGTGCCCCATTTCCTCATGTATTTTGTGAAAATCTCGCTCGTCATCCATGCCTTTGTATTGCTTGTGTATTCTTCGGAAATCTGTTTTACACCTTTTAAGCAACGTGGGTTCTTGCTCGTTCCTATGACGAATGGTCTTTTCTTTACTGTTCCAGTCATATTATGTCAGGAGAACTGTTATCCTTTATTTTTTTTACCTCCCGACCGATTGTCATCTTTGAACATCAGAGTATGGTCTGGTAATGCACGATAATAAAGCCCAGTCTCATCCATATTATAGATCTGATTTGCAGAATATCCTGACAATAGTTCTGGCAGAATATCTTGCACCCATTTTTCTGCAGCGCTGATATCGGCATCTCCCTTTTCACCATATTGTTTTGCATAAACAATGTTGTTTCGATTTTTCCATCTGGTCAGCCACCCATCACTTGTATCAAAGTCCTCGATTCCAAATTTTTCAGCAAATTCTTCGGCTTTCAAGCTTAATATTGCACGTGACAGTGGGGCTTTTTTAAGTCGTGCAGCCTTGAACCATTCCAAGAGAGCTGCTTCGACATCTTATGCTTTTCTAACTCGTTGCCATTTACGATTCGTGTTTCTATTCAATGCATGATCATCTAAGATTTTACTCCTTTGTTTCAAAAGGCGACATAAAGTTGACTGAGGCATGCCCATTTCAAAGATGCTTCTCTCTGATTGCATTTCGGCAGAATATCAAATTTTTTAAGATTTTTCAGACAAGCTAAAATCCTTGCGTTTTGCCATCGAATTCACAAAGGGCTCACTGTAACTTGATCACAGGCACCTAGTAACTTGATCACGGGCACGTACTTGATCACAGGCACCTAGGGGATTCACCTTTCTAAGAAATCTGGGTCTGACTTTGTTGTGCGCCGCATGGCGCCCTGTTTGTCAGGCTTGGAGAAAGAACTCCAAAAAAAGCTGACGTTGGGAAGAACACAATGGAAAGACTAAACAATGAAAAACTAGAATCGAATCGCGAAAATTTTTGATCTATTTATCCGGCGGTTTTGATCCAAATAGCCGGCGGAGTTTCAATGTAAAGGAGTGATTCCGTTCCGTTTTTTGTGATTTGATTCGATAAAGCGGCTGATCCAATTAAGCGGAGGCCACTGTACCTTGTTTAAAGTATACCTTGGGTTCAGCTATCATCAAGGGTCCAGAGACTCCTTCTTCCCATCCAGGATAGGTCCCTCTTTCCTATGCCGCTGTATACTGACAATCCCAAACTCAAGAACGCCCTTCACCGGAGTGGAGGACAATGATTCCCTAGCTCCAATTGCACAAGTAAGACCTGCCAAAGATTCAGTAATGTTAACTGCAAAACCATCCATAGCATAGTCGCCGTCTACGGGGGGCACAGGGGCATGAGCCCCCGCTGAACTTTTCCAGCGCTTTGCCTCCTCTGGGAAATTTCAAGATGTTTTTCAAACTTCATATTTTACTAAATACCAGAAAATGAAAATTTTTAAACATAAAAATAATTGAAAGAAAATCCTATCAACGTAAACTGAACTCACTGAACTGAAATATCATATTTCATTTCAGTCTTGTTCACATCTTCCTTACCACAGGGCCGTAAACTATCTAGCACACAAACCAAGCTCCTCTTTACTCCTAGACATGTTTACGCTAATGACAGACACCTGGTTGCCAGAACTGTTTCGATTGACCACTTAATTCAAAGAGAAACGGAATATATACACCCATGGGATTGGCAATCCCAAAAAATAGTTGTCTCCCTCCAGTAATAACTATAAATAATAATCATGAACACGATCACGAAGTAGAGATGACTTATTTGGTCTATCTAAAGAAATCTTATCTGTAATGACGCCTCGATTTTATACACCAATGGTGTCTTTACAGGTGTCATCCATTCCGTTTGAAGTTGCAAGCCCCGCGGGTAGCTTTATTCTTGGTGAGCGCCGTACGTCTGGCAGCTAGCTGCACCAAGTTATTTGAGACCAGAAAGCTAGAATTATAAATTATGAGAAAATAGAAAATATCAGATTCGGAGGAACTTTGTGGAAAGATGATTGCGTTTTGTAGGAGGACTTGGCATATGTTCAACTGGTGCGGTCTCAGATGAGTGATGTTTGTGGTGCTGAAGGTAGTGTGGTGTTTTATAATGGCACTGCGCATCGTATTCTATGAAATGTACTGTCAGGTGTTTTTGAATGAAATAATATAACTATATTAGAGCTTTCATTTAAAAGGATTGGTGAAACATGACAATACTATAATTTTACCAAAAATGAGATTTTTCCAGAAATTGCTGTATACAGTTAGGTGTTATTTGATGGAAAAATCCCAGTTTGACAAAAATGTGTCACTAGTCATGTTGGTGCTCTAAGCCCTTCATTTACACGTTTATGTTTTCTTAATGAAACTTGTTTTTATATATCTTACTTACATGATGGCATGGACATCCAGATCCATATAAATTTATATGTGACGAAACCTTAAGATTTCGTTACATACAGTTATCATACACTACAGTTTTTGATTTTATTGTTTTGGACTTTATCATTTTTTCCCCGCAGTGGCTGTGGGGCAGACCCGAATACTAGCTCCGAGACTGGCCCAGGAAAAACGGGCATGATCGCCCCTTTAGGCACATTATACACGAAATGCGATGGCCCCGACCCACGGGAAATCGCCATCGAGATCCCACCGACCATATCTGGGTCTGGTGTGAGTAATCAACAATATGCTGAAGAGCATAACGTGACGCATTCTTGCTAGGGGGACTAGAAGCGTTACCACTATCGGTGGCAACGCTACAAGGCACTAGTCTTGTAGCGTTGCCATCGATAAACGTTGCCACCGATAACTGACATATGCTTGCTTCAAGACACTAGTCTTGTAGCCCCCCCTTCACTTAAAACCCCTAATTGCTCCTCGAAAGGAGAAAATGCAATACGTAGACGATGGCATCCAGTACGTCAAAAACTGAGTGAGTTCAGGAGTCAAAGAGCTTAAGTTTTATAAGTGGTCAACTAGATTGGCGCAGGCCTAAAGAGATTAAAAATATTTATGGTGCAATAAATAAAACTGCTGATTTCATTCTTTCGACCCAACTCGTCCGATCTACCCGAAGGTGTAAGATATCTGTTTAGACCGTCGGGACAGTGCCATCTAATTTAGACTGGAATCCAGTGGGGGCGACATCCACAGGGACCGACCCTCCCTCCCTTGCTACCAACCGCTCGGAAGAACTTCCAAACCCACAAATTTAACATGCTCGTACACGGGGACAGTTTAGGTAAAGCCGGAAATCGAACTCGGGCCCTCCGAGTTTAATCCCCGTGACTTAACCACTCGGTTATCCCACTTCAAAACTGCTGCTTGTAAGATAATAACTTACAAAACTTCCCTGAGGAAAGTATATATATATATGTCAGTTAGGTGACTAGTTACTTCGATGGCATTATAAGCCCCTTTTTTCAGGCCAAAATAGCAGTATGCGCTCTTAACAACCACTACTGCCGTTCGTTGGGCAGTTCGTCCTTAGCGGTTGTTAAGGACACATACTGTTCTTTTGGCCTGAAGTAGGGGCTTATAATGCACTCGAAACAATTGCAGTCACCTAACTGACATATGCTTGCTTTCTTCAAGGAGTCTTGTAAGTTGTTATATCTTTATCGACTTTGCGAATCTTTTGCATAACTTTATCGGATTGTGCACCCCCTGAGATTTTGTAAACTCGGCGCCTATGAGCCATAGCCCTGCAATGTCGTTCTAAAATAGTGCTAATGGCCTCAAACGAAAGCCTAGTAACCTCTAGTTTTGTACTAGATTTATCCAAATTCTCATTATCATTACCTTTATCAATTGTCCTAAGAATCTAGTTATTTAACTCCAAGAAACGCCTCATCTCCACGAGTCTAGCAGTAAGGGACTCTATCTCAATATCAGCCTCTTTCAATGGTTTGTTCTTATGCTCTATGTTATGCCTCAAGGTATCAACTTCAACTCTTGACTTAGTAATTTTAATATTGGTTTCAACGCTCCTTTCTTGTTAACAGTTTACAACATAGTTGAAAAATGTTTATGACTTTGTTCATTCTGCCTGTCTGTCCGTTAGCACGATAACTGCCGTAAAAATGACTTTTCCAAAATGAAATTTCACTATGTTGTTGAGACGGTCTGTGGGACATATGGGAATGTAAATGAATAATATAACCCAATTAGTTTTAGATTGAAAGTG